>CM076993.1:142536163-143136163 GCA_039090855.1 Macrothele yani | reverse complement strand
CGTATATTTATATTATTGTGCTAATTTTTGTCAAAAATGTATCCCCATACAGTTTTAATGTGCTTTTTCTGCTTAATAAATAAATAAATTAAAAAAAATAAAATATATATATATATACATATATATATATATATATATATCATCATCATCATTGTCAACCATTATCAATCCACTGCTGGACGAAGGTCTCCCCAAGTTTCCTCCACAACGGTCTGTCTTGTGCCAGTCTCCTCCATGTCACCCCTGCATACTTTCGAATTTCATCCACCCATCTCCCATGTGGTCTTCTTCTGGGTCTTTTCCTGTCCCTTGGAATCCAATCTAAAATTTCGGCTGTCCATCGATGATCTGTCCTTCTGGCAGTATGTCCAGCCCATTGCCATTTCAGGGATTTAACTCTGATCATGATGTCTTCCACTCTTGTCATTTTTCGGATCCACGAGTTCCTCTTCTTATCTCTCCTGGTTACACCAAGTATGCACCTCTCCATGCTTCTTTGAGTTGTCTGCAGCCTTTGTATGTCTCTTTTAGTTAAGGTCCATGTCTCTGCACCATACGTAAGCACTGGAAGGATGCATTGATCAAACACTTTTCTTTTAAGCCATAATGGCATATTGCTCTTGAAAATTATGCTGTTTCTTCCAAAAGCTCTCCAGGCAAGTTTTGTATGCCGATTAATTTCTTCATCAATGTGACCCTCACTTGATATCTGCTGTCCAAGATAAACGTATGTGTCTGTTATCTCCAGCTTTTCTCCATCAATCGATAAATCTTCATTTCTTGTAAAAGCATTGAACATCACTTTTGTCTTCTGAAAGTTCATTTTTAATCCCACTTCTTTACTCTTGTCAGCAAGTTCCTGGATCATACTCTGCAGCTCTGATGGGCTAGTTGCAAAAACGACTACGTCATCAGCAAAACGAAGGTGGGTTAGATAATCTCCATTAATCTTTATCCCCTTGTTTTCCCAGCTCAGCGACTGAAAAACACCCTCCAATGTGGCATTAAAGAGCTTCGGAGATATGGTGTCACCTTGTCTCACTCCCTTTCCAATATATATATATATATATATCATCATCATCATCATCATTGTCAACCATTATCAATCCACTGCTGGACGATATATTTATATATATATATCATCATCATCATCATTGTCAACCATTATCAATCCACTGCTGGACGAAGGTCTCCCCAAGTTTCCTCCACAACGGTCTGTCTTGTGCCAGTCTCCTCCATGTCACCCCTGCATACTTTCGAATTTCATCCACCCATCTCCCATGTGGTCTTCTTCTGGGTCTTTTCTTGTCCCTTGGAATCCAATCTAAAATTTCGGCTGTCCATCGATGATCTGTCCTTCTGGCAGTATGTCCAGCCCATTGCCATTTCAGGGATTTAACTCTGATCATGATGTCTTCCACTCTTGTCATTTTTCGGATCCACGAGTTCCTCTTCTTATCTCTCCTGGTTACCCCAAGCATGCACCTCTCCATGCTTCTTTGAGTTGTCTGGAGCCTTTGTATGTCTCTTTTAGTTAAGGTCCACGTCTCTGCACCATACGTAAGCACTGGAAGGATGCATTGATCAAACACTTTTCTTTTAAGACATAATGGCATATTGCTCTTGAAAATTATGCTGTTTCTTCCAAAAGCTCTCCAGGCAAGTTTTGTACGCCGATTAATTTCTTCATCAATGTGACCCTCACTTGATATCTGCTGTCCAAGATAAACGAACGTGTCTGTTATCTCCAGCTTTTTTCCATCAATCGATAAATCTTCATTTTTTGTAAAAGCATTGAACATCACTTTTGTCTTCTGAAAGTTCATTTTTAATCCCACTTCTTTACTCTTGTCCGCAAGTTCCTGGATCATACTCTGCAGCTCTGATGGGGTAGTTGCAAAAATGACTACGTCATCAGCAAAACGAAGGTGGGTTAGATAATCTCCATTAATCTTTATCCCCTTGTTTTCCCAGCTCAGCGACTGAAAAACACCCTCCAACGTGGCATTGAAGAGCTTCGGAGATATGGTGTCACCTTGTCTCACTCCCTTTCCAATTTTTACGTGTGTTGTATTTTCAAACAGCCTAATCTTTGCACTTGCATTTTCATAGATGTTATTAATAATATTAATGTATGCATCTTCAATACCGCAGGTTTTCAGAGCCATTGTAACTGCTGATGGTTTCACCGAATCAAAGACTTTTTCATAATCGATAAAAGCCATGCACAATGGAAGTTCATATTCCCTCGCTCTTTCAATTAGTTCTCTCAGCACGTGGATATGATCTATTGTGCTGTAGCCACTCCTGAATCCAGCTTGTTCTCTCGGTTGAGCCATGTCCAGTGTTACCTTCAAGCGGTGTGAAAGAACTTTAGTGAAGATTTTATAAACTACTGATAGGAGGCTGATAGGTCTGTAGTTTCCGAGATCCTCAATGTCACCTTTCTTATGTAGCAGGATCATTGTAGCGGTGTTCCAATCCTCAGGAATCTTTCCTTCATTAAGGCATCGAGTGAAAATTTGGGCGAGTACTGTTTCGATTTCTCCACTTGCTTCTTGTATGATGTCTACAGTAATTCCATCTTCTCCTGGAGCTTTTCCTCTCTTCATGTTCTTGATTGCATGTGCAACTTCTGCTGGAAGGACTGGAGGAACTCTGGTACTGGTATCTTTCATGATGTCTGGAGTGCATATATCATCCCTTTCATATAATTTGGAGTAGAAATCTTTCACTCTTGTCAAAATTTCTCCTCTATTTCTTGTTACAGAACCATCTTCTTTTCTCAGTGCCATAATCTGTTTTCTTCCCTTACTGAGATGTCCCTTTGCTATCTTTAGGCTTTGGTTGTTTTCAATTGCTTTCCTCACTAGTTCACAGTTGAATTTCCTTACGTCTTCAGTGATACTTTTTCTTACTGTCTTGCATAGCTCTATATATTCCACTTTGGAAGTCACATCTTTAGTTGTCCTCATCTCTCTTCTTTTTTGCATCAACATTTTGGTTTTTCCTGATAATTTGTTCACATGCAACTTGTTCTTAGACCCAGCTAATTTTGTTGCTGTTTCCATAAGAGCTTTGGTTACTTTTCTGTTAACTTCAGAGATGTCCACTTCTTCCGATGTTAGGCCTTCTAAAGCAGAGAACCTGTTCTTCAGTTCTAACTTGAAGGTATTATGGTGTTTTTTAAGGTTGGTTATGTCAATAGATTTTGTTTGTCTTATGAGCTTGCCACGTTCAAGTTTAGTGTTGAGGTGCATCTTACATCTCACCAATCTATGGTCACTACCTGTGTTGAACTTGTTTAGCACACTGCAGTCTTCTATGACGAATTTTTTTGTTACACATAATAAAATCAATTTCACTTGTCGTCCCATTTGGATGTCTCCATGTCCATTTCCTGTGTGGCTTTTTCTTGAAGAAGGAGTTCAAGATGAAAAACCCTTCTGCCTCTGCAAACTCAACGAGTATTTCCACGCTGGTTTCTGTTGCCATGACCGAATTTACCTACTGAAGTTTCATTCTGTTGCTGTTGCCCTATTTTGCATTGAAATCTCCCATAATTATTTTCAAGTGCTGCTTACCTTTATTATTTAGATGACAAATTTCCTCATAAAATTCTTCAATTTCTTCTTCAGGATGACTTGTGGTGGGTGCATAAGTTTGAATAATCTGAGCCTGGTATCTTTTCGAGAGTTGGATAACGAGTCGTGCAGCTCTGTCAGAGGAACTTTCAACTTCTACAACTTTATCCTTCAGTTTCTTGTTTATTATAAATCCAACACCACTAGTTCTGCCAGTATCTGTCCCACGATAGTAGAAGAGATGTCCACTTTTCAGTTCGATGAGATCTTCTCCTTTTCTCCTTACCTCACTTAGCCCCACGATGTCCCACTTGATCCTTTGTAGTTCCTCTTCCAATTCAAGAAGCCTTGAATCAGAAGATAGGAGCGTCCATTGTAAGTAGCCAAGGTCAGCATTAGATGGCAGCCTAGTCCGGTTCTCCGGGATTCTTAGCACCCTCTGCCTTCATGTCGCACTGGCCGCTGCCTTGGCCAGGTACATTCCAGCTGCCGGAGACTGAGGGCCAAGATTTAAGTTGTGGAATCATTTTGGAGGGGTTTGGCCATAACTCACCACGCTGGCCAAGCGGGTTGGTGAGTGTGGGATAGAATTTCCTCTAATCCCGATGGTATAGTTATACCGCTATGGGCGGTCGTCAGAGCCCCTTTAGTGGGAACAGGATGCACCACGAGAAGGCGGGGTTGACATTTGTCAAGGAGAGGCTATGATGTTACGCATCACCTGACCTTACATCCCTAAGGTTTGAGGATATTAAAATTATTAAGAGCTGTAAAAACGAAAGGCAGTTGAGAATTGCATAGTCAGTGTTAAATGAAAAAAACAGATCAAGATTATACAACATTAATGACTCAAGCACCTAGTACAACATAGAAAATATCTTTGATTTTCTCTCTCTCTCTCTCTCTCTCTCTCTCTATATATATATATATATGTGGGGGTGGCCTTTCTCCTTTTTGCCCCCCTTCAAAAAATTGTCTGGATCTGGCACTGCCTGTGCATCTTCATTTCTGTGGTGCTTAGTTCATTCTGTGTAGAGTCTTGTTGTTGGCCAGCTCTTGATCTAGTAGTGCATGTATGGTATTACCACTGTCCTATAAACTTTGCTTTTCAACATCACTAGAAGTTTTGGTGCTGAGATTGTTCCAAATTCAGGAATTTGTTCTAGTGATTGTGTATCGTACACACTTTGTTACTGGCATCTCCCCTTATATCTCCATGTTCCAACTCTCATGCCAGGTATTTTTTTCTGTTGCTTTTTCTTATATGCAGACCTCGACGCAAGTCACTTTTCTCACTATTTGTCACCTTTTTTTAAATTTGTCACTTTTTGTTACCTTTTTTAAAATTTGTCATTATTCTCACCTTTTTCTTAAGTACAAGGTTGCTTACCTTTTTCACATTTCATCGCACGTTTTATTCTTTTTGTTGTCATGCTTGGTTTAAGCTTCCAGTGCGGTGTTCTATTTCTTTTTCCTCAGGTTCTTTCAAATGTTCTACAAATGCTCAAGTCCAGAAAGTGCCTTGCTGTCCAGGTTGCAAAATTATATCCTCCCCCTCCCCACCCTTCATATCCACGTGTAAAACCTAACCTTCGTTGACATAAAACACCCCAATTCTTGAACTCAAAATCTTTTGATATTATCAACCGAACATAAACTGCTTATTGATATACTATTAAAAATCACCAATCACTTACCCTAAAGATCATGGTAATTTCCATACCCAAACACTTCAAGCACGTCAATTATCGTAATGTTGTTCGCCTTCAAAGGTTTACAGACTCCTTGCTTATGATTCGTTCTTCCGGGATGACACATCGCATTATTATTATTATTTTTTTTTTTTTGCTAGACATACAGTGCTGGGTTTTTTCAGCCGTATGAGATGTAACCATAGCTCATCAATTCCATAAAAACCACACAAGCATACTACTCATTCATACATTCAGTTAAAAAACTATGTACATAATTACACTACATTACATTTCCAGGTGGTTAAACCTTTGTCAACTGTGAGTAACAAAATGCTCCATCCGTTTCAAAACCCGTGCTAACCGTACTGCAAGCGTCACCCTCATTCAGCCCTTCACACACAATCCTCTAGCTCTTTCAACAGGCTACTGTCATCTTCAGGAGTCAGGTGTGTCTCACCCGCCCACCTCAGCTCAAGTGAGCAGAGCAATCGAGGCACAGGCTCCAGTCGCAATATCTGAATCTTTGTGTCTCTGGCGCCATCTATTGTCATTGTTGCTCTCTTTCCTTTTTTCTTTCTAAGCTGTTGTTCAATTTTTATTAAGGCCTTCCATTGTTCGTTTAAGTTGCTTGGCTCATTAATGTTGTATAATCTTGATCTGTTTTTTTCATTTAACACTGACTATGCAATTCTCAACTGCCTTTCGTTTTTACAGCTCTTAATAATTTTAATATCCTCAAACCTTAATAAAAATTGAACAACAGCTTAGAAAAAAAAAGAAAAAAGAGCAGCAATGACAATAGATGGCGCCAGAGACACAAAGATTCAGAGATTGCGACTGGAGCCCGTGCCTCGATGGCTCTGCTCACTTGTGCTGTGGTGGACGGGTAAGACACACCTGCCTCCTGAAGATTACAGTAGCCTGTTGAAAGAGCTAGAGGATTGTGTGTGAAGGGCTGAATGAGGGTGACACTTGCAGTAGGGTTAGCATGGGTTTTGAAACGGATGGAGCATTTTGTAACTCACAGTTGACAAAGGTTTAACCACCTGGGAATGTAATGTAGTGTAATTATGTACATAGTTTTTTAACTGAATGTATGAATGAGTAGTATGCTTGTGTGGTTTTTATAGAATTGACGAGCTGTGGTTGCATCTCATATGGCTGAAAAAAAAAGCGTTGTTTGTCTAGCAAATTAAAAATAATAATAATAATAATAATACGATGTTTCATCACCGGAAGATGGAATTGTATGCAAGAAGTCTGTAAAAAGGCCAACAACATTATGATAATTGACGTGCTTTGAAGTGTTTGTGGATGGAAATTACCATGATCTTTAGGGTAAGTGATTGGTGATTTTTAATAGTATATCATTAATGAATTGCACTTAAACTATGCGCACTTTGCTGGGGTTTAATACCTTAAAAGTGCAAATATAATATTAACCTGCTTATTTACATACAAAATGCGAACGAAAATGTTAAAAATGTATATACAACTATTTACATACGACTCATCTTATTCTTTTGACTCTCCTTCTCAACACCCCATGAACAACCAGAACGTTCATTCACCACACCCCAAGCCATTCCAACACAGACTGCCTCAAGTACTTTCTACCCTCTGCTGGGTTATCTTCAGGAGGTGTGCTTGATGTTTTCTCTTCTGCCACTGCAGCAAGAGTGAGTGATGCGCTCGCCTTCCTTGCCCCGCCCCCAAATCATCCACATAAAAAAAAAACCCACCGTTGCTCCATCTGTTATTGACCTTAATGAACTCTTTATTTTCTTCTTCTGTGTTTTTGTTTTTTTTGGTCAATTTTTATTAGTTCTTTCCATTTTTCATTAAGGATATTTGGATGGTTATTATTACAAATTCGATCTCTATTTTTTTCAATTAGTACAGACTCTGCAATTCGTAGGTGTCTCTCATTGTGCCATGATTTTATTATTTTAATATCTTCAAACTTCAGGTATGTCTGGTTATCCATGCAATATTGTATCAGTGCTGTTTTTGCTTCTTTTTTTTTTTTTTTTTTTTTTTTGTCAATTTGTGATATGCTGTTGTAGGCGACGTTTTAACTGATTTTTAGTACTTTCAATATATGATACTGGTGGGATTCCACTTAAAGGCATTTCATACAGACCTGCTTTTTCCAAGATACTACATTTTCCAGTGTTATTAATTATCATATCTCCAATAGTCATTACTTTGTTTCCCATCTGAATTCCATATTTATGGCATAATTTATTGATTTCTGTAGAGATTCCTGGTAGGTAAGGTGTTGCTCCCACATATTGTAATTGTTTTTCCCTTTTAGGTGAATATGTATCTTGCATCTTTACTTGTACTCATAAATCCATTTATTTATTTTCTGTGGAGGATATCTATAGCTATATGTGATTTCTTTAATATAATTTAATTCTTCATTAGAGGAATGTGTGATAGCTCTTTTAATTAATGTTTTTATGCTATTACATTTCTGTGTGTATGGTTGTGTTGAGTTATATGGTATCAGAACTGGGACATATGTTTTTTTTATGTACCTTGTACTGCAGTTGATTATTTTGCTTGATGATCTTAATTTCCAGGTAAGGTAATATATTTTCTTCTTCATGTTCTACTGTCAATTTAATTGTGGGATAGACATTACTAAGTTGTTGAGTTAAAGATTCCAACTCATCAATTTTCATTCTGGTCATGATGAAGATACCATGTATGTATCTGCAGTAAACCAATGGTGGTTCATCCATTGAGCTGATAATTTGTTCTTCTATGCTGTTCATAATTACTTCGGCAAACAGGTTTGACAGAGGAGAGCCCATTAGGCCTCCAAAAATTTTGTTTGTATATTTTCTCATCATATTTGAAGATATTGTTTTCATAGATATATAATAAAATTGTTTTTAACTCTTGTAGTTGTGTGTTATTAAGAGATTGATCATGTTGTAATTTTTTATTAATAATCTCAATTGCTTCAGGTACAGGGGTACTTGGAAACAGTGCCTTGACATCCATACTAGCCATTCTGTAATCTTTTAGATCTTGGTTTACATTTTTCACAATTTCAATAAATTCATATGTATTCTTTACATTGTATTGTGTTTTCATAAATATCGGTGCCAAGAAACTGTGTCCAAGTACCCCTGTACCAGAAGCAATTGAGATTATTAATAAAAAATTACAACATGATCAATCTCTTAATAACACACAACTACAAGAGTTAAAAGCGATTTTATTATACATCTATGAAAATAATATCTTCAAATATGATGAGAAAATATACAAACAAAATTTTGGAGACCCAATGGGCTCTCCTCTGTCAAACCTGTTTGCTGAAGTAATTATGAACAGCATAGAAGAACAGATAATCAGCGCAATGGATGAACCACCATTGGTTTACTGGAGATACGTAGATGATATCTTCATCATGACCAGAATGAAAATTTATGAGCTGGAATCTTTAACTCAACAACTTAGTAATGTCTATCCCACAAATAAATTGACAGTAGAACATGAAGAAGAAAATATATTACCTTACCTGGATGTTAAGATCATCAAGCAAAATAACCAACTGCAGTACAAGGTACATAGAAAACAAACATATGTCCCAGTTCTGATACCATATAACTCAACACACCCATACACACAGAAATGTAATAGCATAAAACATTAATTAAAAGAGCTATCACACATTCCTCTAATGAAGAATTTTGTAATGAAGAATTAAATTATATTAAAGAAATCACATATAGCTATGGATACCCTCCACAGAAGATAAATAAATGGATTTATGAAGTACAAGTAAAGATTCAAGATACATATTCACCTAAAAGGAAAAAACAATTACAATATGTCGGAGCAACACCCTACCAGGAATATCTTAAGAAATCAATAAATTATGCCATAAATATGGAATTCAGATGGGAAACAAAGTAATGACTATTGGAGATGTGATAATTAATAACAGTGGAAAATGGAGTATCTTGGAAAAAGCTGGTGTGTATGAAATGCCTATAAGTGGAATCCCACCAGTATCATATATTGAAAGTACTAAAAATCAGTTAAAACATCGCCTACAACAGCATATCAAAAATTGGCAAAAAAAAAGAAGCAAAAACAGCACTGATACAATACTGTATGGATAACTAGACATACCTGAAGTTTGAAGATATTAAAACAATAAAATCATGTCACAATGAGAGACACCTACGAATTGCAGAGTCTGTACTAATTGAAAAAAATAGAGATCGAATTTGTAATAATAACGATCCAAATATCCTTAATGAAAAATGGAAAGAACTAATAAAAATTGACCAAAAAGATCAAAAACACAGGAGAAGAAAATAAAGAGAGTTCATTAAGGTCAATAACAGATGGAGCCACTGTGGGGTTTTTTTACGTGGATGACGTGGGGGCGGGGCGAGGAAGCCGAGCTCATCACTCACTCTTGCTGCAGTGGCAGAAGAGAAAACATCTAGCATACCTCCTGAAGATAGTCCAGCGGAGGGTAGAAAGTATTTGAGGTAGTCTGCATTGGAATGGCTTGGGGTGTGGTGAATGAATGTTCTGGTTGTTCATGGGGTGTTGAGAGGGAGAGTCGAAAACATAAGATGAGCCGTATGTAAATAGTTGTATATACGTTTTTAACATTTTCGTTCGCATTTTGTATGTATGTAAATAAGCAGTTTATGTTCGGTTGATAACATCAAAAGATTTTGAGTTTAAGAATTGGGGTGTTTTATATCAACGAAGGTTAGGTTTTACACGTGGATGTGAAGGGTGGGGAAGGGGGAGGATATAATTTTGCAACCTGGACAGCAAGGCACTTTCTGGACTTGAGCATTTGTAGAACATTTGAAAGAACCTGAGGAAAAAGAAATAGAACACCGCACCAGAAGCTTAAACCAAGCATGACAACAAAAAGAATAAAACGTGCAGTGAAATGTGAAAAAGGTAAGCAACCTTGTAATTATTATAATTGTATGCACGTAAATTTAAAAACAACTGTGGCTTCTGCTATGGATGTTTTAACCTGAATTTTTCTTAAGTGTGCCCGTATTTTTTTCAATTTAACTATAGTTTTGCATTGCTGTTTTTTATATCTCGGGGATTTTTTGTCTGATGAAAAAAGAAATCCTGAAACAAAAATAAATTGATTTGTTAAACACCCATCCCTGTCGAACACACATGAACACACAACACACGTGGGTGCGGTCACGAGTTGTAAACGCGACTCACCATTCACCGCAGAGAGAGAGATTTCCTATCTGAGGTTGAGAGACCCGAACCCACAGCGCTCTGCGCCTTTTGTCAGGTGAAAAAGAAGAAGATAACATATTTGGGAACAGATTTCCCTGATAGAACAGCATGAAAGAAAAGTAAGAAATATTAGAGCAAAAGGAGTATACGGTTTCCCGTTAAGTATTGAAGTTGTAAGCTACCCTACAAACTTACCTGTAACAAATCAGTCAAAGCAAGCCATCCCGCAGACAACACTAGGACTCAGGGAATTGGGGAAAAACCAGGGAAAAGGGGTGCCTAAAAAAAAAAAAAAAAAAAAAAAGAATAGAACCACAAGAAAAATCCTACAGATAAACACCCAGTTTTCTCACAAAACCCTGTGTTGCAAGGCACCTTAAAGCACACAGTTGTCGTTTGCTCAGTTCCTGTGTAGGAGTCTGCTTTTCACCTCGCTTCTCAGGAATTCTTCGGGTTTTTTTGTTGTTGTTTTTTTTTGTTTTTTTTTCCACTGGTTGGAGGGGAGTTTGGTACTTTATTTATTTTTTTAAATCATAGTACCGTGTTTCTGGGCCAGTCTCATATATGTGGACTGCAATATTTCTCTTTGCAAAACAAGTTCGGCTCCTAAAAGAGCCCTTTTTTTTTTTTTAACAAGATTTCTTCACATGTGTGAAGTATTTTTGCAAAACAGAGTACGGCTCTTAAAAGAGCCCCCTTTTTTTTTTTTATTTAACAAGATTTCTTCACATGTGTGAAGTATATTTGCAAAACAGAGTACAGCCCTTAAAAGAGCCCTGTTTTTTTATTTAACAAGATTTCTTCACATGTGTGAAGTATATTTGCAAATCAGAGTACAGCTCTTAAAAGAGCCCTTTTTTTTTTTTTTTTTAACAAAAATTCTTCTTAGGTGAAGAATACCCTCCAAACACTAGTCCCAATTATTGTTATTTTTTTTTTTTGCTAGGGTAGCTGTGAATTGGGTTCATTTCTGGAACTTTATTCAAGATAGCTTTTGGCCTTTTATAACTGTCAGTTCCATTGACATTATAGTTAATGGCCTCTCTGACTAGAGGATTAGGATGAATCTTAGCTTTTTCATAGTATCTATTAGCTAAGTCATACATCGTGTAATGGATAGAATTAATATTTAGCATGCTTCGGATAGCATGGTTTGAAGTTCTTCCATCAAGTCCAACCATATAACGTAGGGTTTTATTTTGAAATGAGGTAATCTTATTTTTCTGCTGTTTGTTGCAGTTACCCCAGATAGGACAGGCAGAAGTAATAACAGGGCTGATACAGGCTTTCCATATCAAAGTTTTGTTTTTCCTGCTAAGCCTTTTATTTTTTATTATTGGCTGGAGACTTCCTCTGATCTTAAGAGATTTGGACAGAGTTTCTTTAATATGCTTGTTCCAGTTTAGGTTGTGGTCCATAAAAAGTCCTAAATATTTAACATCATTTACCCAAGGTATTTTTTTTTATATACATTTCTATTTCAAAGTCTGGATTGTGATTGCATTTAATCCTAGAAAATAGAATTGCTTGAGTTTTTTCAGTATTGAGTTTGATTTTCCAATCTAAGAAATATTTCTCAAGTTGTTCAACATAATGTTGCAACATGAAAGTTGACGATGACGATGACGATTATGGGCAAAACACGTAACAATATTAACAAAGAAAGGTGACTTGATCACGCTAGTTACGTTAACTAAAACTTTTACAAAAGTTCGTAAGTTGGAAGCTTTCGACCTTATCTTAGGTCTTCATCACGCAATATAGGAAAAATTCAAATGTAGAATCTGGCAACAATCTTAGTCCTCCATTGGCGTGATGAAGACCTAAGATAAGGTCGAAAGCTTCCAACTTACGAACTTTTTGTAAAAGTTTTAGTTAACGTAACTAGCGTGATCAAGTCACCTTTCTTTGTTAACATGAAAGTTGCTTGATTTTTATTTTTGGAAGTATAAGCGAGTGCAGTGTCATCAGCATAGAGAGCTGTAGTCATATTCCTGTTATTATAGTTGGGAAAGTCTGATGTAAAGATAGAGTACAGCGTTGGTGCGAGTACACTGCCTTGCGGTACACCAGCTTTGATTTTTTTTTTAACGATTTTTTCCCATTGATTTTTACACAGAATGTTCTGTTAGTGAGATATGATTTGATTATATGTATAATCCAGGGTGGAAAATCATGTGCTATTAGCTTGTAGATAATTGCCTCATGTGGGCATTTATTGAATGCTTTTGCCACATCCAGAAATATGGCTGCTGTGTGTTCTTTTTTTATAATTCCTTCAGCACATTTTTCAGTTATTCTAGAGAGTTGGTGCACCGTGGAGTGTTTATCTCTAAAACCTCCTTGAATAAATGGAATTACTGGGAATTCCTCACAGAATTGTTGCATTCTAATAAGAATTATTTTTTCAAAGATTTTTCCCATGGTTGGGAGCAACGAAATCGGTCTGTGATTTTCAGGAATTGCCGGGTTTTTACCTGGCTTGGGTAATAGTATTACCTCTGTTGTCTTCCAAACATCAGGGAAATAATTTAATTTAATGGCACAATTGTATATTTTAGTAAGGGTTTGCACATACTCTTCCGGTAATGTTTTCATAATTTTATTATTTATGCCATCATTGCCTGGTGCCTTTTTATTTTTAAGATTATTAATATGAAACCTAACTTCCCTTTCACTGATGGGTAGTGGTTTTTCAAAGTCAGGAGGAACAAAAAAAAATTTTTTGGCCCTTAAAAGGTCTCTTTTTTATTTTCTTATCTTTTCAGTTTCTGGCATTCCGGACCCGTGAGAGGTCGTAGCACCTTTAACTTGTCTATCGGACGTAAGAGAGACCGTAGCATTTACTACTTTTGGCTGCTGTTTTCTATGCCTTGTGCTTCTATTTTTTTTTAAAGAGCCTTTCTATTTACTTTTAATTGGGGATGTTAACACAGGGTTTTTTTTTACTAGTAAATTCTTCATAGAGTTGTGCACTTTAGGTGATGACCCTAGAATTTTCTACATCCTCCGCATGTTTAAAATAAGTATCCAGGGCCTTTTTCATTTTAATGGCTACATCAGTGTCAGGGATATCATTTATTTTAAACTGTTTTTCTGGTGAGTTTGCAAAAATTTCTGCTTTTTCTTCGTCAGTTCTAACTACCGTCCCATCTTCTTTTTGAAGGGGTGGGAGTAATTTGACATTTTTATTTTGCAAGCTCGACGTAAGATTCCATAGAGTCATTTTATTTTTTTTATCCGAATTTTCAGAGTAGTCAATATGAGCTTCCTCTAATACTTGACCCCATGACCCATTCTCAAATTTTCTGATTTCTCTTTTAATTTGTCTATTTATGCAGCAATAAAGGTCATAGAACGTTTTATTTCTTGTTCTTTGCCACTTGCTTCGGTACCTATTTTTTTCTTTAAGAAGTTCCAAAATTTCTTTGGGTAAATAGTACGGATTTTTTTTTTCTTTAGCAGGAGTTTGACATTCTTCCATAATTTTTTTAATGGCGAGGTTAAAGAGTTTAATAGCTCTGTCAGTTTCTTCTTTGCTATTAGAGTCTCCAATTACTGGGGGTGGCACTAGTTTAATTTTCTCTTCAAATTGCTTGAAGTTAGTGACCATTTTGGGTGCTACCATCACAGTTTTATCAGTATAAAGCTGGAGGTGAACTGGATTGTGGTCAGAGGAGAGTGCCGCCGCAGTGTAAATTTCAAAGTAATATTTATTATTCTTCAGGAGGGCAAAATCTAGTATGTTGCTAGTTCCTCTGAGCGCTGTTCTTGTGGGTTCAGATGGCGTCCCCAAGTCAATGTTTTTGTTTAAGAGATATCTGAAGATATTGTTTCCACTTTTATTAGCTCTAGGGCAGTACCAATAGCGGTGTTTACTATTAAAATCTCCCGCTATGACCGTAGGAATATCTTCCTCGAAAAGATTATCTAGAGCTTCCCTGGTAATAGTGTGTTTGGGATGATTGTATAGCGCCATAAATTTAATCGGGTTATTTTTTGTTTTAATAATAACCGAGTGCGCTTCCATGCCATCCTCTGTGTTGCATGTCGCTTCACTTTGCTCTAGTTTATCTTTCACTGCAATCAAAATTCCCCCACTTTGGGAGGTTTTGTCTTTTCTGTAAACCTTGTAGTTGGGAATTTTGAATTTAATTCTGTCCATTAGCCGGGATTCATTAATTAGCGCAATATCAATTTTTTTGTATTTTAGGTAGGCTAAGAATTCTCTATGCTGCCTTTTGATGCCTTGCGCATTCCAAATTAATATGTTAAGTCCATTTGTTTCAGAGGAAAAAATTCATCCTCGGGTTTTTTTTTCATCATTTTTTACTGTGTCAATTTTATTTATATTGCTGTTACTTTCGATAACTTGGTCAGTATTACAATTGATTGCTTCCTTGTTTTTGACCAGTTTGGCAGCTAATTCTGCTATTTTATTAATGGTCCATTCACCATTTTTTTGTTTTTTATCTGTTTCTCCATTTTTTTTTTCGTAAGTTTCTCACTCGTGGACTTTTCTTTAATTTTTTTAATTAATAGGTCAATTTTGCTTTCTACCGTGCTTTCACTGCTTTCTATGTTTTTAACTTGTTGGCTTGCTATTTCAGTGTGGTTATTTTCCACATTTTCATATAGAAGAGGCAGTTCATTTTGTGTGTTATAAAATGTAATGTTATTAGCATACTGCAATTGAGTATCTTCATTACAGTTAATTTTTTCTGCCTCTTTAATTTCTTTGCTAAGCCTGCCAGCGAAATATTTTGGTTTTTCCACGGTTGGAGTAACCAGTTTTTTTTTGCTTTTGCGTAGCATTTTCATCTAAATTTTTGTCAACATCAACAATCAATTTCTCTATCACTTTTGTGTTTTGGAAATTTTTTTTTGCGATGTTTTTTAATTTTTTCTTTTAGCACAGAATTCTGTACCATGCTCTAAAAGGGCCGTTTTTTTTCCCTCCTCAGAAACAGAAATGCTCATAAAAGGGCCGGGGTTTTTTTCCTTCTCGCCTAGATATTTGTCAACATCAGCAATCAATTTCTCTGTCACATTTGTGTTTTGGAAATTTTTGCGATGTTTTTCAATTCTTTCTTTTAGCACAGAGTTCTGTACATTGCTTTTAAGGACAACTTTTTTTTTCCTCTGTGTAATAAATTAATATTACGCAGGTATATTTATTTGTATCATTTTTCATTAATTCTGTGTCATTAACTGCATCCTTTATTTTTGAGCTTAACTTATGCTCGTATGATGACTGAGGTTGTTCTTTTTTTCAACACTTTTTTTGTTTTGTTTTTGCACAGTTTTTTTTTTTCACTTTCCTCAAACTTTTTGTAACTTTCTAGAGTTTCAATTTTTTCTTTGTAAAGTCTTTTTTTACTTGTGTGAATTCGTGTTTGTGTCGGTAGAAACATAGTTTCTTTCAACTGCTGAGCAGGTTTGACAAATTCCTTTTTGAAAAATGTACTCGGCTCCAAAAAGGGCCGGTTTTTTTTTTACAAACTGGCGTGGATTCACACCAAATTCATTGCAAAAGCCTGACGCCGAAGCCGTCTCAGGTCTATTTTTCCATAAAACCTTCTTCTTGGGTAAGGTTGTCCGGACATCTCTCGGACTTTTCATAAAACATATCTGGTATTTTCTGAGATATTCCATCGCCCGGGCATCCCACCGGTGTTTTAATGATCTCTGAAAATTTTACAAATATCCCATCGCCCGGGCATCTCTCCGGTGTTTTAATGATATTTGAACGTTTTACAAATATCCCATCACCCGGGCATCTCTCCGGTGTTTTAATGATATCTGATAATTTATCAGATATCCCATTGCCCGAGCATCTCTTCGGTGTTTTAATGATATTTGTAATTTTTTCAGATATCCCATCGTCCGAGCATCTCTTCAGTGTTTTTTTTCATATCTGATAATTTCTCAGATATTATGTCTGGAATTGGCACAGACATACAAGAAGAGTCATCGACAACTTTTTTGTCAGATGACGTGCCTAGATTTTTCTGAGGCACAGAATAAGAAATTTTTTCACTTACCAATCTTCTTCTTGTTCTTTTTTGGATACTATTACATAGTTCCGTCTGAAGGTTCTTAATTCTTCTAGATCTTCTTGGATCTGGCTTTTCAGTTGACTTTGGATTTCCCGTGAAAGTGGATGAGGAACGGGAAACGACATCACTTTTCTTGGCGCCAGGCTTTTGCTCTACAACATCTGAACTTGAAATTCTCTTAATTTTTACGATGGGCTGGAAGCTGAAACGAAGAGAAGTGAATCCGAGAAAATTTTAATTGAGCTTTGAAAAAAGCTTAACAACTAAAAGATCCCCTAACCGGACTGATTCGGATAGACTGGTAACCCAGAAACTATCTAATCGCAGAACAAGACGAACGGCCGACGACGACGAAAAGCTTGCACTGAAGTTCACTCGCAGGAGCTCACACGATGTGCGACCTTCCTGCACGGGATCCAAAGGGCAACTGAATATAATGACCACTCACCGCAGCAGCAAAAGCGAGCTTTGTAACGAAGCAAGGAGCTTCTTCGCTCTGAGCAAGGCTAACTCTGAGGCAGTGACGCACACACTGCACCTCTCCCCGTAACCTCGCCCACAGCAGCTAGTGGGTTCTCTCAAGGATTTTTTCAAGTGAGATAAAAATGACAAAAGTTTATCTCCGTGGATTTTTCATGAAAATCTCTGAAATTTTGATCAACGCCATAAATCGCTAATAGGAATGAGGCCTCCAAATTTTGCGTAAATCAATTAAAAACTTTTTAAACGGGCCATAATTTTTTTTTTATTTGCTCTTTATCATGTGACTGGCATGACCAGAATTCGTAATCGGCATTTTACAGCTAATTTAAAAAGGTTTTTGTCAATTCACTTGAAATTTTTAAGGTCATCATCTCCTAGCTAATTATAGTATATGTACAAATTTCGGAAAAATAGTTTTCTTAATTTTTTTAGCATGTCTTTTGTAAAAAAAGATCGTGCTCATGTTATCGGCTTGTCTGCCCGTCTGTAGACATGATATCTCTGCAACTCTTAGTCCGATTTGGAAAATTATTTTTGCATTGGGAAGCTTGAAATATACAAATGATGATCGTTCATTTCGGTTTTTTTTTTTTTTTTTTATGATGTACAATTTCACCGCTAGGGGGCGTAAATGCAGATGGTGTCGAATTCAAAAATATATTTTATTCTACATATGTATTTGCTTCTTAACATCCGATTGAAAAAATTCTTTCATCTTTCGATTCCATTTATGTCGAAGAGTATTTTAGGAATAGTTGCTTTTTCAAATTACGCATAGATTTTCCACTAGGGGGCGTAAAAGTAAATTAAGTTTTTCCCAATATCTCTTCTTCTACAACTCCAATTTGAAAAACGTTTTCTTTAGCTCACACAGCTCCTGATGAAAAAATCTTTTGCATATAAATTCTAATTTTTGGTAAAGAATACTTTGGCCACCAGGGGGGGCATAAGCGTTAATTTTTGCTTTTGATGTATTTGCCATAAAATCTGAGATTCTAAAATCTCGATTAAAAAAATTCTTTCGTGGACCGATGCCACTTACGTCGATAAACCTTTTTGGAGTATTTTCTTCTTAAAATATTCCATGGTTTCTCCGCCAGGGAGCGTAGACGTATATCTTATTTTTGTCAATATCTCGGCTTCTAATGGTCAGATCTGAAAAATTCTTTCTTTATTAGATAGTTTCCGGTGTGACATGTTTATCATATAATTTCAAAATTTTCAAGTAATTCATAGACTTTTTCCTAGGGGGCGTAAAGGTAAATTGCGTTTCCCCTATGTCTCTGTTTCTAAATCTCCGATTTGAAAAATTCTTTCTGCACCGGATACAGCTCTTGATGGGAAATCCTTTGCACATAATTTTTAATTTTTGTAAAAAATGGTTTGGCCAACAGGGGGCATAAGTCTTAATTTCCACTTCTGATGTATTTCCAGCAAAATATGAGCTTCTAAAATCTCGATTGAAAAAAAAGTCATTTGTGGATCGATACTACTCATGTTCACAAACCTTTTAGGAACATTTTCTTCTTAAAATAATGCATGGTTTCTACGCCAGGGGCGTAGATGTATGTCTTATTTTTGTCAATATCTCTACTTCTAGTAGTACGATTTGAAAAATTTCTTCTTTGTTGGATAGTGTTTCCGATGCGAAAGTTTTTTCTAAAAATTCAAAATTGTCAAGTTAATCATAGACTTTCCACTAAGGAGCGCAAAGGTAAATTGCGTTTTTTTCTGTATTTCTGCTTCTAAAACACTCGGATTTGAAAAATTCTTTCTGTATCGCATACAACACCTGATGGAAAATATTTTTCATATAATTTCTAATGTTTGATAAAGAATGGTTTGGCCACCAGGGGGCAAAAGTGTTAATTTCTGCTTCTGATGTATTTGCATCAAAATCTGGGCTCCTGGAAACTCGACTAATTTTTTTTTATTTTTTTTTTCTTGGACTGATACTGCTCATATGGAAAAATTTTTTGCGAATTCTTTCTTCCTAAAATAATGCATGGTTTTCCCAGCAGGGGGCATAAAGTCACATCTTATTTTTATCGATAACTCTTTTTCTAAGAGTCCGATTTGAAAAATTATTTCTGTGTTGGAGAGTGTTTCCGGTGTGAAATGTTTCTCATATAAATTCATATTTTTCTTAACGCACAAGTCTGCAACCAGAAGACATAGCTCACGATTCCATTTACAGCAATATCTGAGGGATTAAAAACCGGATTGAAAAACTTCTTTCTTCCGTCAGATACCATTGTTTTCCATATCAGTTCCATTGACTTTGAATAGCTTTGATAAATTTAATTTGCGTCAGAATGGATTAAAAAGACGTGCTAATTACACCTGAAAATTTGGTGTCATCTTTCTTGTTTTATCTAGTCCTGCCATGGGGAAAACTAAAGCGAGGAGGCGCTGTTGCTGGGAGCCAAGGAAGGAAGAAAGCCGGCAGTCTTTTGATGCTCCAGTTTTGATTGGTAGCTAGGCATTTTGTGTGTGCCTTTATTAGCACGTGGTTTGTAAAACAGATTGTGCTTATGTTATCGGTTTGTCCGTCCATTTGTGGACACCATATATCTGCAACCAATTGCCCAATTTCAAAAATTCTTTTTGCTTGGGAAGCTTGAAATGTGAGAATGATGATCCCTTATTTCATTTTTTTTTTTTTCCTTTCACCAATCACAATTTTGCCTCCAGAAAGCATAAATGCGGATAATGCCAAATTCAAAATACATTTTATTCCATATATCTGCTTTTAAACTGCCGATTGAAAAAATTCTTTTACCTTTTGATTCTGTTTATGTCAAAGACTATTTTAGGTACGGTCACTTCTTTAAGTTACGCATAGATTCTCCGCTAGGGGGCGTAAAGGTACATTGTGTTTCTCCCGATATCTCTGCTTCTAAAACTCCGATTTGAAACATTCTTTCTGCAGCGGATGTAGCTCCTGATGGAAAATATTTTTCATGTAATTTCTAATTTTTGGTACAAAATGGTTTAGCCACCAGAGGCATAAGTGTTAATTTCTGCTTCTAATATGTTTGCAGCCTAATCAGGGCCTCTAAAATCTCGATTGAAAAAATTCTTTTGTGCACTGATACTACTCACATGAATAAATCCCTTTTCAGAATATTTTCTTCTTAAAATATTACATGGTTTCTCCGCCAGGGGCGTAAATGCATATATTATTTTTGTCAATATCTCTACTTCTAATAGTCCTATTTGAAAAATTTCTTTTTTGTTGGATAGAGTTTTCTGCGCGACATGATTTCTATTTAATTTCAAAATTTTCAAGTAATGCATTGACTGTCTGCTAGGGGGAGTAAAGGTAAATCACACTTTCCCTGATATCTCTGCTTCTAAAACTCTGATTTGAAAAATTCTTCCTGCACCAGATAGAGCTCCTGGTGGGAAATGTTTTGATTGTAATTTCTAATTTTTTATAAAATATGGTTTGTCCACCAGGGGGCGTAAGAGTTAATTTCTGCTTTGTAGGTATTTGCAGAAAAATCTGAGCTTCTAAAAGCTCAATTGAAAAAATTCTTTCGTGGACCGATACTGCTCATGTTGATAAACATTTGAGAATATTTTCTTCGTAAAACAGCGGAAAGATGGACAGTCAAAAGCATGTAACAATGCTGCCAAAAAATGAAGATCTTGAAGAAGTCTTAATTTTTTCTCAGTGCCATCCATATTTTTACTTGCAGTTAACATTTTTAATTACGAGGGCTGTACCGAAAGTAATGCAAAAGTGGGCATAACTTTTTTATTAACTGACAGAGGTCATTCAGTTGCACATGTTGGTACAGTAACTGTTCCTGTATAGTAGCCATTTTTCTTCATTGCAGGTAAAGAATGCATTCCAAGCAGAAGCAACATGCTGTCATTGAGTTCTTGACAAAGGAAGGAAGGGTGCACTCTGCCCGACATCCACAGAAGGCTACAGAATGTTTACAGAGATGACACTATTGACAAGAGCAATGTGCACAGATGGATAAAGAAGTTTAAAAAAAGAGAAAACCAGCATTGACGACAAAGAGAAAACCAGCATTGACGACAAGCCACGCAGTGGAAGACCATCATCTGTGACCAGCGACCTGAACAGTCAGTGAGTGGAATTGATTCGCGCAGAGAAATGAATCACAATCCGTGAGCTTGTTGCACAACTAGACTATGGTCACAATGCCATACAAAAGATGGTGGAAGACTTAGGGTATTGGAAAGTGTGTGCAAAGTGGGTACCTCGGCAGTTGACACCCGATTTGAAGGAGAGAAGGGTGGAAGTCTGCTCTGATTTGCTGGAAGCGTTTGAAGCCAATGAAGACATGTTTTTTTCCAATCTGGTGACAGGGAATCAAACATGAGTGTATCTTTATGATCTGGAATATTGAAATAAAGAATCAATCCATGGAATGGTGTCACACCTCTTCACCAAGGCCTAAAAAGTTCAAGAGCTAGTGATCAGCTCAGAAAGTCATGGTGACTGTTTTTTGGGATGACAGAGGTGTCATTCTTGATTTTCTGGAACGTGGCCGTACCATGGCCAGCAAGCAGTACATTGAGACAGTCCAGAAGCTTGGAGAAGCCATAAGAAGGAAGAGAACGAATAAGAATCTGAAAAGGATCCACATTCACCATGACAATGTGAGACCACATACATCTTTGGGAACAAATCAGGTGATCAGCAAATTAGGCTGGTCAGTGGTCCCCTATCCACTGTACAGCCGCGCTGTGGCATCGTCCAACTTCCACCTGTTTGGTCCAATGAAGAACAGTCTCCGTGGACAACGATTTGATGGCGCAGATGAGATGAAAGTGGCTGTGAAGAAGTGGGTACAACAGTCCACACCTGAATTTTTTCAAAGAGGATTCAAGAGTTGGGTTCAACGATGATGCAAATGCATCGCTTGTGATGGAGACTATGTTGAGTTACTCGACCAACATGTGCAATTTGAACGTTAATAAAAAAGTTATGTCCACTTTTGCATTACTTTCGGCACAACCCTCATATCATTTTAACTTTTATGCGAACTAGTGGAATTTTAATCAATTTGTTTTTCACTATCTGTTTTATTTTTGGCGGAAGTGCAGAAATTTGAATTGACACCCCTTCCCCCCATTGTTGGGTGAGGAGGGTCTGAGTATGTCCAGGACCGACTTCAATGGGAACTATCCCCTCCCCTCCCCCCATTCATGTAAGGATGTCGAAGGAAAACACTGGTGAACCAGTAGGCAGGGTAGTCAGCAACGGGGAATCAAACCCATCATCTCCTATTCCAAACTGGTCCTTGAAAAATAAACCACCAAAACTTGCTTACCACGGGACCTGGGGTGGTCAGCGAAGTTGTGGAATTGCTTTTTTCATGTGAATTGGCATCATTTTAAATATAAGCTGAAAAAACAAAATCTCTGTTGAAAAATGCAGTAATAGTAGGCAAATCTGATGGTCTTTTTTTCAGCATTTTTTTTGTTTGTTTTTGTTTTAATTTTCTTTTCTGATTCGAGATTCCCTTGGAGGGGGGCTGAATTGTGAAGAGCTCACTATTTTTCTTTTTTGTTTTATCTAAATCTTTTCAAGGTTATTAAGTTTGCGAAACTGAAAATTTTAATTTTGTTGCTTTCATGTTTTCCAGTAATGTTTAATATTGCATAAATAGCAGTAAAATCCCCTTTCTTTTTTTTTAGGATTTTAAACTGCAAAAAATAAATGAGTAAAGAAATTGTGGATTTGTGTTTGTATTTTCAGAATTGTAGAAGTTCAGGGTGTCTACTAGTCATGAAAATCATGAATAAGGCACGAATTCAGAAAAGGGTAATAAAAGTCAAGAAAAAGTCACAAATTTTGCGTTGGGGTCATGAATTTCTTTTTATTTTTAGTAAATGTTCATTTTCTGGTGACAATCTGAGTAATTCTCCATGAACCAACCACATAAGACATAAATGTGGTTTCCATATAACGATACAAGAGTTTAAAAAAAAGGGGGTACTTGTGCTCTCCTCCACAAAGAACTGTTATAGCAAAAAATGTTTTAGCATAAAAATATATGTGTAAATGTTGTTTGCAAAATGTTATGGTCAATTTAGCAATTTAAATTATACTGCTTATAGAGTCATTGACACTTTCAAATATAAATGTTGAAGAAAGGTGTGTAATGAAATTGTTTAGCACAATGTTGAGTATTTCAGCTTACTTCAGGCGTAGTCAAAGTTCGATGAGTCAGATTTTTGTTACTAGCAGAAGGGCAGGGGTGTACTTTTTCCGTAGAAAAAATGGGAAGCAGAGTGTCTCCCATCTTTAATACGTATATGTATGTACCCACACATGCATGCGTACTTGGACACACACACACGCACGCACACACACGTATATGACTTTTAAAAACCATCATGAAAATTGTTAATTGGTCATAAAATTGCATTTTCCAAATTTGGTAGACACCCTGGAGTTTTATGCTTTCCTAAATCTACATTTCTTGCTAATTGCAATTACAAAATCAAATTTCCTGTCCTAGACTCTGTTGACTCATTATGGATTTCACTTTAAAGCACCCTGTACATAAAGAGCCTTTATATAATGTAGGGAAGGAAATCTGCTTCCCAATTTTACTCATTATACATTTATGAGACAGCAAAGTTGAAAATGATTGAAACTTCATAATGTTCACATTAAAAAGCATGTCAATTTCGCTAACCCAACAACCAAATATAGAGAAACCACCAGCACATCAGTCCCAGATTACTCGCAGATGTGGTAAGTGAGGATATTAAACTTATTGCCATTTAAATACATCATTAATTTAATATTAGCTTAAAAAATTACAGCAGATTTGTGTTAACAGTATAGTTTGAATTTATCTGGTGCCATTTTGATTTATAACCAAAATCTGCAGAATTGCATTTTTAATTGCTATGCTGCTCTGTGCTTCCATTTTCGATTGCATTGATGTTTGAAATAGGTACCTAACCAGTGTCAGACTGTAAAACACATCTGCTAACAAATTAAAGGTTTGATAAAATGTGTGTGTATGAGTAGTTTACAAGTAAAAATGCATTTAAATCTAACTAATTAACAGGCAAATTTGTCGAAACATCGTTGGAAACTGAATTTGTTAATATGATTGTAAGAAAATGCAGGCAGTGGAGAGTTAAAAATGCAAAGAGTTTTTTTAAACATTACATTCATTCTTTATTATTAGTCTTTCATTATACGTATAAACCTATGGTAGTTTGTATATGTAATCATTTCTAGAGCATACTTATGTTGCTAGTGCAGTATGTAAATCGTCAAATGCCATCATGCTAATAAAATAAACTACTGTTTGTGAAAATTGCAACACCATGAAGGAATGATGGTAATCACATGAAACTTACAGGATATGCAGAGCAGGGTAGGACATGCAAATGATTAGAAATGCAGTCATTGCGCATGTCTTGGCCCAGCAAGCGCCGCCTGAACAGTCGAATGAGGGATATAAAGAGAGGGCTGTTTAGGATACACACCAGTAGTGCATCGCAGACAGCAAGTTGTGAAAGTGTCTCCAGGATTCAATAATGCTTTGGCGATGACGAAGGGCGCAATATCACCATACAACAGTTTGCATAGGGACGAATGATTGGTCTGCGTGAAGGTGCATTTTCGTATCGTGGCATTGCAGCTCGGACGAGACATAACGTAATGTGTGTGTGGTGGCAGTGGACTAAAGAGAACCAGGTGCATCGACAATCTGGCAGTGGACCGAGAAATGTGACGACGACGCGGATGGCCAACACCTCGTCTGCATGGCAGTGGCAAACCGTTCCACATATTCGCAAGTGTTAGCACAACAGTGGAGCACTGAAACAGGTGTGGCATTATCTGCCTCCACAGTTCGATGCGTCTGTTGCACAGAGGACTGGTTGCACGCATCCCTTTGCGGCAGATTCCTTTGACCCTGAACCATGGATGCCTCAGACTGCAATGGGGATTTCAATGCAGACAATGACGTGCCAATTGACAACATGTTGTGTTTTTGGATAAGTCCCGATTCAGCTGGGACTACCATGATGGCCTCATGCACATTAGATGGTATTGTAGTGAGCGCCTTCTTTCAGCATGCATTGTTGAGTGTCATACCGGCCGAACGCCAAGTGTGATGGTGTGGGGTGCCATTGGGTAACATTCGCGATCTTGGCTGCTATGACTTGAGGGCAATATCACCAGCGACCACTACATCAGTGAAGTTGTACAGGCAGAAGTCATACCCTTCCTTCATAGCACTCCAGGTGCTATATTCCAGCAGGACAATGCCTGACCTCATGTTGCCAGGAATATTCAAGCCCTCTTCGCAGCACAGCAGATACCGCTTCTTCCCTGGCCTGCACATTCACCAGACATGTCGCCTATTGAACATGTCTGGGATATGGTCACTTGGGAACTGGCCCTTCAAAGTCCTCCAGCGGTCAGTACCAGTTATCTGTGTCCGCGTATACACGCTGCCTGGCAAGCAATTACCCAGAACATCATCCAACGCCTTTTCGATTCAATGCCAACTCATCTCAAAGCTCTTATTGCAACTCGCAGAGGCTTCACAAGATACTGATTTTTGCAGGTAAAAATTGTTGTATTGTTCCGAAAATTAAATCCCTTATGTACAGTTATTACAGTAATGTTTGGTATAAATTTCATTCAAATCGCATGGTTCCTCCTTCTTGGTGTTGCAATTTTCACAAACAGTAGTGTATAAAAAAATATTGAAAGGAATCACCTGCCCATCCAATATATTGTTGTTGTTTTTACGACAGATAATCACATTGATTAACATTATTTGTTCTATCACAAAATATAAAGTGAATTGTTCACTGTTGAGCAAAGAATAAAGTAAATCCGTTCGAAGTGCAAATTATATGTTCTATCCATATACTGTGTGTGTGTGTTATTGTTTTAAACGGTTTAGTCTGGTTTTCAATTATTTGAGCAGTTACTATTTAGTCACTAAAAAAAATTAAAAAATTTCACTTTTCTCACTTTTTTCTCCAAAAAAGTCACTTTTCTCACTTTTTCTCCGAAAAAGTCACTTTTCTCACTACTTTTTACAATGAAGTCTGTGCTGAGGTCTGTGTATGTTAACACCCATAATTCAATCATCCATTCTTCATTGCATAGCATGTACCATTATGTACTTTTTAGTCTTCAGCTCTTTAATGCATTTCCCCAAATTTCTAGATTTTCCACTACTACAGTTTTTTTTATCATAGTGCAGAGTGCTACATCATCTTCAAACATGATCCATGACACTACTTCATTCACTCTTGATCATGATATTAAGTAAGAATGGACTTATTGCTTATCCTTGGTGCTCTTTACATTTTGCATCAAATAAATTTATGTTTACCTTACACCAGAGGTGGCCTGTCCAAAGAAGCACATGAACCACTGCTTCGCATATTGTATTTGAAGATGTTTTATTAGACCAAAGAAAAACAAAGATTTTTTTATAAAATGCTACAAAGATTAAAGCACACTGAGTTAACATTATTTAGCATGAGCTGGAAACACTGTAGCACCTAAAAATGAAAAAATAAAAAGCACTTGGCATTTCATTTCAGATCTCAATATTCACTGGTTGTCAAGCAACAAACCTGGTGCCTCCACTTCAGAAAAGTATTTGGGCATGTGCATATAAACACTCTTTGGTAAAAACTAGTCATATGAATATATAGAGGTCAACCAGGTGATTGTTTCGTCATCTCACTGCAGGTAGCGAAGCACTTTCACTTGCTGTAGCATTTTTGCATTTCTTCAGAAGTACATACCTTAAATTACAGATATACTGACTTAATAGCAAAAATATTAACTCTCTCCATTGGAACAATATGTAAAAATCCATGCTAATTGTTAAAGTATAGAAAAAAGTATAAAGGATCAGAAAGTTCAGTTCCAAACATTCAGTAAGAATGAAGGGATTTGTGATTGAGATATCCATTCATTTCTTGTTTGCTGAATGTTGTGCTTCCTTTTTTGTGTGTGTGTGTGTGTGTGTGTGTGTGTGTGTGTGTGTGCTTAATTTAGAATTTGATTTTATGTGTATGGTTTAATTCAGTAACTTTCTCCTTATGTTTGTTAGATTAATTTTTATTGAATATTTGAATATATTCCTATATTATTTTAGATTAATTTTATTGAATATTTATATATTTCCTATATTATTTGTTAGATTATTTTTATTGAATATTTATATATGAGTATAAATAAGGGAAAAACCAAAGTTATGGTTTTTGAGAAAGGAACTGGTAGCACTGAATGTAATGTCCAAATGGCACAGTGATTGACCACGTGAATGAGTTTATGTATTTAGGAAGCATGTTTGACAGAGAGAACAAATTGGATGGTGAAATTAGTAGGCATTTGTGTGCTGGAGAAATGCATCACTTGCGGGAAGGGGGAGGGGTTGTGGCATGACACATTCTGATCATGTAAGGAATGAAAATGTGTTGCAGTTGTGTAATGTGAAGCAACATGTTGTTAGTAAGGTGGAGACTAATATGCTTCGGTGGTTTGGCCATGTTGAAAGAATGAGTGATGAGATGCTTACTAAGAAAAATTTGTTTAGCCCAAGTGGCAGGAAGGAAAGGCAGAGGAAGGCCAAGGAAGTCATAGGAGGATCAAATTCAGGAGTGTCTGCATGAGAAAAAGATTATGAGTATAAAGTACAGATGGTCTTGTGTATGTCGAGTGATGGATGTCAGTAAAGCCCAAGTTGTTTGTCAAGATTGCTGTAAATAGAGAAGTTTGATATGGCAACAGTAAGTAATTAATCAGTTAAAAATTTATCTGGTAGTTTGTATTTCTTTGTGGAGCTAACCTCTGAATCTCAGAGAACTGCTTAGTGATATGTATATATGTAAAAATTCTGTTCACATTTTGAGATACCAGTTCTATGAGGAGATGCTGATCAGTCTTAGGCTTTCGTGCCATCCTTATTTTTTCTGACAAATGAAACGTGTGTCACATGAAAGCTTGATCTTTCAATATTTTTTTACCACTTTTGATCCCATTGTGACACGAATAACTATTTCATTCTCAGGTCTAAAGAAAGATGGCTTCCTCTCAAATAGAGTTTACAGCAAAAGAGGGTAGAGCTATAGTTAAGTTCCTGTTTCTGAAAGGGAAGGTAACAAAAGAAATCCACTGTGAAACGTTGGAGACAGACCATCCAGGAAGGCCTGTTGTGGTCATTGTTTCACAAAATGTGGATGCTGTCCCCAACATGATTTGGAAAGACTGAAGAATTTCTGCATAAAAGATAACATAGGTTATCTGGTTATTCCATGAACATATTGGATTCATCATCCACAAGGTGCTGGGCACATGAGAATGGTAGCATCCAAATGGATGTCAAAATGCCTGACTGGATACCAGATTGAGTCCATCAGGTTGCAGCAGATAAGGTAGTGTTGCACCGTTCAGCAGAATTCAGAGTTTCTTGTCTTGATTGGTAATCATGAATGAAATATAATTTATTTGTATGATCTGGAGTCCAAGGAACAATCCAAAGAATAGAGACTTTGGGTTCCCCTTGCCCCAAAAAATTCTAGCACAGAAGTTTACGGCAAAGGTGATGGCATCTGTGTTCTGTAGAATGGGGTAGTGCTAGTGGACCATCTGGAAAAGAGTGCCACCATTATAGGAACTTATTATACATTCCTTCTTGACAAACTGAAGCAGGATTTGAAATCAAAATGCAGAGGGGTAATTGTCAAAAGTGGTTCTGTTACTAAGGCTGTTTTTAGACATGAAACTGTTGACAATTTGTTGAATAGGAGAAAAGAATGGAAATGTGTGCTATTACTGATTTGATGTCAAAACTTTGTTAGTGGAAAGAACTTTTTTATATATTCATGCTTATAAGCATTTATATTCCTACCACTGCTTTTCATTCTGCAGTCTGATAATCATTGCATTCTGATCATCTGGTCAAATAATAAAAATAAAAACAAAGACATGATTTTGGTAGAAAAAAACAAAACTGTTTTACAATGGTTTTATTACAAGACTAAAGAATATTGTCATTTGAGAAATTTAGTCTTAAGTAACAGATTGTTTCTTAAAATATATATATTTTTTTTTTTTTTTTTGCTAGGAACTGTACCGTGGAAATTTTTTTGCATTGGTTATCTCCACTCTCAGTAATTCAATTACTACATGTAATGCATTTATGTGTCATTTTTAGGGGGATTGTATTGACCCCCTTAAGCAACTCTTGTGAGCAAACACTTTTTATAGTTGAAATGTTGTATAAGCAGGCACTCTTTGTAGTTGAAATGTGGTTGATTATCACTCTTTGTAGTTGAATATAACATGTTGTACAAAGAAAAAAATTTGTCCATACTATTTTGTATTGATAGAAACTGATATTTAATGTGCCATTCCCTTTCTCATATTTAGGCCTGAGTGTAGATGGGTGCAATGGCATGGTGCAGAAACATCTGTTAGCATCACTTCCAGTATCTAAAGTGTCATTCTACAGAGATGAGCAAAGCGGGATGTATATTTGTTACCGTTGCATCTACTCATCTCCTTTTAAAAATAACATGATCAGGCATCAGATGAGGCATACTGGTGAAAGACCTTTCATGTGCAGTTACTGCCGACATACTTTTGCTCACAAGTCAAGTCTTAATGCCCACGTGCTTGTTCATTCCAGAGAAAAGCCATTCAAATGTGATTTTTGCAATCGAAAATTCAATAATAAAAGTAACCTGAGGAGGCATGTTATGGCATTGCATTTATGAGGCCAATTTTAAGGTGCTTTAAAAGAAGAGTGTCAGTGTTTTGTATTTATTTATTTATTAAATTATGATAGTAACCTCAACTGTTTCCACTTGGTTGCCTTTCACAGAGAAATGACAAAATACAAAAACAAGTTTCAAACTTAATAAGTAAAATTATTTTAAGTGTGTTGTTTAATAGAAAAAAGTACATTATTTACTGGCACATATGAACACTGTTTATGAAATAATGTGTCGCAAAATTTCCTCCCTTAAACTGGTGAAATCAGAAGAATTTGTAATTGCTTTGGCACATTATAAGGCTGCTCACTAGAAATGTCTTAAACATGATAATCTGAATGTGTATGCTTGTAAGCAGGCACTTCAAGGTTTAAGTTCTGATTTCATGTTGTTAAATACTGTATTAACATTCATTCACATTGTTTTCTTTTACCCTTTTTTGCATGTTTTAAACATACAATTTTTTCCAAGTATGGCATAATTGTATTCTTGTTTTCTTTTTTTCTGTAGACCTGATAACAGTTTCTAATAGTTATATTGGAAAAATCCTTATGTGTATCAAAGTTAAGAATGGCTAAGATTTATACTAATGAAGGATTCCTTGGTGGATCTGGTTTTTCAAATATTAATACTTGTACAAATGTTACTATGTATTTTACTAGTTTTTTAAAATATAATTAAAAAAAATTATAGTCAATACCACTTCTTTAGTGGTTTTTTGTTGCTTACTTTTGTGGCCATTACAGTTAACAGACTGTGGTGATCATGATGCTATACTATACTTTTGTGGCAGTTGCTGCAACAAAATAAAAAATAAAGACCTGATAAAGAAGCAGTATCCACTTTGTGATATTCCTTGTGGCTGTGTTTTGGAGGCTTATACATGGATTAGCTAACAGACAATTGACATTAATTAGGGAACATATGCACTTGCATAGCAAATGACTTCACAGAAACAACTCTCCCCATTTTGCCATTCCAATTCACTATAGAATCAAAGTTCTCTGTTTACACTTAACAATTTATCTCAATGCATAACATATACTTCCCCCTATGTAACATAGTTTTTGAACCTTGCGGATGTTCAAGAGACCCTTGTTTGACAAGGCACTGTATCCATAGGTGGAGTTCCTTTAATATTGTATCTAAATAAAGGACCATCCTGCATATATACTAGGGAGGTGTGTAAGGTTGTTCAGGTAGGCTGTTTGTTGGTATGCTATTATCATATTATTATATTGGCAGGAACTATATTTGTAGACACTGTTGTTTCCTTAATTGGACATCAGTCACCATAAAGGTCTTTCTGGTCCTCTCATAAAGCCGGGTGCTTCCTAAGTTGATCAATGTTACACTGACACAGTAGTCCTTTTGTTGGTCTCACAACTTCAACAATGGTTGCCAGAATTCATCCATATTGAGAACCAAAGCTTTGTGCTTAAGCAGTATTCATAAGTACAAACATTCTCATCAACAACTACTTTTAAAACAACTACTTTTAATTTGAAAAGTTTTTCATTCAAAAATGTAGTCTAACTATGGGGCTTCCCACTCTCTCCACTCTTCGCAAATTATTGTGTGTGGAAACTTGAAGAGAAAATCCTAATACAACCCACACACACATATTTTTGCCTATAGTGTTGGCATATGGATGACATATTTATAATAGATACCTCAGGAAAAGATTTTCCAGAAAAAAATTCTTGACTCTTGAGAAATTAGATGATTCCCTGAAGTTCACATTAGACTTTCAAAAAGAAAAAAAATTAACTTTTTAGATATTACAGTCTATAATGAAGATGGAAAATTCCTTACAAAATTGTATAAAAAAACTTTCAATACAAATAAATTATTAAATTTCAATTCCTACCATCCATATTCTATTAAGAAAAATGTGGCTGGTCAGTTTTTAGAAAACTTAAATAAAACAGTATCCATAACAGAGATGAAAAAATGCCCACAAAGAACTTAAAGACATCCTTATGAAAAATAACTGTCGTAAAAATTAAATTGAAAAACTTCTAAATAATTCATTTAAGAAGAACACCCATCAGCAGCAAGTAAAATTCATTGTAAAAATTACTTATCACAAAGGTTTATTCAAATCATTAAAGAGATTTAGCAAGAAATATAAGACTAGCTCCAAGCTTAGAGAACAAAGCTAAAAAAAATCTCTGAAATAGTTCAAAGAGAAGGAGATATTTCAAAAATGCAAGGAATAATCTATGAAGTAAAATGTTGTTGTGGATTATCTTACATTGGAGAGATAGGTTACAGACTAGAAACTCGGAATAGCAGAACAAAATGCAACTATAAAGAATTGCTCCAACAAGACAGGTTTAGATAGGCATGTTAGGGAAACTGTTCACAACATGGACTGGAATTTCCTTAAAATAATCAGTTCTCAAAGTAACTTTCTAAAACTAAAAATGAAGGAATAGAAATACTGTATTGAAAAGAATCAGAATTCCATCATCAATAACTGTAGAGGTTTGTCAGTGCCTAATATCTAGCAAGATTTGGTGGAAAATAACCATAACTGTGATAGTGATGAAAGAAAGAGTGACAACAAGTGTCTTCTAGAAGAAGAAGAGTTTTCTTCAAAAATTTGCAAATTAAAATTTAAAAAATCCTGGAAAAAAAACATATTAGAAGTTTAATTAAGTGTTTAATTTAATAAAATAGGAAGCTAGTTTTCAAAATGAATATTATTCTCATCCTAGATGTGGACTCTGCTTATGATGGCAATTCACTTATTTCTCCTTCACCTTCTCCTCCAAGTATTTTATTTCTTTGTAGTTCTTTCTATTCTTTAGATGACATATCAAGACCTGTTCATTATCATTTACACTGAAATCATTAAAATTACCCAGAACATTCTCAGATGTCTCATTCTGCACACCTGCCATAGCATTGAGATCCCTTGTTAGAATAAATTTCACGCTAAAATCAAAGTGGCTCAACACGGTTCTTAGTTCATCCCAGAAAATAACCTTCTTAACAAACAGTTCAGAGGAACATACACTACTGCAGTTACTTCTCTCTGAAGCTTCACTTTCAAATGCAACCAAAAGATTGTCTCACTTACAGTTATTGTGAATTGCACTGTTCTTCATCTTACCACTTTAAATCATACCTACCCCAGCTACTACCTTACCCACCTTCACATCCAATAGTTCAGACCACATACTCATCATTCCTTTAATTTCATGTATATCAATTTTTTTAAGTTCAGTTAAGTGCAGTACATCTAATGCATAGTTATTCATCTCTTCAACTAGCTCCTTTATTATATAACAAATTAATTCAGAAATTGCCAATGACATTTTATTATGCATAGATTGTTTTGAATCATAAAGATTATATTTATGTAAATGCCAATAAAGAAAACTAAAACAGGACCATGGTTTCAGCCACCAGGGCTCTCGTCAGCCATCGAAGCAACACCTGCAATTTGATGGCTGATGAGAGCCAAAGTGGCTGAAACCATGGTCCTGTTTTAGTTTTCTTTACTGGCATTTCAATAAATATAATCTTTATGATCCAAAAGTGATCTAGCTCATTTATCTTTCCATTTATTCCTCAAGTATTCCAGACACCAACATTTCATTCATTTTACTGATATTTTTTTTCTCATTCATTGTTATAGCCATGACATTTCCATTGTGGACCAGCATATGCCACACTTGGTTATATTTTAGTTGTTTCAAAAATCATAAATATATCAATGTGAAGTATCAGCCCATAATTGATGATTCTCGTTTGTCATTCTACGTATGGATTCTTGAACAAACCCAGCGATATGTGGAATTTTTTTAGCATTTTCACCCAGGACTAACTAGTACTTCAACAGTAGGTATAATGAAGACTAATTTTACATCAGCTTCTTAGTATAATGGAGGCTGCTGTTGCTACCATGTGTAGCATTGTTGCCTAGCCAAGTGCTCCTTGGATGCATAAGTCTCTAAGATTGTCTTCCCTCCAGGTAAATCACTGTTACTGTTGTCATTTTTTTTAGTTTTTACATGCTCAATACAACAGCAGTTGATTCTCCTTCACTTAATGTGCCAGTCCATCAATCTGTTCATTCATTTGCCTGATTCTCTACATTGGCATCAAACATCTGGAATCACCTGCCATTCTTAGAATGTCAGATTGCCTTTTAGTTTAAAGTCCTCAAAATCAAGGTCTTCACCACGTTTGAGTTTCTCCCAATGTGGTGCTGGTAGCATCTTTATATGAACATTGCAAATGATTCAGTGCATCCTTATTTGAATGAGCATTGATTTTTGCAAGTGTTTGGTGTCCTGTAGGATCTTCTGTTTTACCATCATATGCTTCCACTGCCAACATAACAGCCTCCACAAATTTCTTCTTATATATCATATTTATAGCCACCACTGCCAACATAACAGCCTCCACAAATTTCTTCTTATATATCATATTTATAGCCACGTGGATATTAGGGTGGGCCGAAAAAAACGTTTTTTCGAAAACGATCTTGGTATAGTGCGGAAAAGTTGCCTAATACGTCAGTAAGAACCCACAAGAAATTTAATCAATTTTGCTCAATATCTAGCCGCGCCCCTCCAGCATTGAAAAAGACGAAAAATCAACTTTGAAGCCTTTTTCGGAAAATTTCTTTTAGGAATTTTTTTTTTCGAAATCGATCTTGGCATAGCACGGAAAAGTTGCTTAATGGGTCAGTTAGAACCCCCAAAAAAATTTCGCCAATTTTGCTCAATATCTAGCCGTGCCCCTCTGGCATTGGAAAAGTATAAACAATACGAAAAAATAAAAAAAAAGTCAAAAGTGCAATTACTAGTATATTATTTCTTGCAATACAGAAATCTAGAAACTGGAAGTATAATAAAGCAAAAAAAGGGGAATATTTACAAAAGTTAGGCTTTAGAGTAATACTGTCTCTTGTTGGCAAAGGTTGGAAGTTCTCTTCTTGCTTGAATTTTAGCCCGTATGTAACCGTCTCTTGCAGTATCACCCCAAATTTTTGTTGCAGCTTCAGATATGAGTTTAACACATCTCTCGACTGATTGGGTGTGACATGGAAACTTCTGGAAAGTTAGTGCCGAAACCTGTTCTTGTTTGCACATATCTTTTAACTCTTCATCTGTTATATGCATTGTAAGAGGTGGCTCTGTTACGGTGCAGTTCGACCAGTTTATTACATCTATGTAATCAATGGCTTAAAAGTTGAGTTCGGAAGGTTTGAAAAAGCGTATGCCTTCGAATTTCTTACTCCTGGTGTTCAGAATTCTCCTCACTGCCAATTCCCAGATGTGGCTTCGAAAATCCGTTAGCATTGCCAGTAGTACGTTTTCGGGATGTGCAAAGTATGCATTGTTTGAAATTACTTTGTCGGTAATTTTCTTTACATGGTCAGGCAACTGCCTTGTGAGAAAAATCATCTTCCAGATATGTGGGGCTCCATCTTTGCACTGTGGTTCCATTTTTATCTCGAATCACATTGGTGCATAAACCAGTATCACAAACTTTACGATTATACGAAGACTATCAGATGGATTTTGGGTACTGATGTATAATCATAACAGACGGTTTGCGGTCGTCAGCCAGCATGCTTGACTGATTTTGCCTGAATTGGTCTTAGCCAGATTTGGGGGCAACTGCCATCTTTAACAGCAATGCATATGCAATACAAGTATTGCTGATCAGTGCTTAGATTGCTGATATCTTTAGGGTGCAAATGCGGGAGGGTAGTATCAGTTTTGTCAAATTTGATCACTGTCTTGTTTTCACAATCTTTTAGAAGTGAACCCACAGGTCCAGAGTAGGAATATGGTCCTTTTGTGTGGCCATCAAGTTCCTGAATGAGATACCTTAGTGGCAACTCATTGATATGTAGCAAACATATGCTCCATTGCAGAGGTCTTCCACAGTGGGTTTCAAGCAAACGTATTGCTCCACCCTTTCATGCTCCATTGCAGAGGTCTTCCACAGTGGGTTTCAAGCAAACGTATTGCTCCACCCTTTCATTCCGTATTAGCATTTGTTCCATCACATCTGATGATCATTAGGCTCTGGAGATTGACATTATGCGTTTCCGTAAAGGCGAATATGCTTTTGACTATTTCTTTCACATTTCCATCAGAATTTAGTGAGATATGTCCTATGTACTTGTCTTCAGGCTCCTCTATCAGTGCTATGTGCGCTTCAGATTTTATCTCTTGATGATGTGACATCAGCTTAATCTTTGTGCCCATCAAAATAAAAGCTTTTAATGGAGGTCTCTTTTACTGCCTGCAACTCATTTTCTCGGATTTGTTTTCTCTTCTTTTCTACTTCCCTTCTGATCTTGTTCTTGTCAGCTATACACGTTGGGTTTTCTGGTAAAACTAGACTGAAATCAGCAAGAACTGCTGTAGTAATTTTGGCCACAGCTCTAATTCAGGCACTCGCTAAATCTGCAGCCAATGCAGTACGAGACATGCTAATCCTCATTTGACTTGATGATGGTCCGACTTCTTTCTTATAACTTTTCTCTAAAGGATAGGTCCACTGGAAGTCTCTCTACCTGTGTCCGTTACTGATTCAAGTTCATTGTCTTTGGTTGTTGCTTCCAAATTGTCCTGACACACCAGAGTAACCTTGTCCCTCTGAAGTCCATTCGTACTCAGACGCGACTTTTTATCTGGAACAATAGATCTATTGGTTTTTCGGCGTAAACTTTCCACCCTTCTTTGCAATGGCTGTGTTGTTGCGATATCAACATTTCCGATGCCCATCTATCTTACAGTCCTTTGGTCATTCAAAAATTGCCATTCCCTGTCCAGAACTTTGAAAAAAAAATTTTCGCAAATACACAATGCTAGATCATGGCACTTGCAAGCACAAATGTCGAATAAATTTCCAGCGTCTGTTTTAAATTTCTGTATTTTAGAATTCAGGAATGGTGTACATCTACTTTTTACAGGTTTCACTACATTCTTGTATTTGTGGTGTAGAATAAAATCATGGCAATCATGCATTTTAAAGATACAACAGGAATGGAGGCACATACCCAGATGTCAATAATTTTCCTGGCAACTACATCCGCCACGTTTTGAGAAAAAGGATCCTTACTTCCTTCTCCCTTTATCAGCAAATGGGTGCTCTGGTAACATCTAATCATGTCTTCATAAGTTGGGAGTAGAACTGCATCGTGAGGAAATAAATCTTTTCCTGTTCCAAATAACGGACAGCTTGTGTTTGCCCAAGTCATCTTCTGCTTAGTTCCTTGTTTCTCCATTACCATTACTTATCACAAAATAATGCAGATGTCTAACACACCGATGCAGGCACATGTTTCTAAACATACTAGTGTAAGGCTAATGCGCTCGGCTGGATATCGAGAGATTCAGGATTCAATTCCCTGACGGCGGCCGAATAACAATTTTTTTGGTTGCTGTGCATTGCTTAACGTGGAAAGAGCGATGGATTTATTTATTCAACTGATGCCACATATTTAGATAATTTTCACCTTATTCAATACTAGTGACCTTCGCAGATAATGAAAGGTGCAGGTGCACACTGCACAGCGCCGCCTGGCATTGAGGGAGGGAAGGTAAGGGAATGACACAACAGTTATTTTGCGGTATTAATCGTGTATCTTTAAAGTGGATTTTTCGTCTTTTTTTATTTTTCAGTGCCAGAGGGACGCGGCTAGATTTTGAGCAAAATTGATTAAATTTTTGTGGGTTCTAACTGACACATTAGGCAACTTTTCCGTGCTATACCAAGATCGATTTCGATAAAAAGTTTTTTCAGCCCACCCTAGTGGATATGCTTGTGGATAAGCTATTTACAGAAGTTATGTTTGAAGGCAGCAAATTGGACAAATTTTTTCATACCTGCTACACATTTTACTGTCACATAGATATGTAGGACGGCTGATAAGTAATGCTTGTGCATGCAGCATGACCTTGTAACAGCAAGGACCAATGTGTGCACAGCGTGACCTTGTAGCTGCAACCTTCAGCCCCAATGGTGGCAAGTTTCATTCCTTCCCTTACAGCAGTTGTGAATCCGTGCGTGTTAACATGGCATCATGTTATGATATGTCAACAAAATTCAAGCAGCACACAGTGTTTGAATTTTTAAGTGCTGAAAGTGTAATGCCAACTAAAATTTATCACCATTTAAAGGCCGTCTATGGTGAAAACACTGTTGACAAAAGTATATTAAATCATTAGGCATGCCAATTGCCAAACTGGTGCATGCCAATTTTGTTGATGAACCTTGCAGTGGAAGACCAATTTCAGTGACATGAAAATGAGTGAAAAGCAGTGGATGAATTAATCCAAAATGACTGCTGTGTCACCCGAAAGCAAATCGCAGCTAGGCTCAAAATCTTGAAAGAAAGTGGGGCATATCATTGCTTCACTTGGCTACAGAAGAATCTGTTCTCAATGAGTGCCACGCATGTTGACACTCGAAAACAAACAGAAGAGTTTTGTGAAAAACTTTTGAAGCATTATTATGAAAAGGAGAGTCAATTTTTCTGTTGAATATTGTTACTGGGGATGAGTTACTGGTGCACCACTTTGACCCCGAAGAAAAACGACAGAGCATGGAATACCGACACACTTCCTTCCTCCATCCCAAAAAATTCTAATTGGGCCACCTGCCAGCAAGGTTCTTTTGGCTGTTTTTTGGGGCTCACACAAAGTTTACCTGATAGAATTTTTGGGAGCTGGGAATGCTGTCAATTCAGCATGTTACACTGAAGCAATAAAGAACCTACACCGGAAGGTATGTCGAGTTTGGAAGTCAACTGCACCAATTTTATTGCTGCATGACAACACAAGACCGCACCCTTCTTGTGCAACACTTCACGCTCTCCAGAGGCTGAAATTCGAGATTCTCTCCCATCTGCCCTACAGCCTGGACTTGGCACTGAGAAATTTTCATTTCTTTCCGAATCTGAAAAGGGATCTCAAGGGAATTCATTTCACCTCCAATGATGAAGTGAAGCATGCTATCACATCATGGATCAGACAAAGAAGCCCTGAATTCTTCATTGACTGCATGTGTAAACTTGTCTTACGTTGGGAAAAATGTATTGAACGACCAGGTGACTGCATAAAAAAACAGGTATGTCAATTTGTGCCTACCATATTGTACTTTCATTTCAGTTTTTGTTTGTGCAAATACATTGTTTCTTTTTCTGGATATTTGATTGTGTGCATTACTTATCAGCCTGCCCTTGTAATATAGGACATTATCAATAATGATGAATGCCTTCACTTCCTCTGGAAACTTGCTCTTCTCATGTGTCCAGAAGTTTATACTTTCTGGCACAGATTTCTTATATAACCAGTCTAATAATTTCTGAACTGAATAAGGTGCTATTGTTAATGTCATGAAATACTGGCAGTCAGTGGTACTTTCATGTGCTTGTAGCATGGTGAACTTTCCAACAGCACAATGATAAGTACAAATTCTTCCATTAGCATGTGCACCAAAAAGTGCTGAAATCCTTTGATTGTTGTTCTTTTTCTCAATTTTAAATTGGTAAGTTTCTCACATTAAGGACACCAGAAGAACCTTGCTTCTTCTACATTATAAACATGCTATTTCTCTGAGTCCAGCTTTTTGCATTTTGTCATTAAACGTATCTTATGGTATGGCTCTGTTCTCTGAATATCAGCCATTTTTGCTTATTCAGAGATTCATCAATTTGTTACAAAAGTCTATAGTAACCTATTGCATTCAAATTTACCATGTGCATATGCTATGAAAGCTTTTCTACTGTAGCATGAATTTCTTCCCATCAGCACATAAAACCAACAACTCATTCCTGATTATGCCATTTCAGATTAGGACTATCTAGCGCAAAATGGTGGCTTCACAGTTCATCTTTTTATGACAACACTTTTAAAAAAAAGACATATATAATAAGCCCTTATTATATCATTATTTTTATGAAAAACATATTTCACTCTGGTAAGCCTATCTACTTCATCACTTGCTAAACTCAAAGTTGCTTCCTTTCCAGCTTTCTTTGTTATGTTCAGCTATTTTATCACTAATAGGTTGTGTGAAATGCCTTGCTCTTCTCTTTGCACCAGTGTTACCCATTGAGAGTCATAATTTGAACTTTTTAACATGCACAAGATGATAAGAAATAGTGATAATGTAAAATAGCTCTGAGGATGTTGTGATACAATGGTGCACAAAGACTTGAGTGAAAATTTGCACAGAAATATGCGGCAGTTTTTTTCCAGTTGAGCCACATTGTACTACATAGTGATTCCATACTCATCACACGTGCAGTGGAATCAGTTTAAGAAGTTTGGATCAATCAATTTCTTCTCCACTGAAAAACAGATATGACAGCCATGTTTTTTTCTTGTATTTTTTAAATAAAAAATACCCCACTCTGTGATATATTCTCTGTGATGTGTGTGTGTGTGTGTGTGTGTGTGTGTGTGTGTGTGACTCTACATAACATCAAGAAAGGATTAATAGTGTAATTTGCAGCACTTCCATGTCTTAAGTTAATTAGTTTTTGGTGTAGATATATGGCAAGTAAGTATCATCCATGTGAAGAAATTAGAAAACATGAAAAGTGCACTTTCCTGTAGTGGGAATGATGACTTTATCTCTCAGTTTCTGTATCACTATGTTAGTGATTGCATCATTCAGAGCATTGTGTTTTTAAGCAACTGAACTATTTGAAACTAATGCATTAGCAAAGGCCACTTACCTCCCTGCAGCATCTAACTGGCGTGTTGTTAGGATCTCGATTCAATTAAAAGTATCGGGAAATCAATATTGAGTTTTCATTCTAGCTGATGATTCATAAATTAAAATGTATCATGTGCTTCGATATGCATTGTCTTGCATTATGTAACAGCTCGAATGCTTGAACACAAATTTGGAGTTGCGAGTTTGATTTCTGCTTCTGGACAGTAAAGTTTTCTGGTTTCTTGAGGACTTTTGTAACAGTTACTGACACCATTTCTATGCCAAAAGCAACCTTTTAAGGATACTATGTGTTTTACAAATAAATATTGATTGATTTGTTCAATGTGCAAACAAATTGGTATTCTATTACCAAATCAGGACTGATTGGAATATTACTGAGCTTTCATTCACAGATGATGTTACCTCTGTAAGATATTTACATCACGAATGAAAGCTCAACAATAATCCAGTCTTTCATGGAGAACAATGTGGAGAAATCATGAAATTACTACCTTACATGGATTTCCTATTTCAAAAATCAAAATCCTTATCACTCAATGTAAATCAAAGCCTCCATCAAAGTGAAATTGAAAAACTGCAATTCTCAGAATTCAGCCCTTACCATCAATCTCATGTCTGTAAGTTCTAACACATTTTATATAACTTTGACTGTCCTCTGGTCATCAAATCCAAACTTTCTGTAGTCAAATTAATAATTGATGATGAAGATAAAATAATACCCCTTAATCCTCCTGGAGTTGACCTTAGTCCAATTTTCATGTCATGTGATGAAACCTGATAAATCACAAGAACGTTATCCCAGCATCATCAGATGACTGGCAGAGCACAAAAATGATGCTTGCAATGGAAATACAAGATGCATCATTGGCTACCTAAAGGATACTTTTGCTAAATGCCAGTAGAGTGAAATTAAATGAGTTGTACCATTTGTTGATTAATTCATATTTCATTACATGAAACTTCAGAATTTTTTTCTCAATCAAAAACTGTAATTATGTTTATCCTTTTATTTTGCATTCCCTTCTTCTGGAAACCAATTTTAAAAGAAAAACAATGAATACAAATTTTCAGAATTGGCAAATGCTAGCTATTGTCCATTGTTATGAAGGCTGAAGTTATAGCCAAAGGATAGTGAAGTTGTGTTCAGTTTCTACCATAGCATAATGGGTTTTGAAGTTGCAGCCTTTTTTTTTTTTTTAAAGAAATTTGCAGTTAATTTAATAGCTGTTTAGCACACTGAATTTTAGATTCCAGTAGCATTCATCCAGTAATGACCTATAAATTTGTCCAGTATTTGTTGATCTCATGACATATTGCCATTTCTTTGCATGCTGCAAGGCGATTGATCCTTCAGCTTCTTAGTTGGCTGTTAGTTTCTGTGATCGATTATATCATGTTTTGAGTTCTTAACTGCTGTAATAAGTTCAAAAGTGTAGGTGGGTACATTGTATTGCCATTGATCTTGTTTGATTGCTGAGCCATTCATATGACAGAAAAGTAAACATTTTCATAGTTCTGCATATTAACACAGGTAATGGAAGGGATATAAATAATAACAAAAGAGGGTATTGATGTGTTACACGTGTGTAGAAAAGGAAAATGTATACATGCAAAATACATATGTTAAGTGTCTCTTATCTTTCCTTTGGTGTAGGGACATTGATTTTTGTCACTTTGTTGATAGACATTTAACCATTTATGTTCACCCAGCCATTCGATCAGCATTCAGCTTCACCTATTGACAGCTGTTCCTGTACCTCTGGGTCAGGGTTTAGCCAAAATGAACTTCATCAATTTTAAGCATAATTTAGTGTTTCATAGGAATATATGATTTTTCTCATCAAATATTTTGGCAAAAAGCCTACCCATCATCATGACTTAGTGTTTGGTGTGTGCAAAGGTTCTACCTGTTTTTTAGTAGGGAAGAAAAATATTTTTTGGAATAAATAATATCTTTATTCTTTTACATAATTGCCATTATTATCAATGACCTCTTGCCATCTTTCTGGTAGGAATTGAATTCCTCTTCTGTAGAACTTCTTTGTTTTGGAATAAAAAAACTCTTGTAATGTGCAGTTTCAACGTCTTTAACTTCATTGAAGGTTTTTCCATTGAAGTTGTTCTGAGGAGATCGATAAAGGTGGTATTCTATAGGTGCAAGGTCTGGGGAATACTGGGGGTGAAGCAGCACTTCTCATCCAAAGTCCAGTAATTTTTTCTGGGTGGCTTAAGCTGTATGGGGTCTTGCATTATCATGTCATGTTGTAAGATGACGCCTTTGTGATTAACCAGTGCTGGATGCTTAGATTTCAATATTTCTTTCAGCCTTTCCAGTTGTTGTCAGTACAGGTCCACATTTACCATTTTATTAGGTGCAAGCAGCTGTCAGTAGATTACCCCCCCCTTGACATCCTACCATATGCCGAACAAGACCTTTCTCGGATGCAGTCCTCCTCTTGAAGTTGATGGAGCAAGCTCTCCAACTTGGCATATAGTCCTTTAATGCTTTATATTTCTGTAAGAGACCCACTTTTCATCACCTGTATCTAATCTTTCCAAGAAACATTCATTCCTGTGATGCCCAAGCAAAGAAAGTCAGGTGGTCATTATGTTCGATCAATTTCTTGTGCTGAGGTCATGTGGCACCCACTGGTCAAACTTTGTGATAAACCCAAACACATGCATCCTTCTTTCTACTGTTGTTTTGTGTACAGAAAACCTTTCTGATAATTCTTCAAGTGTTAGATGTTGGTCATTTTATGTGGCTTGGTTGAGATTCTCTTCAGAAACCTCTGATAGATGTCCAGAACTTTACTGATCTCTGCGGCTTCTGTTTCCTTCACGGAATTTCCGTAACCAACAACGACATGTGTTTTCGTCTACAGCATCCTTGCCATGCACCTCCCAGATGTTGCAGCAGGCTTCAGCTGCATTGTTGCCTTTGTTGAACTCATAAAGCAAACAATGCCTAATGTGATCCTTATTGCTTGCTATGTTAACCTTTGTATCACTTGGTTACAAATGAGATGCATTTGCATAATTGGTACCATTTTTTAACCTACTCCTCGAAGCAATTTGTCCACCACACGTGTCACCTGTTATTGCACTTATTACTTAAATATTTTACTTGGAATTTGGATCATGGAAAACGAGTAGAACTTTTGCACACACCTAATGTGTGTTGCCACTCCTGGGATAAAATCCAACCTTTCTGATCATTTAATATACAGGGTCCAAAATTATTGGACACATTACAAAATTATATAAAACAAAACATCAAACAGATAGAAAGAAGCTGACTGTACTAACTTACAATGTAACTACACAAGTTAATAGATTTCGATGTGAGATCCCTTGGTTGCTCGTAGTACGTCCAAGTGATACTCGATTTCATGCCATGTATTGGCAAGCATCTGAGGAGTTTTGGAATTAATAGCAGCTGTGATACGCTGCTTCAGTTCCTGCAAATCAGTACAAGGCTTCTGATAGACATGATCCTTCACATAACCCCACATGAAATAATCCAGTGGAGTTAGATCTGGAGAGCGAGGAAGCCACGGAACGGGACCACCACGCCCAATCCATCTGTTGGGGAAATGCTCATTTAGGCACTTATGTACACACGTTGACCAATACAGAGGCGTGCCGTCTTGTTGGAAAATGGCATTGTCATATCTTTTGATCTGGGGTATGGCGAAATTTTCTAGCATATCCAAGTAAATGTCACCATTTATGGTTTTTTCGCAGAAGAAGAAAGGGCCAATCACTTCTCTTTTTGATAGGGCGCAACACGCATTAACTTTTGGAGAATCACGTTCCAGTTCAATAGCAGCATGAGGCGGTTCACTGCCCCATATCCTACAGTTGTGACGATTCACAATACCTGATACATGAAATGTGGATTCATCACTAAAAATTACAGTACTGAGAAAGTTTTCGCCGTTTTGCACTCGATGCAGCATATCCACAGCAAAACTCCATCGCAGAGTGTGATAATTTACATGCATCTTTTGCACTATTTGAATTTTATAAGCATGCAACTTTAATTTCTTGTGCAAGACATCGTGAACTGTCGATTTCGGAATGCACAGTTCTCTGCTTGCTTTACAAACGGATTTCCTGGGGCTTCGTCGAAAACTTTCATTAACTTGGTCAACCGTCTCACCACTGATGCTAGGCCTACCGGCTCCTCCACGATGTTCCACATTGCCAGTTTCTTTAAACTGTTTCATCCACCACTTAATTGAATTAATTGACGGAGGATTACAACCATGCTCTAAACGGTACCGTCTTTTAACTTTAATGACAGACTTTAATTCCACAAGCCATAACACAGACATCGCCTTCTGCTGTATGGATGACATGACTACTGATTACGCATTTCTCATACATTCCTCATCAGGCCACACCTAGCGTCATTTATCGCATTCTGGGAATAACAATTCTGCAAAACAAAAATATAGAAACCATGTTAGTAATATGTGACATAGAAAAAGAGACAATGCTCATAGTTTTTTTTTTTTTTTTTGTATAATTTTGTAATGTGTCCAATAATTCTCGGATACCCTGTAGTTTGTCTTTGTTGTATTTCTAGATATTCTGCTATTTTTCTTATAAAAAAAATGATGTTGGTGTGCTAGTGCTTCCACAGAGTCCCAAATTACTTTGTCCTGTATTTTGTGCATGTCTGTTGAAATGTGTTTCATTTGAAATGTTCTAGATTGCGGCTTTATGTTGTGTTACTCTTGATCTAAGTTCCGTGTCTTCTCTCACACATAGCTGAGCTACATTCACATTTTATGTTGTAGATCTTACATTAGGATGTTTTTTTCATTTTGCATTATGTTAAGGAGATCATTTTTAACTTTGTGCTATAATCCTAGAGCCAGTCTTATGTGATTTTTTTACTTATCTATATATTAATTCTCTAAGGTTTTTTACTGTAAGACCAGTTGTGAGACAACGGCTGAACATAAACTAACGGTTGAGGTATCAAAATAAAGGTCTTACCATGTAGATGTGCCAGTCGAAGAGAAAAATGAGATTGGGGCAACGGTTTGGGCATTTTGGGGCGGCAAAGTTCCCATGTAAAGTCTATGGGAGAAGCGTGCGGTTGACTCATGCGCTGTTGAAGGCGGAAGTATAGAGGGACTCAGATAGTCCAAAGTCTCACTTCTCAGCAAACCGTTGTGCAAAAGAACACTAGCAGGAATTTGTTTGAAAGTTCTTATCAGAACAGCGAACACTTGAAGACCTGATTGCATTGTGCCATTGGACTGTGTGATGTATACATACAATTTAACATTCATTCGATCCAGTTTATTCACATAGGTAAGACGTTTCCTGTTATGTAAAGATGTAAATAAACTTTTCATATGAGTTTATTCTTTTCAAAAAAACTAATCGTCGATTCCGACAGGTTTCGTCTACCAGGGGAAAAAAAAACTATTCGTCGATTCCGACGAGTTTCGTCTACCGGGTTCGAATCCCAGTGAGGCATGGATGCTGTGTTTGCCTTACGGCACTGGCTATCTCCCTTCCCTGAAACCAGTGACCCTAAAGTAGGGATGGGCGACTGCTTATAGCCCATTGAGTTGCTCACAGTGGTCATTAAATCTTCAGTCACAAAAAAAAAAAAAAAATCACGAACCTGGACTATTGTCTTTACTGAAGTGGTTGAATGAATTTGCCAATCAAATAAAGTTTACATTTGTTGTTTCATATGAGTTTATTATTTAAAAAAAAAAAAAACTTACCTTTGATTCCGACGGGTTTTGTCTAGTTAAAAGTAATCCTAAAAGAATATCTTTACCCTTCCCTGTAAATCACAAAGATTTTTAATAAAAAAAAGAAAAGAAATAGAAATCAAAAATAAATAGTTACTTAATTAGCAAACTGACATACCATAAAGAGCTGTTTGAAAAACTTTAGTGGATAAGTTAAAAATTTAATTTATAGCTGACTCCAGGATTATCTATCAAAGTAATGAAATTTTCTCCCTAACATAAAAGCAAGAAGAAGAAAACATTCTATTGCAAGAAGATATCATCTACAGCATAAAATGTGAATGTCATATCAGCTGTGCAGGTGGTATAGGCAAGCAACCTAGAACAAGAGTAGCAAAACATGAAGCTGCAATTTAGAACATTTCAAATAAAACGTGTTTCAACAGACATGTGTAAAATACATGCCATACAGTAATTTGGGACTCTGTGGAAATACTAGCATACGAATATCACTTTTTAAAAAGAAAAACTGATGAAAATCTAAAATCAGAGATAAGAGAAACTACATTAAATGATCAGATGGGTTGGATTTTATCCCAGTAGTGGCAACACATACTAAGTCATGATGATGGATAGGCTTTCTGCCTCAAAATTTGACAAGTGAAAAATCATATATAAACTCCATATTTACTCTAAATTTATAGAGTAAAAGGCCAATTTTTTTGTTCTTTAAATTTTTTCATCATATTATGGTGCTTTAAAACAGTTAGTGCCTTGTAAAATAATTTAGAGTTTTATCTGAGCTGTTTTTCCGTAGAGCCAGAGGTCATAAGTTTTGATCTTCAGTTTTACTGTACCTCTGCTTTATTATAAAATCACATTCCCTTTTCTGTTTCATTTTATTCTTTTGAGACACTTGGCTCACTCTATGTTTTTTATTGTGTATTTCAGGTATGGAAAGCCTTGGCTAGTGCCTGCCTACCCCTCCTTATAACTAAAATTTAGTCATGTAATTAATTTTTTCACGTTATTTTGTTTTATTTTTTGCTAATGTTTTGTGTTCATGCTTTATCAGGTCAAAAATCGTTACCAAAATATCAAAACTATGTTTAATGTGAATTGATTTTCCAGATTAAAATAATTTAAGACAGCTACTGAGACATTCTTAATTGCTTATTTTTTGTTGGCAACATATTTCAAAAACTTTAGTGTTAGTTTCAGCTTCAGGCACTTTCTGTAGGTTCTCGACTTTCTCTCCCCCTCCCCCTCTCTCTCTCTCTCTCTCTCTCTCTCTCTCTCTCTCTCTTTCTTTCATTGACTGTCTCCTGTGTGATCTGTTTTTCAATTTGTTTGGTTTTTTGGTATAACTAAATCTTAACAGTAGAAAAAGTAATTGAGATTTTGAAAGAAACTAAAAAAGATTAAGGTGTTTGGAATTGTAGCTAGGAAGACACCAGAGGATATCTCTGGCAATTTGAAGACAACATAGTAAATCAATGAGAGCGAGAGAAAGAGAGATAGTAAGGACATAAACACTGAAGTGCCAAAAGTCATTGGATAGCAATATGCAAATTTTTAACTGGCACTGCAGACATATAATGGCTTCAATGCATACCACAATTTTTATCAGTTGTAAGGTGTAATCTCATGAGTCAGGTTGAACAATAGCCAGTAGGATTATGGCAAGCTGACGTGAATTATCTGAGTTTGAACGAGGCATGGTAGTTGGAGCCAGATGGATGGGACATTCAGTTTCCAAAGTTGTGCAAACATTGAACATTCCTCAATCCACTGTGTCACGTGTGTACCAAGAATACCTCATGGAAGGCATTACCACCCACCGTGGACATCGTCTTGGCCAAGCACGGGTGCTGAATGACCATGACCAGCAGCGTCTGACCAGGATTGTCCATGCTAACAGACAAGCGACACTGTCTCAAGTAACATCCACATTCAATGCAGGAGGTACCAGAGACATATCCACCAGGTCAGTGCAATGTAATTTAGCATCCATGGGGTATGGGAGCAAAAGACCCACCAGAGTGCCTTTGCTGACACCACGACATCGGACACAGCCATAGCTTTTCACCTGAGCTCATGAACATGGTAATGGATACTGGAAGACTGGCAACATGTGGCGTGGTCCGATGAATCATGCTACCAATTGTTACGAGCTGATGGCAGGGTTCGGATGTGGTGCAGACCCCATGAAGCCATGGACCCAAGCTGTCAACAAGGCACTGTGCAAGCTCGTGGTGGTTCCATACATGTGTGGGGTGTCTTTATATGGGACGGTTTGGGTCTTCTGGTCCTCGTAAACATGCCATTAACCGGTGATCGCTTTGTTGTTCTGCTGGGTGACCATTTGCAGCCCTTCATGGCCTTTATGTACCCTAACAACCATGGGATTTTCCAGGTGGACAATGCACTATGTTATCAGGCCCAAGTTGTCCAAAATTGGTTCGAGAAGCATTCTGGACAGTTCCAACAGATGGTGTGGCCACCATGTTCACCTGACATGAACCCAGTAGAGCACTTATGGGATGTGGTGGAAAAGTCCATTGGCACCCAAGATCCTGCACCTACAAATACCAGGTAACTGTGGGTGGCTATTCAGATGGCATGACTCAACATCTCTCCAGAAGTCTTACGGCTACTTGTGGATTCTCTGCCACGTTGAGTTGCTGCACTTTGCTGGGCTAGAGGAGATCCTACAGGATACTAGGTACGTATCCCATGACTTTTGGCACTTCAGTGTACATCATGGTGAAGCTGAGATGAGCCAGTTCCTTGCCACATTCACAACTACAAGAGTTATGATGACACGTAACATTGTTGGTGCGAATTGTTCCAAAACCATAAAAAAGTCCTTTGAAGATGAAAACAATTGAACTTTTTTTTTTTTTGAAGTGCATCAGGAATACATAAGCAATTGAGCATGTCTTCATTCCCATTTTAAATGTTTATAACCTAAGAAATCAATTCAATTAAACATAGTTTTAATGTTTTTAAACAATGATTAATCAAATGAAACTGAAAGGGAAATATGATTTTGTAAGGAAGTAGAGGTGCACTTAGCCTGAAGATTGCAACTGGATGATGTATGGAAAAACAGTCAATCAAAACTCCAAATGACTTTATAAATGTTTTTTGAATAAAGCTCATGTTGAGAAATGGCTTCCTAGTTTAATTGAATTAATAATCTAAAGCAACTTATGGGAATTTACTAGGAAATTTTTTCATTAATAGCAAAGTGACAACAACAAGACAGCCTGAAGAAGGAGAAGAGTTTTCTCTGAAAATTTGCTATTAATGAAAAAATTTCCTAGTAAATTCCCATAAGTTGCTTTAGATTATTTATAAATGTGTTTTTGAAAAATTTTTAATCTCTAGTGCTGATGTGATAGTTGAAACACAAAGAATCACATTGTGTATAGTAAGGAACTTCCTAGAATCTAAATGTGTAAGTGTAGATATTATATATGCTGAAATTGAAAAGATTATTAAACCAAAGTGTCTTATAATATCAAGATCTATAAGAATCTGTTGTTTTCTTTAACATCTGGTTGAAATATATCATGACGTAAGAGCCCAGCTGTTTCTCAGTGCATGGGTGAGCCCCGTAGATAATTTTAACTCAGTGCACGTGTGTTCCTTATGTGACAAGATGGCATGAGTTTATGGCAGCCTTCTAAAGATGTATGTGTTAATGTACGAAAAGCTTCAAGACCAAATATATGTATTAGGGGTTTTCTCGAAGTATTTATTGATACTTCTGAAGTCATTTTTAAATAATTCTGTACATGTTTTTAACTGTGAAAATTGATTTTAAGTGATTTTAAGCCATAATGTAATAGTTTTATTTGTATGTCGTAATCTGATATGCCATAACAAGCACTTGATCAGCTTGGGTTTTTGAATTTTTGAGATAAAAAGTAACTAATATAGTTCATGAAATGATACATAAAAGAAGCAACTTTCAGTGAAGAATTTATGGAGAGGACTCCTGGATTGTCACATTAAAGAATGTGGAATTTGTCATTGAAGATAATAAGGTTCATTTTTTGCAGCAACCTTTTTTCTGTACATGACAAAAATCAGTGTAATTGAGTTGTGTGAAACATGATAGTAGTTTTAGTTATGTAAAACTCAATATCAAATATTACATACCTTGATATGCCAATAGACAGCTATTTTACTGCACTTGATTCAGAATTATGATGCAGTTTTTATGTTGTGCAGAAGATTGAAGTTTGACTTCTGACAGGTGACTGATCAGGTAAAAGGTAAGTTACTGCTTGTGAATATTCAGATGCATCTGATAAACAGTGCACAGTTTGCCCATTTCCTTATCTTGTAATTGATGCTGCTGAATTCTTAGGGCCATTGCATCATCAAGCTCATTCCAAAACCAACCAAGCTTTATCATTTATGAACTGAGAGTTAATCATACACACACCACCTGGAAATGAAATATCATCATGTGTGCCAGAAAAATAAATATGTGTGCACATTTTACTGCCTCTCTCTCTCTCTCTGTGTTTGCCAAAACATATACAGTATGTATATAAATTATTTGTGGAATAACTCTTTTACGGGTCTTATAGAGGTTATTTTTTCTTCAAAGTTGGTGGTCAAATTTTCGAACTAAAGCCTAGTTCGTCATCAGGACTATGTCACTGGAGTAGTTGCTGCCACTCAATTGGAAGAGTCCATCCGCAATTATCGTTAATTGTGGTACTTCTTCTTCTTGCTATTTCGATCCCTTCTTCTAGTTTCCTCTTTACTAAGTTTGACTGGTGGGCGATTATTTTCACTGAGTCCCAATTTATGGAGTGTCCACTTGCTTGTATATGTCTGTCTAGCCCTGTTTTGTTCCCAATGTTCCTAATAGCTGCTTGGTGTTCTTTCATTCGGACCTTAATACTTCTCCCTGTTTCTCCTATATAGCTGAGTCCGCAGTTACAGTCGATGCAGTAAATTACTCCTTCCTGCAATTGGATGTCCAATTCTTTCTGCTTTAAAGCTGGCAGAAAGAATTGGACATCCAATTGCAGGAAGGAGTAATTTACTGCATCGACTGTAACTGCGGACTCAGCTATATAGGAGAAACAGGGAGAAGTATTAAGGTCCGAATGAAAGAACACCAAGCAGCTATTAGGAACATTGGGAACAAAACAGGGCTAGACAGACATATACAAGCAAGTGGACACTCCATAAATTGGAACTCAGTGAAAATAATCGCCCACCAGTCAAACTTAGTAAAGAGGAAACTAGAAGAAGGGATCGAAATAGCAAGAAGAAGAAGTACCACAATTAACGATAATTGCGGATGGACTCTTCCAATTGAGTGGCAGCAACTACTCCAGTGACATAGTCCTGATGACGAACTAGGCTTTAGTTCGAAAATTTGACAACCAACTTTGAAGAAAAAATAACCTCTATAAGACCCATAAAAGAGTTATTCCACAATCACTATGAATAGAGGTGCCATAAATGCATTTACAACTAGGAATAAATTATTTGTTAAACCTTAAAAATAGAATTCTCCATGGACTCATGTATTCCATTTCTCCTCTTTTGTATGAAAATCTAAAAAATAAAATGTTTTCTTTTTGACCTTCTTTCTTTCTTTAAATTAGAATGATCTCAATGCAGTGTCATGCTTATTACACTGTGAAATGTACTTTTCTTCCTTTTTCTGAGTGTTATTAAAAAGTCAGATATATTTTAAATTTGCCTGTTATTTCTTTTTATTAGTGTGTTAGTTATCAGTAATTGCCCATTTGTTGGTTTTACTACTGCTTTAAACTTTAAATGTGATGTAAAAGCAAATCATTTTCTCAGATTTGCCATATTTTCAGTTTACATGTTGGGGTTTTAAAACTAAGACCGTTCTAGTTTATGTTGAATAATACAAATTATTTTTATTGTATATGTGATATATAAACTGCTTAATAAATTAAATTTGTAAACTTGATAAAAAGTATCCCAGGTGATGAGAGCATGGAATAAATTGTACCCATTATTATGGTGTTCCTATATTTATTTATCATCAGAGGATTGTACTTATCAATACTATTGGTGATCTCATACCAAAAGTATTAAAATTGAAAAATGTGCAAGATATTTTTCTTAACCATATGAGATATTTAATAGTAATTAATTTGCTTTAATTACATTCCATCGTATATCACATTAACCTAACATTTCTATAGTATGTATTGAAGAATGACAACCAACACAGATGTAACCCTAATATTTTAACTTCAACTACTGACAATACATTTCAAAAATTTATATTTTTGAAATGAGGTATATTTCTTAACCATGTGAGTATATTTAGTGGTATATTTATTTAAGTACATTAATATAATGAGTATATTTCTTAACCATATGAGATATTTAATAGTAATTAATTTACTTTAGTTACATTCCACCGTATATCACATTAACCTAACATTTCTATAGCATGTATTGAAGAATGACAACCAACACAGATGTAACCCTAATATTTTAACTTCAACTACTGACAGTACTTCATTTCAAAAATGTATCAATAAAAATGCTAAAAAGTTTATTTTATTTACGTAGTTTACTATACTAAATTTTACATACAAAGCAATTAATAGTTACAACCTTTTATTTTTACATGATACAAAAGTTCTTCATTACATACAACCATATGGACCAAATACACGTGAAGCCTTGAATGGACATTCTGCAATATACATTACTGCTATATAATTACTTAGTTATTAAAATACTGAACTATAGGTTGCCGCAACATTTGTAAACTTTCTTGAGCGTTTTCATTGGAAAAACCCCAACATCTTGAGGTGCAAGTCTTGCCTGTTGATGCCAACTACAGACTGATACTGTGGTGAATCCTTCATAGTTCATTGACTGATACTGTGGTGAGTCCTCCATAGTTCATTGACTGATACTGTGGTGAGTCCTCCATAGTTCATTGACTGATACTGTGGTGAATTCTCCATAGTTCATTGACTGATACTGTGGTGAGTCCTCCATAGTTCATTTACATACTGTGGTGAGTCCTCCATAGTTCATTGACTGATACTGCGGTGAATTCTCCATTGTTCATTGACTGATACTGTGGTGAGTCCTCCATAGTTCATTTACATACTGTGGTGAGTCCTCCATAGTTCATTGATTGATACTGTGGTGAGTCCTCCATACTTCATTGACTGATACTGTGGTGAGTCCTCCATAGTTCATTGCAATGACTGCTCCAAAATGGCCTAATGGTGCCATCTGGTGTATCACAGAATAACAATGAGATTATTATTTACTTTTATGCATGAACTTATTTTATATTTTTATTATTATTTTCCAAGGTGCAGATAGATTGTTAGGATCGTTATGGTTACAGACCACATTTTTATTTTTTTCAATATGGACAGATTCTCCTGTTCTCAACTGTTTTTCATTATTAAAGTTAAAATTTTTATTTCATCAAATTTTGGATATTCATTATGTTTTATTGGGTTGAGAAGAAAGTAATGTATGTTGCACTCTTGGCCTTCTGATGATTAACTGCCATTGACTTAGAACCACCTACCTGCTGATGTCATGCCGGTGTGCTGCACAATCTCGGTGTCCAGTGCATGGCAAGGCCAGGGCTTTGACTTCGGGTACCTCGTCATTGGACATTACTTTTTTTCCGACCTAATGCACAGCACCACTGTATCATAGCAGTTTCTTTTTTTCTTTTTTTTTTTTTTGTCCTTGTTTGCTGATTATTTATATGTTGCTATATTCCATGTTTTAATTTATTTTCAGTGTACTGCCTATATATGACATTGACTCTGCAGGTGTTTATAAATTAGAATTTTGTAAACACCTGCAGAGCCTTTTTTTTTTATTATTATTATTATTATTTAATACAGACGTGACATGGACCAGGGACATCAAACAAAGTTCTTCGCTCGTTCCATGTTTATAAGTGAGTCACAGAAAAATTCTCATTGGCCGCCACCGGCAATCGAACCCAGGGTCTTCCAGTTACGCGCCAGATATGCTTCCACTACAACACAGTGGCCTCGAATTCCTCCAGACTCGCACACGCTAACTGCGAAGCCAATTTGGCAGGTTGCTTCTTGGAGCCCCACACAATGCTGGGGATTCACCAAAGATGGTAAGCAGCAACTGAAGAAATAATTAGAAGGCGAATGAATAATTAATACAGACATTTGATGTGGACCAGGAACATCAAACAAAGGTCTTTGCTTGTTCCACATTTATAAGTGAGTGAGGGAAAAATTCTCATTGGCCACCACCAGGAATTGAACCTAGGGTCTTCCAAGTTACGCGCTGCTTCCACTACACCACAGCGGCCTTTTATAAGTGAGTCATGGAAAAATTCTCATTGGCAGCCACCGGGAATCACCACTGTGGTGTAGTGGAAGCATATCCAGCGCATAACTGGAAGACCCTGGGTTCAATTCCCAGTGGCGGCCAATGAAAATGTTTCTGTGACTTACTTATAAAAGGCCGCTGGGTGTAGTGGAAGCATATCTGGCGCATAACTGAAAGACCCTGGGTTTGATTCCCTGTGGTGGCCAATGTGAATTTTTCCATGACTCACTTATAAACGTGGAACGAGCGAAGACCTTTGTTTGATGTTCCTGGTCCACGTCAAATGTCTGTATTAATTATTCATTCGCCTTCTAATTATTTCTTCAGTTGTTGCTTACCATCTTTGGTGAATCCCTAGCATTGTGCAGGACTCCAAGAAGCAACCTGCCAAATTGGCTTGGCAGTTAGCGTGTGTGAGTCTGGATGAATTCGAGGCCGCTGTGATGTAGTGGAAGCATATCCGGCGCGTAACTGGGAGACCCTGGGTTCGATTCCCGGTGGCGGCCAATGAGAATTTTTCCGTGACACACTTACAAACTTGGAAAGAGCGAAGACCTTTGTTTGATGTCCCTGGTCCACGTCAAATGTCTGTATTAATTATGCATTTGCCTTCTAATTATTTCTTCAGTTGCTGCTTACCATCTTTAGTGAATCCCCAGCATTGTGCGGGGCTCCAAGAAGCAACCTGCTAAATTGGCTGGCAGTTAGCGTGTGTGAGTCTGGATGAATTCGAGGCCGCTGTGGTGTAGTGGAAGCATATCTGGTGCGTAACTGGAAGACCCTGGGTTCAATTCCCGGTGGTGGCCAACGATAATTTTTCCGTGACTCACTTACAAACGTGGAAAGAGCGAAGATCTTTGTTTGATGTTTCTGGTCCACGTCAAATGTCTTTATTAATTATGCATTTGCCTTCTAATTATTTCTTCAGCTGCTGCTTACCATCTTTAGTGAATCCCCAGCATTGTGCTCTGCTCCAAGAAGCAACCTGCCAAATTGGCTTGGCAGTTAGCGTGTGTGAGTCTGGATGATTTCGAGGCCGCTGTGTTGTAGTGGAAGCATATCCGGCGCGTAATTGGAAGACCCTGGGTTCGATTCCCGGTGGCGGCCAATGAGAAACCTTTGTTAGATGTATTCTTGTTGTGCCACACAGTAATGCAACTGCAGAAAGAATTGTTAGCATTGTCCGTAAGAGTCAAACAGAATTTAGGCCAAACCTAGCCATTGAAACTTTAGGGGTGTTGTTAGCCTTAAAAGTGAAAAAATTCCTACTAACAACTGGGCAATAATTTAAATAGCTTTTTAGTAAAAGAATAACATTTCTGCATTTTTACCAATATTTTATTTAATTTAACTGCCAGGTCCACTAAAGTATGTCTTGAAATTTAAGAAAAATTATGTCCTGAATTTTTTTTTTTATCGCTCCTACCCTGAATATTAAAATTTCCATAAAACTACCATTGAACTGCTGTTCATCTATCAGTAAGTTGTTTGTTGTAATCCCAACACATATTTCTAATGGCATTGCATATTCATTCTGGTTCTCACTACTATACAGTTGCTGAATAGTTAATAGACTTATGGTTGATTTCTTTTCATATTTTCTTTCATTTACTGATTTACTGAACATTATTCCATAATTTAGGGCACATAAATATCAGCTGCATTATTTTTTGGCACAAGATTGCCATCAACCTCAAAAAATTTTAAATTGTAATTTCCAAAGTTTGTGGGGTTTTTTTAAATAGATTAGTGTTGTTTAAAATTTTTAAGCAAGACCATCAGACTGTAATTAGTGGAGTACTTGTCTCCTCGTGAAAAGGCTTCCTGAAAAATTAGCAAATAAAAATCAATGCTCTGCTTAAAATAAAACATAATTTTTGGAATTTATTATAAGAATGTCACTAGAGAATTTCAAACACCTTTATTATGCTCAAGAGGTACAGGTGGCGTGCAGACTGGCAGCGTCAAAGTAACAGACAATGATGAAGAATATTTACAGACTAATGAACGTGTATTTACAATGACATGATTGTGTAATAAAAACTGACTTCATCAGTCAATAAATACAAACAAGGCAGACACAAGGCTGACAAACAACCCCTCCGGGGAAGTAAACAGAAGTGACAGGGAAGAAGTCAGAGCACGAGATAAAGGTCATCGGTAGGTCCAGTGAACCGTGGGAAGGTGGGAGCCCATAGCCGGAGAAAAGCATCGACTTTGCCTTGGCGTACTCCAGCCGCAGGCGGGACGTCGGCCGAGCGCGGTAAATGCAACAGAGTTCTGCAGCAGCGTCCTGAAGTGCTAGGACAGATGTAGCCGTTCGGAGCTTTTGGTGAAAACAGTACACGACATGCTTCACCATGACGAACACACACACACACTAGTGTGAGCGAGAGGCACAGGCGGGGTAATGGTGCGAAGCAAGGTAGTGTAAGCCGTGAGTGGAAGGTCGGTGTCTCCAAAATGCCCCACAGTGGTGAAGGCAAGGTGAAGAAGTGGTAGGAGCGCCGGACAATGAATGTAGATGTGATCCACATCAGCAGGTTGATTACAGAAGGCGCACAGATCTGACGCCAGAAGCATCATGCGGTGAAGCATGACTGGAACTGGGAGTCGCCGATGTAGAAACAGCCAGTGAGTGTTGTATTCATGTGGTGAAGATAGCGGAGAGCCCGTCGCTCGCCAGACTGGCTGGAGGGCGGAGGATGGGACTCCTGGAATCTCTCGAGGAGGAAAAGTAGAGGAAGTACAGAGAAAGCGATAAAGGAGCTGGACAGACAGAGCGGAAACGGGGAGAACGGGGCCACCGAGCGAGAGAGAGAAAGAAAGAGGTATTGAGGCAGAGGAGACCTGAAGGAGGCCAGAAGAAGAAGCAAGATCAGGAAAAAGAGAGACAATAGACTCACAGAGTGAGTCATACAGGGCGACAGAGGCTGGGGTGGATAGAAGAAAGGGTGAGAGTGAAGAAAACGGTTTCCGCGAGAGATCAGGGAGAAGAAGATCACGGACAGTGATGACTCCGGCAGGAAGCCAGGTGGGATCATCAAAGCATGGACAGTTGGGGAGGATGGATGACAGAAGAAAAGAAGAGGGGCTCCACGAGAAGCTCTGAAGTGGAGGCAGGCAGAGAGCGAAGGAGCAGAAGAGAAGTGAGATAAGAAAGAGCTTCAGAATAAGCGGGTGAGAGGCGAGAGCGGAAGAGAGAGAACTGAGCCATAAGAAGGAAGGTGGTGAATTCAAAGGACAGATTCCAGGGAGAAGCCATCACATTACGCACAAAAGTTGCTGAAGGTACCGGGGAGCAGAGGAGTCGGATGAAGCTGACCACTCGATGCGCACGGTTGTAGAGGCAAACGTCGACAAGGTGAAGGCCGCTGTGAGACAGCAGCTGTTGTAACTGCGTAACATTCACCCAGTGGTGGTGGGACCACACCAGAAAGGAGATGTAGCGGGTGATCACGCAAAGACGAGCGACAGGCATTTTGTGTGCCGTCCAGCCATGTAGACACAACGATAGGAGGTGCGTTCGCGCTAGGTGGGCCCTGGTGAAAAAGGAAGCGCAGAACTGTGTACGGCGCCAAAAGGCGGCTGACTTCGCCAGGTGAGCTTGGAGCGCTGACCAGGATACAGCTTTGGTGTATAGCGGAGTCCCCAGGAAAACTCCGAGGAACTTCTGGGTAGTCGACGACCACACTGCACCCCAAGGGGCGTCGGTGCACTGGGACCATACGCCACACTAGTGACCTGTGCTTTTTGCTGAATTCAATGTGGCTGCAGAGCAAGCAGAGTACTATTGATAGATCCGCAGAAGGTGATGAAACTGTGCATTGGAGCATATGCAAAACGTGGCGTCGTGTGCGTAGGTGGTATAGACAATTCCATGATGTCTTGTGCTCGCCGTGAGAGGAGGAAGATTCGCCGTTAATTCACAGTCGACGGAATGAAGAAAGGGTTCGAAGGCTATCGCGAAGAGCTGCCCCGAAAGGGGACAACCCTGGCGAATGCCACGGCAAAACGCAACAGGGATGGTGAGGAAGGCGATTGACTTCACATGGATAACGGCGTCCCAATAAAGGCCAAGTAAAAGGGATATGAAGGGAGGGGAAAGCCGAAAGCGAGGAGAGTATTGGAGAGATAAGAGTGTGAAACGTCAAACGCTGCACGTTGGTCCAGGTTAAGAAGGGCTAAGGGTTCCTTGTTAGTGCGGGCAAGATGGATGAGATCACGGAGAAGAGTAATGTTGTGAGAGAGAGAGATCGACCAGGAATTGTGTAAGTTTGATTAGGTGAAATAATGAAAGGGAGGATGGTGTTAAGGCGGCGTGAAAGGAGTTTAGCAAAAAGTTTATAGTCAAGGTTGAGTAGGGATATTGGGCGCCAGTTACCCAAGTCAAGAAAATTGCCCTTCTTGGGGAAGAGGACGATATGGGCAATTGTAAAACTCCGAGGAAGCACAGAGCCAGAGAAAGCTGCAGCAAAGGCAGGAAGAAGAGCAGTGAGGAAAGTCTTGTAGAAAGAATACGGAAAGCCGTCAGGTCCAGGAACAGCCCGAGCGTAAAGAGCCAGAGAGATGAGCAGGGACCTGTGGAAGAGAAGAAAGGAGAGAGGCAGAGGCCGAAGGAGAAGTCTGAGTTTCACTGAATTTGGAAGCAAAGAACTGTCCCACCTGGGAGCACAAGATATCGGGGTCTGACGTCACGGCACCAGATGAAAGGCGTAGAAGGCGCAGCGACTATGAAGACTGGTATTGGTCCTCGAGGGTAGATAGAAAGTCGTAAGACCCTTCTTCAGGCGACAGGTAACGGAGATGGAGACGAATCACAGCCTGTCAAGCATGCGGCTCAAGGAGGGTGGTCAAGTCGTCCAGATACACTTGGTAGGACGGATCCGTGACCCTGATCTGGGTAAGCAGGAGCCTAAGGTTTTGAATCTTCATGGACTTTAGTGTTGTTGTTGCTGTCTGAGAGTAGGTTCTAATAAAATACAGGAGCTGATCCTTAACCTCCAACCAATAGGCTAAAGCACAATTGGTAGAGGAGAGGCCTGTACGCTGATGTTCAAGCAGGGCGCGGACTTGCTCACAGAATTCATGGTCGTCCAGCAGGGTGGAATCCAGGATCGGGTTTGATGTAGAGTACGAGCAGCAGTCGACAGAGTAAGGACCACAGCACTATGGTCGGACAAGGCCTAGGTGAATGCAAGAAGTGCGAGACCACAAGGAGAAGAGAGACAGAGACATAAAATCTGTCGAGACGTGCAGTCGAGGTAGTAGGGGAGACCCGCTTACGCCAGGTGTGGGAGACAACTCCTGGATATAGCTGGCAGAAGACATCACAGAGGTTATAATCTGTGATAACTGCCTGAAGCAGGTCAACCTGAGGAGGCCGGTGCTCCCGATGGTGAGGTGCACGGTCAAGCAAGTGCAATTATAATCTCCGCCGACCAACACTCGCTCTGTCAACGGGACATCGGATAAAGCCTTGCGAAGTTCAATGAAGAGATGAGGGACGTAAGTGTCTGCACAAGGCACATAAACATTGAAAATATGATACTGCACTCTGTCCTACGTGAAGGAGAGGCACTGGAGTAGGTCACGATAAAGAGTGTGGATGTGGCATGAAGAAAGGAGCTGACGGAAGCGCGGACGAATGCCGATGGCAAGCCCGCCGCCCTGATGTCACTAGAGAAAACCCCACAAGTTCTGTAACTTAACCCTTTCCAGGCCAAAATTTTATTTTTGAAATTGGAAACTTTAAGGGGGGGGCTTGTAATAAATAAAAATAACACTGAAAACTTTTTATGCCATTTTATTTCTCAAATACAAAATTGGGATACGAAGGTTCGGATTTCTGATAATTTGACTTCCTTTTCTTTATTTTATTTCCTTCATGAACATAAAACCACATCTTTCTTTTCAAAAGGAAATTCTATTTTGATCTCCCATCTCTGAAAATGTTCAATAGAATATGTTTCACTTCCCATGGAAATCGACAAAAAGCAGTCTCTTTTTTTTTTTTTTTTTTTTTTTTTTTAAACGCAAAATCATATCATGCCTTTGGCTTTGGCACACAACATAGGAAAATCCTGTCTTGCAGTTTTTATAGTGTTGTTTTGGATAGTTGTCTACCAGCTACAATGGTTTTAGTAAGAATTTGTTGTGTTAGATGGACTATGAAACTTCAAAGAATATATGTTGTTTCTGAACAACAATGGTTTGGAAAAGGGTTAAACTGAAACATGTATTGCCATGGAGTAGAAGTAAAAATTTCAGTCATGGGATTTTTTTATGAATGGCAACCATTACACCTCTCAGGACAATGTGTTTCTAATTCAGGGAGCTTGAAATCATGGGCAAATATTTGCAAGTTCAGTTCTGTTAACAATAGTTTGTTATTCGGCTATTAGCAGTTAGTAAATTGTTAAATGGTGTTCAGTACACCATTGACTCCTGATAAATTATAGTTTGATTTAAATTTCTCTTTATTAGGCATCTCACTAGTAGCTTTTTGTACATACTTATTTTTGCCTATGCATCCTGACCAAGACCCATAAATAGATATGAACAGTCCATCCACAGATCTGTTTGTTTGCTATCCAATGTGAAACTGTCCCTAGGTGGCATTGGTGGCCAGACATACTAAATTCAAATTTGTGGTGGTAACCAGCAGCAAAACATGTGAAGAGAAAGTGAGTTTCGTCTAACTGTTTTTACATCTTCAGCAAAAAATTGCAAAATGTTCAGAGAAATTATTTACTGGTTTGAGCTTTAACAGTGCTCCAGTTTTTAGGTTTATCATTGTTCTGAAATCATCATCATCATCATTGTCAACCATTATCAATCCACTGCTGGACGAAGGTCTCCCCAAGTTTCCTCCACAACGGTCTGTCTTGTGCCAGTCTCCTCCATGTCACTCCCGCATACTTTCGAATTTCATCCACCCATCTCCCATGTGGTCTTCTTCTGGGTCTTTTCCTGTCCCTTGGAATCCAATCTAAAATTTCGGCTGTCCATCGATGGTCTGTCCTTCTGGCAGTATGTCCAGCCCATTGCCATTTCAGGGATTTAACTCTGATCATGATGTCTTCCACTCTTGTCCTTTTTCTGATCCACGAGTTCCTCTTCTTATCTCTCCTGGTTACACCAAGCATGCACCTCTCCATGCTGCTTTGAGTTGTCTGCAGCCTTTGTATGTCTCTTTTAGTTAAGGTCCACATCTCTGCACCATACGTAAGCACTGGAAGGATGCATTGATCAAACACTTTTCTTTTAAGACATAATGGCGTATTGCTCTTGAAAATTATGCTGTTTCTTCCAAAAGCTCTCCAGGCAAGTTTTGTACGCCGATTAATTTCTTCATCAATGTGACCCTCATTTGATATCTGCTGTCCAAGATAAACGTACGTGTCTGTTATCTCCAGCTTTTCATCATCAATCGATAAATCTTCATTTCGTGTAAAAGCATTGAACATCACTTTTGTCTTCTGAAAGTTCATTTTTAATCCCACTTCTTTACTCTTGTCAGCAAGTTCTTGGATAATACTCTGCAGCTCTAATGGGGTAGTTGCAAAACTATGTCATCAGCAAAACGAAGGTGGGTTAGATAATCACCATTAATTTTTATCCTTTTGTTTTCCCAGTTCAGTGATTGAAAGACATTTTCCAATGTGGCATTAAAGATCTTTGGAGATATGGTGTCACCTTGTCTCACTCCCTTTCCAATTTTTATGAGTGTTGTATTTTCAAACAGCCGAATCTTTGCAGTTGCATTTTCATAGATGTTATTAATAATATTAATGTATGCATCTTCAATACCGCAGGATTTCAGAGCCATTGTAACTGCTGATGGTTTCACCGAATCAAAGGCTTTTTCATAATCGATAAAAGCCATGCACAATGGAAGTTCGTATTCCCTTGCTCTTTCAATTAGTTCTCTCAGTACGTGGATATGATCTATTGTGCTGTAGCCACTCCTGAATCCAGCTTGTTCTCTTGGTTGAGCCCTGTCCAGCGTTGCCTTCAAACGGTGTGAAAGAACTTTGGTGAAGATTTTATAAACCACTGATAGGAGGCTGATAGGTCTGTAGTTCCTGAGATCCTCAATGTCACCTTTTTTATGTAGCAGGATCATTATAGCGTTGTTCCAATCCTCAGGAATCTTCCCTTCATTAAGGCATCGAGTGAAAATTTGGGCGAGTACTGTTTCGATTTCTCCACTTGCTTCTTGTATGATGTCTACAGTAATTCCATCTTCTCCTGAAGCTTTCCAGCACTTCATGTTCTTGATTGCATGTGCAACTTCTGCTGGGAGGACTGGAGGAACTCTGGTACTGGTACCTTCCATGATGCCTGGAGTACATGCATCATCCCTTTCATATAACTTGGAGTAGAAATCTTTCACTCTTGTGAAAATTTCGCCTCTATTTCTTGTTACAGAACCATCTTCTTTTCTCAGTGCCATAATCTGTTTTTTTCCCTTACTGAGATGTCCCTTTGCTATCTTTAGGCTTTGGTTGTTTTCAATTGCTTTCCTCACTAGTTCACAGTTGAATTTCCTTACGTCTTCAGTGATACTTTTTCGTACTGTCTTGCATAGCTCTATGTATTCCACTTTGGAAGTCACATCTTCTTTAGTTGTCCTCATCTTTCTTCTTTTTTGCATCAACATTTTGTTTTTTCCTGATAATTTGTTCACATGCAACTTATTCTTAGACCCAGCTAATTTTGTTGCTGTTTCCATAAGAGCTTTGGTTACTTTTCTGTTAACTTCAGAAATATCCACTTCTTCCAATGTTAGGCCTTCTAAAGCAGAGAATCTGTTCTTCATTTCCAACTTGAAGGTATTATGGTGTTTTTTAAGGTTGGTTATGTCAATACATTTTGTTTGTCTTATGAGCTTGCCACATTCGAGTTTAGTGTTGAGGTGCATCTTACATCTCAGCAATCTATGGTCACTACCTGTGTTGAACTTGTTTAGCACACTGCAGTCTTCTATGACAATTTTTTTTTACACATAAGAAAATCAATTTCACTTGTCGTCCCATTTGGATGTCTCCATGTCCATTTCGTGTGCGGCTTTTTCTTGAAAAAGGAGTTCAAGATGAAAAACCCTTCTGCCTCTGTAAACTCAACGAGAGTATTTCCACGCTGGTTTCTGTTGCCGTGACCGAATTTACCTACTGAAGTTTCATTCTGTTGCCGTTGCCCTACTTTTGCATTAAAATCTCCCATAATTATCTTCAAGTGCTGCTTACCTTTATTATTTAGATGACGAATTTCTTCATAAAACTCAATTTCTTCTTCAGGATGACTTGTGGTGGGTGCATAAGTTTGAATAATCTGAGCCTGGTATCTTCTCGAGAGTTGGATAACGAGTCGTGCAGCTCTGTCAGAGGAACTTTTTACTTCTACAACTTTATCCTTCAGTTTCTTGTTTATTATAAATCCAACACCACTAGTTCTGTCAGTGTCTGTCCCACGATAGTAGAAGAGATGTCCACTTTTCAGTTCAATGAGATCTTCTCCATTTCTCCTTACCTCACTTAGCCCGACGATGTCCCTCTTGATCTTTTGTAGTTCCTCTTCCAATTCAAGAAGCCTTGAATCAGAAGATAGGGAGCGCCCATTATACATAGCCAAGGTCAGCATCAGATGGCAGCCTAGTCCTGTCCTCCGGTGATTCTTAGCACCCTCTGCCTTCATGTCGCACTGGCCAGGTACATTCCAGCTGCAGGAGACTGAGGGCCAAGATTTTAAGTTATGGACTCATTTTGGAGGGGTTTGGCCATAACTCACCACGCTAGCCAAGCGTGTTGGTGAGTGTGGGATAGCATTTCCTCTAATCCCGATAGTATAGTTTACCGCTATTGGCAGTCGTCAGAGCCCCTTTAGTGGGAACAGGATGCACCACGAGAAGGCGGGGTTGACATTTGTCAAGGAGAGGCTGTGATGTTATGTGCTGGACATCATAATGCATATCTGTCTGCAAAAGCTCTCAGTTTTTCAGCATAACAATCATAGCTGGCCTGGATTAAGCTGTGATTTCTCCCCCTGTAAGTTCTCTGTGTTACTTGTTGGTGTTTACTTTGCTCCATGTAGCTAAATATAAGAAACTTAGCTGATTGCTAGAATGCTATTAGTCGCATCTCATTTTCAGCCAGTGTATTTTATGCTTGTGTTTAAAGTAACTGTTTTTCTATGCTTAAGAAATTGTTTGAGTTCAATTGCATTTCCTGTTTTTTGTAAGAAATTGAAATACTTTTTATTTTGTGTGTATAGCAGTGGACTGATTATACTCAGTGCTGTAGCAATAGACTGATTCACTACTGGCCTTCTGAATAAATAAATATGTATTTTTATGCTAAATTCATAGTGTTCTGTATTAGTTGAACAATACAGTCTTAATCGTAAAAGTTTCTTCATCCTTTCACTAATTTAATTGGCCTTTTTTACGTTTTCTTCATGTTTTTTTCATGTGATCTTGGGTATTAGCTAGAAATTATTTTTGTTTTCCTTCATTTGATTCGTCCTGTGAGTCATAGTAATATTCAATTGTTAAAACAATTCTAGAGTATTTTTATATATTGAATGAAGTGTTTGATTATTGTTTGTTTACAATTTACATTGCTTTGTCAATTATCTGTTTTTCCAAAATTAAGTTAATATTCAGATTTCATGTGTGAATTTTACATGTTGATTTTCATCGTGCTCATTAACACACCAGAACATTACATTGTCTTCCTCCTCTTTTAATGTTATATCAAGTATTTGATTAATATCCATCTATTTTTCCATTTTATGTTCAACTGGACAGTCAGTTGATACTGAACTGCTATGTATTAGAATGGTGGTTTAATATTTAATCTGTTTCATTACCATGGTAGGTAATTTCTTTCACCTTATTCAGGATTCCACATGCTCACATGCTTGTATACATACTGAATAGTTATCTAAACCCCCCCCCCATCCCCAATAAATATTCCTGTATGCGCTAAGCAATGGGTGTGTGCCAGACTTTTATTAGAGTAGTTGATTAATATTCAGCTTTACCCATTATGGTTAAAATTCAGTTAATTATATCACCTCTGTAAGTCTTTCTTTAATTCTGTTTATTAGAGATGTCATGGCTTCCTCTAATTAAGCTAATTTAATAAATTAGTTACGTTGGGTATTTAGAGAGAAAAAACAAATGAGGAGTCTATTTTATTACTTTAAATTTTCGAATGAGATCCTCATTCATTGTCAGGAGAGGTTCCAAGGAACTGGCGACTATGTGGGATAGATTTGCCAACCTGCATGATCATTGATGGTGCCAGTCTTAGAGTGCAGCACTTCAAGCTTTCAGGTAATTGGGCTGGCTTGACATTTAATTATTTTAAGAGAGCTCCAGTCTATTTTGTGGCCTGTCTGTTGAACATAATAATTTGCATTCTGTTTCACATATGTGAGGTAGATCACAGGAGCATTTTATACTATAAATGACTCCTTTTTAGAGTAAAATATATTTTTCAGATTGTTTTTAAGAGGGCAAACATTTTTTTTTTATTTTTTTTTTTGTTTAAACCTGGAGCTATTCTAGCATTGTATATTTTGCTAATGTTTTTTAGCTTTTCAAAAAGACCTTTATGGTAAGTAATTTTCCTTGTGAACAACACAGTGTTGTCATTGGTTGATAAGTTTGAAGGGCTTGGCTTTTGCCTAGAGGTGTTCCTCTTCATTAACTTGTTAATCACAGTGACTGGGTAGTTGTTAGCCAACAAGATAGACCTCGTGGCATTTTTATGTTTCTTTTTATCATTTAAAGATCAATTTACTTTTTCTGTTCTTCAGGAAGACGCTTTAACGTCTGTAAATTCTGTTTTACACGTTCTGTAAAGTGGATACAGTCTGTGGTGGTGCATTAACTTATTCAATTAAAATATAAATTGGTTAGAAGTCCTAAAGATGTTACTTACGGAATTGCGTGCTCAGTCCAGCGTCAGTAGTTATTGAGTTTCTTTGTCCAAAGTTGAATCTTGCTTCAATATGGTCAGTTGTTAGGGTTAGTTCGAGAGCCATTTTGTTATAAGTTGTACCCTACTTCGGATATGTCCAGATGTTACGGTTAGCTCTGTTTTGGCTATGTTGACATCATATTTAATGGGTAAAGGTTTCCCGATAATAATTAAAAATTCTTGAGTTAAGAGTTACTATTTACATACAACTTGAAGTTCCATGTCGTATTTGGCCTTTAGGGCTATCTTGTCAATGCTGCACTCTCTTGGAAATGCTGAGGAAGTCTTCAAAGTTTGGTCAGGTTCATAAAAAATTTAAAAGCTTTAAAAGGTTCCAGTTAAAATCGTCACATACACCACGTCATACCGTCCACAGTCTCAATCACCGGACGCGTTTCACCTAGGCTCTACCCTGGCGTTTTCAATGGAGACTTCACACCATCTGTCGAAGTCTGCTATCTGAAAGTCTCGTGTCCACAGTGCGCATGTTCCCCATTTAATCCATTGCCAATGCCATCTAGTGTCAGGTCACATCAACTTTATCTTCATCTACGTCACTCTCACCCTTCCCTTTTCTCTTCCTCTCCCTATTCCATTTCTTCTCAGTTTCGATCAGGTTCCTCCAAGCGTACGAAAGGTCGTACGGACTGTTTTTATTGCAGTTAAATGGTTTGGTCTTATTTATTATTACTGCTTCTGCTATTTGTATTGTTCTCATATTATTCTGCTGGTTTACTATTGTAATTCCTTCCCAATAGGGTATACATTGACTATCCAAACAGAAATCAATGAGTGCTGTTTTATTCTCTCTTCTGCTCCAGTTCTTCATGTGTTCGGTCAATCTGATTTTAATATTTCTTTTTGTACTGTCTATATATTGGTTGACGATTTTATTTTGATTATTTATTATTGGTATAGAGTAGACACCCGCTTTTTGTAAGATTGGGGTCTTCCTGTGATAGTTACTAAGAGATTTCGTTATATCTCTCGTTTGTACACCAAAATCTAGGTCATATATTTTTTAAAAGGTTTTCTTCATAATAGTTGTGATCTCCGGTATATATGGTAATGATCCACAAAATTTTGTTACCTGTTGAGTCTGTGTACTCCTTTGTTGTTTATTTCTAGGGTTGCATCTATTAATAAGGTTATTTATTTTCTTCACATCATAACCGAAGTTTATTGCTGTGTTCTTTATCCAATTCAATTCATTTTTTAGTAGTTGGGCGTTAGATGTATGAGTAAACGCTCTATTGATATATGATCGGAAAGCTGCAAATTTGTAAGATGCTGGATGGTGAGAGTTCTCAGGAATGATATTAGTGATGTTGTCTGGTTTTCTATATACTTGGAAATCGATGTTATTTTGTTTATGAGATAGTAATATGTCTAAGTATGGTAAGATTCCATCCTTTTCTCGCTCCACAGTGAATTTAATTGTTTCGTAATAGCTATTATATTCATCTATGTACAACTGTAGCTGGTTATCATCATGCTGCCATACCATAAGGATGTCATCCACGTATCTGCAAGACATCGATGGTTGTGGTATATCTGTTTTCAGTCTCATAGATTTTTCGATGTTCTGCAAAATCACCTCTGCCAACAAACCTGAAATCGGCGATCCCATCGGTGCTCCCGATAATTGTCGATATATTTTGCCTTCATAACTGAAATAATTGTTTTTATCAATAAAAAGAAGTGCTCTTCTTATGTCTTCAATTTGCTGTGTTGGTATTTTATTTTCACACAACCTTTCAACAATGAGGTCAATTGCATCCAGAGTAGGGGTATTCAGGAAGAGGGATATCACATCAAGGCTGGTAAGTCTTATTTTCTTATTCCAATTGATTGCTTTATCCTGTATTAATGTAATTACTTCTGTGGGACTGTTCACAGTATATTCATATTGTTTGTAGATAGGAGTTAAAAAGTTATATAGTGCTCGTTCAAGATTTATCGTAGGTGACTTATTTTTCGCAACAATTGGTCTAAGTGGATTTTCAGGTTTATGAGTCTTTATTTTACCATAGATATTCGGGGTTGTAGCTCCTGTGGGAGGATATGCTTTCTTTTTAATCGTCTCAGGAAGGAAACTGTGATTTTTGAAAGTCATCAATGTACGTTTTATTTTTTCTGTTGGGTCTTTGTCTATGATTTCGACGCCTAAGTTCTGTATAGTTTTTTGCATTTTTTCATCATATTCTATCCATATTCTAGAATTGCAAAGCAGCAGTCTGTTTGACATAAGAGAGATGCTCAGAGTTATAATCCAAAAGTTTATTTGTATACTCTATGCTCCACAGAAAAAAATCAAATGAAGTAAAACATAAGGAATAATACCTTTTAAAGTTTGTGCTTTCATAGCATGATATTATGTGTCAAACTCCATGTCATAAATACTGCAAAAGAATTCTCAACCATGATTAATACTCACAAACATTAAATGCTTCTTTCTATTTAAATTGATTTCAAGTGGTGCACCATATAGAAGCAAAAATTTTTGATTAAAGTCCAGTTTACTTAATTTCAAACTATAGTTTTCATAGGAAAAACCACAGTTTGCTATGCATTGTGTTTACATTTTTAGTTACCGCCACTACTGCCATCTAGTGGTTAGAACTTTAAACAGCACGGAAAAATTTTCTTTTAGAGATCTCATGATTGGGCAGGTCATATCTATTACGTGGGTCTCAATCCTGACACCCAACCAACCAATGATTAAGAATTATTTTATTTAAGTAAATATTGCCATTTCTTCATGGATCCAGTCTTTGTAACATCTAATTATTGCCACATAGTTCCATACAGAGTGGCAGTGTCCTGTGAGAGACCCCCTCTAACTAAGATGCTTTTTTATTCTTTGAATGAGGCATAAAAAATCTGCACTAAGACCCCCTCCAATGAAGATGCTTTTTTATTCTTTGAATGAGACATAAAAAATCTGCATTTAGAGGACCACTGATTTCAGCACTAGTTTTGAATTTTTACTTTCAGTATTGTTTTTAGTGTGAATATTGGGCATAAAACATAAATGAAATAGTCAAGCCTCAGTTTTATGTATCCAACAACTCGCAAACTGTTTGCCTAGCCATGAGAGGTTCCAGTTACTCTTATAGCTGATTCATGAGCTGTTGAATAAATAACAGATTTGAAGTCTGACTGCTTCTTTTAAAGTTAAGCCCACTAGTTGCAAGAGAACAACTATTTTATGAGTTGTTAAATAAATAGCAGAGCTGTGGTCTGAGTGCAACCAGTAGTTGATTTTTTTTTCATTTGAAATTGAATTTCATAACCTCCCTGATGTTTCATTATATGACTGTGGCAGCTGAATCTGATCCTCGCATGACTTCCTTGGCCTTCCTCTGCCTCTCTTTCCTGCCACTTGGGCCAAAAAAATTTTCTTAGTAAGCATCTCATCTTTCATTCTTTCAACATGTCCAAACCACCAAAGCAAGTTAGTCTCCACCTTGCTAACAATATTTTGCTTCACATTACACAACTGCAACACATCTTCATTCCTCACATGATCTGAAAGTGTCTTCCCTCAAACTCCCATTAAGTAACGCATTTCTCTGGCACACAAACTACTCCTATGTCTCTTCTGTAGTTACCCAGGTTTTACTGCCATACATCAGAGTAGGAACAATTACACTTTCATACACAGCCATTCAGGACTCTTTTGAGAATCAATCATTCCTGTGAAAACCTCCTAAAGCAGCTATGCCTTTCAATGAAGAATTTACTTGCCTACTGATTTGGCCATCTAATCTGTTCTCTCTGTCAAACGAGCTCCCCAAATATACAAACTCATTCACTTGGTCAATCACTGTGCCATTTAGACTTATATTACATTCAGTACTACCAGTTCCTCTCTCAAAAACCATAACTTTGGTTTTTCCCTTATTTATATTGTTTGAATTTCATACAAACTTCATACATCTGAGACAACATGCTCTGCAACTCGCTTTTGTTCTCTGCAGGACTACACACACGGGTATTACCAAGACATAAACCAGTATTGTCCATCTTAGCATCACGCATGCATGCATCCATAAATTTATTAAACAGCCAGGGTTTCATTACACAATCTTGCCTGACTCCTGCACTAATAGAAAACCATTTTGATATGACACCATTCACTCGTGCACAAGCTCTACTGCCAGCATACATGGCTTTCACACTATTAAGTAGATTTCCAGTAACACCATATTCATTCAACACCTTCCACAGAAGTATTCTATTTACTCGGTCATATGCTTTCTCTAACTCTATGAAGGCAGCAAAAACTTTCTTACGAACAGCCAGATACTTTTCAATCATCATGCGTAGTGCAAAAATTTGGTCAGTGCAGCCTTTACCAGGCATAAAACCACTCTGAACATCCCACACTTTCTCTGATGTAAGATCTCGTACCTTTTCTATAATGACCTTACCAAACACTTTCCCTGGCATACTCAGTAAGCTAATACCCCGATAGTTCTTGCAGTCAATCTGATCACCTTTTCCCATATACAAGGGAACAATGATAGCACCCCTCGAGTCCCAAGGTACCATTCCTAACTCCCAGCATAACTGGAAGATTTCAGTAAACCAGTCAATTACAGAGTCACCACCATATTTCAACATCTCAGCAGTTATGCCATCAACTCCTGGAGCCTTACCAATTTTAAGATATTTTAGAGCTTTACACACCTCTTCTGTTGAGGTCCCTCCTGTGCATCCATCTCTCACTATGACATCATCTGCTTCTGCCACAGAATCACCTTTGCTTTCTTGACCTAATAGCACACAGAAGTATTCACCCCACTTTTCACTTAACTCATTAGGTTCCCATATCATTTCCCCGATCCTATTCTTTACACAACTTGCAACTTTGTTTCCCCTATTTCTCCGGTGTCTCATCTACTTCCAGAAAGTTTTTTTATCTTTCCAAAAAGCCACTTCATGCCTTTCCACCTTCTCCTTGCTATCTTTTGCCTTATTTTGGTGAACCAGCTTTGCTGCCTCACGCTTCTTACAGCGATATTCATCCTCAGAAACTCTACCTTGCAACATCCCCAAATAAGCTTCTTTCTTCTTCTTCTTCTTTGCTGCCTCTTCAATCTCGCTATTCCATAAAGCAGCACCTCTAGTGCTACCCACTATTTTGGTGCCACAGACCTCTTCGGCAGCAGTGAGAACACAGTTCTTAGAACAACTCCACTTCTTTTCTACATTCCTCTCACATGACTTCAGCTCCTTCAGTCGTTCACTGAGTAAATTAGCATAACTCTGATGGACTTCAAGGGATCTTTCAACCTTTATTCTTTCCATCCTAGGCCTTTTCCTATTTCTTTTCCTTCAACCAACATTCAGTTTCACTCGTGACACCACCAAGTAATCTACCTCTCATCGCACAGGAGTCAACAATTAAGTATTTCAGACGCTGATCGTAAACAACAAAAACTATCACACTCTTTTGCCCAAAAGTACGATTTTCCCAAGTATATGTGTGGATATACTTGTGATTGAAAAACGTATTAGATACAAACAAACCACTTTCAATGCAGAGTTCGATTAATCTTTCATCGTTACCATTCACACAAAGATCATTAAATTTACCCAGCACATTATCAGAAATCGCATTCTGCACACCTACTCTAGCATTGAAATCCCCTGCTATTATGCTATTATAACTTTCTCTTTAGCACCAAACTGTCTCAAAACAGCTTTTAGCTCATTCCAGAAATCTTCCTTTCTATCAGAAGGTTCTGAGTCACAAGAAGCATACACTACAACAATTACTATTCTCTGAAGTTTCACTTTCAAACAAATCCAAAGAATTCTCTCACTTATGCAACTATAGTGAATCAGAATCAAGTTGTTCTTCATCTTTTCACTTAAAATCACATCTACACCAGCCTGTCCTCTCGCATTATCCAACACTCCAGACCACACACTCACTGTATCATTCACTTCTATCTCAATTTCCTTCTTTTTAGTTTCACTCACACACAGCACGTCCAATTTATACTTATTCATTTCTTCAATCACCTCATTCATTTTGCCATTTATTCCTCTAGTATTCGACATACCAATCTTATACTCACTCAGCCAAGATCTCTTTCTCATTCTCCGTTTTCCATTTCCGTATCATTTCCTTGGTGGACCGTCTTTCTCAAGTGTGGTTGGTCCATCATATCCCACATGAGAGTCCAGAATAGTAATTATTTGAGTCTTTTTAATCAGGCAAGTACACCAGTGTGGGGGATTAGCCCACAGCTGATGGTTCCAGTTGGTTATTCACCTAAGGATTCTGGAACAAAACCCCTGTGAGTTGGGGTCTTGTCGCCAATGTCACACAGGACTAGCTGGCACCTCTCCAGATTCACACAGGACTAGCTGTCACCTCTCCAAGATTCACAGAGACCCTTGTTGCCATTCTGTGCGCCATTGTTACCACAGAGCGCCCGAGGAGGCAAACCCATCTCTTACTAAGACTGCAATATAGCCAAGATTAACACCATAGACACACTGCTTTTAGACTGTGAGTAGTCCATTATTTATCTATCATTCAGTGTTCCACAGTGTATCTAATATACCACCATATTATCCACCATATTATTTTCTCACCATTATGCTTGTTTAGCTGATATTATACTACAGATTGTTATATTCATAATTGCTGTAAAGTAAATATACATAATATCTAAGGTATTATTTACCTGATATTGGCAAAATATTTTGCACGTTGTTGCTGCGTGAGGCACATGCTCCCTGCCCGAGAGAGGTCAATTTGTTACGGGTTTTTTGGTTAGTTAAATTTGTTTATAAATGGAACAATTAGGTTATATTATTATCAGTTCACATTTATAAAAAATTTTAACTAACCAAAAAAAACCCTAACAAATTGACCTCTCTCGGGCTGGGAGCACGTGCCTCACGGAGCAACAATGTGCAAAATACTTTGCCAATATCAGGTAAATAATACTTTAGATATTGTGTATATTTAATTTAAAGCATGTTTATAACATAAGACAACCCTTAAGGTTGTCTCGGGAATTACATATTTTGTAATGCTGTAAAGTAATGAGTTATGATATAGCATTCTCATCTATCCTTCATCCATCCCAGATTGTATCCTGATAGAGTGATGAAAGCATTACTTTTGGTGTACCCAGAGTTCATCTTGGACCTTTCTTGAAACCAATGGAATGAATCAGGATGAGAGTTGATTCTCATTATTTTATGCCTCTCTGATATGGAAGCATGTTGTTCCATTGTAACATCACAGACACTCGATCACAACACAAAACATTTATTTCTTTACACAAAAACATCAACTGGAATACACTCCGCGGTACAAACTGAACTTGTTGTCTTAGCCAAAGCTCAGCATGTCCTCCTCCTTCAATATCTCTCTCGCAACTCTCCACATCACTCACCACACGCTCAAGTCATTAAATGTCAATGTATCCTTCCGCACTTTTGTGCGTGGAAGTCGTACTTTACAACCCCTCCTCACTCCAGAGGAACTTTTTCCAGTGGTAAAAAGTTCTTGTCATTTTACAATACAATAGTCATAGTTCACATAATGAGTCATAATCCATTTACAAAGAGAAATATATGAGTTAATTTAACAATCATCTTTACGTGTTTTCCAACAATTTCTATGTATTATATACCACAACCAAAAAAAAAAAAAAAAAAAAAAAATGTTTTCACTAGCAGACACATAGCATGATCAAGGTGGATCATCTAAAGTTGGAACTCTGCTCAGTCCATCTGCATTTTTGTGCATAGTTCCCGATCGATGAATTATAACAAAATCATATGCTTGTAAAGCAAGGGCCCATCTCATCAGACGAGCATTTGAACTTGCGTTGGTGCGTAACCAAACAAGAGGGTTATGATCAGTTTGTATGAGGAAATTTTGACCATCCAGGTAGCATTTCAGTTTCTGTACCGCAAATATAATGGCGGCATATTCTTTTTCACTGGTACTGTATGTCTTCTCTTCTGTCGAAAGTTTTCTGCTTAGATAGAGTACAGGATGTTCAGCGCAATCTTCTTGTTCTTGCGAGAGGACGACTCCCATTCCTTGATCTGAAGCATCAGTTTGTAGAATAAATCTACGTTCATAGTCAGGGGCATACAGAACAGGAAAACTAGATAAAGATTTTTTTAGTTCCACAAAAGCTTTCTCACATTGTTCTGACCATATAATTTCCTCTTTACGATTTTTACCCTTCAAGATATCTGTCAAGGGAGCTGCTATCGAAGAAAACATTGGAATATATCTGCTGTAATATCCCGCCAGGCCTAAGAAAGATCTTACTTGCGTCTTGTTCTTTGGCGTAGCAAAATTTTGTATGGCCTGAACCTTTCGTTCCGCTGGTTTTCGATATCCTTGTCCAACAATATGACCCAAATACAAGACGTGATCTTGAGCAAACTTACATTTGGAAGGTTTTATGGTCAAGGAAGCCCTCTGCAACCTCTGTAGCACTTCTTCAAGGTGTATCAAATGATCGCCCCAGTTTTCGGAAAAAATGGCAACATCATCTAGATATGGTACGGCAAACTCTTCGCAGCCTCTCAAAAGTTCCGACATCATTTTGCTAAAGAAATAAGGTGCGTTCTTAAGGCCAAATGGCATCTTTAAGGGCCAATACATTCCAAAAGTAGTCACAAACGCTGCCAATCGTTGAGCTCTAGCACTTAATGGAATTTGCCAGTACCCTTTTGTTAAATCTAATACTGTAATATACTTCGCTCCAGAAACCTTTTCGATTCTTTCTTCTATGTTAGGCAATGGATAGAACTGGGTCCTTGTCACTTCATTCAATCGCCTGTAGTCAATACATGGGCATGGATCTCTTCCGGGTACTTCTACCAAAATCATGGGTGATGTATAGTCTGATTCACCAACTTCTATAATCTTGTACTGCAGCATTTTATCTATCTCGGCTTTAAGAATATTTATCTGCCTGGGCGACATTCTATAAGGCTTAACTCTTACAATAGCATTACTGGCTAGCTCGATATCATGTTCGACCAAATGAGTCTTCCCTGGAATATTAGAAAACATTTTCAAGTAATGGCATAATAGTTTTTTCAGATCCTGAATTTGTTGGCCACTTAGGCGCTCTCGAAGTTTACTGTTCTCCTCGATATCAGAGAAGTTAAATATATTGGGATTTTTTTCAACTTGCGGAAATTTAATCTCTACATCCATTTCACCATTTTCACAACCAGGCAATAAGTTCACAAATTCTGGTCGTTTATGGTATGGTTTCAGCATGTTAATGTGATATACTTGATGCTTTACATTTTTACCTTCAAAGCTTACTACATAATTAGTCACAGAAATTTTTTTCCCAATTTTCCCTGGTCCTTTCCACTGTTCCGCTAACTTATTTGGCCTGCAGGTAACAAAAACCAATACTAAATCTCCTTGAAATTCACGTTTTACTGCATTTCTGTCATACCAATATTTTCTTTTCAATTGAGCCACTTCCATGTTTTTAATGGCAAGTTCTTGACATCTTTTCATCCTATTTATTAACTCAAATACATATTCAGTGACATAGTTTTCTTCTTCAGGATGACCCATCCATTTTTCATACAATAGTGTCATTGGCGTCCTCAAATTTTTTCCATGCACCAATTCAGCAGGCGTAAACCCTGTGCTTTCATGTGTCACAGTTCTCAAAGCAAACAGCGCCGCCGGTAACTGTTTCTCCCAATCCGGAGCAGACTCAAGACATAAAACTCTCAACATCCTTTTAATAGTTCGATGGAATCGTTCTACCAGATTACTTTGGGGATGATATACAGAACTATGAGTAACTTTTATTCCAAACCGCTCCAGAAATTCTAGTGTCCAAATGCTTACAAAACTGGCTCCTTGATCAGTTGAATTTCTTTCGGAAATCCCATGCGGCTAAAAATGTGTAACAAAGCGTCAACTACCGACTTGGATCCTATGTCTGGTACTGGTACTGCATCTGGATATTTGGACGACAAACACATAGCTGTAATTATGTATCTATTTCCGCTTGAAGTCTCGGGCAAAGGCCCACAGGCATCAACGTTGATTTTTGTAAAAATTTCAGGAATAATTGGAACTATTTTTAAAGGTGCTTTCTTTTTGTCCCCAGCTTTTCCAGCACGTTGGCAAGAATCACAAGATTTTACAAATTCTTCAATGTCTTTATAACAGTTAGGCCAATAAAAATACTTTGCTAGTCTGTCTTTGGTTTTTGTCACTCCTAAATGCCCTTAAGTTCCCTCATGACACATGTTTTTTATTTGTTCTCTATATTGTTCTGGAACAACTTTAAGATCTCCCTCTTCGCCAATCTTGTTGATCTTCTTCACCAACATCCCATTTCTTAGTACAGCATAACAATTTGCCTTTTTAAAATCCGTTTTCTCTATTTCTTTGAGAATTTTTTTCAATTCCAAACTTTGCCATTGATCTTCCATGAAACTTTTTGAATCCATTTTTACCAACTCTAACATGGCTTTATCTTCATCATGCCTCAATGGCAGAATTTCTTCTTCTAATTCATATGATTCTTCGGAACCCACAGCCTCTCCTTCAAGGGCTTGTTTTTCTTTCTTCCCTGAATCATTCTTTACTAAATTTCTCTCTTCGTTGTTTCGTTTCTGTTTTTCTTGATACCGAGTAATCACAACATTTACCTGTTCTGAATTAAGTGGCCACTCCATATCAATTTTTTTTAACAAAGCGGCAGTCTTATTTCCAAGTAAATATCTACCTTGATCTAGCGACTTTCTAATCACTGCAGCCTTAGTTACAATATGACCTAATTCACATTCTAGTTCAACTTCTGCCAATGGTAAACAAACCTTTTGTTCATCCAGAAGATGCTGTACCCACACATGTTCTCCAGTAAACTCACCTGGCGACACATACTCTTGACAAATGATATCAACTGATGAACCTGTATCCCGGAGAATAGGCATGGTAACTCCATTTATTTTTCCTTCAAAGGTATAGGGTGCCAAGAGATCCCCTTCAGTTTCCTCTCTGATTCTATTTACGCTTCCTGAGTTCTGTGATTTTAGCTTAGGACACTGAGGTCGAATGTGATCATAAGATGCACACTCGTAACATTGAATCTTCCGTCTGCGATCATACTTTTCTTCATTCTGAGATACACTCCGTTTTGACCACCCTTGTCCTACATCTGACTTAACATAATTTTTGTTATAAAATCCATTTTTCATAAAATTTCCCCGATCATAGTTATCTCTAGTTTTTTTCTCACTGCCTTGCATTTTCTTTGAAGCACAAAATTCATTCGACGAATTTTTCTTGATTCCTCCTCTTACACTTTCATAATTGTCCACCATATCAGCCAAATCTGAAGGTGAGACAATATTTGACCATTTATCAATAAAATGCTCCCTTATTTCTATAGGCACTCTCCGCTTCAATTGATCTGTGATCATTAATTTTTTTAGCCCTTCAAAATCGCCTATTTTAAGTCCTGAAATCCATTCATTAAAATAATTTTCTAACTCGAAGGCGAAATCTCTCCAGGTCTTCTCTGATGTACGCATGTGTTGTACAAATTTCAATCTAAATTTCTCTGGACTTAACTTATATCTTTTAAGAAGTAACCTTTTAACATATTCATAGTTTTTAGCGTCTTCCACATTTTCTCTGACAATCAATTGTGATATTTCATAGGGCAAAAGTCCTATCAAATTCGTGACCCAATCTTCCCTTTTTATTTCTGCTTGTTGTGCTTGCCTTTCAAATAAAACTAAGTAAATACTTATATCACTGTCTTTTGGGTCAAATGTTTTCATCAAATGACGAAGTTCTAATCTCGGTTTTTGAGAATTTCCATTTTGCTCCAAACTACCTCCTAGCGGCTGACGTCCAGCTTCTATTTTGAGTTTATCAAGCTCAAATTCCATTTGTCTTTCTGTTTCACTACGCTCTTTTATACCTGCCAAAAGTTCTTTCACGAAATCCTCTTCATAACCTTCAAAGTTGACAATTTTATTTTTTAATTCCAGAATTTTGAGATTTGGCATAACTTCTATACCCAATTCTTCCGCCAACTGCAGAAGTTCTTCTTTTCGAGCTCTTCCTAAGAAAGCCATTTCAACAAGCTCTACATGTACCCAATGTTTATTTATTATCGTATATGTGTATACGTTCACAGAAATTGTTTACAACAAAATTCTACATTTACCTATACTCTAGCCTCAAACAGTTGATCTGAATGTACTATTTCTTGACAGAAATTATTTCCTTCTATTATCGTATATGTGTATACGTTCACAGAAATTGTTTACAACAAAATTCTACATTTACCTATATTCTAGCCTCAAACAATTGATCTGAATGTACTATTTCTTGACAGAAATTATTTCCTTCTATTTAATTCCGTGCCCGGAAACTTCTAAAAAACTTGCTTTGATATTTCATTCCTTTGGATAATTCTCTAAGAACAACAACAAAACAGTACTTACATAAACATCTAATGTGGTGTAAATCTGATACGGAACTTTTTTTTCTCACGAACTAATTTGGAAAAACAAACAACAGTCACCATCCTTTGTTCTTCCCAACACAAAGAGGAAAAAATATATATATCCCTGTCGCGTTGGTTCTTTCTCACGCTTGAAGAACTTTCAACTCATCGATTTCCACGGTCATAAAAAACGCCGCTGAAGTTGCGCAATCCCGTCTCACCGGCGCCTTCACTTCCTGTCTTTCGTAGTTCGAATCTCACAGGTGCCTCCAATTCTGTCTTTCGTCTGTAACATCACAGACACTCGATCACAACACAAAACATTTATTTCTTTACACAAAAACATCAACTGGAATACACTCCGCGGTACAAACTGAACTTGTTGTCTTAGCCAAAGCTCGGCATGTCCTCCTCCTTCAATATCTCTCTCGCAACTCTCCACATCACTCACCACACGCTCAAGTCATTAAATGTCAATGTATCCTTCCGCACTTTTGTGCGTGGAAGTCGTACTTTACACCATGTGGAGTTGATCCTGAAAGACAGGACCTACAACATGTGATTAAATGTGTTTACCTTTATTAAAATGTAGTACTACTCAAAAATATTATATTTGCACTTTTAAGGTATTAAACCCCAGCAAAGTGCGCATAGTTTACGTGCAATTCATTAATGATATACTATTAAAAATCACCAATCACTTGCCCTAAAGATCATGGTAATTTCCATCCACAAACACTTCAAGCATGTCAATTATCCTAATGTTGTTGGCCTTTGAAGGTTTACAGACTCCTTGCTTATGATTCCTTCTTCCGGGGATAAAGCATCGTATTATTATTTATTTATTTTTTTGCTAGACAAACAACGCTGGGTTTTTTTCAGCCATATGAGATGTAACCATAGCTCGTCGATTCCATAAAAACCACACAAGCATACTACTCATTCATACATTCAGTTAAAAATTTGTGTACATAATTACACTACATTATATTCCCAGGTGGTTAAACCTTTGTCAACTGTGAGTAACAAAATGCTCCATCCGTTTCAAAACCTGTGCTAACCCTACTGCAAGTGTCACCCTCATTCAGCCCTTCACACACATCCTCTACCATTGTCAACTTTATTTGCTGAAATTATAATGAGTGACACAGAGGCAAAAATAATAAGTAAACTCGAAGATCCACCACTGATATACTGCAGATATGTTGATGACATTTTTCTGTTGTCCAGGCTAAAAAATTATGAACTTGAAGACTTGACAAAAAAGTATAGTGAAATTTATACATCTATTGAATTGACAGTAGAACAAGAACTTGACAATACATTGGCATTTTTGAATATTATGATAATTAAAACAAATGATAATATGCAATACAGAGTGCATAGAAAATCTTCATATATCCCGGTACTAATACCTTTTCAGTCATCGCATCCATTAACACATAAAAGAAATAGTGTTAAAACACTAATTAAAAGAAGTTTAACACACTCATCAATGGAACAATATAAAAAAGAAGAAATTGAATATATTGAAAAAATTGCATATGATTTTGGTTACCCTAAACAGGTATTAAAAAAATGGATTTATGAAGTAACTCAAGCTAACAATAAAGCCAAGACTGATAAAAAACTAGTAAAATATGTAGGGGCAATACCATATGTTGAAAACGTTTCAGCTGAAATTAATAAAGTTTGTGGCAAATATGACATACAGGTTGGAAATCAGGTACTTACTGTAAAAAATTTAGTGATAAAAAATGAAAAAATCAGCCAATTGGATAGAGCAGGTATATATGAAATCCCTATAAACCAGCAACCACCTTTGTCATATATAGGCAGCACCAAGAATAAATTAAAGTATGGATTGAACCAGCATATAAATAATTGGAATAAAAAAGAAGCTAAGACAGCATTAACCCAATACTGTCTCGAAAATCAACAATGTCCAAGGTTTGAGGATATTAAAATTATTAAGAGCTGTAAAAACGAAAGGCAGTTGAGAATTGCATAGTCAGTGTTAATTGAAAAAAACAGATCAAGATTATGCAACATTAATGAGCCTAGCAACTTAAATGAACAATGGAAGGCCCTAATAAAAATTGAACAACAACTTAGAAAGAAAAAAAGAAAAAAGAGCAGCAATGACAATAGATGGCGCCAGAGACACAAAGATTCAGAGATTGCGACTGGAGCCCATGCCTCGATGGCTCTGCTCACTTGAGCTGTGGTGGGCGGGTGAGACACACCTGCCTCCTGAGGATGACAGTAGCCTGTTGAAAGCGCTAGAGGATGTGTGTGAAGGGCTGAATGAGGGTGACACTTGCAGTAGGGTTAGCACGGGTTTTGAAACGGATGGAGCATTTTGTTACTCACAGTTGACAAAGGTTTAACCACCTGGGAATATAATGTAGTGTAATTATGTTCATAGATTTTTAACTGAATGTATGAATGAGTAGTATGCTTGTGTGGTTTTTATGGAATTGACGAGCTATGGTTACATCTCATATGGCTGAAAAAAAAACCAGCGTTGTTTGTCTAGCAAAAAAAAAATAAATTATAATAATACGATGTTTCATCCCCGGAAAAAGGAATCATAAGCAAGGAGTCTGTAAACCTTCGAATGCCAACAACATTACGATAATTGATGTGCTTGAAGTGTTTGTGGATGGAAATTACCATGATCCTTTGGCATACAAGTATTTGTCAAAACATAATGTTCTGGCAGTGCTGCTTTGTCCTTCCCACCTTTGGGCATGATATCTTGATATTTACAGTTGGATTTCAAGAATTCTGGTGCTTAGCTGAGAGACCATGAGAATGATTATTTATTCTTGCATTTCTACTCTGTTTGACATAGTGTTTCTTACAGTGATGTAAATGCATTTGTATATTTTGCTGTTTCTGAACTTCTGAAAGTCAGATTTGACAGATTCTTTTTTTGGTGTAACCATAACTAAACTTGTATGAATTTCTTGCTGTGCACAGTGAACAGTTTTCCCAAGTTGATAAATGTATGTTTGTATTTATCATAACACACTTCTGCTTCTAATGGAATGATGTGAAAACTTTCTTATGTATTGGATAGTTGTAACTATGACAAAAATTTCCCTATTTTTCTTTCTTTTTTTCTATAAGAAATTTTGATTACTCAGCATAAATTTGTTTTATCATTTCATTAGATAAAAAGGAATATCACCAGATAGCTACAGTCATGCATAGGGTTAACCATATATTTTCTTATATTTTATTTGAATTTTCATGATGGATAATAACATAATATACATTTATATTTCACAGTACACTTTATTTACAAAAGGTTCATTTGAAAAATTCTTTTTCTGATTGAATTGATACTGTAATTTAGATTTTTCATATACGTAGGACAGCTGATAAGTAACGCACATGCACATTGCATAACCTCATAGCCGCAACTTTCTGCTACAATGGTGGCAAGTTTCATTCCTTTCTTTACAGCAGTTGTGAATCAGTACATGTTAATATGGCGTCATGTGATGAGGATATGTCACCAAAATTCAAACAATGCGTAGTGATTGAATTTTTAAGTGCTGAAAACATAATGCCAACTGAAATGTATCACCATTTGAAGGCTGTATATGGTGGAAACACTGTTGACAAAAGTACTGTAAATCATTGGGCCATTAAATTTCTTCAATGTGAACTGGTGCATGCCAATCTTGTCGATCAACCTTGTAGTGGAAGACCAATTTCGGTAATTGATGAAAATCAACGAAAAGCAGTTGATGAATTTATCCAGAATGACCGCCGTATCACTCAAAAGCGAATCACAGCAAGACTTGGAATCTCAAAAGAAAGAGTGGGGTATATCATTCCTTAATTTGGCTACACAAAAATCTGTTCTCAATGGGTACGATGCATATTTATGTCAGAAAACAAACAGAAACGTCTTTGAGTGCTGTGAAAAACTTTTGAAGTATTATTGTGAAGAGGGCAATCACAATTTCTTTTGAATATTGTTGCTGGGGATGAGCCACTTTGACCTTGAAGAAAAACAACAGGGCCTAGAATACTGACACACTTCCTCTTCTCGTCCCAAAAAATTCAGAACACTGCCTGCCTTCTGTCAGCAAGGATCTTTTGGTTTGTGTGGGGGGGGATCCCCACCAAGTTTACCTGACAGAATTTTTGGAAGGTCGGAATACTGTCGATTCAGCACATTACATTGAAACAATAAAGAATCTGTGCCAGTGAGTGTGTTAAGTTAGGTAGCCAACTGTGTCAATTTTGTTGCTGTATGACAATGGAAGACCACACACTTCTCATGCAACACTTGATGCTCTTAAGAGGCTGAAATTTGAGGTTCTCTCCCATCCGCCCTACAGCCTGGACTTGGCACCAAGTGATTTTCATTTCTTTCCAAATCTGAAAAGGAATCTCAAAGGGACTCATTTCACCTCCAATGATGAAGAGAAGCATGCTGATACATCATTGATCAGACAAAGAAGCCCTGAATTCTTCATTGTCTGCATGCATAAACTTGTCTTATGTTGGGGAAAATGTATTGAATGACAAGGCAACTGTGTAGAAAAATAGGTATGTCAATTTGTACCTGCCATATTATACTTTCATTTCAGTTTTTGTTTGTGCAAATACATTGTTCCTTTTTCTGGATAAGTTTTCTTTGATTTTTTTGTGGAATTCTTCCAGAAAATAACAGTTGAAACTATCAAGCAAACTTAGCAGGTGAACGTTATTTAAGATGTCTCCAGGTATGTCGGAATCTAGTTCTTCTCTAATTCTTTTACCATTGGGAAGCTGTCTAGATCTCGATTTTTCATTGATTCCGCCCAAAACTTGATTTTCTTTTTCAACGCTTGTATTTTATCACTGGGGTCAAAAACAGTTACTGCTTTTCCTTGTAGTGAGAGAATTAAGTCATTAACTTTTTTTAAAAAATTTAGGTTAATTTCGGCAATTTCAGGGGCCAACGCTCATTACACAACCTGTCTCCAAAAGATAAGTCATCATCAATCAGGAAGGTTCTGACTTCAGCCCTCATTTTGAAGAGCTGAGTCATAGTTTTGCAGTGAGAAAGCTACCTTACTTTTGTGTGAAGAAGTAAAGAAGTAAAGACGTATGTAGACTCCCCATGTCATCATTTTGAATAGCCTTGTATTCTTAGGTCGTGATTTGATAAAATTAATTATTTTCATGCTTTCGTCCAAGACTTTTTTAGGGAGGGTGGCATTTTTTTCACAGCAAGGGCATGACAGTGGAGGACACAGTGGCTACTGCTGCACTCTTTGACTTTTTGTTTTATTCTTGAGATAACACTGGGTGTCTTCCCTGTCATGGCTTCACTCTGTCCGTGTACACATTAACGCAGTTATTCCATGTGATGCCACTCACTGTGAAAACTTTGTCTATTAATTTTAAAATTTCAGTGCCACTTGTGTTAGATCCTCTTAAAAAGACTCCAAGTACTGGTAGTGCACAAATACTGTTAAAATTGTCAGCCCGGCCACATCTGGAGATTCATCCATTTGAAGCGAAAATTTAATCTTAGTGCATTTTATTCATGAAAGTAAAGTAGGAAAGTAAAGTTGAATCCCATGCAATCATTCACTTGCATTATTTTGGTCTTATGTAAACAAATGTCCAGTTCTGAAAGTCTTTGTTTTTAACAAAAGTTTGTTTTGGCTATGTGAAGAATGTTGGGAAAGGGATTACAAGCCTCTAGTCCAGCACATATTACATTAGTAACTTCTTGGGTACATGTAGATGGATCAGTGTAAAAGTGTTAGATGGATCAGTGGAAGAAGTATTTGAAATCAATAGGTTTCACAGTCAAATTACATTATAAAATGTTTTTATAGGCATAAAATGTGTTTATCGCAGGAGATCGTAATACATAAATTTCACACACTTGTAGAATTCCATGGGTCTTTCTTCTGCGCTGAATGGACACATTGTTGTTCATTCCTTGATAACAGTATGCAAAGCAGAAGTATTGCATCCAGTAATGTGGGACACTGGAACTGATGATGTCTGTAAATAGAGCAGACTATTCATTTGAAACCAGTCATGGAAAAGTAATCATGGATAAAAGCAGAAACATAAGTGAGTTTGACCATGGCCAGATAGTAGCTGTAAAGAAGGCTGGTTGTATAATCACCACAACTGCTAAACTGTTGGGATTTCCATGTCCAACCATTATACATGTATACCAAGACAAATAGGTAAGAACAGATGAAGTAAGGATGATGTCACAAACTTGAAACACTTTGAGCAGACTACTTTAATGCTCAAATGTCTGACCAACATGACGGCAGAGACTATGATTGGATGCGACTCATCTCGCATGTCTTACCAACATGGCAACAGAGGCTCTGATTGGTTGTGATGTTTCAGTGGCTTCGTTTTGATTACATGAAGAGAACGGCTGGCCCTTACTCCATCTATTCCTACCTCCTTGTACCAAGACTACGTAAAGTACAGCAAAGCATCCAACCAAAAGGAGAAATATGTCCATAAACATGCAATTAACTCTTGAGGTGAGCGTTGACTGTCTTGTATTGTTACAAGGAATCGCAGGCTACCATGGAGCAGATAACATTATAATTTTATGAGGGTGCTTACACACAAAGGCTATCCATCGTTCCATGAAAAAAATAGGCTATGGCAGTCGACGTCGACATTGTGCTCCCTTGTTGACTACAAGGCATTGAAAGATTGAACTGCAATTTGCAAAGACCCATTACAATTGGAGTGCAAAGGACTGAAAACATGCCACCTGGTCTGAAAAATCACTGTTTCAAATCAATTCCGCTGATGAGAGAGAGTGTGTGTGGTATAAACCACTTGAAGCTATGGGGCCAGCTTGCAGAGTTGGGGTCATACAGCCAGTTGGAGGTGGTGTAACAGTTTGGGGTGTATTTATATGGGCTTCCTTAAGTCCCTTTATACCCATCAAGACCTCTGTCACTGGCACAATGTATCTGAACATCCCTGCCGACCATCTACAAACTTTATAACAGTTCTCTTTTAGCACCATGGCATTATCTTTCAAGAGGACAACACCACACTGTACTTATCAAGTGGTGACCAATTGGCTCCAGGAGCATTCAAGTGAGTTTACCACATTCAAATGGCCCCTCTATCTCCGAACCTCAACCCCTTTGAGAATTTGTGGTATGAATTGAAAAGATCTGTTCGAGCCCACCAACTCACATCATCAACTGTGGATACTCTATGACAGGCAATTAGTACTTCGTGGGTGGTAATACCATCTCTGTGTTTTAACACCTCATTAAGTCCTTACCAAGACATGTGGCTGCTGTTGTAAGGGCAAAAGATGAAGCTTCAGTGTTATTAGGTAGATGCTTATAATAAGACGTCCATTCAGTTTATTAAGCTACCATTCATCTTCCCTTCAACAATTCCGTTACCACTAAATGCCTGCTCCAGTAGTGCAGAGTTTTATCCCAAAGTACTGATTCAGCTGCCATTAACCTTAGACCAAGGTATGAGGTTGAATACTTCTTTAGCCACAGACCAAGAAGCTAAATTGCTACTTCTAAAACTGGTACCAGTCTTGTCCATTCTTGTGAGTCTGTAACTTTGAATTAAGAGTGAATAATGCCTTCTAAGTTTTGCTACCTAGGATTTTGTGAAACTACAAACAAACAAACAAAATGATTGAATTAATGAATAAAATGAGCTGTAAGCACTGTGAAACTACTCAGAAGTTGCCAAATAGTGTTTGTTCAGTGAAGGAAAGAAAAATGGAGGTTAGTTGACAGTATGCATTTTCAGGTATGAGCAATCTCAAAAATATCAGTCATGTGCAACTGAAAGGTTTCTTTGACAAAGCTTTTCAGTTGTAGCTGTTTTGAGATTTTAATAACAGTGATGAGTACATGAGGTTTATGAAAAATTCTGTAATCTATACCGTATGCTGGGATATCACATTACTGTGGGAGCTGATAAATTATAAGCAATGAACCTATGAAAAAAGCAAAGTACTTTTTTAACAGTAATTAAAAGACAATTTTTTCTCAAATTAATAAGATCTCTTGTCATTATAAATGCAGTAATCTAGTGTTTTTTGTTAGTGCTGGAAGCACCTTTCATACAAGAATGTACTGTTTGGAATTGCTAATTATTCTTGATCACATTTTGTGTAATTGTACTGGACAAATCTTCAAAGAATTTTTTATGAAAATCTTAGATTTAATCTTTCGAGCATCGTGCATGCACGCATGCAGACACATGTGCAAATGAATTTAAAGATAAAGATTAACGGATTAATCTTAACCATTTTTAAAGTTTAAATTGCTGGAATATCTTGAAAAACTGTAGTTTCCTTAGGTTGATAAATTAATGTGCATAATATCTTTCAAATATGTAAACATTAAAAACTTATGTGATTTATGTTATCTCCCAAGATTATTTGGTAATGATATTTTGTAAGTACAGGGGAAAAGTTCGTGCTATATACAATACAATGAAGCACACCATTTTTGCACGATGATTTGTAATGCTAAAAGATGACAGGTATTTACAAATTAAAATCCCATAAGCACTTTCAGGGTGACAGCTGCACCCGTCTTCAGATGGAAGAGAGTAATAGCTGCTTTGGTGCTCTTAGTATATACATCAGAATATAATGACGTATGAAAGGGTGAAGCTTCTGCGCAAGAGTATCGCACTGTTGCCATCACAACACAGTTGAGTTACAAAATAAATTAGATCTAAGAGAGAACATATCAAGCCGGGTATATAATATACGGAGTGTATGTATTTGTTAAAGTTCAAAAATTAATTATAGATGTTGTTCAGGTTCATAGTTGCAATGTGACATTTCCATAGTCTGGATAGTTCAACTGGGCTATTGCCATTACAGCAGCTGTCCCCATAGGCCTCGATATAAAGGCTCTCAGTAATATGTAAGGAGTATATTGACGCACAGGTGTGCAACAACTTGATGTTATTCCAGTCTGGTTGAACATTACCACAACTTACGTTTCTGGCGAGTGCTGTATTGCTGAGGTTGTTACGAATATCATATTTATGCTCCTGCACTCGGGCGCCAATACTGTGTTTTGTAGCGCCTACATAGTTACTGACGCGTTCACCATTGGATATGTCTATCAATAGGATATTATATGCACCCCATTTATACAAATCATCTGTCCTGTCACAGTCTTTTTTGACAAATGAAAAAAGTTTCCTTGATTTAATGCCAAACTGAATATCATACTTAGTGCAAAAGCGTGATAATACATTAGTTATAACTGGGTGCTGTTCTAGTGTACCAACAAAACGTTTTGTGGTTTTTGGTCTTTGCTCAAGCATATGGATCTATCATTGAGAATTATTCGATAGGTTCGGTCAACTATGTATCTAGGGTATCCGTATTTAGCAGCCAAATAAAATATACAATCTATTTCAGATTTGAACAGAGGATCTGTAGACGAGTGTGTAAATGCTCTTCTGATGAGGAGGTTAATTACTGATGGTTTGTGTGGTAATGGATGGGAAGAGCTAAATGGAATTAGACTGTTACTGGCGGTAGGTTTCTGATAAACAGAATAAGACAGGTTGCAAGTTTTAGGGTTACGAGAAATTTGGAAATCTAAGAAAGGCAATGAGTAGTTGGATTCGGTTTCTTTCATTATCCCGATAGTGGGGAAAACAGATGAAAGCACGTTGGTGAACTTAACTAAATCATCCGGTCTGTGAGGCCAAAACACAAGGATGTCATTGACATACCTAATGTGCAAACTGGGTGCAAAGCGAAACTCATTGAGGAATTTGTTCTCAATGTGTTGAAGCAGAATTTCTGCTAATACTGCTGAAAGTGGAGAAACCATGGGGGAGCCCTCCACTTGCTTATAAATTTAGTTATCAAATTTAAAGTATGAATGGTGTTTGACCAAATGAAGCACGTTCATAATAGCGGAAATTTTAGAGGTAGGTACTTGGGACTCATCGAGTTTGGCCTCTATAATGAGATGGGTGGCGTCAACAGGTACATTAGGGTACAATGATGCAACATCAAGGGAGGGAAGGATGAAAGGCTTAGAATGTGGCTGAAACACCCTAATTTTTCAAGTGCAACAATGGAACTCTTAACCGAATAGGGTGAGTTCGCAGCAAAATTTGCTAAATACTGTGCAAGAGCTTTTTCAAGAGCTCGTGTCGGACTAACATAGCCCATGACCAAAGGCCACCTATCTCATTATAGGGGCCAAACTCACCGAGTCCCAAGTACTTACCTCAGAAATTTCCGCTATTATGAACGTGCTTCGTTTGGTCAAACAGCATTCATACTTTAAATTTGATAACCAAATTTATAAGCAAGTAGACGGCTCCCTGATGGGTTCTCCACTTTCAGCAGTATTAGCAGAAATTCTGCTTCAACACATTGAGAACAAAGTCCTCAATGAGTTTCCCCTTGCATCCAGTTTGTACATTAGGTACATCGATGACATCCTTCTGTTTTGGCCTCACACACAGGATGATTTAGTTAAGTTCGCTGATGTGCTTTCATCTGTTTTCCCTGCTATCGAGCTAACGATAGAAACTGAATCCAACTACTCATTGCCTTTCTTAAATTTTTAAATTTCTCATAACCCTAAAACTTGCAACTTGTCTTATTCTGTTTATCAGAAATCTACTGCCAGTAACAGTGTAATTCCATTTAGCTCTTCCCATCCATTGACACACAAACTATCAGCAATTAACCACCTCAGCAGAAGAGTATTTACACACTTGTCTACAGATCCTCTGTTTAAATCTGAGATAAACTATATATTTTATTTAGCCGCTAAATATGGATACCCTAGATCAGTGGCGGCTCGTCTTAAGGAGCACGTGAGCACGTGCTCTACCCATAAGATAGCATGGAATAATTGATTCATTAATACCCACAACACATAAGGGGAATATTGGTTTACTTAAAAAAAATGTCAAATCTATAATCAAAAAATAGATCCGAAATAAATTTTAATTCAGTTGAAAATGTCAAATCTATAATCGAAAAATAGATCCGAAATAAATTTTAATTCAGTTAGCTGCGTACTTAATGCCAAAGCGAACTTTATGCCAAGCAGCTGTTCAGATTGTCATCATTGTTTCATCTCTGTGGGCACAATTTTCCTTGGCTCATCGACAACACAGCTCAAAAGTTGCTTGCGCATGTGCGTTATAGATCTACTGAAGCCATTTCGCAAAGCAAAAAAAGTAGCATTGGAGCACATGGAAAACTGGCCCGCGCATTGAGTCGTGATTGTCGTCGCCTCCTCGGTTAAACAAACAAGTAGAAAAGCAACCCTGCACTCCATTTTACGTTTCTTTTCTGTCAAGATTTTTGTGGCTGTCTTGGTGTTGTCTGCAGTTTTATTTTGCTTGATGACTTACAGGATAAAGTGATAAGTATTTATTTATGCACATCAATGAAATATAAAGGGTTACAATGTTCTCTTTTTAAACACGAATACTGTTGATTATTTACTGAAACATTCGTTCGCCTCTCATTCATTGGAGCAAAATCTTGAAATTAAAAGGTTGGGTAGGCCCATGCCGGATCTTAAATTACAACAAACTTGTAAAGATAAAAATATAGAACGGATCAGAAAGTTTAACTGTGAGACATATAATAAGAATGAATGGATATGCGGCTGTGATATAAAAGATGCTGTATTTTGCTTCCCGTGCTTATTGTTTACTGGTGAAACTTCATGGGCTAAAACTGGTGTTTAAGATTTACGCCATTTAGCGGACAAAATTCAGAAGCATGACATGTCTTCTGTACACAAAAATAATGTAATGAATTTGGCTGTACTAGGAAGAGGGAATATAAGGTCCCAACTAGATTCCTGTTACAGGCAACAGATTCAACTTCAAAACGAAAAAGTAAAAAAAAAAATTGAGAGGTACTATCGCTTCTCATAAATTGTATCAGATTCTGTGGTGGGTTTAAACTTGCTCTGCGAGGATATGTTAAATCGAACTCTGCTTCCAATCCTGGAATATTTCGTGGTCTGGTCGATTTAAGTGCACAGTTGAACGATGCTTTAAAAACTCATTTAGACAAAGCTACAGTATTCAAGGGTACTTCGAAAACAATTCAGAATGAACTTCTGGAGTGTATGCTTGAAATCTGCCACGAAGAGATTTCTAAAGAAATAATAGCTTCTGATTTTGTGGCTGTCATTGCAGATGAAACAACGGACATTTCCAATGTTTTTCAAATGGTACTGGTTTACCGCTATATAGTTCACGACAATGTTGTGGAAAGGTTTTGGCGTTATGTAAATCCTTCTAAACACGATGCAGCATCATTGTCTTCTTGTTATTCTGAAAGAGCTAGATGAACATTTGGAGAACACTCCAAACAAATTAATTGCTCAAAGTTACAATGGAGCATCGGTCATGAGTGGGAAAGGAAAAGGAGTGCAGACTCGTGTCAGGGAACACTACCCTTTTGCTTCTTATGTGCATTGTCATGCTCATCAGCTGAACTTGGTAATGTCAAATGCTGCGTCCATAAATCGTAACGTTCGTATATTCTTTGCCAATCTGGGAGCAGTGTGCACATTTTTCTCCAAATCACCTCAAAGAACCGAAATACTTAATGAAATAGTTGGTCGTCGTTTGCCAAGAACATCAGACACTAGGTGGAATTTTCAAGCCAGAGCAGTCAACATTGTGTATGAGAATCGTGAAGAACTAGTCGAATGCATGGAAGCAATAGAAACAAGAGAAGATATAAAGCAGCAGTCTACTATTGCTCAAGCCAGTGGTTTAAAGCATATATTAAAGGACGAGGACTTCACCTTCTGGCTTACTATTTTTCATCAAATAATGCCGCACGTCGACATGCTATACAACCAAATTCAAAAAAGGGCAATTGATCCAGCTCAGATTAAATGTCATATTAACAGCTTCCAGTCGAGCATGGAGCAAATCAGAGAAAACATTGAGACTGTGACCTCAGAATCAGAAACTCAACTAACTCGGAAGAGAAAACATCAAACTAATCATGAAAACAGAATAAGAGAAGCCAAAGAAAAAAATGATTTGACTTTCGTGCAAACGAAAGAACGATTTGACTTCGTATATCATCTATCTGCCGCTAATTTGTTTCTTTCAGACAAGTTTACCGAATACGATAAAGAATTTCCTGTTGAATATCTGACATCAAAAATTAAAGCTTACCCTTTTCTGGACAGAAAGAAATTGGAAACGGAACTTCAGTTAATTTATCGAAGAAATTAATTTAGGCCAGTATTGGGAGCCATTCCATTATTGTCATTTTTTATTGACAAAAATCTTGTCACTAATTTCTCTAAAAGTGTATTACTGCTTAAAATTATTGTTACTATTCCCATGTCAACTTCTGAAGCAGAACGTTGCTTTTCAACTTTAAAAAGAATAAAAACTTTCTTGCGCAACATAATGCTCCAAGACAGACTATCTGCTCTTGCCATGCTATCTATAGAAAGAGACTTTATCAGGGATATTCCTGACTTTAACAATAAGGTCACTGATAAATTTTCTCAGAGAAAAGAACGAAGAATGGACTTCGCCTACAAAACTTACTAATTTGTGCATTTAGGATACCAAGGGCAGTTTCTGTTTAAAGGCTTTTTCCTTTTGCATACTTTAACTGCCCTTCTGTGCTGCATGTTTGTATAGCAAAATTATGACATATATAGTATGTCACAAAAATAAAAAAAACTGCCTGTTTGTAAACAGAAAAAGCGCTTTCTGTTTTTTATGTTTTTAAACAGAAACTTCTCTTTGTTGTCGAGGAAATTTCCCTTTTTTTTTCCCAGATAACTTTGAGACTGTAATTTTTTGTTTCATAACAAAGGAGTGTTTCTGTTTGTACCCTGTAATGTTTACAAGCAGGCTGCTTTCTGTTTTTTTTTTGTTTGTTTGTTTTTTGTTTTTTTTAAGTTTTTCTTTTTTTTTAATATCTAAATATATTATTTCATTGAGTGTGGTGTTGTGTAATACGTAATCATTGTGTTGCAACCCATATTAAGCACTGGTTTGTTATGTGCCCTACCTGTTTACCAAACCACGAGCCGCCACTGCCCTAGATACATAGTTGACCGAACCTATCAAAGAATTCTTAATGATAGATCCATATGCTTGAGTAATGACCAAAAAACCACAAAACGTTTTGTTGGTACACTAGAACAGTACCAAGTTATAACTAATGTACTATCATGCTTTTGCACAAAGTATGATATTCAATTTGGCATTAAATCAAAGAACCTTTTTTCATTTGTCAAAAAAGACCGTGACAGAACAGATTATTTGTATAAATGGGGTGTATACAATATCCCATTGATAGACATATCCAATGGTGAACGTGTCAGTAACTACGTAGGTTCTACAGAACGCAGTATTGGCACCCGAGTGCAGGAGCATAAATATGACATTCGTAACAACCGCAGCAATACAGCACTCGCCAGAAACGTAATTTGTGGTAATGTTCAGCTGGAATGGAATAACTTCAAGTTGTTGCACACCCGTGCGTAAATATACTCCTTACATATTACTGAGAGCCTTTATATCGAGGCCTGCGGGGACCGCTGCTGTAATGACAATAGCCCAGTTAAACTCTCTAGAATATGGAAACGTCACATTGCAACTATGAACTTAAACGACATCTATAATTAATTTTTGAACTTTAACAAATACATATACTCTGTATATTATATACCCGGCTTGATATGCTCTCTCTTAAGTCTAATTTATTTTGTAACTCAACTGTGTTGCAATGGCAACAGTGCGATACTCTTGCGCAGAAGCTTCACCCTTTCATACGTCATTATATTCTGATGTATATATTAAGAGCAATAAAGCAGCTATTACTCTCTTCCATCTGAAGACCGGTGCGACTGTCACCCCAAAAGTACTTATGAGATTTTAATTTATAAATATCTGTCATTTTTTTCAGCATTAAAAATCATCATGCAAAGACGGTGTGCTTCAGTAACGACATTTTGATTTTTAAAGTGTTTTTAAAATATATAAGGGTTACCCAAACGAAACTGAGACTGTCGGTTTTTTGCCATAAAGGTTTATAGGACGGAATATGTGAACATACCAGAAGTAAGAGTGATACATGGGCTACATACCAGCTACACATCATAGTTGCCTTGTCGGTTCAAGCAAATGTCCCCATGTGGCACAAGATTGTGGATGGCCTGAGCGAAGAAGATCTGTAATTAGCTGTGGAACCAGTCTTCAGTGAAGTCTTGGACCTCAGCGTCATTAGTGAACTGGCGGCCCTTGAGAGCTTTTTTCAGTGGCCCGAAGATGTGGTAGTGGCAGGGTGACAGATCAAGGCTATAGAGGGGATGGTTGAGGACCTCCCAGCGGAAGCTCCTCTGCAAATCTTGGCACACTGTTACCAAGTGTGGGCGTGCATTGTCCTGCAGCAGAATAACCCTATTTGACAACATACCGGGTCGCTTATGCTTGATGACTGCTTTGAGGTTGCGTAACGTATTGCAGTATGTGGTTGCCTTGACCGTACTGCCTGCTTCCAGCCAATCCAACAGCAATGAGCCATTCTCATCAAATAAAACTGTGAGCATCACTTTTCCAGCTCTTAAGGATGATTGAGCCTTTTTGGGGCGTGGAGAGTTGGGATGCCGCCATTCCATATTCATCCGTTTTGTGGCCAGATCAAAGTGGTGGCCCCAAGTTTCATCTGCGGCCACAATCTTGGAAAGAAACTGTCCCCCTCCATGTGGTAATGATGGAGATGCTCCAGGCAAGCACTCATTCGCTGAGTCATCTGCTCATCTGCTCCTCCTGGAGATGCTTGGGGACCCATTGTGTGCAAATCTTGCTGTATCCCAATCGGTGATGAAGAATGGTGTTAACAGTTCTCTTACTGACGGACAATGGTGCCGCAAGCTCATGGGTGGTGATTCTGCAATTCTTCTTCACAAGGTTGTCCATGGTAGCAATTGATTCCATGGTAATGGCCACGTGTGCTTGCCTAGGTCTTAGTATGTCCTCCATGCTCACACGTTCTTTACAAAATTCACTACACCAGCAGAACACTGTACACCGTAACTGACACTCATTCCCATACACATCCTTCATATGACGATAAATTTTGGCTCCACTAACACCTTCTGCCGTCAAAAATTGCATAACTGCCCGCTGGGCCTGTTTGGATGAATCCCTGTCACGACCCTGCGTAGTCAACTTGCCTCCACACGGGCAACCAGCACGCTGACATGTGCCGCCAATAACAGCATATGCTTCCTGACATGACACACCATCTACCAGCACAAATGCATATCTCTGTGTAATTATACAACAACGCTATTCCACGAGTCTCACTTTCATTTGGACAACCCTTGTATTTTTTATGTTCAGTGAGATTAAAAACAGGATTTTGAACAGGCTACACCAGGGGTCCTAAAACATTTGCCTCTAACAGACCAACACAAGCATTCTATTATTTTCTTCTGACCACTTGAACACTACAGTTTGAGTTGATATATTTTGTTTTATATAATTTTGTTATTATCAGTTGCCTGTTCATTGTTATATCTAGTTGAGGCCTGTACTTACTTTTCTTGGCAGCTGAGGCTGAAAATCGTGCTTCACATAAATACAAAGTGGAAAATGGAATAAACATTTTTAGTAATATATTTGATAAATCTGGATAGTCTTCTTTAATCTGAATTCAGAATCAGCAAGAAGTGTATTTTGGAACTTCAGTTGTGGGCCTTGCAATTTTGCTGACAAATGGTTTGCATTTGAGTTTTAAAAAACAGATTTTTGCTCCAGTTGTACAAATCATAATTTTGGGGAAAGTTTCTTCAAATTTTAGTTGTAAATGAATTTATGGCACCTCTATTCATAGTTTACTGTGGAAATAACTATTTTACAAGTCATATAGAGGTAATTATTTTTAAAAATTGGTGATCAAATTTTCAAACTAAAGCGTAGTTTATCATCTAGACTACATCACTGGAGTAGTTGCTGCCACTCAGTCGGAAGTGTCCAACCGCAATTATCATTAATTGTGGTACTTCTCCTTGCTATTTTCATCCCTTCTTCTAGCTTCCTCTTTACTAAGTTTGATTGGTAGGCGATTATTCTTACTGAATCCCAATTTATGGAGTGTCCATTTGCTTGTATATGTCTGTCTAGCCCCGTTTTGTTATCTATGTGTACCAACATTAACCTGGACCTCCTGCTGGAATTCATTGCGAATGACCTGGTGGAAAAAATAGTTTTCCATAACCACAATAGAGAGATACTGCTTGGCATATGTGAACGGCTCCTGTTTTCTTTCAAAAGTAATTTCTTCCAGTTTGGAAAGAGATATTACAGGCAAACTTGAAGATTCACAATGGATTCTCCACTAGCACTTCTGCTAGCAAATTATTACGTGAGTAAACTGGAGGCAGAAATCCTTGTCCAACCCTCAATATTTGCTCTCTTTGTAAGATACATGGATTAAAGGTCTGTACGGGTTGGGCTGGCCCCCAAGCCTGGCCCGGCGCACAGGCCTGGTCGGGCCTTTTTTAATTTAGAAAACAAAGCAACAGGCTAGGCCGGGCCTTTTCTCAGACACTTATGACTGGGCTGGGCCAAGTCGACCTATTCTTTTTATTGCAATGGTAAAAATAGAAAAAAGTCGTGTTCCCCGATTTCCTGGTGTGTTTAACTGTTTCACTGACTTTAGTTACTTCCATGACATAGCCCAGGGCATAATCAAAAAAGCAAGGAGAGGCATTCACAGTGTTTTTATCAATCTATAGGTATTAAGATGGCAGGGCTTTTAGGGGTGGTCCCTAAGTTCCTAAAAGTCCCTTTTCTTAAAGTTGGTTCCTAAGAGTCCCTTTTTTTGACATTTTGGTCCCTAAGTCCCTTTTTCTTGGTAAAAAGTACTAATAAACTGATGAAAATTACTATAAACTTCTACAGAAGTTGAAAATGCTTAACAGTTATTAATTTGCCTTTTTTACAATTCATCTAACATCTGAACATGTATTGTTTGAGCATATTCATGTTTGAATATAATGAATTTTGGTGCCATTTCATTTAAATTTATTATTGCCATCAATGAAGTAAACTGAGGTGACATTTGGATATATTATTGATATAATATAACTTGTGTTCCTCATTGTCTTAGTGCAATAGATGATGTTGTTACGGCACTAGTTATATTTCAATTGTATTTCTGTGTTAATTAAACTTACTTTGTTCCTTTGTTCACAAGTTTTAATGCAGTATACTTTCATGAGAAGAAATAATTAAAAATAATTTGAAAACCCTTAATAGAAATGGGTAAGTGTAAAGTGAAAGATGGATGGTTAAAGAACACTGACCAAAATGGATATTGTGTTGGTTCATGAGCATGAAAAGCTAGAGAACATCAACTATTGTATTTTGTGTTGTTTGTGACAGTATGATTAATGTGGATCATGGATACTGCCGAGTGGTCCAATATGCAGGAATGAAAAACCATGTGGCTTATTGCAACACAAAGTTAGCACCCCTCTAGATGAAAATTCAGAGATGTGATGTGAATATTTAGCAGGAACCCTCAACCATTACTCATTCCACAAGCAATTTTGTTCCTGAACAACCTAAGTCATCTTTTCAGCTAAAATTGTCATGTTTTGAGGATAAGGAAAAGGCAATGAAAGCTGAGCTGCTTTGGACTTTGAAATCAGTCCTTTCACATCATTCACTAAATTCAAATAGTGACATAACTGAAGTATTTGAAAAAAAATTTGGGCCCTTAGTCCCTGATGAATTTTCTTTATCACTTTGTAAAATGATATATCTTATAACAAAAGCACTTGGACCATATTTTTGGCAAAAAGCTGTTAATGAAGCTCAAAATTCATTCTATTCAAATCTGTTTTGATGAAACAACAAATGAAAGCAGTCAAAAAGAGCTGCAGATTGCTGTAAGGTATTGGTCACAGGGTGAATGTAAAGTTGTTGAAAGGCACCTTCAAACATTTTTTCTTGGGAGAGCAAAGGAGAGGATTTGCATAAAAAGATATTATCAACTTTAGATAATGCCAACTTACCTTTAAGAAACTTACTCATGATTAGCTGTGATGGGCCAAATATCAAAAAGAAGGTAATTAGATTGATGAATGAAAGTGTTGTAGAAATTAGAAGTAAAGGTTTGGTAGCAGCCTCCATAAAATTCACAATGCATTTTTAAAAAGACTTGAAGAGCTGGGACATGAAGTTTCTGATTTAATTATATCTGTTTTTCATTATTTTGATAGTTGGCCAGCAAGGTGGGGAAATTGCGTAGAGATTCAGTGTAAGGTTTGTGTTGCCAATCATAGTTTTATCAAACATGTGCCTTCTCACTGGTTAACAATAGGTCCATCCTGCAAACATCTTTTGGAGCAATGGGATGCTCTTGTTAGATATTTTCTGAAGCATATTCCTCTGCATGCAGCTAAAGAAAATGATACAATAAAATACAAAGGAATTGTACAATTAATCAAGGAATCTACTATGAAGGCACAGATAATGTTTGTCATTGAAAGTGTGAAGTTTTTCACTGTTTATTCAAAGTATTTCCAAATTGAAGGACCTATGATTCAGTGCTTGTATGACCAAGGAAAGGAGCTTTTGCTTAAGCTTAAAAGTAAAGTTTACAAACCTGAGGATGCTGGAAATTTTTCAGAAGATTCTGGAAGTTTGCTTCCTTTGAAAGATATTTAATTCAATGAAGAGCTCTCAAATGAGCTGAAAACTCTAAAAGACAAAGATGCTCAACTTTTCCTTCATAGCGCCCAGAAACACTATGTTGCAAGTGCTAAATATTTAGCTAACCGACTTAATTTAGATAAGGAAGGTAATATTCTGAAAGATGCAAGATGCCTAAAGATTAATAATTTTAAATTGCTTTCCAGTGAGTCTCAGATTATCTCTCTATGGAAATCCTTACGTTTGGATGTGGATATTTCCCAACTTGTAGATGAGTGGAAAATCCTCAAGTTTGAGAAGAACTTACCAGAAGAGAAAGTTTCTTTTGAAGAATATTGGCATCATTTTTTTGCATTGGGAAGCATCCTTAATGTGCCAAAATACCCAACAGTAGCTAAAGTGGTTAAAGCTGTCTTGGCATTATCACATGGTAGTGATTCAATTGAAAGAGGGTTTTCGACATCAGGTCTGGTGCTAACAAGTGATAAAGCAGCAATGAATGAATGTGGAATCAATGCTAGGCTAAACATTTTGTTTGGAATGAAGAGTTTCTCAAATAAAGTTTCTTTGGTACCCATTACTAGTGAACTTTTGGTCCTGGCCAGAAATGCCTACCATAGTTATAAGACTTTCTTAGAACAAGACAAGATTATTAAAGAGAGACTTAGGAAAGATACAGAGAGAGAAAAAGCAGAAAAGGTAGCTCTAAAACGGAGGGATGAAGAAGCACATGATTTGGAAAAGCTATCCAAAGACCTTATAGAAAAGAATAAAGAGGAAGTAAAAAAGGGAAATGCTGCTGATAAATTGTTTGATGAAGCTACTAAGAGACTAGCTTCAGCAGCTAAACGGAAGAATTATGAAGAATTGAGACTTGGACAAGGGATGTTTTATGGTGTTAAGGCTTTAAGGACAAATGAAAGTGAAGCTCTCAACAAGTAGTTTCAATTGCAAAAGTACCGTATTTTTCCGTGCATAAGACACCCCCATGTATAAGACAACCCCTACTTTTTTTAACTGAAAATTAAGAAATCTATATTTTTATTACAAAAATGGTCACATTTGATATTTTTTAGAAATTAGGTAATATCATTGAAGTACATTTAGAAATTAGGTAATAACACAAACGTATATGGTACTATATAAAAAAGAAGTTTGGAAATTTATATTATTTATAAATTAGGTAACATTTTTAAGATACAAACTATGAAATTATGCATCACTTTCTTCAGCACTATTAGTTCCAGACATATCACTTTTTTCAACCTCAACTGCATCACTGCTGTCATCTGAGTCACTGTCTATATATATTAGATCATCCTCACTGCCATCCATGGCATTACTGATTCCACATTTCTTGAAGGACTTCACAACCACCTCTTGCTTGACTACATTCCATGAGTTTAGGACCCATTTGCAGACCTCAGTAATGGCTGGTTTTTTCACTCTCCCTGTTGGTGTTAAGTTATTACCTGCTAATTGCATCAATTTATTCCATTCTTCTTTTATCAGGGCTTTGAAGGTCTTGTTGATGGGAACATCTAGGTGCTGTAGCTGACCTGTAAGTCCACCAGGAATAACTGCTAGCTGTGTTCGCAAATCCGCTGCAATCCTTTTTGTCTTTTCTGTTAAATGTGCTCAGAACTGATCAAACACGAGCAGAGCTGGCTTCTTCGAGAGCCCTCCAGGTCTTATGAACCAAATCTTTGCAAACCAAATAGCCATAATCTCTTCATTCATCCAGCCCTTCTCATGAACTTGGACATTAACTCCAGGTGGTTGGTCTCTTTAGGATACGTTTTCCTCTTAAAAATGAGCATAGGAGGCAACTTGGTATCATCTGCACCACACGCAAGGACAGCAATATAGTGTGTCTTTTCATGGCCACTTGTTTTGATTGCCACTGTTTTGACTCCTTTCATATCAACAGTAAGCGAGTTACCAGGACATCAAGGAATGGTAGGCTTAAATCAATCTCTCGCAACCACAATTTATTGGAAGCCTTTCGCTATTTTTTCACCTCCACATGCCAAGTCTAATCACCCTTATCAACAAAAACTCAGCGCCTTTTACAGTTGCGTATATCGCGCGATACATATATGTTCAAATAAGGACAGTTTGGGAAAAGAACCTTATTTCCTTAAACGTGTTGCAGTACAGCGAGGATACAACCCTTCCATTATAGACAAGGCTCTAACAAAATTCCGGAAACCGAAGCCCATCTCCACATTAACTCCTGTGATGCGCCCATTGCGAGATAATTTTGCCATTATTCCATTTTCCCGTGACATTGCCTTCAAAATTACAAACATTCTCAAAACCTTTAATTTTAAGGTGATTTTTAAACCCATAAACAAAATGATATTTTTAGGATCAAAGGACTATGTTGAAGACAAAAACTCATGGGGAATTTATCAAATTCCATGTGAATGTGGCGCTTCGTACATAGGACAGACCCGTAGAGCCTTGCATTTTCGATTGAAGGGGCACAAGACCTACATTCGGAATTATGACCTAAAGAAGACATCGATGGATAAACACTGTTACTAAAAGGACCACAAATTTCTCTTTGAAGAAGCAAAACTTATTGACAAGCCAGATTCAAGCACTAAACTTGATATTTTGGAAGCTTTCCATTTATATCAGAAGTCTTTACAACTTGTTAATGACATGGCATCCACGCCATTTCTATCAAACACGTGGAAGCATCTAACCAAAACACGTGACTGTAAGCACCATTTATGATGTCATATACAATTTGAATATTTACATGCCATTCATCCTGATGAAGCTAGGTCAATACCCAGGGAAACCATGGTCGGCTTGAAAAAATAAACATTTGTGACAACTACGTTGTATTATCTTAATCTCTATATAATCATCACAAGACTTTAGTCTTTGAGATAAAGAATATCTAAAATTGTTATATGTTTGCCTACTTTCATTAAGTTAGGCAATTTATACTAATCTGTAATCTAATACCAGTATTTTGTAAACAATATTCCTATTATTTGTTACCAAACAAAAGTTTATTGAAATAAAAATGCAAGCCATTCCCCATCTAGGAATTTATCTGAAATGTTTTATACTATAGGGCCAACTTATTTAGTTAATAATAATAAAATAATTGTGGTAATTAATTACTTCATGGCTTCCTCTTATTACTTTCAGTATTATAAATATTTAATGGGAATTATTGAGGATAAATTTTTTAAGGTACATTACCTCTCAAATTTTCGATCTAAACACTAGATCTTCGTCAGGTGTTCTTGCGTCCTCTGTTGGATTTCTGTTAATTTTCATAAAATAATGAAAAATAACAGAAATCCAACAAATTGTACTTTTTGGTGTGAGATCTTATGAAAGACTTAATTGTAAGCCGTTTTATTGGTGCGGTATTTTAAACCTTCAGCTTTTCTAGATGAATTAGCATCAATTGCAGATGTTGATTTTACAAAAAGATGATTGATTCTATAATTGTGGCTGGAAGAAGAGCTTACATAAAAGCAAGTACTTTTACAGTTGTACATTTGAAAAGATTTTATTCTGATGTCAGGAATTTTTATAAAGTGGCCTATGAATACATATTAAAGTTTCCACTAAAAAGTAAACTGTTTAAGCATATAGGGGTAGTAGATGTGTCACTGCAAAAGCAAGTTTTTGACACTTGAGTTCATTGTATCATCCTTTTCCCAGGTGGGTGTTCTTAATACTGAAGAAATCAGCTGGATGCAGTTAGCATCTTACCAATTTGTATATCTATTAATGAAAGTGAAGACACTGACAGGAGGAAAGTGATATATCTTCTGATTACAGTTTTTCTTTTAGTGTGCACTATTTTTGTATCTTTAAGAAAATTATAAATTCTGGCATTATATTGTGTCTCGTGAACGCTGTCTCAGCTTACGATTACTGATAGACAGCTCAAAAAGTTGGCACCTCTGTGTATAGCATTTATGTGAGTTTCATTATCATAACAATTCAACATTATAATAGTACCTAGTATAAAGAACTTTTTATTGTGACAATATTTATTGTTTTATTCCATTTCATAATTTAATCAATTTTGTATTTGACATGCATTTCAGATGTACTCTTAACTAGCAAACAATTTTTAAGGGTTTTAATAATAATATTTTTTTTTCTGAGTTTCCCAATTGTTTTCTCTGATGTGCAAAAAATGTTGGTCCCTAAAAGTCCCTTTTTTTTTTTTAATTTTGGTCCCTAAGTCCATTTTTAATGAGGTTAAAGTACTAAAATCCCTGAGATGGTAAAACCATTTTGAGGCTTGCTGACAACAAAAAGATTCGACCCCTAGCTAGTGTGTGTGTTGTGTAGAGTGGGATACAGAGGATGTCTGCAGTGTGGTGGGGCTCTGTGTGTGCTTGTATGAGAGAGTGGGACGATGTCAATTTTTTCTCCTATCCCTAATTTCTGTAGGGATTGGCTTTTGTAGTGTCACAGCTCACTAGTTGAGAGAAAGGAAGCTTCTGAACGCTCTTAATCTCCCTTTTTCTCTCTTTTTAAAGGCTATATTTTTCGATAATTGACAAAGTTTATTTAATATTTTCAGGCTTACATTCAACTAGATATTTTCAATAATATCTCATTTCATTATTTAATTTTCACATTTTAATAAAATACAATAGAAAGACGAAATAATACCAAATGGCACATCACGGGCCGGGCCTAAATAAGAGCTGCAATTGAGGGGCCCGGGTCGGGCCCGGCCGAATGTCTGATATTTTAAACAGGCCAGTGCATGTGCTTGGCAGTGCCGGGCTCACCAAATTAGGTCCGTGCAGACCTCTAACATGGATGATGTCTTGTACTTGTTGTAGATAATGTGGACCAATCTCTACCCTCTCAGATTCTGGCAGAATTTAACTCACTGGAAAAAATTTTGCAGTGCACCCTGTAACTCGAAAAGAAATCATAGCATCAATTTCCTAGATTTAACCTTGACCTCAAGGTAGGGGAAAATCTTCATTTAGCTTTTTAGAAAACCCACTAACACGGGAAAGATGTTAGACTTCTGCTCATTCCACCCTGACTATATTAAGTCTAATACGGCGAGACAATTTTTGGTGAAAATTGAAGTCCTTGTCTCTTCAGATGCCCAAAAAGATTTTCACAAAGAAAAAGAATATTGGCAGAGAACAATTACCCCCTCCCCATTTATTAAGAAGTTATTTAAAAAGGTGCTAAAAAAGAAGCAGCAAGTGAACAACTTCAAATTCACCAGAAAATTATGTACCACAAAAGACTTTTCAAAAAACGGAAGAGTATTGGAGCAAAATATAATATCAGACTTGCTCCAGATCTAAATAACAAGTTAAAGAAATCCTTGCCAGCTCTAAAACAGAAAGAAACAGGCATCCAATTGCAAGAAGGAGTAGTCTATTGCTTCGACTGTAACTGCAGGCTAAGTTATATATAGGAGAAACAGGAAGGAGTATTAAAGTCCAAATGAAAGAACACCAAGCAGCTGTTAGGAATATTAGTAACAAAACAGGGCTAGACAGACATATACAAACAAATGGACACCATAAATTGGGACTCAGTAAGAATAAGCACCCACCAATCAAACTTAGTAAAGAGGAAGCTGGAAGAAGGGATGGAAATAGCAAGAAGAAGAAGTACCACAATTAATGATAATTGCGGTTGGACACTTCCGACTGAGTGGCAGCAACTACTCCAGTGACATAGTCATGATGAACTAGGCTTTAGTTCGAAAATTTAACCACCAACTTTTTAAAATAATTACCTCTATAAAACCCGTAAAATAGTTATTTCCACAGTTCAAATTTTAGTGTGAAGGAAGACATGTGAGAACAGATATTTGCAGATATAACCAAAGGAAGAGTTAAATTGTTTTCTCCTAAGAGTGATGATTCTATTCTAACAAATGATTTGATATTTTAGTTTTTAATGCATTGTATCCACAAAGCAAGTTTCCTAATGAAACCCTGGACTTTGTTGTTTTCATTAAATATAGTTATTTGCCATCCTTTGAAGCTGTTGATGTAACTCACTCAGTTTTAAAAGTATATAGGCAGGGCCGAATTTAACTACTGCAGCACCCATGGGCCTCAAGGAATTTTGCACCCCCTCTTTTCCAAACTTGATAAGTCTATATATTGTAAAATATCAAAGCATAATAAAACAAACATAAATGTCCTGACAAAAATACTTTATTCACTCAACAGTAAAAAGTAAAACAATTACAGTTAGCGGATTAATGATTTACGTCTTGCATTTTCATTAGCAAATTTGTCTATAACATCTTCATATTCTAATTTTGCAGTTAAATCATTTTCAATGGCAAGCACAGCAAGGTTGGCCAAGCATTGTTGGATTTGAGATGAATGTAAAAAAATTTTTAACCCTCCCAAGTGCTGAAAAGGACCTTTCAGCTGAGCAGTTTGTAGCAGGAGTACATAAATAAATCTTCAAAGCAATAGAAACATTGGGATATAAGTCTAAAAGATTTTTAGTAATCAAAAGTTTGTTGAAAAGTGGTAATGATACGCTATTATATCCCTTGTCTAAGAGAAAACTTTTCAGATGGTTACATTCTGTTCCAAATGTTTCTTTTATATCTGATGAGTAAATCTGTTGCAATTTGTCAGCTCATTTGTGAATATTCATCAGGATTAGTTTCTGTGAGGTTTGACAAAAATAAGAATCTTTCAGAAAAGTCGTTGTAAACAGATATTTGTATTTTTAATTCTGTTGACAATTTGTGCAATATCTCTATATAACTGGTCTGCAGGATACAATTTACATAATTTTCATTGTCAGGTTCAGATTCAGAATCTTACTCATCAAATAATCTCTTACGCTTTTTAATTTGTTTAGGCCTACTTTCCTCTGTTTCTACTAGTTGAATTTCTCCAATGCTCTTATAGGCTTCAAATGACAGTTTCATTTTATTCAGAAAGGTAATGATAAAGTTATACAACTTGGCCACAGTACCGACATCCATTTCCTCAAATTGTAATTTTTCACTTACAGCATTGAATCTTTCCAGAATAGTTCCCCAGACTGCAGCCATAAAAGTAATTTCAGAAGAGTACAGCTTTTTCAAAATTCCCCTTACCTCTTGTCTAGTGATGGACTTCTCATTTTCATCTTCTTTTATACATTTTAGGGCTTTAATAATGGTTTCAAAATCACGGTTTAGACTTTTACATGCTTCTTCTCATGCGGACCATCTTGTTACAGAAAGGTGTTTGAGAGAAAGGTTTCCTGATGTGAAAAAGGACTTTAAAAGCTTCCAACGATGGGCTGATGCTGAGGAAAAATTATACAGATTTTGTAGCACCTCAAAGAAGGTTATAGCCAGCCTGCAACAAGTTGCAGTGCTCGATCCCACTAAATTAAGGGAATGGGCTGAACATGGTATGAAAAATGTCAATGAATTGGCCTCTTTGATTCTTGCTTGCAGGCCAGAATATATCCCGGACATATTAGCAGCATTGCCGTAGGTTTGGCCCCGACAGTTACTTACGTCTAACTCGTGGGTTGAAAGGACAGTAATCACAGCATTATCCAGCTCTTCACATGCATGTCCAGGATTTTTTAAGAACAGTAAAAAGCGTTCTACCGCAGCACCTTCTTTGTTTACATATCTGACAATGAAGCTTACTTGGTCATTGTGTGTTATGTCAGGTGTGGAATCCACAATAATTGCAAAATATTTGGATTCTTTCACTTCCCTTACTATTGCATTGATGACTGTTTTTGCCATAATCTGTATGAGCTCCTCATAGGTACCAAATGATGATAAGTATGAAGTCTTACCTTTACCATGATTTCCACACTGGACTATGTGACTTTTCAAGAACAGGTTAAATTCTGCTATAAGCTCCAAGCACATCGTAAAATTTCCATTCTGTACAGAACCAAACATTTCATCCGCACCCCGGAATGGTAACCCACAAGAGGACAGTTTTTTACAACAGCCTCTGGAGAACACATCTCCAATATTTAACTTCTTCAGACTGACATAGTACATGTCTGTCTACTCTGCACAGTTCATTGCCCTGTCTTTTAAACATTAACACACAATCACGATGAGAGCGGGAATTCTCATGTCCTCTCACCTGATGATCAGCATGCAATCAATCATTAAAGCCACTTGCAGCAAATTGTGATGTCCCTCAAAATCGTTTACATGGAGCACAAAAAACAGATCCTTGGCTGCAGGAATACACTAGATAGTCACGTTTCATAATGTCTCCATTTAAAAGTGTGTATTCAAACAGCGCTTTTGTCAAGACTCTGTGTTTGTCTGGATAAATCCTCTGAGAATTAGAAAAATTGCTGTCTATATTTTGATTCACACCATTTTGGGCAAAGTAGTTCCATGTGACATCATTTATCACCCAAAAAAATGGGTCATCCTTTGGTTTTAAACTTTTGTTTTCTTTCGATACTAGATCATCTACACTATCAACACTAGACCTACTGGGAACACTACTAAAATTAGGTGCACACTCATCAAGTTTGTCTGTATCACAATTTTTATTTTCGGCAATTAATTGAGATGAAGTTGCTTCCGTTTGAGTTGTGTTTCTGGGGAAAAAAGAATGTAACTTTGGTGTTTGAGACAACAATTCACTTTCCTTCCTCTTCTTCTCTTCTGCTAATCTGCGGTATTTTGTGCCACTTAATCATTTTCGGCCATCCATTTTGTAAAAATGACACGAAATACACTCTTAATGAAACACAACTCATTCAATACAAATCATGAAAAAACAAAAAAGCCACGTACAAAGTATAGCGGCAAAATAACCTCACAGTCACACAGCACACTGTAAACAAACAATAGTGAACAGTGTAATGCAATATTTATGTTTCACACCTCTGTTACGAGTATATCAAACATCTTTTAATACCAAAGCTACAGTAAATATGCAGAACGTACTGTCATACAACATATACATGCTTAGCATTTACAGGCACAACTCCGGTAAACAAACCTCTCTTTTCACAGTTTTAGGTTACATGCCCAGTGCCTATTCTACTAAAATTAGGTGCACACTCATCAAGTTTGTCTGTATCACAATTTTTATTTTCGGCAATTAATTGAGATGAAGTTGCTTCCGTTTGAGTTGTGTTTCTGGGGAAAAAAAGAATGTAACTTTGGTGTTTGAGACAACAATTCACTTTCCTTCCTCTTCTTCTCTTCTGCTAATCTGCGGTATTTTGTGCCACTTAATCATTTTCGGCCATCCATTTTGTAAAAATGACACGAAATACACTCTTAATGAAACACAACTCATTCAATACAAATCATGAAAAAACAAAAAAGCCACGTACAAAGTATAGCGGCAAAATAACCTCACAGTCACACAGCACACTGTAAACAAACAATAGTGAACAGTGTAATGCAATATTTATGTTTCACACCTCTGTTACGAGTATATCAAACATCTTTTAATACCAAAGCTACAGTAAATATGCAGAACGTACTGTCATACAACATATACATGCTTAGCATTTACAGGCACAACTCCGGTAAACAAACCTCTCTTTTCACAGTTTTAGGTTACATGCCCAGTGCCTATTCCACTTTCAAACAGCAGTGTGCTTTAATACTATTATCACACAAACAGTGCTGATCAATTACTGCCCGCAGCCAGATAGACCGCAGTACGAAACTTTCCTCATTCACGTAGTGCTAAATATCCCTTTCCGTTCAAACACTACCATACTGCGCGTATTCTTGAAACTCATTTTAAAACTATTTACTGGTTATTTTTTGGCCACTCCCATAAATTGCCGCCCTCGGCCCGGGCCCATGTGGACCATGCCTAAAAATATGGCCCTGTATATAGGGTAGATTTCTGATCTACTTAACCATTTTTCATCAGTAAGGTAGTCAGTATGCTCAAATTTTTAATTTGGTAAGAAAAGCATTATTTCTTGAAAAAAAATTAAATAAACATATGAGTATTTTAGCTCTGGGTGGCTAGTGTGTGCCTCTGTGTGCAAAATGAAGCTATTGGTGTTACATCCCATTTCTTCACCAGGAGTAACAACTAATCAGCCATTAACAGGGTTGATTTAATGAAATTTACTTTTTTTCATTGCTGCATTTAATCAATAAATCTTTTTAAGTTTGTTTTGCATATATTACAGTGTACCCAAGTAACATTAGGAACCATTTCCTAGATTTGAACCTGGTGTATTTTTTCTTTTAAATGATCTTAAAATTTTCAGCTCAGCTAATCATCTTTTTAAAAAATCTTCAGATTTATTTTTGAAAGTAGAATGTGGGTTGTTTTTTTCAAACTAATTATGCAAATTTGTGGGTGTTAAGCATTCATTCAGGTGAACTCAACACAAAACACACTGAGCTTTTGGTTCACTTCCGATTGCATTCCTACAAAACCTAATGTAGTGCATTCATCGTTACAATTCACCACACCCATCTTTTTCTGTAGATTTTTTGAATTGGAAGTTGAAGCAGTCCTTTGCAATTTGACATTGCCAGGTTCTTTATTAAAATCCACTTCAAAATGCATCAATTTTTTATTTTAATGTTTAATTTCAAAGCCACTTATCCATATTGTCCAGTATAATGTTAATTTTCAATTACTAAATGAAATAATTTTTAAATGCTACACTTATAATAGCACTACCACTATATATATAATAAAAATTTTGCACTATCTTACATAGTTGAGTATATTTTACTTTGGAAGGTACATTTTTTTATCTTCTTATCCCTTCTTTTTTGCATATGCATTTTTTTGTTCTAATGTATTCTATGTGTGGTTTTTGTACTTAGTACAACCTCTGTTTGATACTGTTTCCATAAGGCCCTTGGAAATTTTCATTCTAGATTCATGGATGTCTACTTCTGTTGTTAAACCTTTTAGTGCAGAAAAACAGCTCCTGTGTTCCAGTTCAAAAGTTTTATATTTTAAATTTAGAATTTGTCATATCAATACTTTTCCTTTGCTTTTTATGAGCCTACTCATTCAAGTTTTGTGTTAGTGTACATCTTTCATCTCACTATTAGAGGAGATTAACAGTGATGATGGTAATAATTCTGTGGAAGGAAGAGTGATTTTGAATTGTGACAAAATCATCATTTCTGACAAGCCTGAACCACAGTCTTTCTTGCAACACTGACAAAATAATCATTTGTGATGAATATGATATGATGCAGGAACAGAGTGGGGAATCACCCTGGCAAAAGCTGAGCACTGAATGGAAGGAAGAAAAATAAAAAGATATTGTTCCCCTATTCAGCAAAACTATGCTAGCACTTTCACCTCCATACAATCCCATCATTTGCTCGAATGGTATTAGTGTGATAACGATCTCACTAAGCTCATCTTTAGCAGTCAACAGCCCTATGGGTAAAACTCCCATGCTAAAGGGAGATCTATTTTATAATATGGTGATGTTAAGCTTGATTTTGGAGCTGTTGATTCCCAAGCTTTGGCTTGATCATGGTGCAGCTAACTGTGACACCTTGACAGTGATATTGAAACTGTTACTTTTAGTCATGGGTCATAACAATGATAGTGATTTTTTCAGTAACTAATATGATTTTCTATCCATCTCTACTCATCATTCCATGGTCATTTCCTATATTGAACCTGCTAAGCACACTGCAGTCTTCAATAACAAATTTCTTGTTACCATAATAAATTCAGTTTCTTTCACTTGTTACTTACTCCATTTTGGTGCATCCATGTTCATTTCCTGGTCAGATTTTTTTTGAAAAAGGAGTTCATGGTGAAAATGTTTCTACCTCTATAAACTCTACAAGAGCATTTTCACATTCATTTCCATTGCTGTGACTGAATTTACCTACCAAAGTTTTACTCTGTTGCTGTGACCAGATTTACCTACCAAAGTTTCATTATGTTGCCGTTGCCTTATTTTGCATTGAAATCACTCATAATGATCTTCAAATGCTGCTTACCCTTGTTATATACTGTATGTGTTCAATTTCTTCATAAAATTTGTTGATTTTTTTTTATCATACTGACTTGGGTGTATATAGGCTTGAATGATCTGAATCTCGTATCTTTTGAAGAGTTAGATAATGAGTTGTGCAGCTCTGTCCAAGGAACTTTCAACTTGTGGACCTTTGTTCTTCTGTTTTTGTTAATTATAAGTCCAACACTGCAGTTCTGCCAGTTTCTGTTCTGTGGTAGTAGAAGAGATATGCACTCTTCAGTTCTTTGAGATTCTCTTCTTTTCTTCTTCCTCACTTAGTCTGACCACGTCCCACATGATTCTTTGGAGTTCCTCTTCCAATTCAAGAATCCTTGAATCAGAATATAGAGTTCATCCATTGTACATTTTATATTTCTATGGTCAGCATTAAATGACAGCCTAAACAATACCTTCAGTGGCAGTGGTTCTTACTACCCTCTGCCTTCGTGTTGCACTGGCCACTGCCTTGACCACGTACATTCCAGCTGCCAGAGACTGGGTGTCCAGTTTTTAGTTTGGAAGTTATGGGAGGTGGCCAAAACTCACCATGCTGGCCAAATGGATTGGTGAGAATGGGATAGTATTTCCTTTAATCCCAGTAGTATAGTCATACCTTTTTTTTTTTTTTTTTTTTTTTTGGTCACATCAAAGCCCCTTTTGTGAAAACATGATGTACCACTGGTGGAAGGCTGGATCAACATTTATCCAGGAGGATCTATATGTTGCTCCTCACCAGATCTTGCATCCCATTTGATGTATTCTTGTAATATGCACTTAAAGATTCCATTGTTTCTGTCAAATGCAATCCAGTTTAATATATGCATATATCAGTTTATTCTTTGTCACTATCCTCAATTCTTAGCTACTGTGTACATAGACAGACATTTCCAGTTTTACTCTTTTAATATACAAATCTTTCTTTCATGTGAATGCATATAATGTGAGTTCGAACCTGTCTAAGCTCAACTTACTCTGATTTCTTCTTCCTACAAGGTCTTGGGTCAAGGATGAAATGCTAGGCAAAAACATATTTTGCAGTTCAGAAGAGTTATGAGAAGATAACAATGTCATCAGAAAAGTACAGTTGGGTTACACTATCTTGAACAACATCATTCTTCTTCCCATTTGTTATCCCGGATCATTGACTTAAATTATAAAGAAGTGCTTGGGAGGAAATGGTGTCAGTCTGCCTATCTTTTTCAATTTTGTACATTTTTCTCTGTAAAACAGTTGTACATTGATGCTTGCGTGTGTGTGTGTGTGTGTGTGTGTGTTTTGTTTTAATAATTTAAGTGATGCTAATATGGCAATCTTTAATGCTGCATTATTTCAAAGAATTGATAACTTCTGATCTTAGGACAGTGTCATGGAGTTCATTGTCTTTCCCAAAATAAAAACTATTCTCAGTAAAAGTGACTCTTCACTAAATCTTGTCAATTTATTTTCATAACAAATGAATGTAATCTACAGTATTCTTATCACACTTGAATTCAACAGTCTTACTTCATTAGACTATGCCCAATATTTCTTGCAAATGATATAATAGTATTTTAAAGTAATATTATGTAATAATAGTATTTTAAAGTAATATTATGTAGACAATAACAGGTAGGAGATGTATAGATATGTTATATTTATTTTGCAAATATTTGATATTTCTGGCCTCTATGTTTCTGTGCAAGTTTGTTTTTAGTACTTTACTCACTATTGTGAAGTTATTTGTTCACAGTACTTTTAAATGTTATTGCCTGGTTCTTGGTTGGAATTTTATATTAGTTCTGATTTTTTAGGGGTGTTATTACTTATCTTACTGAAGATGGAGCTTATTTTGTAAGCACCTTTCCTGTTGTGTTTTCTTTTAATGCTGCAGTAAGGTTTATGTTGTTGTGAGGCTCAAATTGTATATCTCAGTTTTCTGTAGTGTTTTTTCTTTTGTGTATGTATGTTTTGCTATGTATGATCTCCTTTCTCTCTTTTTTTTGTTTTTTGTTTTTAGTAGCTGTTAAATGTTGCTATTACAAAGGTAAAGTGTCAGAATAGCATAATATTAAGCACATCAAGAATGGATTACATGTACTTTGTGTTGTGTTGTTCATACTTTGTCCTATATTGTTTTACTTGCCCTTGCTGCTTATGAACTACCCTTTAAAGGTTGTTCATAAGCAGCACAGGCTGGTGGAAATGAAATGAATATTGTATTTAAACTGTATAGAATGGGTTTCATGTTTTTGTTGGACTGTGAAAATATCATGATGTTGAATTATTAGCATGCATATCAAAAGTACTTACGGAAAAAAAAAAAAAAAAGAGGGTTTCTTCCTTAGGAAAAAATCATAAATAGTTTTTTTCCATTAATTTACTGTATAGTGAACATATCACTTAATGTTTTCTGTTAGCTAATTTTATTAAAATCTTATTCACACCTTTCTTTTCTTCTCTATTTAGAGGCCATTCTCCAAGAACAAAGCAGTAATTCAGATCAAGGTTCATTAAAATTAATCACTCATGCTGAGAGCTTTCAGGTAAGTAAAGGGTTCAAACTTCTGTCGTGTCGGCATTGCAATTATTCAACCAGATGGAAATGTCATATGACCGAGCATGAAAGAATACATTCTGGAGAGAAGCCATTTAAATGTTCATTCTGCAGACAAAGCTTTTCCCAAAAGAGCAATCTTCAGAGACATTTAATTGTACACTATGGACCATGTCATCATATTTGCAATGTTTGTGGTGCAGCTTTTCGTACAAAAGTTCGTCTCAGTCATCATCTTAATCTTCATTTGAATCAGTGAAGTACTGTAAAGACTGTATTTTTATGCAACTCCTAAAATAATCAATTGTTATGTCCAGGTTACTTGGCTGCCCACAAGCTTTGTGAGCCTATAAACAAGTGGAAACAACTATTAAATTTTCTTTCTTTTATGATTCATCTGCTGATATCCTGTTATAGTTTTAGTTTTATTGTTTTCTCTCCTGTTTAATAGAATTTCCCTTTTAAATATTATTTGAGTATTTTGTGCAAATTTACACATGCAACAAGTAGAGTGCTATGTCCTAACAGTTGTATTTTCTTCATATCTAATCATGGAGTGGGTAGATTTTGAAACATTGTGGAAATTAATTAATACATTACTTTCAAAAAGTATGTGATAACTGCTTGAGACCATTAGTTTTTTCCAAAGAAATGTTACTATGGTTATCACCCATATTCTTTATTAATTTTTAATAATGGAGGTTCCATTTGTAAACATGTGTTTCATTATTAGGTTCTCTGTAAATATATTTAGTCATGAACTATTAAGACAAATTTGAATCATTAAAAAAAACTTCTCACCTTGTCATTTTCCTCCTGATCTTCACTCCTGCAATATTTGATATATGAGATTCATTAAACTATTTCTTTTGATAATACTGTTATTTCTGGAAAGTATTAAAATTAAAATTTATTCAAAACTTACTTGTCTTCATTAATGGGACCAATAGCATCTTTACTATTGGTCCCATTGTCACCTGTTTCAGCATGTCTGGCTTCTTAAATCCTTCAGCTTGTGTTTCTTGGCATGAAAACTTTTTGCCTGTCATTTTTAACTTCATTTAATAATCCTGTGTATTAATGAAGTCATGGCAAAATCCTAGTGCTAAAATATCCTAAAAGTATAATTTTGCAATACGGGGATTACTAGGATAACATAAATATTACTTTTTGTCAAATTTTGAGGTCGCACACCAACCCGTTGAGAGGACTGACTCAAGAGAGTAGGTGCTGCCACTCAAGCGGCAACACCCAGCCTTTATGTTCATTAATCATGGTACTTCTTCTTTTGATTTGTAGATTTTTCCTCCAATTCCCATCTTACACAGTGCTGTTAATGTGAGATAACTTTTAGAGTCCCAGTTAATCGAATGCATGGTACTCTGTAGGGCCTGTCAATGGCTGTCTTGTTGGAAATGTTCATATAGCAGCTTTATGCTTTATGTTCTGCTACATGGGTGCGAAGTTGTCTGCCAGTTTCTCCTACATACATGTTACCACAATTGTAGTGTACACTGTAGATACCACTCCTTGTTTTACAGGGTTGTCCAACCTATTTGTGTAAAGGGCCACTTAAAAAATTTTCACTGAACTCACAGACCAATGTTGTTACAAATTCCTTTTTTTTCTTTTTCTTTTTTTTTTTTTTTTGCGATGAAGATCTTTATTTTTTCAAGCAGTGTCCAGAATATGGCCAGTCTCACTGTCCTGAAAACATGGTTGAAGTAAATTACATCACCATTGAATGATTCTAATTCTGCAAGAAAAGTTTTGAACTGTCTGTCATTAAGCTCCTTGGACCTTATAAAATTGACTGTTGAAACAACCTTTTCCATTATGTGTTGCATATCCATAGTCTTTGCACACAGTTGCTCTTGGTGAATGATGCAGTGGCATGTGATGACATCATTAGGCACTGATTTCAGCATTAGATTTGCAAATCCATTATGCTTTCCTATCATCGTCAGGCGCCATCTGTTGTAATTCTACAAAGTTTATCCTCCAGAAGACTGAATTTCACCAAGACACATTTTTCCTCATCAAAAATATCTTTCCCAGTTGCTGTGCTTTTCAGTGGACATAAGCCCAATAGTTCCTCAACAACTTCAAAAGTTGCAGTGACTCCTTGTACATAGATTGCAGTTGTGCTGTATGGCTTATATCCGTACTTGTATCAAACACTAAGCTGTAAAATTGGCAAGATTTGTGTCTCTTAATGAGAGCATTTTCATTGGTGGTTGCCAAATCTTCTACTCTTCTAGTAACTGTCTAGTGTGAAAGACTCATTTTTTCTACCATCGATTTTTGATCAGGACATGCTACAAATCTTAGCATGTAGAAGCAATCTTTCACAAATTCACCATCTGTTAATGGTTTACCTCTCTTGGCTATTTCTTTAGCTATCAATTAACTGATCTTGGTAGCCACCTCAGAGCTTTGGTTTTAATATTGTTTTTTCGAGAATTCACTCGATCAATTCTTTCTTGGCCTGTTAGATTGTCATATTTGCTGGCATGCCTCATAAAATAATGTCTTTTGATATTATATTCTTTTACAACAGTAATGCTGTCTTGGCATATCAGACACAATATGTCCCCGTTATGCTCAATAACAAAAAAATCATCGGTGCAAGCACCTTTAAAAGCTCTACATTCAGAATCGCTTTTCCTTTTCTTACTTGTATTTACTGGACCCGCCATGTTTGGTACAATGTATTTTAACAAGAGCTTCACTGGATACTTAACTAATAAAAAACGCACTGATGTTTAGCTAGCACAGTTACTTCTCAGAGAAAAACTTCCTAATGAAAAGCTAAGGAGACAATCGTGACGTTGAACTCAGCTCTGCATGGAACAGGTGGATAGTCGACATCTGATTGGCTGGAGAAAAGAATGCTTCCAGTGACTGTGCAGATCTTTTCTCCTCCCCTCAATTTTTCTGTGGGCTATTTGCTCACTTGTTATAGGGAAAGGGTTCCCATGCAAAAAGGATTGCTATGGAAAAAGGGTTCCATACTGTTCCCGTGGGTTTTGCTTATTTCTGAAGAATTTATTTTTCTACAATTTTTCTTTTTCAAATCCTGTAATTTTTAAAATTCCAAACAATAGCAGGCGAGCCGGATTAAAATCTTTGACGAGCCGAACTGTGGCCTGCATGTCATGTGTTGAACAACCCTGCTGTAGTAGAACATTTCTCTCCTTGTTTAATGAGAGTGAAGAGTTTTTTAATTTTATTGTTCGGTTGCAAGAGCAAGTCAAATCTGGAATTTTATGCTAATCCTCTGAAGCTTTTCAAATAGACCCTTATGGCAAGTGACCTCTCTGGCAAGTTTTATGTTACTGTTTGATTGTTTATGATTTGATCTGCTTTTTTTTTTTTTTTTTTTTGAGTAAAGCTCATGTTGAGAAATGGCTTCCTAGTTTCTTAATTCAATTACTAATCTAAAACAACTATTATGGGAATTTTACTAGGAAATTTTTTCATTAAATTGCAAATTTTCGAAGAAAACTCTTCTTCTTCAGGCTGTCTTTTTGTTGTCACTTATTCCTGTCACTATTGCGGTTATGGTTAACCTTGAAGGTTTAGGTTATTTTTTATCAAATCCTGCCAGATGTTAGGCAGGGAAAATCCTTTGCAGTCATTGATGACAGAATTTTGATTTTTCTCAATCTCTATTCCTTCTTTCAGCTTTCTTTTTTGAAAATTGCTTTGGAAACTGATGACTTTAAGGGAATTCCAATCCATGCTGTGACTAGTTTCTCTAACATGCCTATCTAAACCAGTCTTGTTGGAGCAATATTTTATAGCTACTTTATGCTCTGCTATACGAGTTTCTAGTCTGCGACCTGTTTCACCTATGTAAGATAGTCCACAACAACTTTTTACTTCATAGATTACTCCTTGCATTTTTAAACTATCTTCTTCTCTTTGAACTATTTTAGGGGAAAAAATTTTAACTTTGTTCTCTAAACTTGGAGCTAGCCTAATATTGTACTTCTTACCAATTCTCTTTAAAGACTCAAATAAACCTTTGTGATAAGAAATTTTTTTAGTGAATTTTACTTGTTGCTTTTGCGGGTTCTTCGTACCATTAAAATTCAGAAGCTTCTCAATTTCTTCTTTAAGATAGTTATTTTCTGCAAGTATGATTTTAAGTTCTTTTTTATCTGCTGTAGAAACTATTTTATTAATTTTTTCTAAAAACTGACTTGCTACATTTTTCTTAATAGAAACTGGATGATAAGAATTGAAATCCAATATTCTATTAGTATTAATTGGTTTTTTATACCAACTAGTGAGGAATTTTTCATCTTCATAATAGATAGTAATATCTAAGAAGTTAATTCTTCTTTCTTTTTAAAGTTCAATAGTGAACTTAAGGGAATCATCTAATTCATTGAATGAGTCTAGAATTCTTTCTGGAACAATTTTTGTTAAAAAAAATTTCTGTCATTGTAAAAGGATAATTATTTTCAGCAAGAGTACTTATTAATTCTTTTTTATGGAGTTTTCTTTGAAGTTTCTGAAGAATCCAGTGATATTTTTCCTAGGAATTGTGTGGCCAAATTAAATTTAATGTAGGAGGGATGGTAAGAGTGGTAGTTCCAAACTTGATTTGTGTTGGTAGGTTTTTTAATGTAACTTTGTTGTAAGTTTTCCTCCTAAGGCTGGTAGGGTCACATCCAAAAAGTTCAGGCTATTGTCTTGCTGAAGTTCTAAAGTGAATTTCAGAGAATTATCCAGGGCATTAAATACGTTGAGGATGTTTACTGGGAGAGATTCATCATTGTTGTCCACCATTATGTGGATGTCATCCATATATCTGATGTAGAGGCAGAATAATGAAGGTTGGGGAAGTATTATTTTATGAACCCATCGTTGTTAAGCCTGAGGTATGTTTGTAGAATTTTTCTTGAAACTGAAAGAAGTTATGTTTGAATGTAGATAACCGCAGTTCATAGAGTCCAAATGAGCTTTTCTTTACTACGTTCAAGGAAAACAATTTGGTATGAAAAAATCTTCCACCCAAAATTCAATAAGTCAAGGTTGATGTTTGTATACATAGATATCATGTCAAGACTTGCGAGAACTGAGTGTTCCATATTAGAGAGCTCTTCTAACTTTTTGACAAGTTCTTTTCAATGAATTATGAGTGCCTAAGGAATAGAAAACAGCTTTTTTAGGTGGTCCAGGAGATAGTATGAGAGGTTTGACAATGATGAACGCTTGCTTTTTCAAGCAAGACTGGCCTTGACAGATACATTCAGAGTATTAGACATTCGATTAACTAGGACTCTTTAAACATTCTCTCAGACGACGAATAGGTGTGCAACCTGAAAATTTGACAAAAAGTAATATTTATGTCATCCTAGCAATCCCTGTATTGCAAAACTGTACTTTTAAGATCATTTTATAAACTAATTTAAGTCAGTTTTCCTCATCTTTGAACATGCAGTAGCAACTTTAACAAAACTGTAACATGGCCAACTGATTTTCAGGCCTGGTTCAGGAAATAATAGTGTGAACCAGTGATTCTGAGATTGATTGCTTTATAGACAATAGCATTCATGGTGTGACAGCATAACTTTTTAAAGAATATGACATCATATAAAGACAACCAGAAGTAGGTTATCTAAGTTATTTTTATTTTAATGCGTTCTAGAAATGGTTTCAACAAAGGAAATGATTTAACAAATATAATGCTTAAAATATTGTAGAAGTGCAGATCAGGAGAAAAATAACACGACTTTTTTCAAGGTAGTTCAAATTTCTGTTTCAACATACCATAACCAAATAATATTTTATTACAACTGTCATTCATGCACTAAAATTCTTAGAAAACATGAAGATTGTATTGCACTGGAATGGGATCCAAACCTATATCTCCCAGTTTTGTTTCAAATATGGTAGCCATTGCTCCAGTAGGTCTTACATAACTTATTATGAGTGTGGCTACATGGCTTTCTTACTAAGATGGAAAGCAAGAAAATTTGTATAACTGTTCATCTGAGGTGGGTCTGAGTTTGAATCCCGGTGAGGCATGGATGTTATGTTTGTCTTATGGCACTGGCATTCACCCTTCCCTTTAAGCAGTGGCCCTAAATAAGAGATAGGTGACTGCTTATAACCCATCAAGTTGCTCAAGGTTGTCATTAAACTCCCAGAAACAAACAAAAAGAGAAAATGTAGATTCAATTTCCACTCCAAGATGTTACACTTACATATTGTACTAGAGTTGGAACTGAATGTGCATCTCCCAGTTTCCTTCCAAGTATGTTAGCCACCACTTCCGTTGCTCCAAAACACATTGTAGCAAATGGTTTATAAAAAAAAAAATTGTCATAGTTGGTTTCCGTTGAGATAGAAAACAGGTGATATCGATTCAGTATTCATTCCAGAATGATTCAATTTTCAAGTGTTTCAAGAAGTTTCCTGCATGGGTACTGACATTTGGTGACTCTCATTTTAGTGCTGAAGAACTGAAATTGGCAAAATGAAACAATGATTAAATTAACATAAAAATGTTACCACTATACTGTACTTCACATTACTTTAGGTTTAATATATATAGTGCTTTCTGACTTGACCCTTCGTATAATGAAAATTGCATTATAAAAACATATCATACGATTCGTGAAGAATGAAATAGTAGGGCTACTCACCATCTTTCAAACATGTTATGTATACAGGAATGGCTTCTTAACTCCAGTGCTACTACTCTGCTCGTCGTCGTAATACTATAAAATTATTTGCAAAACTTTTGCGTCGTCACATTCAACACGTAAAAGTACGACCCATTGTAATCCCATAAATCGAAGAATGTCAAACGTACAAAACATCACGAACGATAAAGAGGTCAAATCTCAAAGTCAAACGTACAAACAACACGAACAACAAAAGAACAGATAACAACACGAACCATGATAGTATATAGATAAAATGAAGTGAAATGCAAATAATAAGGTCAACCCCTTCAAGCTATACAACCATACCGGTTTCGGCATATACCAAATGCCATCCTCAGTGGTACCAGCTACTGCTAGTCATGTTCGCACGAATGCACCTACAACCATACTGAATTCACATAAGACACACAGGCCACACCCTTTGGCAGCGACATACAAAGCATCATGGTGTTAAACGTCAAAGGCACCATCTATCGCTCGAGAATGATGTCTTTGTTCTTTTGGGCAATCAACTTTATCATTTTGTTCTTTCCTTTTTTTTAAATGTAAATTGTTTCTTCTTCCATTTTTGTTCAACCTCTGTCATGAATTTCCATGCTTACGGAAGATCTATCGGTACATTATTATTACAGTTCTTCCCTCTTGTCTTTTCAATAACTATAGCCTCAGAGATAAACTGTTGCTCATACTTTTTGTGTGATGTTATTAGTATGGTGTTAGACCAATCTGGTGTTAAATTATTCTCTAGGCAGTATATTGCATAAGCGATGTTTTCATCTCCTTCCCATGCCAGTTTGATAAGTGCTCTTTCAGCCTACACTGTAGACGTCTCCTGTGCTACCTGTATAACATTTCATTTGATCACCTTCATTATTAACGTTAGGTATTCAGTATACTCCCGATCTTTCAAGGATAGACATCTTACCATTATTAGTCAATATTTTCCCATTGCTACGTACTGTTTCTGCGAGTTTAATGTTGTGATTAGCACATTCTTTTTTAATAACATCGCTCAATGGCTGCAAATACGGGAATTTTACAAAATGCTTATTCTCACTTTCAGTAACTTCTTGTCCTTTATTTTTTAGTTTGCTTTTTATATTTACATACATGGACTGTATTAACCGTTCATTGTAACCAAACTCATAGGCCACAGATTTCACCCATTTGATCTCCTTCTCCTCAGCTTTTTTGGTGGAAGATAAATTAATAACTCTTCTTATGAAGAATGAAAAGGCAGCCGTTTTGTAACACCACAGATGAGAAAAATCATAAGGGATGATCACCAGAATATACATTGATTGTCTATACAATTTTTACTTGTGTTCCTAAATAAAGTGATGTCCAGAAAGTTGAGCTTGTTGTCCATTTCTTTTTCAGCAGTAACAGTTATCGTAGAGTAATAACTATTGTACCTGCATATGAATTCTTCAAGTCTACTTTCAGAATGGTCCCAGAAGATAATGATGTCGTCAACGTATCTCAAAAACAACACAGGTAAGAATGTCCGTCCGTGGACAATAGATCTTTTTCTATCTCCTGTAGAACCACCTCTGCCAGTAGTCCTGACAGTGGCAAACCCATTGGGACACCAAATTGTTGTTTGAAGATGTTTGTATCATACTTAAAGTAATCGTTTTGAGTTATAAAATCCAATGCTGAAATAATACTATTTCTTTCTGCCTTCGCTATGTTCATCTGTCTTAATCTTTTATCGATAAGCTCTATAGCTATGTCCGTGGGAGTATTTGGAAAGAGGGACACAACATCCAAACTTAACATAATAAAGTCAGATGTTTTCAGCATTCTTAATTGCCTAATCACTTTGGTGGAATTTTTAACCATGTATTTGTGTTCGACAAACAATGACCACAGGTATTTGAACAAGGCACGTCTTAAATGAATGGTAGGTGCAATGCTTCTGTTAACAATCAGGCATATAGGACTAGCTTCCTTATGCATTTTTAACTTACCAAATATGTATGGAGTAGTAGCCCCTTCTGGTTGGATCGATCTAATTCTAATCTCATAAGGTAAGTTACTATGGTTTTTAAACTTCGCTAACTGCCATAGTATGGAATCAGTTGGGTCTTTTGTAACTTTAGTTGCTTTTAAATTATCAATAGCGTTAATCATTTTGTCATGAAATACCTCTGAATCCATAATAACAATTTGTTTGGCTTTATCGGCTTCAATACACTTAATCGTAGGATCATTTCTTAACTCCATCAATGCATCTCGTTTGTACTTAATACGGGGATTGCTAGGTTTATCGTATATTTTCCTAATAGTTCTCACAATTTTAAATCTAATAGGATCTCTTTTCCATATGGGTAAATTCTTAATGATATTTTCACATGCAGGCACTATATCTTCTGCCCTTGGAATTACTTGTGGATACACATACTTCATGCCATGGTTCAAAGACTTTTCTTGAAGACTTGTCAATTCAATCCTCGAATCGTTAATGTAGCGCTGATTACTGTTTGTAGTCTTCCTTTCATCAAGTATTTTACAGTTAATGTGTATCAAATTCTCAATCTTCCTAAAATGTTTGGTTCTGCTCATTACCATATATCTGGATTAATTCAATTCTTAAAATATCTCCATTAGTCTGTCAATGTCCTTTCGTTTTACTTATATACATGAATGTAACTTTTTAACTTTGCAGGTACTAATGATGTTCTTATCTTCGTAACTATAATGATGATTTCTAATTTGTAGAAATTTCAAAATGACATTGTTAGCTTTGCATGTGGTAAGAAAATTCAGATGTTCTACTTCCTTACACAATCTAATACGATCCCACCAGAAGGGGCTACTACTCCATAAATATTTGGTAAGTTAAAAATGCATAAGGAAGATAGTCATATACGCCCGATTGTTAACAGAAGCATTGCCCCTACCATTCATTTGAGACGTGCCTTGTTCAAATACCTGTGGCCATTGTTCGTTGAACACAAATATATGGTTAAAAATTCCACCGAAATGATTAGGCAATTAAAAATGCTGAAAACATCAGACTTTATTATGTTAAGTTTAGACGTTGTGTCCCTCTTTCCAAATACTCCCATGGACATAGCTATATGAGCTTATCGATAAAAGATTAAGACAGATGAACGTAGCAAAGGCAGAAAGAAACAGTATTATTTCAGCATTGGATTTTATAACTCAAAACAATTACTTTAAGTATGATACAAACATCTTCAAACAACAATTTGGTGCCCCAATGGGTTCGCCACTGTCAGGACTGCTGGCAGAGGTGGTTCTACAGGAGATAGAAAAAGATCTATTGTCCCCGGACGGACATTCTTACCTGTGTTGTTTTTGAGATACGTCGACAACATCATTATCTTCTGGGACCATTCTGAAAGTAGACTTGAAAAATTCATATGCAGGTACAATAGTTATTACTCTATGATAACTGTTACTGCTGAAAAAGAAATGGACAACAAGCTCAACTTTTTGGACATCACTTTATTTAGGAACACAAGTAAAAATTTTATAGAAACATCAGTATATAGAAAATCAATGTATATTCTGGTGATCATCCCGTATGATTTTTCTCATCCGTGGTGTTACAAAACGGCTGCCTTTTCATTCTTCATAAGAAGAGCTATTAATTTATCTTCCACCAAAAAAGCTGAGGAGAAGGAGATCAAATGGGTGAAATCTGTAGCCCATGAGTTTGGTTACAATGAACGGTTAATACAGTCCATGTATGTAAATATAAAAAACAAGCTAAAAAATAAAGGACAAGAAGTTACTGAAAATGAGAATAAGCATTTTGTAAAATTCCCGTATTTGTCGCCATTGAGCGATGTTATTAAAAAAGAATGTGCTAATCACAACATTAAACTCACAGAAACAGTACGTAGCAATGGGAAAATATTGACTAATAATGGTAAGATGTCTATCCTTGAAAGATCGGGAGTATACTAAATACCTAACGTTAATAATGAAGGTGATCAAATGAAATGTTATATAGGTAGCACAAGGAGACGTCTACAGTGTAGGCTGAAAGAGCACTTATCAAACTGGCATGGAAAGGAGATGAAAACATCGCTTATGCAATATACTGCCTAGAGAATAATTTAACACCAGATTGGTCTAACACCATACTAATAACATCACACAAAAAGTATGAGCAACAGTTTATCTCTGAGGCTATAGTTATTAAAAAGACAAGAGGGAAGAACTGTAATAATAATGTACCAATAGATCTTCCATATGCATGGAAATTTATGATAGAGGTTGAACAAAAATGGAAGAAGAAACAATTTACATTTAAAAAAAAGGAAAGAACAAAATGATAAAGTTGATTGCCCAAAAGAACAAAGACATCGTTCTCGAGCGATAGATAGCGCCTTTGACATTTAATACCTTTGACGTTTAATACCATGATGCTTTTGTATGTTGCTGCCAAAGGGTGTGGCCCGTGCGTTTTATATGAATTCAGTATGGTTGTAGGTGCATTCGTGCGAACATGACTAGCAGTAGCTGGTACCACTGAGGATGGCATTTGGTATATGCCGAAACCGGTATGGTTGTATAGCTTGAAGGCGTTGACCTTATTCTTTGCATTTTACTTCATTTCATCTATATACTATCATGGTTCGTGTTGTTATCTGTTCTTTTGTTGTTCGTGATGTTCTGTACGTTTGACTTTGAGATTTGACCTCTTTATCGTTCGTGATGTTCTGTACGTTTGACATTCTTCGATTTATGGGATTACAACGGGTCATACTTTTACGTGTTGAATGTGATGCCGCAAAAGTTTCGCAAATAATTTTATAGTATTACGACGTTGGGCGGAGTAGTAGCACAGGAGTTGAGAACCATTCCTGTATACATAACATGTTTGAAAGATGGTGAGTAGCCCTACTATTTCATTCTTCACGAATCATATGATACGTTTTTTATAATGCAATTTTCGTTATACAAAGGGTCAAGCCAGAAAGCACTATATATTAAACCTAAAATAACGTGAAGTGCAGTATAGTGGTAACGTTTTTACGTTAATTTAATCATACTTTGTGCCACGTAATGAATACATGCAATATAGTGTAGTTAATATGCTTATTTTTATGTTTTTTTAAATAAAATGAAACAAGTTTTCTTCTTGACATTATTATATGTGAATAAGAACTGAATGTTGCTACACTGGAAAAAATTCCTTATTACCAAGAATGTCTTCTTTTATCTCAATACCTTAAAGGAAAAAAGTCTCGGCGCAGTATGCTGCTACAGTTCTATAATAAGAAATGTTTTCATGTTACTGAAATTGCTTTAGTGGGTTTTTGAAGCCATTGTAAATGCACTGAAGTTTTGATATACTGATTTGCCTGGATGCCTATCATACGTGTTACCCCATTTTCTTAGCTGTCATGAAACACATGCAGTAGGCTGTGTGTTTAATCAGACAGATCATGCCCATTTTTGGAGCATATTATGTGACTAGCTTAAAGCTGTACATACGACATGATTTCAACAAATTGGCTGTCAATCTATTCTCTGATTGTAATTCAATAAGGAATTAATATCCAGTTACCTGGTATATTGATTGGAGGATACAATAAGCACTACTATAGAGTGTGACGTAATGCAGAGGTGAAGCACATGTCAAAACGATAAATCTGCAGCAATAAATTTCGTCAGTGTAGTTAGTCAGTAGAGCAACTGGCTCAACGAGGCATGAGTTCGAGTCCCACAACAAGCAAATTTAATTTTTCACATTGGTGCCCGATTGTGGAAATGGATCTACTGGTCATTGGGTTCTTCAAAAAGTGCATAATGTTTGTTCCACACCTCACATTGAATTAATGAGGGTTCCTTCTTTGCTTTGGAAAAAAAATTACGAGAGAGATGAAATGATATACTACAAAGATGAAGAATATGTCAAAATGACAAAGTTGCAATGATACATTCCATCAGTGTAGCTTAATTGGGAAAGCATTTGGCTGCAGAGCAGAATGATGCAGGTTCAATCTCCGTCACCAGCAAATTTGTGTTTTCACAACTGACCCATAAAATGACTTGATTGTTCCCCTCTTGACCATATCCTTGAAGTAGCTTGAAGAATGCAGTCTGCAGTGAAGACACTACAATAGCTGGTTACATACAGCCATGCTTCTGAGAGGAATTTAGGCAAATCATTGTTACAGAACAGAAAAATGCATATATAAAGTTACTGTTTATTTTCGTATTGATTCTGGTGTAAGTCTAGTATTGTGGAAATTTGCTCATAGGCAGTCAAGTGAGACAGACCAATGTATGACATCAAAAACTGGAATAATGTTGCAGAGAAATATCTTTACTGATAACACTTATTCATAGTTTTCATCACATTTAAGGTGATAACATATTGTGCTGGTTTCACACTTGTTTGTATTCACACTTAATTATAAAAGTACCAGTAGTAAAGTATTGGTATACAGTAGTCTCGATAATCCCAAGTAATTGTGACCAGAAACGACTCGGATTAAGCGAAACTTCGAAACTTGTGCACAATTCAGAACGAAGGTTGTTAAATATGAACATAAAACTCTTAGAAATGATTTTTAATGATCAATGAAAATGTTAGCAATAATGAATTAAACAAAAGCTATGACTTACATCATATTAACGACAAAAAAAAAATCATCTGTCTTCTGCTTTTTCGTTGAGCATCTTTTTTCTTTTTTTGCTATCTCTCCATCTTTTTAGAAAAATAACATCAGCTGGTGATGATTCCGGTTGCTGCTCTACGTATCTAAGGGAAGTCTCTAGTGCTGCCGTACCTTCCACATGAGAACATTTTTTTTTTCTTGTGCACAATCAGTTCCTTCATCATCCGATTCTAAATCCTTTTCATTAGTAACTATATGAATAATTGCTTCATCTGTAATTTCTTCCTGGTCATCGCAGGAAAGCTAATCGGTCACACAATTTTCTGGTGCATTCTCGCATCTGGGTATCTGTGAAACTAGGTTTTTTTTTTTTTTTGGTTTTTTTTTTTTTTATTGGAGGTTTAACGACCACCATGAGCAACTCAATGGGCTATAAGCAGTCGCCCGTCCCTAATTTAGCGTCGCTGGTTCCAGGGAAGGGACAGAGCCAGTGCCATAAGACAAAACACAACATCCATGCCTCACCGGGATTCGAACCCGGACCCCGTTCGGACGAATGATCAGAGGCCATCGCTTAGACCACCACACCACCGGGGCAGCAAACTAGGTTTGTGAGATCATCGTTTCCAGCTTTTTTTTCATCATTCAAGTCATAATTTTCTTCTTCATCTTTGAGCAGATTATGCCAACATTTTGCGAGCATCTTGAATTTGATTTGCGCCAATGATTCCGTGAGCCAGTGAATCATGTCCTTGGTCGAAATTTCTTTTAAATGGAGTGTCAAGGATTCTTCTCCATCGGTTTCTTTCAAGATATGTGCCAGTAATTGCTTGCGGTACTTCTGTTTGAGGTTATTAATCACCCCATGGTCCATTGGCTGGATGAGGCTGGTAACTTTGGGAGGGAAAAACAAGTCCTTTATCTCCCCGATAGGCAAATCTTCAATATTGGGGTGTGATGGGACGTTATCAATTAGAAGTATCGCTTTTTGAGGTAGGTTGCTTTCCTTCAAACATTTTCATTTTCAGGCACAAATTCTTCAAGAAACCAGTGTTTGAATGACTACTTGCTCATCCACGCTTTACTCTGGTTTTTGTAGGATATTGGCAAAGCCTGAATTGTAACGTTTTCAAACATGGTTTTTTAGATTTCCCAATCACCACTAAGGGCAATTTATGAATTCCTAACGCATCGGAACAAGCCACAACAGTTATTTGCTCCTTGCTTTGCTTGAAATAGGGCACTGATGTTTCAAATTGAGACACTGAAGATCTGCTAGGTAGCATTTTAAAGTTAAGTCCTGTTTCGTTGCAGTTGTAAAACTGTTCAGCAGTAAAATTTTCAGTTAGCATCAAGTCTTTTGAGTTTTGTGTGAAAGGAATCTGCTGCTTCAAAATCCTCAGAAAGTTTCTTGCCACAGATAGTTAGGTGATGAACTTCGAACCTTTTTTCCATCGGTCTAACCACTCAACACTAGCAGAGAAGTTATCGGCTTCTTTTAGTTCTCTACAAAATTGCAATGCCTTTTCTTGCAACATCGGACCTGATATTGGACTCCCTTTCAGTCGTTTTTGGGAAAACCACAGGAAAAGTGCCTCACTGGTCTTTCCATTTTCACTTTTTCGCAAACGTTTCCTCGATGCTTGCACTCTTCAGTGAAAAAGTTCTTGATGCCCCACTTCTCAGTTTTTGATTGGTTCTTTTTCCAATCACTCACTGTCACTTTGCCGATGCCTAATTCATTTGCCGCCTTTTTTATATTCTCTCCTGCATCTATTCTTTTCAAGGCATTGATCTCACATTCAGAGGAACAGCAACATGTTTTCTTTTGCCACTCATTTCAGTTTTAGATTTTGTCATCTTCTTGCATCAAGTTCTCAGAACACATTGATGCCTGAATCATGCATTCAGTAGGCTACCCAACATGCCTGTGCACTGGACAGACAGGTGCTGACAGATAGACGCCTGCGCACCGAGACGTTAAAACAACACCGGTCTTGTTCTATTTTCAGCTTCCTTTTTAGGGACTCTCCTCCCCTTTCAACTTCCCAGTTGACATCAAAATTTATTCTATTTTTCTTTTTTGAATGGTCTCCAGCTTCAGTGGTTTTCCAGAGTTTGACACCAACAGGGTTGCACGTTTTGTCCCTTCGCTACCTTTCAATAGTCCCTGGCATTGGCTTCTAAATTAACTGAAAAGGGTCGTTTTCAACTCTGTTTCAAAAATTTTCACCGGCAAATTGCACAGAATTTTTTATTAGGTTTTTTTTTTTTTTTGCTTACTTTTTTTTGTGTGTGTTTTATCGTTAATGACCTCGGATTAAGTGAAAATTGTTTTACCGGGACTCGGATTATCGAGAGCTTACTGTATATGAAAGTGAAACAATTCTCCATGTTTATATATTATGAATGTTTTAGGCTAGACAAATTAAAAATTAAGATATAATGAATTATTTTATAACTTTTCCTAGTGTGTAGCCACATTGCACTTGATGCCAGAATTTTTTAAACCTAGTCTTCCTTTTTTGTATATACACCAGGGTAATAATGAGGTGTTGTATGTTCTTATGGTCTTAAAATGTCACTTAACTGCAGATGATCCTGTGAATGGTTTAATTTGTTGTTCCTCTGGTATGTACATAATCAGATGAAAAGCCATATATGGAATAACATAACAGAATATATTGTGTTGCCCATTTTCCGAAAAAAAAAAAAAAGACATTATATTTATAAAGATTCATGTTTCATTTGCATATTCTGAAATGTTCATAACATTTAAGTTTCTGAAATAAAAACATGTTAGTAAAGTTTCATCTGGTAAATAAAAACTTGGGAAACATCATTCAATTCATTCTTGTGTTTTGAATGCTCTGTAGATATTATTGAGTTTCTTATAAATGGTTGTGGTATCTATAATAACAATCTGTCATTTGTAAGGTATAATGTAATTTTATTATAAGGTAGTCCTTGACTTTCATGCATTATACATTCTTTGCCGAAAAAACGAAGAACCCCAAGAAAGTTGTTTGATCCTGATGAAACTCTGCATGGAAGTACCTCAGGGCCACAAAATGATTAAAAAATAGTGATCAATGACTAAACTAAGTAGTGGCCCACCACAGCACATGGGTACCGTGCATCGAGGAGTACCCCTCCTCGATGCACGGTTCCATGTGCTGTTGTGGGCCACTATTAAGAGCAAAGCTGGCGTGAAGGGACAATTGTGATAGCTGATTGCAGTTACATAACCTCCATGGATTGACTGTGAGGATGTCTCCATGGATCCATGCATAATATGAGCTCTTGAGCGAGTTTGAGAGAGGATGTATAATTGGGCTGATAGAGGCCGGTTGGTCAAGAAGCCCTATCACCAGGCTTTTAAATGATGTTGGTGCCAATGGGTCGAGGAAGACATAACCCAGCAGCACGCAGGCAGTGGACAGGCAAGGGACAGCGGCAGAATGCAAGGATCAAGTGATTGTGAGAGCATGAACGGAACTGAATTCATCACTCTCAACCATCCGTGGCTATGTTGTGTCATCTACAGGTACAGAAGTGGCCATCCGGACCATTGCCAGACAATTTGTGGCACAGGAACTACATTTGAGGAGGCCACTCCGCTGCCTACCACTGACCAGTGAGTGTTGCCCACAGCGGTTGCTATGGTGTTGGGCCTGATCAATGTAGGATAGTGTCCAGTGGGGGTGTGTTGTCTTTAGTAATGAGTCACAGTTTACACTTCTCACCCACCAATGACCAACGCACGTGTCTGGAGATGAGTCGGCCAGTGCACAGATCCTGCCTTTACCATGGAATGACACACAGCTTGCACACTGGGAGTGACTGTCTGGGAAGCCATTTTCTACAATAGCCATACATCCTTGGTACTCCTGTGTATCACCGTAATGTTGACATCCTTCCATGGCCAGCCCGATTGCCCAACTTCTCACTGATCGAACATGTTTGGGACATGATGGGATGCCACCCATGCCCATCCGAGAATGTCGGTGAACTGGCCCGCAATTTGGACAGCATCTGGCATACTATACATCAAGATAGTATCTGTGAACTGTACTCGTCTATACCACGCTTGGTAATTACTTGTATCTGAGCCTGAGGTGGCACTACAACATACTGACTTGTTCCACTTGTGTAGCTGTTTTATCCAAATAAATGGCTCAACTGCTCTGCAATTGCAATTGTTTCCTTTCCTATACATGTACATTGCACATACCAATTTTCATTTCAATTGTATGATTCATTCTGGGTTCTTCATTTTTATTTTTATTGCAAAGAATGTGCATTCTCGCCCCTGAACCACTTCTCATACACAGATTTGTGCTTGCATACATCAGCTAAGGAACAAATATTTCAAGTTATCACATGATAGGAAAAATGGGGAAAACTATGCTTGATAAATCTTTGAAGGAAACAGAATTCAATTTAAAAACCTCAAATATGCACAAGTAGGTGTATATGTAAAGGGTAGTTAAAAACTTTGTGGAATAGATGTATATAGCTCCCAGAAAAGTTGTTCATCTTATGAATGATGTAGACTTGAATGTAAACACTAAAGATGTAGATGAATTTATTGCATATGTTTCATATCCTATGTCCAACAAAGATCTAATCAACATAGATAACGCAAATATAAAACACGGCCTGAAGTTCAGGGTGATGACTTTCAAATTCCTTCCATTAAGAATTTGATGATTAAAAAAATGAATAGCGCCTTCATATACCTTGAACAGTTCTTAAGCAACATGCAAGAATTCAGATTACCATATATGTATATTGGACACCTGTCCAACACCCAAAGTTTAACTTAACGTGCAAAACTGTAAGAACAGATTTAGGGCGACTTACCATTCTCTGGTTTTTTGCTCCATATTCCAGCACGTTGTAAAATACGAACTTCCATGCACAAAAGTGCGGAATGATACATTGACAATTAATGACTTGAGCGTGTGGTGAGTGATGTGGGGGAGTAGCGTGAGAGATATTGAAGGAGTAGGACATGCCGAGCTTTGGCTAAGACAACAAGTTTAGTTTGTACCGCAGAGTGTATTCCAGTTTATGTTTTTGTGTGAAATAGTTAAGAAATAAATGTTCTGTTTTGTTATCAAGTGTCTGTGATGTTACAGACAAAAAAAGAAATGGAGGCACCAGTGAGATCCAAGCTTGGGCGGCGTTTTTAGGACCATGGGAAAGCGATGAGTTGAAAAACCTTGCAGCGTGAGAACGGATTCGACGCGACAGGGATTTTTTTTTTTCCTCTTTGTTACGGGAAGAACAAAGAATGGTGACTTTTGTTTTTCGAAATTAGTTCGTGAAAAAACAAGTTCCGTATCGGATTTACACCATGTTAGATGTTTATGTAAGTACTGTTTTTATTGTTGTTCTTAGAGAATTATCCAAAGGAATGAAATATCAAAACAAGTTTTTTAGAAGTTTCTGGGCATGGAATTAAATAGAAGAAAAAAAAATAATTTTCTGTCAACGAATAGTACATTCAGATCAACTGTTTGAGCCTAGAGTATAGGTAAATGTAGAATATTGTTGTAAACAATTTCTGTAAACGTATACACATATACGATAATAAATAAACATTGGGTACACGTAGAACTTGTCTAAATTCGGCATTGTTGAAATGGCTTTCTTAGGAAGAGCTCGCAAAGAAGAACTTCTGCAGTTGGTGGAAGAATTGGGTATAGAAGTTATGCCAAATATCAAAATTCTGGAATTAAAAAAAAATTGTCAACTTTGAAGATTATGAAGAGGATTTCGTGAAAGAATTTTTGGCAGGTATAAAAAAGCGTAGAGAAACAGAAAGACAAATGGAATTTGAGCTTGAAAAACTCAGAATAGAAGCTGGACGTCAGCCGCTGGGAGGCAGTTTGGAGCAAAATGGAAATTCTCATAAACCGAGATTAGAACTTCGTCATTTGATGAAAACATTTGACCCAAAAGACAGTGATATAAGTATTTACTTAGTTTTATTTGAAAGGCAAGCACAACAAGCAGAAATAAAAAGGGAAGATTGGGTCGCGAATTTGATAGGACTTTTGCCCTACGAAATATCACAATTGATTGCCAGAGAAAATGTGGGAGATGCTAAAAACTATGAATATGTTAAAAGGTTACTTCTTAAAAGATAAAAGTCCAGAGAAATTTAGATTGAAATTTGTACAACACATGCGTACATCAGAGAAGACCTGGAGAGATTTCGCCTTCGAGTTAGAAAATTATTGTAATGAATGGATTTCAGGACTTAAAATAGGCGATTTTGAAGGGCTAAAAAATTAATGATCACAGATCAATTGAAGCGGAGAGTGCCTATAGAAATAAGGGAGCATTTTATTGATAAATGGTCAAATATTGTCTCACCTTCAGATTTGGCTGATATGGTGGACAATTATGAAAGTTTAAAAGGAGGAACAAAGAAAAATTTGTCGAATGAATTTTGTGCTTCAAAGAAAATGCAAGGCAGTGAGAAAAAACTAGAGATAACTATGATCGGGCAAATTTTATGAAAAATGGATTTTATAACAAAAATTATGTTAAGTCAGATGTAGGACAAGGGTGGTCAAAACTGAATGTATCTCAGAATGAAGAAAGGTATGATCGCAGGCGGAAGATTCAATGTTACGAGTGTGGATCTTATGATCACATTCGACTTCAGTGTCCTCAGCTAAAATCACAGAACTCAGGAAGCGTAAATAGAATCAGAGAGGAAACTGAAGGGGATCTCTTGGCACCCTATACCTTTGAAGGGAAAATAAATGGAGTTACCCTGCCTATTCTCCAGGATACAGGTTCTTCAGTTGATATCATTTGTCAAGAGTATGTTTCGCCAGGTGAGTTTACTGGAGAACATGTGTGGGTACAGCATCTTCTGGATGAACAAAAGGTTTGTTTACCATTGGCAGAAGTTGAACTAGAATGTGAATTAGGTCATATTGTAACTAAGGCTGCAGTGATTAGGAAGTCGCTAGATCAAGGTAGACATTTACTTGGAAATAAGACTGCCACTTTGTTAAAAATAATCGATATGGAGGGGCCACTAAATTCAGAACAGGCAAATGTTGTGGTTTCTTGGTATCAAGAAAAACAGAAATGAAACAACGAAGAGGGAAATTCAGTAAAGAATGATTCAGGGAAGAAAGAAAAACAAGCCCTTCAAGGAGAGGCTGTGGGTTCCGAAGAATCAGATGAATTAGAAGAAGAAAGATAAAGCCATGTTAGAGTTGGTAAAAATGGATTCAAAAAGTTTCATGGAAGATCAACGGCAAAGTTTGAAATTGAGAAAAATTCTCAAAGAAATAGAGAAAACGGATTTTAAAAAGGCAAATTGTTATGCTGTACTAAGAAATGGGATGTTGGTGAAGAAGATCAACAAGATTGGCGAAGAGGGAGATCTTAAAGTTGTTCCAGAACAATATAGAGAACAAATAAAAAACATGTGTCATGAGGGAACTTAAGGGCATTTAGGAGTGACAAAAACCAAAGACAGACTAGCAAAGTATTTTTATTGGCCTAACTGTTATAAAGACATTGAAGAATTTGTAAAATCTTGTGATTCATGCCAACATGCTGGAAAAGCTGGGGACAAAAAGAAATCACCTTTGAAAATAGTTCCAATTATTCCTGAAATTTTTACAAAGATCAACGTTGATGCCTGTGGGCCTTTGCCCGAGACTTCAAGCGGAAATAGATACATAATTATAGCTATGTGTTTGTCATCCAAATATCCAGATGCGGTACCAGTCCCAGACATTGGATCCAAGTTGGTAGTTGACACTTTGTTACACATTTTTAGCCTCATGGGATTTCCGAAAGAAATTCAAACTGATCAAGGAGCCAGTTTTGTAAGCATTTTGACACTAGAATTTCTGGAGCGGTTTGGAATAAAAGTTACTCATAGTTCTGTATATCATCCCCAAAGTAATCCGGTAGAACGATTCCATCAAACTATTAAAAAGACGTTGAGAGTTTTATGTCTTGAGTCTGCTCCGGATTGGGAGAAACAGTTACCAGCGGCGCTATTTGCTTTGAGAACTGTGACACATGAAAGCACAGGGTTTACGCCTGCTGAATTGGTGCATGGAAAAAATTTGAGGACGCCAATGACACTATTGTATGAAAAATGGATGGGTCATCCTGAAGAAGAAAACTATGTCACTAAATATGTATTTGAGTTAATAAATAGGATGAAAAGATGTCAAGAACTTGCCATTAAAAACATGGAAGTGGCTCAATTGAAAAGAAAATATTGGTATGACAGAAATGCAGTAAAACGTGAATTTCAAGGAGATTTAGTATTGGTTTTTGTTACCTGCAGGCCAAATAAGTTAGCAAAACAGTGGAAAGGACCAGGGAAAATTGAGAAAAAAAATTCTGAGACTAATTATGTAGTAAGCTATGAAGGCAAAAATGTAAAGCATCAAGTATATCACATTAACATGCTGAAACCATACCATAAACGACCAGAATTTGTGAACTTATTTCCCGTTTGTGAAAATGGTGAAATGGATTTAGAGATCAAATTTCCGCAAGTTGAAAAAAATCCAAATATATTTAACTTCTCTGATATCGAGGAGAACAGTAAACTTCGAGAGCGCCTAAATGGCCAACAAATTCAGGATCTGAAAAAACTATTATGCCATTACTTGAAAATGTTTTCTAATATTCCAGGAAAGACTCATTTGGTCGAACATGATATCGAGCTAGCTAGTAATGCTATTGTAAGAGTTAAGCCTTACAGAATGTCGCCCAGGCAGATAAATATTCTTAAAGCCGAGATAGATAAAATGCTGCAGTACGAGATTATAGAAGTTGGTGAATCAGACTATACCATCACCCATGATTTTGGTAGAAGTACCCGGAAGAGATCCACGCCCATGTATTGATTACAGGCGATTGAATGAAGTGACAAGGACTCAGTTCTATCCATTGCCCAACATAGAAGAGTCGAAAAGGTTTCTGGAGCGAAGTATATTACAGTATTAGATTTAACAAAAGGGTACTGGCAAATTCCATTAAGTGCTAGAGCTCAATGATTGGCAGCATTTGTGACTACTTTTGGAACGTATTGGCCCTTAAAGATGCCATTTGGCCTTAAGAACGCACCTTATTTCTTTAGCAAAATGATGTCAGAACTTTTGAGAGGCTGCGAAGAGTTTGCTGTACCATATCTAGATGATGTTGCCATTTTTTCCGAAAACTGAGGAAATCATTTGATACATCTTGAAGAAGTTCTACAGAGGTTGCAGAGGGCTTCCTTGACCATAAAACCTTCCAAATGTAAGTTTGCTCAAGATCACGTCTTGTATTTGGGTCATATTGTTGGACAAGGATATCGGAAACCAGCGGAATGAAAGGTTCAGGCCATACAAGATTTTCCTACGCCAAATAACAAGACGCAAGTAAGATCATTCTTAGGCCTGGCGTGATATTACAGCAGATATATTCCAATGTTTTCTTCGATAGCAGCTCCCTTGACAGACATCTTGAAGGGTAAAAATCGTAAAGAAAAAATTATATGGTCAGAACAATGTGAGAAAGCTTTTGTGGAGCTAAAAAATCTCTATCTAGTTTTCTTGTTCTGTATGCCCCTGACTATGAACGTAGATTTATTCTACAAACTGATGCTTCAGATCAAGGAATGGGAGTTGTCCTCTCGCAAGATGGCGCTGAACATCCTGTACTCTATCTAAGCAGAAAATTTTCGACAGCAGAGAATACATACAGTACCAGTGAAAAAGAATGTGCCGCCATTATATTTGTTAGTAACTTGTACACAAAACTAGCGGATAATGCTTACCTTGGCATTCCTTTCTAGCGACGGGAACATTTCACGCACATGTTTTCCGGTCTTTGTTGATGTTATTGTCCTAAAGTCCGTTGTATGCGATGACTGGCTTTACTTCTCACACTTTTCACTGGGTATACTCATTGGATCTTTGCCTTAGGATTCAAACATCAATTTTTACCGTTCTTTATACTCGAAATTTTTGCCCATACTCTGGGCATCTTCAGGAGCGTGGCGACTTTACCACCGATGTTCGTGGTTAACTTCGCGCTAATGGAGTCTGATACTCCTTGTTGCCATTCGTCGGAAATACTTTCCTGGATATATTTCGTTATCAAGCCCGGCTGGCGCCATCTATGTTTCGTTAAGAACACGTTTTTAATTTTCTTCTCCTATCCTGGTTTTCTTGTCTTTTTTTGCCGGTTTTTCTTTTGTTGTTGTTTTTCTTGTCTTATTAGTTCTTTCCACAGGCCCGATAATGTGCTAGAGTCGTTCTGGTTAAAAGTATGACTGTCAACAAAAAAACAGAAAAAAAAATGCTAGAAGAATCAGGAACCTACGAAATTCCAATAGCACACATACCCCCAATATCGTACATTGGAAGTACGAAAAACAGAAAAAAAAAAAAAAAAAAAAAAGACTTAAACAACACATATCTAACTGGCAAAAAAAAGAAGCCAAAACTGCTTTAGTGCAATTCTGCTTGGAAAACCGGACATTCCCAAAGTTCGATGAAATTAAAATGCTAAAAAAGAATAACAGGGTTCCCACGCCACCTGGAAAACCGGGAAAACCGGGAATTCTCAGGGAATTTGAAAATTGTTCCAAAAATCAGGGAAAACTCAGGGAAAATCGTGTTTTTCCATAAAAATCAGGGAATTTCTTATCAGGGAACTGAAAAGTCAGGGAATTTTTTATTTTGCCAAAAATATTTTCTTTCAGACTTTTGTAGAATATATTTCTGTATTGCTAAGTTTTAAAATAATTCCGAGTTGTTTTATACTTCGAGGCAACCCACCCACCGATTAAAGTGCAGCTGTGCTGGGAGTGCGTCTCTTCGCGGTTTCCCCCATCTCCAGATGCTCTAAACTACAAGCGAACAAACGGACACTTCAAAGCGTGAGAGAAAGCCATTAATCACACCCCCATTTCGCAGGCTCTTATCTGCTGCGTTCGCGCAGAGGCAGTCACTTGTTCCTAAGTAGGTGTCCTGGTTCTCTGTGTAGACTGGGAAAAAATTATGAAAAAGCTATTTCCTCAATTTTTTAAATAACCGACTGAAATTTTTACAGTGAGCAAGATATATGAAAATAACGTTCCATTTTAAATTTCGCCGAAATTCATCGGAAACTTTAGAAGTTGCGCTTTTTTTTTTTATCTTTCCCCTTTCCTTTTGCATGTTTCACTTGTGTTTTATCAAACCGTACAAAAACATTTTATTTTGCCGGATGTTGGTTATCCTAATAAGATTCGTTGTTTTACGGCCGGAAAGAGATTTTTCTTGATTCTGTCTTATTTCTATTTCATAATGCATGAAGAAATTAATTTATAGCTATTTTGGCGATATTCCGATTACTGCAAGAGCTGGCTGGTTGCGAAAAATAGGGTAGTCCGACGCCCGGAACCATAGATTTTCACATCTGGGTCATTCCACGCAAAATCGTCAGATATTGAAATAATTTTCCACCAACACATCTCTGATTCTTACAGGTAGCTGCTTCCAAATTATAAAAAAAACCCTAAAAGTTTAAACTTTTTTTTGTTTCTGATAGATTAGAAGATATTATTTTTGAATTTTTGTGCATAATGGAACCGTTTTCCGTAAAAATGCAAATATCTCCGTTATTTAGAATAAGAAATATAAAATTCATCATTCTCTCGTAATTTTTCCTAAGGTTTCAGCTTATACATAGGGAAAAAAATTTTGCGAGAACAAAAGTTAGACGGGGTAGAAATTTTCTTGTAATCGTAAATTCTTTTTCTTGCGTTGCTGCACCTCACAAGAGTTGCATAAATTATTCATTTCACATCTTTACCCTCACATTGCCGAAAAAAATATAAAAAATCTACCTAGTTACTACTGATTTAAATGTTTGCCGTACTTGCTCTATTGGTTTCAAGTTTGTCAGTGCAGGCGCTAAAGCTTCTGTCTCCGTTTTGGATGACGTTATTTGTGGGGAGTTACTGCAAATGACCTGAGTGGGCTCCAGACCTTTCTCGCACTTTGCCTGATCAACATCGCACAAAAATGTTTTGCCCTTCGTAAAGATATTGTTAAGTATAAACATGCCACTCGCCACAGGATGAAAAATTATGTTGAAAAAAAAAGTGTTAGGAGGATTTTATGAGCACACATGCACACAAAACTTCCTCTAATTGTTTCCCGTACAAGTAATTTGACGTAGCGTGGAAATGAACTGTGACCTGAGAAAAGTTCAGTACTAATGTTTGTGTCACAAACGTAGCCAATCAATTTTAAGACTTCCGCATTTTGGAAGTACTTGTATGAATTGTAGCCTCTCAGGCAAAATGGTATTCCGTATTAACTGTTAGTTTTCTCCACTTGTTGCTTCCATTATTTTTTCTTTATCTAGGGTTTAATTTTTTTTTTTTTTTGCCGTTATGGCATTAGGATCTCTGTGTGCCAGCTTATTGGTTATGAAATTTAACAGCACAATGTCTAAATATCCTATGCTGCGTTATTTAGAAGCAAATAGCAGAGGTGCCAACTATTACGAATTGCCCGTAATTATTACGGTTTCGACTGTCAGATTACGGAATTAGGGGCAGGTTGGAAGAATTACGGATTTCAGTGTGTTTTGGAGAATCTCAATTTAGTATCCTTTTTCGTTAAAATCTTTTAGTGCGACGCTGCCGATTTGTCGGCCTTCGATTTTGATCCGCATATTTTCCGAATCAGACTGCAGATTTCGGCGTCTCAATGATCATATCATTTATCAATCAGATCGTTTTGAAATGGAATGTCCCTGCAATGGTCTAAGCGATGGGCTCTGATCATTCGTCTGTAAGGGGTCCGGGTTCGAATCCCGTTGAGGCATGGATGTTGTGTTTGTCTTAAGGCACTGGCTTTCTCCCTTCCCGGGAGCCAGTGACCCTAAATTAGGGACGGGCGACTGCTTATAGCCCATTGAGTTGCTCACGGTGGTCGTTAAACCTCTAATCAAAAAAAAAAAAAAAAAATGGAATGTCCATGAATCATATCGTCAAACAGCGATATTATCGGAAGAATGGTACCGTAATTTTCTTCGTATAATCCGCGGATTATCTGTTAAAAAAGTTAAAATTATAGGTTTTGCGGATTATACACCGATGCGGTTAGTACGCCGATTTAAAAAAAAAAAATTACAACCTTCCGATTTTTAAAAAAATATGCAGCGTGATTGTGCAGGGAAGGGTGTAATAATTGGAAAAGGAACTCCCTCGGAAGAATTTTCCTCAGTTCAGGACTTTGTACGGAGCGGGAGGAGGGGGAGGAATGTCGTAACGAAAGATCGGGAAAGTTGTGGGGAGGGATGACAGGGGTCATTTTGATATCGTTGAGGAGAGCTCTGACTGTCGTGCAGGCTCTGTTTTTGGCAAAAGCTAAAGAAGTACGCACAGCACTTGCTGCACGAACCTATGCGTTTCTCCTTTCGGATTTCATGTGCGCGACCTTGTGTCTAGTTTGCTTTCGTTGTTTTGGTGAACGTCGTTGCTGCTGTTTTCCTTCATTGCTAATCATGATGTCTCTGAAAAGGAAACGTTTTAGTTACACTGCCGAATTTAAGCTTGAAGTGGTGGACAGAATTGAGGATATAATCGTGTCACTGCGCGATAGTTTTGAGGTCAGAACACAATCGTGCAGCAACATACGGAAAGCCTCTGTGTCGCGATCTAAAACGTAAACAAATCCGTCGGTTTATTCCGCGGGAGAATTCACGGGTTTTTTATTGGCCCGCGTATAAGACGATCTCTCAACTCTGAAAGCAGGAATTCCTCCAAAAACTTTCGACTTATACGCGAGTACATACGGTATTTCTACGACTTGTTCTGTATCAGTCTTTCGTCATTGGCAAGGTGTAATGCAATACTCTGGAGCTGCATCGGCGTGATCTATGGATGCCACACCCTTTATCTGTCCGGAGATATAAAACAGTTACCTTTAAAAATGAATTTCTTCATTTAATAAAATCGTTTTGTTTTTTTCCTCTCTTACTTCTTCGGACTCATTATGTGTTTCTGGAACGTGGAAAGAGCGATGTATTTATTTATTTTCTGGCGCCACGTATTTGGAGGATTTTCACTTTGGATCTCGCTCTTTGGATTTAACTGCTATAATATATATAGCCAGTGCCGTTAATACCCACCAGATGGAGACGTCTCAGTAGCTGAGCCCATCTTACGGATTTATGATGTCAGAAGCTGATTTAAAAATACACATAGCACCGTGGATTGTTGGCCACCATGGTGTAAAGCTAACGCGCTAGGCTATATATGGAGAGATCCGTGGATTCAATTCCCCGGCGGCGGCTGAAAACAATTTTTCGGTTGCTATGTGTTTCTGGAACATGGAAAAAGCGATGTATTTATTTATTTATGTGACCGACTTTTCTGTCGGAAATTCCACTTCTGGTTCAACATCTATGATGTGCGGATTATACGGCGATTTTTATTTCCTGAGTGTCACAGTCTGCGGATTATACGAAGGATTTTTTTTTTTTAATATGAATTTCGTGGTCTGCGGATAATACGACTAAAATTACAGGTAATATGCCGTAAGTGTCATCGTAAAAGAGTTTGCGCTTGCTATCGGTTCCCCACGCACTTTTCCGTGTGACGGGAGAAAGGTGACTTTAGCCAAAACTTTTCCAGCTGCAGTTGAGGCAGTGCTGTTCACTTTGCATTGTTGGTGAATTATAAGACGTCGTACTGTCGGAAATCACTTTTTCGAGCCCCGTTCGAAGTGCAATAACGATCAACTCGTCGCAACCCGTGGTCCCGTGATGACGGATGTTTATATTTCTTGCGGACTTTCGCCGCGCGGGAGAACGAAGTGCGGTGTTTTATTACTAGAAGCTCTTCACATTATTCATTTCTTTTTCCCAAACAAACAGACACAATCGCAAAACTCCGTGAATTACGAATCCCCATCTTTTTCCAAACTCGTGTTAGCAGAGGATGATTTTATTGACAGCTTGTTCCTCAGACTAGGAGACGTGCTTTTTCCCACTGCGTGAAATTGTTTTCTAAGGTTATTTGAAGTGGCTTTTAGTGAGAGTGAAAGTTTGCCAAGTGATGGTGATGATTTTGAATCATCTGAGAGTGATATTGGCCTAGCAACATCAAGCCAAAAAAACTAGCCACCGTGCCACGCACACCTTATCTTCTTCAGAATGTGAAGATCTTCATAGTGAATCTTCAGATCATGAAAGTTCTGAAAGTGAATGGGAGGATGTTAATAGAGAGAAGTGATGAACAACCTCAGCATCTTTTTTTATTAACATGAAATGCAGAGGCCCAAACATGCTCCCCGCAACTGATGTGGGCACCTATTGCATATTTTTTACTTGTTTTTTACCAATTTCATCCTTGGAATTATCGTTTCTGAAACAAATAAATATGCAAAGAGGTTTCTCCAGGAACATCCAAATCTTGAGCAAGGAAATGGAAAATGTTACAAATGCTGAAATAAAGGTTTCCTTGCTTGCCTTCTTCTAATATGAGAGTAATCAGTAGCCCATGTAGGACGAGATGATTGCCAAAGGCATATCCAGTCAAAACAAACACCAGGATTGTGTAAAATTAAAGACTCGATCAAAGCTCTTGGATAATTTTTTTGCAAAAAAGAATGAAAATAGCGTGATAAACGCTGAATTGCTGTTTACTACAATCGTTGTGGAGCATAACCTACCTATAGCAAGCTGTGATCATGCTGGTCGCTTCTTTCATGCCATGTTCTCAGACTGATATTGATGAAGCTGGATATCCTTGAGCAGATGTGGCATGGAATGAAATATCTAAGACAAAGGATTCATCTGGCCTTCCCAAGTATTCCACATTGCCTAAACTAATGTTGGTAATATTGACTATCCCTCACAGCAATTCCTCTACGTAGAGAATATTTAGTATAGTAAAGAAATACCTCACGTACTTTTTGCCCAACAATGAGCACCAAAACAAACATTAAGTGCCCTTGTTGTACAGAAAAGTAAAGCATTTTCCTCAGGTGAGCTATGTTATAAAAAGTTTTCTGAAAAAGAATATACCACTGCAAAACAAGCAACAAGGAGTTTTTATGTCAGCAATGACATGAGGTAAGTACAATATTGATAATTTAATTTCATATTTTTTTTGTGAGGATAGTGTAAACATGCAAAGTTATTACATATTTCATGCATTAATTTCTCATGAAATACCCATTCCACGCGTTAACGGCATATGGTGATTACCGATAGGCACCTCATACAAGTATTACAGGTTACACAGTAATACAATAATATTGTCCTTAACTTTTTAATAAAAAAATGGTGTGTTACATTACTGAAAGTTTGTGTTACATTATTGAAACATTACTGAAAAATCCCCTATTTATTACTGATATGTTCTGCTAGAGGTTGGCACCTCTGAAATAGCATAGATTCGATGTTCTCATACCCAAGTGCAAGAACTAACTTTAGCTAAAATAATTACAATTTTGATTTTTAAATGTTAGCAGTATTTTACCTGATTGCTAGAATTGTTGGGATGGTACTGGCACACGTTTTTCCTCAGATGCAGAAATGCTGTCATGATTTTCTGCTCTCTCTCTTCTTTTTTTATTTTTTAATAGCTGTTTTAGTTTGCTTTGTCTTTAAAGATTCTAAGTGAATTCCAATAGAAAATACAAATTGTTAGATCGATTTGATAGAACCGCTCTAACAAAATGTTAAGAGACTCTGTCAGACATTCTCCATTTTATCATTCCCATTAGACTTCAATTTCAGCAAAAGTTTCCGTGTTCTTTAATATTTATGTAAAATAAGCACTTAAAGGATGTAAAGCTTCAGCATTGTATCATTTAACGGCAATTTATTCTCTTCAGTCACATTCTCCCAGCTTGCATTTTTAAACCTAACTGGAACTCTAAATGTTGTGAGTCGTTTAAAATGTTATTTATATACTTGTGTGCACTTAAAATACAGATAAACCAGTTATATAATTTCACCTAATCGATTGAAATATTTCATTATATGTAGAATTTAAATTAAGTCTTTGTTCACATATTCTTGAAAACATGTAAATACATGGTTTGCCACCTCGGTGGTGCAGTGGTCTAAGCTCTGGCTTCTGACTATTCGTCCAAGTGAGCCTGGATTCAAGTCCCAGATGAGGTATGGGTGGTGTGTTTATCTTACGGCACTGGCTCTCCTTCTTCGGAAGCCAATGGTCCTAAATTAGGGATGGACGGATATAGCCCAACAAGTTGCTTATGGTAGTCGTTAAACCTGAAACAAAAAAAAATAAGACATGATTTTGTTAAATATTATGTAAAATTTATGCTAAATACACAAATTTTTGTAACTATAAAGTAATTAGGGAAAATGAAAGTTATTTATCCTTTATATTCCATATTTTCTGTTTATCTTTATGGACTGTATAATCGGGACGTTCATTATGTGGTGTCTTTTTAATTCTCCCTCATATGTGAGATGAACATAACATTATCAGTATTAATTTCAGGTAAGCAATTATTTGCAATTACAGCCTGTCTAGAATTTGATAAATCTTGCTTTCAATACACATTATTCCTTAGTTCTAAAAATTATCAAAACTGAATTTAAAAAATTGCCTGTAGACATTACGGTTTTATTCGATTTCTGCAGATAGTTTGCTTCATATTTTGTAACGTGGAACAGCTAGGCACAGTGGCCTGGTACACTCTTGCTTGGAGAAACACATCACAAGAGAACCAATTAAACAATGGATCAAAGCCCTTTGTTGGGTGATTCTCTTTCAACATTTCTCTGAGCAGGAGCCCATTCGGTCATTAAGCTTATCTACACTGTGCTATAGAAGAAAGGAAAACAAACTATTTAACATACAGATTTTTTTTTTGCATATGAACTGTTTCTACGGGAATGTATTAACAAATTGTACATGGGCAGTATACCACTTAGGTTCAGAAAAGATCATGGAATTATAATACCAAAAATAATATGCCTCATGCATTTAATTGTTATTCATAAAAAGCAGGTAATTGTATAAAGAACAGTTATTTAAAGAATTAACAAATGTATGCTTTCATAAGGAACGCAAGAATGTAAGGAAATGTAACAATTTGTCGCAATGTTATTTGATTTGCTGCTCTGGAAAAACTCTCAGAACCACCTAGAAAACCTGGAAAAGTCAGGGAATTTTTTTTCTACTTTTAAGTGGGAACCCTGAATAAAAAATCGGAAAGGCAAATGAGGAGGGAAGAAGCAATATTAATCTACAAAAATAAAGCAAGGGTATGTAACCAGAACGACCCTAGCACATTATCGGGCCTGTGGAAAGAACTAATAAGACAAGAAAAACAACAACAAAAGAAAAACCGGCAAAAAAAGACAAGAAAACCAGGATAGGAGAAGAAAATTTAAAAAAGTGTTCTTAACGAAACATAGATGGCGCCAGCCGGGCTTGATAACGAAATATATCCAGGAAAGTATTTCCGACGAATGGCAACAAGGAGTATCAGACTCCATTAGCGCGAAGTTAACCACGAACATCGGTGGTAAAGTCGCCACGCTCCTGAAGATGCCCAGAGTATGGGCGAAAATTTCGAGTATAAAGAACGGTAAAAATTGATGTTTGAATCCTAAAGCAAAGATCCAATGAGTATACCCAGCGAAAAGTGTGAGAAGTAAAGCCAGTCATCGCATACAACGGACTTTAGGACAATAACATCAACAAAGACCGGAAAACATGTGCGTGAAATGTTCCCGTCGCTAGAAAGGAATGCCAAGGTAAGCATTATCCGCTAGTTTTATGTACAAGTTACTTTGAAATATTGCACGTAAAAGAGAATAGTAGAATAATTAGAGCTATATAATAGTCAGAATTAGAACTACTAAGTGGAATTCATTATATTTGTGGTACAGAAACTGAAATGCTACCTGGATGGTCAAAATTTCCTCATACAAACTGATCATAACCCTCTCGTTTGGTTATGCACCAACACAAGTTCAAATGCTCGTCTGATGAGATAAGCCCTTGCTTTACAAGCATATGATTTTGATCGGGAAACTATGCATAAAAATGCAGATGGACTGAGCAGGATTCCAAATTTAGATGATCCACCTTGATCATGCTATGTGTCTGCTAGTGAAAACATTTTTTGTTTTTTTTGTTTTTGGTTGTGGTTGTGGTATATAATACATAGAAATTGTTGGAAAACACGTAAATATAATTGTTAAATTAACTCATATATTTCTCTTTGTAAATGGATTATGACTCATTATGTGAACTATATATGGCTATTGTATTGTAAAATGGCATGAACTTTTTACCACTGGAAAAAGTTTCTCTGGAGTGAGGAGGAGTTGTAAAATACGAACTTCCACGCACAAAAGTGCGGAATGATACATTGACAATTAATGACTTAAGCGTGTGGTGAGTGATGTGGGGGAGTAGCGTGAGAAATATTGAAGGAGTAGGACATGCCGAGCTTTGGCTAAGACAACAAGTTTAGTTTGTACCGCAGAGTGTATTCCAGTTTATGTTTTTGTGTGCAATAGTTAAGAAATAAATGTTCTGTTTTGTTATCGAGTGTCTGGGATGTTACAACGTGAGACAGCCGTGGACATAGTGTCGCATGTTTCGTAGAGGTAGCATGGGTGCTCTTTAACTTTTTCAGCTGAAGTCATTCACTTTTGTTACTTTCTATTCTTGGTCATTCTGGAGGCTTCATGTAGTAATCCACATATATTTTTTCATTTATAACAAAAAGGTGGTCACGTCACATATATCAACACAACATAGTTGTGGTCCTATTGTACATATTAACATTCATAAAACTATCGGGTTGTTTATCTCCCTTGTCATACATACATACCTTACATTCATACATTTCTTTATACACTATATACAACCTGCAAATACTCAAACAACTCACTATATACATATATACATATGACCCTTTAACCTCAGTTAACTACATCTATGTTTTATCAAAACAGCCTTCCGCTTGCTCATATCTCCTATTCCTTTTTTTGTGAAAAGGTTTTGCAAAGGAGCTCTCCCATGCCGCTCTCCACCCTCAGCAAACACCTCAAACCCAAGTACTTTCTGTAGCTTTCTGCTTCCACCCTGGGGGGGGGGGGGGTACTCTGACCAATACTCACGGTATCAGCAGAGTAAGTAAGTGACTTCTCCAGGGCAACATCAGCGTTCGAAGCTTTGTTCTCTTGGCTACTGTGGCACCATCTCTTGTTGGCTTTAGATTTCGATTTTCTAATCTTTTTATTTTTCTGTTCAACTCTTATTAAATTCTTCCAGTTATTTCGTATTACATTTGGATCATTATGGTTACATACTGTATTTCTATTTTTTTCAATCAACACAGATTCTGCAATCCTGAGGTGTTTTTCAGATTTACAACTCTTTATTATTTCAATCTTGTCAAATTTTGGAAATTGTTGGTTGGCCAGACAGTACTGAATGAGTGCTGTTTTTTCTTCCTTTTTCTGCCAGTTTTTTATATGTTATTTCAACCTGTGTTTTAATTTATTTTTGGTACTTCCTATATATGATATTGGAGAAAATAGAAATACAGTATGTAACAATAATGATCCAAATGTAATACGAAATAACTGGAAGAATTTAATAAGAGTTGAACAGAAAAATAAAAAGATTAGAAAATCGAAATCTAAAGCCAACAAGAGATGGCACCACAGTAGCCAAGAGAACAAAGCTTCGAACGTGGATGTTGCCCTGGAGAAGTCACTTACTTACTCTGCTGATACCGTGAGTATTGGTCAGAGAGCCCCCCCGCCCCCTCCCGGTGGAAGCGGAAAGCTACAGAAAGTACTTGGGTTTGAGGTGTTTGCTGAGGGTGGAGAGCGGCAAGGGAGAGCTCCTTTGCGAAACCTTTTCACAAAGAATAGGAGATATGAGCAAGCGGAAGGCTGTTTTGATAAAACATAGATTTAGTTAACTGAGGTTAAAGGGTCATTTGTATATATGTATATAGTGAGTTGTTTGAGTATTTGCAGGTTGTATATAGTGTATAAAGAAATGTATGAATGTAAGGTATGTATGTATGACAAGGAAGATAAACAACCCGATAGTTTTATGAATGTTAATATGTACAATAGGACCACAACTATGTTGTGTTGATATATGTGACGTGACCACCATTTTGTTATAAATGAAAAATATATGCAGATTACTACATGAAGCCTCCAGAATGACCAAGAATAGAAAGTAACAAAAGTGAATGACTTCAGCTAAAAAGTTAAAGAGCACCCATGCTACCTCTACGAAACATGCAACACTATGGCCACAGCTTTGCGACACTATGACCATGGCTGTCTCACGTGCTGGAAATGTGAAATATGGAGCAAAAAACCAGATAATGGTAAGTTGCCTTAAGTCTGTTATAACATGCAAGAATATAACAATATGAACAAAGTGTATATAGAAGTTTAGAAATATGTATAACTGTTGTTAAGGATACAACTTGCTACAGACTCCTCAGTTAAGTGGATGAGATTAGCTACAGAATCCTCGGTCAAGTGGATGAGATTAGCTACAGACTCCTCTGTCAAGTGGATAAGATTAGCTACAGACTCCTTGGCCAAGTGGATGAGATTAGTGTTCATCTTTCTCAATAAATTTTTCGAGACAATTAATAAGATGTCATCAGCAAGTGCTTCTTTCCAACATTACAATAAGTTCTTTGTGTCTACTAAGTACCCAAAAGGTAAGCTGAAATACCCAGAATTTGCAGCAAGAAATAACTTCAGGAAATTATTTGCATTGTTCATATTTTGAACCTTTATTTTTAAATACACCAGAGTTGAATAATAATGAAACGCATGTAGCGTATGAAATCCGTTTATTTTCGTGGTGTAGTCAGCACAAATATTCGCCAAGCTTTCGCACTCCACTGGGAGGCTTTTTCAAGGCAATGGTAGACACATGCTTTTGTGTCTACCATTGCCTTGAAAAAGCCTCCCAGTGGAGTGCGAAAGCTTGGCGAATATTTGTGCTGACTACACCACGAAAATAAACGGATTTCATACGCTATATGCGTTTCATTATTGTTCATATTTTGTAACTCAAAAACAATTTGATTTTGATGGTCTAGGCTTGTTGGTAAGGCTACATGAGTTTAATTGTAGGCTGTCTAGGCTTCCTAATCTGGACATGTGAATAGCTGAAGTAAATTATGATGGTGGCTTTTAATTTTAGATGTGGTGTATAATACACTGGCGTGCAAAAATTAAGGACGAGACAATTTTTCGAATGTAACGTTGTACAGAAGTGCTCCACATCGACTCAAATCATACCATAAGATCCCCAAGATGTAAGAATATGGGACAAGTGAGCAAAACTGTCCAAACAAGGAATCCAAAGGATACAAAGGCACTTTATTGAAAAGGTAGCTTCGAGCACAACTGGACAGAAGACAGAAACGTCCATGTGACAGGCCAAGAAAAACCCAGTCTTTAGTAGGGGATATGATCACTCCTGACTGCGTTGCAGGATTTACAATGTCTGTCCATGCTGAGGGGCGAGATCGTCAAGGAGCTGTCGAGGCATCGCGGCCCATTCCTCTTGTAGTGCCAATCGCAGCTGCGGAATCATTGCTGGCGGCTGGTGACGTGCTGACAAGCATCTCCCGAGAAAGTCCCACACGTGTTCGATTGGATTTAGGTCCGGGGACCTTGTGGACCAATCCATGCGTTGAATATCTTCACTCTCCAACAGCTTTGCGACAGCCATTGTACGATAAGGTGTAGCGTTGTCGTCCACGATGAGGAACTCAGGACCCACAGCACCTCTAAACAGACGCACGAGAGGCAGGAGAACCTCGGTACAATAGCGGACATCAGTGACTGAACCTCCTTGGAAGATGTGGAGGTCAGTATGGCTAGCAAGCATGATACCGGCCCGAACGAGAACTCCGCCACCTCTAAACCAGTCCCTTTCGATGATGTTGAAGGTGTGATTGCGTGTTCCCTGCTCTCTCCATATGTGTATGTCCAGAATCGCTCATCAGACTAAATTGGCTCTCATCCATAAAGAGAACTCAACCCCATTGCTGATGTGTCCAGTTCTTGTGTTCCTGGCACCACAGAAACCACAGTCTCCGATGAGCAGGCGTTAAAGGCACACACCGTACTGGTCGTCGTGCAAATAGACCACCTTTGTGCAGCCTCCTGGCCACGGTAAACCGCGATAACGGACGTCCAGTTGTCTGTTGCATGTGCCTTGCGATTTCTCCCGCTGTCTGCCGTCTGTCTCTTCTCACCTGTAGGACAATATACCGGTCGTCCGCCACCGTGGTTGCTCGTGGACAATCACTGCTAAACTCTCGGACAGCTGTTCCTGTCGTTTGAAATGCTCTCCAAGCTCATGAAATGATGCTGTGAGTGATCCCGAACTCCTAGGCCACACTAGTTGCACTTCGACCTTCTTTCAACTTCCCAATGATGCGACCTCGGGTAAAGTCATTTAGATGTCGTCTACTGGATTGCCTGTTGGCCATATCACACGGTGGCAGCAACTCGACGTCGTTCAAACCGATGTACACCATGCAATAGCTTTCACCGAATTGCTGAACACCGCCCGTGTGCTCTATACCCTTTCCCCCCCCCTCCCTGTCATGCTGCATATATGCGCATGCCCTACCGTACCGGACCCTAGTCTATCTCCTGAGTGGTCTTTCGGTCCGTTCTGCCTGCTCGTTCCGCTGTTATGCTAATTTCCCTTCTTCATCCCTAATTTTTGCACACCAGTGTAAATGCTATAGCCGTGCTCTGAAATAAATTTTGGAAAATATGTTGTACAAGATTGCAAGATTACAGATGCCATGCAAAGTATGAGTTCCATTCAGAGTTGCTTTACATAAGCCATAGGATAAGTGTCTGATGCTCACTTGTGTGTTACTAGAAAGGTAAACAGTAGCTTTGGGCTGGATTCAAGTATTGTATTATTTTTGCAACTGTTTTGTTTGATGCTCATAAATAAGGCTTTTTATGCATGTTTAAAAACTGGGAATGAGGAATCAACCTTATAATATAACCTTCACCATGTGTATTTTCAGGAACTGATGGCATGTGAAAGTCAAGGGGTACCAGCATTTACTATCCTTTCCTCAATAAGAAAACAGTAAAACAAAAAAATGCTAAGCTGTGTTTCTATATTTTCTACTGTTGGATAAGTTATTGAAATATGATGATAGTACATATAGTCGAGAAAAACTTTCTAAGGACTACAGAATAGTAGTTGAATATAACTGACAAGCTATAGCCAACCAATATGTGCTGTTCAAGTACAGTGTTATCCCAATGTGAATCATACTGCTTTAGTGTTCACCCTAGAAATTGAAAAGGGCAGGGTAATTTTCTGAAAAAGGGCACATTATTTGTATAAAAAAGGGGGGGGGCATGTTATATGTGTGCAAAACATTTTAGGATCTGAAAAAAAGGGCACTTTGGGATGACAGCAGGTCATATCTGGAAAAAAGGGCACATTTTTTTCAAAAAGGAGCATTTTATGTATTCATAGACCCAGCTATCCCACCTCCCTGAAATCAAACTCTGACCATGTTCTCATCCTAAGCATAATACCATTATATACAGTGGTAAAGTAGGAATATTTTTTAATAGGTTTTGTAATATTTATATATAGGTTTTTGTAATATTTTTTTATGCATTTAATATATTTTTTCCCGTGAAAACCAAAGAATGTAAATTAAAATTGATTTCAATATATTGAAATGGTTTCATTAACAACATTCATTTACTCAATAAGAATCAGATCTATTTTTTCTATAACCAGAACAACATAACATTTTTTTAGTTGCCTATTCATAGATAAAAAGTAAATGCTTCTTACCATACTTCTTTCTGATCAATGGATAATTAAATGCATGAAAACATACATTAAAATTATTTGAACCAAATGACTGAAATAAAAAAAAATAAAAAAACTTGCTTCCATCCAGTGTTTTGTTGCTTAAAGGGGGAAATTTTTTTTTTTTAAATTCAGCATTTGATTTGATAGCCAACAAATTGCCCTTATTTTCTAACTGGAGTTGAATTCACTGGTAACCAAGATAAAACCAGGAAATTAATCTTTTCTTTTGAATCATCCAGTGTTCTACTGCTTCAGGGAAACAAACTTCACTATTTAATTTGATTGCAGATTTGCAGTCCAAAAGTGATTGTTTAAGCGTGGATGATAATGGTCCATGATGTTCAGAATTTCTAAATTTTCTTGCCAAGCTGCGTATTCTTTTTTTTTTTTTTTTGTTGTCATTTTTTCCCCCTCATTTCACTTTGTGATTATATTCTTATTGTTTGTTTTTCTGATAATACTCCTTGTTCTTAATATCTTGCAATTAGTGATAAAGAGAGACTTGATATTTTCTAAGAATTTTTCCTAACGAAATGCATGTTTCTAACAATCTCTTCAAAACCAACCAATCATTTTAGTTAACATTTTGCCCTTTCCCCTTTTTCAAAGTGAAATTCAATTTTAAAATTGGTACTTAATTGGTCTGTGATGGAATCTGTCATTTCTGTGATCCATAAAATTGTTATCACGGCAGAGTGAACAATGCAGTTTCGATTTTTTACATTTAATTTCACTTAAAACGTGTTTTCTCAATCTGTAGTAACATTTTGTTGTATTAAGAGCAGAGCAAACATATTTTGGTTTGTTTAAAGCAAAATTAATGTTCCAAAGACACTACTGTGTGCTCATCATGCAGAGGAAATACGATTCAATGGGGGACAAAAGACAGCGATGGAAAGTTAAAGTTCCCATTTTGAACTTCAATTCTTTTGTTAACAAAAGTAAATAATTATTGCTCTTTGTCTGTTGATAAGCAGGAAGTGACTAATCAATGCAAAACCATGCATTTTTGGAAAAACTTAATAAAAGCAAGCTGCTGAAGTTGTTTTGTGAGGTCAGAGCTCCAGCTGAAGCTCAGATGTCCATTATCATTACTTCGTGCTCAAACTTCAATGGGGAAAAAAAACGTCTCCCCTTTCTTGAAGAGTGAATCTATAAATAGATCACACCCACTTATTTACTGAGCAGAGCACTGTTTTTTCCCATGTGTGAGTTGGATGATAGAAAATGCCTTGCAAATTTATAGGTTTTTGAAAAATTAAAATAAATTCTTTAGTAATGAAAAAATAATTTGACCACCAGACCATATGGAGAGACAAATTTTCAAGCCTGGTGTAAAGCAACTTTTCATACCTTCCGCTCCAGTCGCCACGCTGCTAGTGGTGACTGCTAATTTTTATCTTTACTTGGAACCAGTGGCCCTAAATTAGGGACGGGTGACTGTTTATAGCTCTTTGAGTTGCTCATGGTGGTTGTTAAACCTCCAAATGAAAAACAAATGTTGCAATTTCTACGAGATCTTGTTAACTGTAAGGTTTGCAGGTATGTACATGTAGCAAGACAGTTACATGGGTACGTTTGTGACTGACGCTATGATTGTGGGCTTGGCAAGCTGCGGAATGGCAAGGACGATACAAGACTAAGGGCAGGGTAAAAATCAGGCGAGGGCAGCTGGTATTTTACCATCCAAAAAGCGGGCAGGGCAAATTTTAATATGTCAAAAACAGGCAGGGTGCTGCACCCTGCTAAAACGACCTAAGGGAAAACACTACTTCTTTAATGCTCTTGAAATCATTGAGTTTATAAACATGCACATAGTTTTCTCTGATGATCACATATTTAGAGTGAAATCTTGTATTTGCTTCCAAACACTTTTTCCTCAAAATTTTGTTTCTCTCCCGGAAAAGTGCAACTTTTTGCTTCTTAACTATGTTATTAAAGAAACTTATTTATGAATGATTGATTTCAAATGTGTTTTATATAAAATTTGCGTGTTTGATTTAATATTATCTTCATGAAACAGACTGTGTATAATTTCTCTGGTTGTTGTTGCTGATGAACATGAGTATTTATAAAACTTTAAAACATTTTGTTCTTATAAGTGTGTGTCATGTTACATGTGCATTGGGATATTCTAGCTTCTAGTTTGGTGACTGAAATGTCATGTTGAAATACTTTAATAGGACCCATAAACTTTTATCTTGAGTCATGAAGATCTAATACAGAAATGCTGAGTATATTTTATGGTATCTGCAGTGTTTATTGCCAGCTTAGCAGAGGAAATAAAAGTCTTTTCTCAACTAACAGTAATAAAGTAAACATACATGTAACCTAAACAAAGAAATGCAGATTATACTTGTCGTTGCAGTTATCTACAATACTATTAGTTTGTTTTGTTTTTTTTTACAATGGCAGCTGCAAAAGGAACGTTTGTGTTAAATACATGTCTGTCTGGTTACACTTACACCATTGAGCTATTATATTATCATAGATGCCAACTAGTACGGATTTTTGGTTGCTGTTGCGGAAGTACGGAAACACCGCTGAAATTACGGGAAATCGCCATTTGATTTAATTTTCAGAGATAGAAAGCAAATTTTCATCAACTTAAAAATTTTTGTTGGTTCTTCAAGTTTTTCTGGGGGAAAAAATAAATGCTAATTCAGGGCTGCCAGACCTGCGCCAATGGCGCCAGCCTGCGCCAAAATGTTGTTCTTGCGCCATTCTGCTAAAAAATCGCCATTTCGACGAAATCTGCGCCAAAAGTTAAAATTTACCGGTCATCGATATTTTAGCGTTATCTTACGACATTCGAAATCGATTCAGCGGTTAATTCGTACGTGAGATTCTTTCGCGGAGTCTCCTCCATTTTTTTTTTTTTTTTTTGTCATTTTCATCGAGATCAATGCAAAAGTGAAGACATTTTCGGGATATTAGTTGGGGGGGGGGGGGGTCGTATTCCATCTGGGGACGTTGTTTTGTCTTTTTAAACGTTCGGAAACGGAAGTTAAACGAAGTGCAGATTTTTCCCGTAATCGTATTTTTTTCTCGCGCGATGTTGCTTCTGTTCAGTATTGTTAAATATAATTTCAGCTTGAAATTGTAGGCAACTATTTTCGAAAACGGAAGTTAGGCCGCCCGAAAAGTTCCCCGTAATCTTCGGCAACGAGATTCTCACTCTGATTCGAGGAATTCCGTCTTTTTTTGTTATCATTTGGACCATGTACGAAATCGATGCATAACTGAACTTAAATTTTGGGAGGATTGGTGGCGTCGGGTCGTTTTCTCCATCGGAGGACGGAATTTCGTCCTTCGAAAACGGAGAGTAGAAGGAGGTAAGATTTCTCTGGTAGTTGATTTTTTTCTCGCGATGTTTCCTCTACCCAGTATTGTTAGATATCATTTTATTCCATAAATATTTGTATTTCAGCTTGAAAATGTCGGATAAATTTCCGAAAACTGAAGTCAATTCAGCTTGATGAAAATGTTGGATAAATTTCCGAAAACTGAAGGCTTGAAAAACTGTTATTTCAAGCCATGTTTCCTGATTCAGCGATCACAAAAAAATATTTGTGTGGAAGAACCAAGGCTACTGCACTAATTCAGCACATGGCCAGTGTTTCTACAAGTAACATCGTATCTGAAGTTTAAAAAAATCCTTTTTCTCTATCTACGGACGGAAGTAATGATGCTCAAGCAAATAAACTGTATCCCATTACAATAACATATTTTGACGAAAAAATAGGGAAAAATTCAACTGTTTTGTTATCATTGGTTGAATCAAGTAATAATACAGGGGAAAGAATATCAACGTTGTGAACAATGAGTTTGTTAAAAAAATATCTCATGGGGCAACTGTGTGTTATTTTCCTGTGACAATGCTAGCACTATGATAGGTCAAGTAAAAGGCGTTGTTTCTCACATAAAGAAGGTTCAGCCTGCAATCATAGTGCAGTGATATTCATGCCATTTAGTAAATTTAGCTGCACAGAAATCTGCTACTCAACTGAAAGGATTTAATGTTGAGCAGTTTCTGATACAGTTGTACTTTTTTGGGAGAAAAGTTCAAAGAGTAAACACAATCTAAAACTGAGTCAAGCTGTTTGTGGTACTAAACCAAACAAATTCTAAAGCATGTCAATACTCGCTGGTTATCACTTTTGGAATCCATAGACAGAATTTTAGAACAGTGGGAGGCTCTAGAACATTATTTCAGTGACAATGAAGAAGCTAATTCACAGTATAAGAACCTTGCAAGTATGATTGGAAATCCTTCATCTAAACTTTATTGTCTTTTTTTATCTGCTACTCTTCCTTTGTTTACATCTGTTAACATGTTCTTGTAGCAGGAAGCTCCACTTGTGCATGTATTAAAAAGAAAACTTCATAGTCTGTTATCTGAATTGCTTGTACGATTTATCAAGCCATCAGCATTTGATGTGACAGCAACATCTCTTGCAGATAGAAATTTTGAAAGAAGGAGAAATCAAAAGAAAACTGTGATCTCGTAATTGGGTCAAAAGCGAGATCTTATATAGGCATAACTGCGGATCTGAGTGAAGACACGGTGGCTACTTTTTATTTTGAGGTAAGGGAATTTTACAAGGCAGGCTGCAATTACATTTTAAGAAAATTTCCACTTAATGATGAATTTCTGACTCATGCTGAAATTGCAGATGTAGCATTAAGGCAAAGTGTTTCTTTTTACATCAGTCCAATATATGTGTTCCCTGTTTCCAGTTTTGAAACCAGAAGAATCTGACTAGGTGGAATCTGAATTCGCTCACTACCAGTTTGAAAATTTTAACTGTGCTGTTACTTCTGGGAGAATGGATGAAGTGTGGCACAGAATTTCTTTAATGAAAAATGAAAGTGGCCAGTTGAAGTATGAATCATTAAGCAGAATTATGAAAATGATTTTAATAGACCCTCATAGCAATGCAAGTACAGAAAGAATTTTCAGTATTGTGAAAAAAAACATGAATGAATTCAGACCTAATTTAAGTACTCATGAGCTGTCTTCTTTATTAGTAGAAAAAATAAACAGCATTGCACACAGTGAACTATGCTATCAGAAGAAGTTTTCGCAAATTGAACTAAGGAAGGCCAAAATGGAAACTACAGCCAGTTTATCATAATAATTTGGCCAACATTCCAAGGAATAATTTTTCTTCATGTCTGGAGGTAATTTATTATATTTTTCTGGTAGACAATATTTTAAATTTTCCCACTAGCAAATTATTTTTTATTGTATTATTATTATTTTGTTAATAGTTCTGACAGATAAAAATTTGTTGCAGTGTTAAATACCCAAATTTGCCGCTGTAGACTGGATTACTGAAAATTACTGAAAAATAATATTCGTTACTGAAAAATTAACATGTTGGTTACTGAAAACTACTTTTAGAGGTTGGCATCTATGTATTATGACCACCCCTGGCCTAGAGAAATGAGCATTCCTGGAGACCTAATGGTGGTGCAGGTGAAGTTCACAGAGCAGTATATATGCAACCCAAGGACCAGCTTTCGGTTAGTAGAGTGTTCGGAGTCAGAATGGGAAAAGCTGCCGATTTATCGGAGTTTGATAAAGAGCAAATTGTGATGGCACAGCTCCATGAAGCTACGATCCCAGAAACGACGTGGCTTGCGGGTTGTTCACATGCCACTGTAGTGAGTATGTATCAAAAGTAGTGCACAGATGGCCAAACGACGAACCGTCATCCACAGCTCATTGATGCCAGAGGGGAGCGGAGACTGTTGCGCATTGTTCACAGTGATCGCAGGGCCACAGTGCGACAAATCACCCGATGCTGCAACAGTGGTGATCAAGGCAATGTGTCACAACATACGTTCATCGCAGCCTTCTGCGCATGGGCCTGCGTAGCCGAAGACCCGGCCAGGTCCCCATGATCACTTCACGTTCTCACCAACAATGCATGAAATGGGCCCAAGATCATTGGGATTGGATTGTGGATGATTTGAAGAAAGTAGCCTGGTCTGATGAATCAAGATTCCTGATGTGTCACGTAGATGGCTGAGCGTAGATACGGTGATTACCAATGGAGGCTATGGCACCTGGATGCATTGTTGGGCGGAAACAGGCCGGCAACAGTGGTGTTATGCTGTGGGTAATGTTTTCTTGGGATACTTTAGGCCCCATTATTGCAATAGCACAATCCCTGACAGTTGTCAGGTATCTGAACATCGTTGCAGACCAAGTTCACCCATTCATGGCAGCTGTGCTCCGTGCTGGTGATGGCCATTATCAATAGGATAATGTGCCATGCCACACTGCCAGAATCGTCAAGAAGTGGTTTGAGGAACATGCTGATGACTTTCTGTCAATACCCTAACCTCTATCACCTTATATGAACCCAATCTAACATTTGTGGTTCAACTTGGAAAAAGTGGGTTCGCGCTAAATCACCACTACCCTGAAATGTACGGGAACTGGAGGACCTGCTGTTGACATTATGGTACCAGATACCCCAGGATACCTATCGCCACCTCATCGATTCGATGCCTCGCCGATTGGCCACTGTTTTGCTGGCTAAGGGGGTTGCACAGCTTATTAGATAGGTGGTCATAATATAATGGCTCATTGGTGTGAATTTAATGTTGTAAAAATTGGATTTTTTTTTAAAGAAGTCATTTTAGATGTTCCCTAAAAAAATTCCTTTATAGCAGGCATTTCTAATTGTTGTGACCTTCAGAGTTATTTTTCATTGCTCTGATTTAATTGTATGTGAAAGGAATGTTCTTTTCGAAAGCACTTCTTGTCAAAAAGGTATTTTCTTACAGTTGTAGCTGCAAAAGGAATGTCATGAAACGTACGAAAAAAAGAGGCCACGAGAACCATTAAAAGCAGATCTGCAAGAAGCTAATTGACATAGAAAATAGAGAAAGCATAGAAAAAGTTGAAAGAGCATAAAAAGAAAGCATAAAAAAAATGTGATGTTGGATTCCAGTCAACATTATGCAAAAATCCACCATATGATGTTCTTTTTTTTTTGGGGGGGGGCATTATGACATGAGTTGTCAAATGTTTTGTTCATCGCGTTTTATTTTGCCTTCATTGGGAGAGCTACACAGGTTTTTAGTTGGTTCTTATTACTTTTGTGTTAATGTTGTAAATAAAGAAATGTATTTACCTTGAGTCTTGCTTCTTGTTGTTTTTTAATTTCTTCTTATGTCATCAATTCCTCGAGATATACATTTTCATTGAAGGGCGTATCTGTAGTACGTGCATTATTAATTACATAAAAATAGTAGAACATTTATAATGAGTAGTATTTCGTCATATTCATTTCATACAAAGAGACCCTAGTTAAAAATATCATGTTGTAGTTAAAAATACTTCGTAATTGCACCACCTCCTGGTTGACGAAATGGTAAAGTGCAATCTGTTCACTCGAAAGTATTTCGTAGAACTTACATTTAGCCGTCAATAAAAAAAAAATTACAATTAAAACGAAAGTTAAAAAAGTTTTCTTCATTAAAATTTGTACAATGAGAGGAGCCCAATGTCTCATAAGAAATCTTTCACTCTATAATCACTATCGTCCGTCGTATGTTCATGCATGCCATTGTTGAGTCGATATTCGTATTCATTGTAGATCGTTGGAACTTAGTAGTCCTCCAAAAATTTCATCTTTCATATTAAACTAAGATTTTGCAACAGTTAAAACTTTTTAATTAAGAAGAGAAAGTTAAAATGCTAGTTTTTACCTTGTAATGCTCCCCACATGAAGAACTAATGATTTGAGATACCTTGCATATCATAGTTGTGAACTTCAGGTGTATATACGTACATGTTGCCACTAAGCTGCCATTGCATAGTCATTTCTGTACAAACCAAATTTCAAAATCCTGTGAGCATCGAAATTCATCTCGAGTGTTCTTCATGAAATTCACGACACAAGAGACTCCATTTCAATGTATAACATACAGACTCATACATCTCTCTTCCTTAATGCAACTGCTGGATACCAGCTCTTGCCAACTTAGTCCTACGCATAGGATGTGTTTTGCCGTGTGACAACCACAGCATCTTCAGCTAAACTGATCTGTGGTTATCATATCGGCGAAACGCATCCTAAGATGCTGTGGTTGTCACACGGCGAAACACGTCCTATGCGTAGGCCTAAGTCGACAAGAGCTGGTATCCAGCAGTTGTATTGAGGAAGAGAGATGTATGAGTCTGTATGTTATACATTGAAATGGAGAGTCTCTTGTGTCGTGAATTTCACGAAGTAATTTATTGGTTTTTCACCAATCAATCAATCAAAGAACTTGTAAAACAATATTAATAATACATTCCCTGGGCACAGAGGCACCACATGATTTATAGGTGTTTTTCTTACACTATAACTTGTGAAAATAATAGGTGTAATCGATTGTTGGCTATTTTCAAATTTGGGAGATGAGTAGATGAAATTGGTAACACAATACGAATATTATATGGATAGACACCAAAAAAGAAAATTTCTTCAACAATGCTTATTTATAGTTTGTGTTGCTTGTGATTGTAGAATTGACAACCTGAAAGTGTTAAAAGGTGTTATTGTCACATGTGTAAGAAATATATATCACAAAAATTAAAGTGGCCTTGTACTCACTCTGGCAGTGATTTAAGGACACAGAAATTATGCCACAATAAGAACCGGGTATGTTTCCACCCTCAGGCTAGGCTGAGGTGGATACATGTTCTAAAGAAACTGTTTAGAAATAACCCTTTTTACTCAACAAATTTACTGCCACTCAAATTTTTGATTTTTGAAGAACCCCTTGGTGTAACACTTTCCTGTGGCTGATATGAAATTTAGGTTAGAGTCCAACTGATTTTAATGGAAAATATCTGCCCTTTGCTGGTAAATCACATAAGGTGGTGTATCTTTTTCTTTTATAATTTTCAGACTAGCTTGAATACAGCTTATTGCAAAAATTATATTCAAAAATTCTTTCCAAACATTAATATTTTGGCTTTTCTCAAAAAGCACTATGAATATCAGTGGTGGTATGTAAACATTACACAAATACACAAGCTGCCAACAAAATTTCTTGGGCGTCACGGAAATCATAATTTAGCAGAACAAATTTTTCTACGCTAGCAAAACTAAAATTCAGGTTTTTCAAGAACATTCATTTCACTACTTCTTGTTTAACTATGTAAATGCTTTTACTTTTATATATACATCACGGTTCAACACTTAACTATTCACCATATCAACATGTCATGAACCAACACTATTTTCAGGTATACTATGAACTAACCAGACTGAATGTGAAAAAACCGACGCAAACTAAACATTGATTTTTATCTTTCTAGACCATTTAGGTAAAATAACAAAACAAAAACAGAATGCAAATAGTAACAACAGGAACATCTCTTTCAAACCAGTCCTTCTTCCTTAAAAATTACAAGTTACTTTAGCGACAACTGCGAATACCCAAAAATTATATCAAAACTGCGCCATAACTTCGTACTGTCAAATCTTACTGCAAATCACTCAGGCATTTAGCAAATCACTCACTCACTAAGTAAAAATAACAACTGTTAAGGACTCAAAGAAAAAATTACTTGCTTCAAATATAACTAGTTACTTTAAAATTACTTCAATTTGAAAACACTGTCAGCACTTTTCTTAAGAACACTCACTAAATAACTCAAGTAATTAATTATCCCTATTTACTCATTTCACAATACTCTAAGACCAGTACACTTGCAATAAATTAAACTTCATGAACCCTTATATTGACATTACCAAATAAAAATATTCAAAAGCATCTCCTAAACAACTACTTGAAGCTAAATCAGTTCCCACTAGCAATTACCATAATTATCACTCAATCACTTAGGCCTTTTGAACTTCTCTCACAAAATACAAACGTCATTAAAGTACTTTTTGAAATGCAAAATAACTCAGATGGCTTATCTCATATAATCAGACCATAACACATAAGAATGCAATTTCACTACAAAAAAAAACTAGCGGCTCCTAAGAGAAAGGCTAAAGGTATCAGGAAAAGTAAAACCTATCGCAGGCTTTTCTCGCCTATGCATGACTGGGTGTATTTGTTTTCTTGTTTGACACATCGCCATGTACATTCGAGGAAGTATCAACAGTACCACGTTGGTCCGCTTCCGAATGGATTTTCGCATCTAGTCGAGATATCTATTAAGAGAATAATCCCCCAATTATCTCCTGACATCCCTTTAGTACGCTTGCTCCAACATCGGGCTTATAACCTAAGTACACAACTTCCAACTCATTTATTCCCAGAAATCCTACCCCTACACAAAGAATCACTTATTTCCAGAAATCATACTACTACACGAAGAATCACTTATTTCCAGAAATACCACTCACTTATAATAACTAAGTACACATACAGGTCAATATTTATGTCAACAATCAAATTCCTCAGATCTGATGCATGCCTACTCACTAGCCCATTATTTTTTAGTTAATTAACATTCCCGCATGATTGACGTTGGAACTTAGCCTACTGAGATAAACTACTGCATAGCTTATGAAGTACACTTATAATGTATATTTGCCTAAAAATACTACCTCAAAGAAAAATTGCAATGCATTATTATTTAGTTACTAGCCGATCATAAAGTACAAAAAAAACTATTCAAAATAAAACACTATTAACTTACTAATTAATTTAGAGCTTGAGGAAGAAAAAAAAACATAGTTTGAAAGAGTGTTCAGCTCAATAAGCTCTCAACTAGAATCACCCGGTCGCTAATTCATTTGTTGCTCCATTCGTCAACATTTAAAACCTTCATGAAATTTGTTTACTAAAAGTTAGACATCATTTTTCATTCAAAATCAAGTATTTAAGATGATTAATAATTTTTAACTCAAATTTAGATCACTAGTTTCTTTTCCACCGCTTTGCACAGATAACAGATCAATTTTTTTGAAGCGCTTTATTAATTTTAAAAAAAACACAGACTTTGCAGTTCAAGAATTCTTTCGCTTGTAGACGACCCATTTGGCAAAAAAAATTCAAGATGGCTTACCTCGGCATCACGGCGAGAAACAACTCCACATAAAGAAAAAAAAATTAAGTTCATTTTTTTGGTGTGAAGGTATGACAGTCTGTCTCTAGCAGTCACTCAATGTCTCTAATGGTCTTCCAGTGAAAGCTTCTGGATCCTTCCTTTTTTTCTCGTCTGGCTGGATGACAGCGATACCCATGATTCTCCAAGTAGGGAACTTCCATAGTTTTGGAAATGGCGTCCTTCGATGGCTATGTTACAGGCATTAAGGTGATCTTCATCCCATGCAGCGAACTGGAAATTGGAACCAACTCAGCCTCTGGACAACAGAGATTTTTTTTTTCATGGCCATCCCTGTCAGCTAGCAAAACGTCCGTAGGTTCACAAAGGGGATCAGCAGGCCCATTTTTCTTTACTTTGCTACATTTCTTTTTTTCAAAGGGGCTGGCCAACCAAGCTGACGGGGACACCCTAGGCACCCCTCACCAACGAGGCCGGCCTCTCTTCGTGCAAAAATGCTGAGTTATCGGTACAAAGGTAGAGCAGAGTATCAGCGAAAAAACTTCTTAAAAAAAAAGATAGAAGTTTGACGAGAGAGTCAGTTGTCAACGAGAGTGAGAGTCTGAGTGAAACTTTCTCTACGAGAGACCCCCTCAACTGGTGACCCACGCTTTGATTGGCTGATGGGCTCCCAGAGACAGTGCGACAGACCAATAGAAAGGTTACACGCTTGCGATCAATTTCGCACCAAAATTTTCTGGGAACTTCACCAAGGTCAGCAAAATACGTTGGCGTGACCTTTCTTCCCAAAGTAACCTCCGCTGATCGAGATTGCTCTAAAATTAAAATTCTTGGAACCAGAGCTTTCTCTACGGAAAAATTTTTCCCTAGTGAAGAAAGTAAAAAAAAAAATAAATGAGGTGTGTTACTTAACAACGAACTTTTTTCTTCCTTTCTGAACCTTCAGCATGGCTTGTCTTATAAACTTTACAGATTTTTGAATATATATCATCATCATCATCATTGTCAACCATTATCAATCCACTGCTGGACGAAGGTCTCCCCAAGTTTCCTCCACAACGGTCTGTCTTGTGCCAGTCTCCTCCATGTCACCCCTGCATACTTTCGAATTTCATCCACCCATCTCCCATGTGGTCTTCTTCTGGGTCTTTTCCTGTCCCTTGGAATCCAATCTAATATTTCGGCTGTCCATCGATGATCTGTCCTTCTGGCAGTATGTCCAGCCCATTGCCATTTCAGGGATTTAACTCTGATCATGATGTCTTCCACTCTTGTCATTTTTCGGATCCACGAGTTCCTCTTCTTATCTCTCCTGGTTACACCAAGTATGCACCTCTCCATGCTGCTTTGAGTTGTCTGCAGCCTTTGTATGTCTCTTTTAGTTAAGGTCCACGTCTCTGCACCATACGTAAGCACTGGAAGGATGCATTGATCAAACACTTTTCTTTTAAGACATAATGGCATATTGCTCTTGAAAATTATGCTGTTTCTTCCAAAAGCTCTCCAGGCAAGTTTTGTACGCCGATTAATTTCTTCATCAATGTGACCCTCACTTGATATCTGCTGTCCAAGATAAACGTACGTGTCTGTTATCTCCAGCTTTTCTCCATCAATCGATAAATCTTCATTTCTTGTAAAAGCATTGTACATCACTTTTGTCTTCTGAAAGTTCATTTTTAATCCCACTTCTTTACTCTTGTCAGCAAGTTCCTGGATCATACTCTGCAGCTCTGATGGGCTAGTTGCAAAAATGACTACGTCATCAGCAAAACGAAGGTGGGTTAGATAATCTCCATTAATCTTTATCCCCTTGTTTTCCCAGCTCAGTGACTGAAAAACACCCTCCAATGTGGCATTAAAGAGCTTCGGAGATATGGTGTCACCTTGTCTCACTCCCTTTCCAATTTTTATGTGTGTTGTATTTTCAAACAGCCTAATCTTTGCACTTGCATTTTCATAGATGTTATTAATAATATTAATGTATGCATCTTCAATACCGCAGGTTTTCAGAGCCATTGTAACTGCTGATGGTTTCACCGAATCAAAGGCTTTTTCATAATCGATAAAAGCCATGCACAATGGAAGTTCATATTCCCTCGCTCTTTCAATTAGTTCTCTCAGCACATGGATATGATCTATTGTGCTGTAGCCACTCCTGAATCCAGCTTGTTCTCTCGGTTGAGCCATGTCCAGTGTTACCTTCAAGCGGTGTGAAATAACTTTAGTGAAGATTTTATAAACTACTGATAGGAGGCTGATAGGTCTGTAGTTTCCAAGATCCTCAATGTTACCTTTCTTATGTAGCAGGATCATTGTAGCGGTGTTCCAATCCTCAGGAATCTTTCCTTCATTAAGGCATCGAGTGAAAATTTGGGCGAGTACTGTTTCGATTTCTCCACTTGCTTCTTGTATGATGTCTACAGTAATTCCATCTTCTCCTGGAGCTTTTCCCCGCTTCATGTTCTTGATTGCATGTGCAACTTCTGCTGGAAGGACTGGAGGAACTCTGGTACTGGTATCTTTCATGATGTCTGGAGTGCATGTATCATCCCTTTCATATAATTTGGAGTAGAAATCTTTCACTCTTGTCAAAATTTCGCCTCTATTTCTTGTTACAGAACCATCTTCTTTTCTCAGTGCCATAATCTGTTTTCTTCCCTTACTGAGATGTCCCTTTGCTATCTTTAGGCTTTGGTTGTTTTCAATTGCTTTCCTCACTAGTTCACAGTTGAATTTTCTTACGTCTTCAGTGATACTTTTTCGTACTGTCTTGCATAGCTCTATATATTCCACTTTGGAAGTCACATCTTCTTTAGTTGTCCTCATCTCTCTTCTTTTTTGCATCAACATTTTCGTTTTTCCTGATAATTTATTTACATGCAACTTGTTCTTAGACCCAGCTAATTTTGTTGCTGTTTCCATAAGAGCTTTGGTTACTTTTCTGTTAACTTCAGAGATGTCCACTTCTTCCGATGTTAGGCCTTCTAAAGCAGAGAACCTGTTCTTCAGTTCCAACTTGAAGGTATTATGGTGTTTTTTAAGGTTGGTTATGTCAATAGATTTTGTTTGTCTTATGAGCTTGCCACGTTCAAGTTTAGTGTTGAGGTGCATCTTACATCTCACCAATCTATGGTCACTACCTGTGCTGAACTTGTTTAGCACACTGCAGTCTTCTATGACGAATTTTTTGTTACACATAAGAAAATCAATTTCACTTGTTGTCCCATTTGGATGTCTCCATGTCCATTTCCTGTGTGGCTTTTTCTTGAAGAAGGAGTTCAAGATGAAAAACCCTTCTGCCTATGCAAACTCAACGAGAGTATTTCCACGCTGGTTTCTGTTGCCGTGACCGAATTTACCTACTGAAGTTTCATTCTGTTGCCGTTGCCCTATTTTTACTGAAGAGCAATGCTGAAAACTAAGGAAAAACTTTAGAATTTAAAACAAAAGTTGTAAAATTAACCTGAAGATCGAAACGCGCAACGCAGCAGTTACGAAAATTCAGAATTCACATTCTATTAAGAAGAGACCTAAGCAAAAAAAATTATATATTTTTGACTCATACCAAGTACAACATAGAAAGGGTTATATGTCTACCGGTGTGAGTAAAAGGAGAAAAGATAAAAAATAAAATAAAACAACTGAATGTAGAAAGTGTCGAGAATACCGAGCCTTGGCTTTATCAAGAACCAGCAAAAACTCTGCATTTTCTCACTTCCACAAAGACCTAGTTGGAAATGGGTTTCTGAAAAGCCATGGATGCAAGTAATAAGCCCACCAAATATTGTTTTAAAATTTATATATATGTCATGACCTCCACAGAGTTGTATGACCTAGCGCTAGTTAACAATTTAGCTTGCATCCATAACTTCCATGGCCCGACCCATGCTCTTCATCTGTTACTATTAAACAGAGAGAAGAAGATTAAAGAGAACTCAAGTTGTGAGAGTGACATAATAATTAGAAATAATTTTCAGCTATAACGAAATGCCAAGTTCGCCTGAGAGAGAATATAAACCTGAAAAGTAATACAAAAGAATTCCAAATTTTTACATTGCAATTAAAAAGGAAATATTAATTTTTTAAAACTCAGATTTTTGAAAGAAAACTTGATTCTTAAACCCCCTACTCCGCAACTTCTGACAACACAAAAACGAGAATAAATTAAAGACAATAATTAACTAAAGAAAAGCTTTGTGAAAGTTATATGACATAAACAATTAGTTGCAATATGTACAAAGTATTTCAGCAGTGCTTTAAGTGCATAATTAAGTAGTTATTAAGACCTTAACTACTTTGAAAATACAGCGCAAAGTAAAGGAACTATGCTTAGCCAGCTTCTGGGCCTAAGTTTCCTAAAAGACGCGCAAAGTTACCAAGAAAAGAAAGAGTTAAAACTCGCAAAAATGTTAACAGTCTAGCCAGTGCCTAAATGCTAAAAAGCAAAAAACAACAGAGAAAAAATACAAGAAGTACAAACATTGAACTTATAAAACCTAAAACCCTAAGACAATGAAGATAGCTTACCTCTTATGCAACTAAACTTTCTCCACTCAAGAGGAAACATGGCCGACTTTTTCCCCAAACTTCCAAACACGACTGCCACTCCCTAGTCGCTGGGGGGCAGTGTGGGTGGGGCTGATGGCCTCCTCACACTGAAAGAAACCAACTCGCGGAGATTTTATCCAGAGAAAAAAATATATATACTTAAGACTGTGGACCTGTATGATCAGAAAGAGCAGAATTAACTCTCCAGAATACATGAGAAATATTATAAAATACACAAGTGGTGTATTTAATAATCTTTGCATGTATTAAATCACCTTAGTGAGCTTCTATAGATTATTCAGAATCTTATTAATTTTAACGTTAGTTTTACTATTTTTAGTATAGCTATTCTAGTGAGTGAATAACTAGTTTTCTTTTTTATTTGTTTTTATTTTCTTTTATAAACAGATTTTTATGCTTTTTTTGTGATTTTGTCTGTATTATTTAATTTTTTGTTTTAATAGGACCTTCATATCCATAGCACTAAGGTTCCTTTTAGTAGTTAATAGGCATCCTCTAGCCAACTTCCAAAAGGCTTTCATTGGTCAGAATCATATTATTAACTGTGTAGAAAATTAAAGCAGATCTGCCAACCTTACTCTATTATTCAGAATAATTTTTCTTAAAGTTCTTTTGATGAAAGATAAAGGAATTTCATTCTCTAGAAAACTATCTAATAGTAAATTAATGTGGTAATTGAAGTCCAAATTGTTGCTGCAAATTCTTGAAATTCTTAGGACCTGAGAAATTAGTACATTCTCAATTACTTTGGTTGATATGTTATTATTCCAGTGTAGATATTTAATTACTTTAAAAGGAAAATTAACTCTTTTATCAAAGAGGCTAATAGATGGGTTACCTCTGTTGAGCTTAATGCTTAAGTCTAGGAACTCAAGTTCCTGATTACTGTGGTTGGTTTTACATAAGTTAAGAGAGCTAGGATAGATATTATCAAAGTCACTCTCTATAACTTCTGAATTATTGATACACAGCAGATCATCAATATATCTAAATGTGTAAAGGTAGTTATCTGAGCAGGTGGGGTGATTTTTAATGAATTTATATTCCTTAAAGAACAGGAATAGATTAGCAATATTCGTGGAGGTTGATGTTCCCATGGGGATACCGTTTACTTGCTTATAGAGAGTATTATTATATAAGATATGGTTATTTTTTATGCAGCAATTGAGATAAGAGTTCCAGGCTCCTACATTAACAAATTGGTTAAGTTTAAATTCTGCATACAGCTCTTTAAAGGTAGTGATTATATCTGATAGAGGCAGATTTGTATATAGGTTCTCAAAATCATAACTATTAATATCTAAGGGACTTACTTTGAGTATAGTAGAAATTACTTCTGCATTATTATTAATTATCCAAAAATCTCTGTACATCAAATTAGTACAGTTTCTAATGTGTTTCAAAACCCTCTTCAAGATATCTTCAAAAGCAAGACCTATTTTCCTTTTATGACTCCTTACTCCACTAGCTATGAACCTGAACTTCACAGGATCTTTATGAAACTTAACCGTTGCAAAAAGAAAGGGAAATTCAGGCTCATATCTTCTAGTTTGTGGAATTTTAAGTTTCTTGAAGAAAGCCTTAAACCTATTTTCTAACAGTTTGGTAGAATAACTTACGGGCTCATACGTTACTCTATTATTGAGTTCCATAGTTAACAATTCAAAATAGAACTTCTTACAGATAATTGCAAAATTATTGCTAGCTTTATCCGTAGTAGTAAAAATAAATAGGTCTTGTAGTTTGGAGAGTGACCTTTTGGCATCTCCAGATAAAAAGAGATTTCTATCGAAACAAAAGTCCAGACCTGCCAACTCACAAGTGAAGCTATTGATTACGTTATATTTCCATTCTGCGAAGGCCTCAATAGGCTGATTGTATGCTAAACTGGTTTTTATAATGTACCTATTAACATCTTGAGTGAAGCTCTCAAGAATCCTTTCTTTGGAAATAGTGAAGGAAGGTCTAAATTTAGAACCATACTCTAATAAATTCCTAAGCTTTTCATTTTCAACAAAACTCAAGTTTCCGGTGATAATATGGTTGTAATTCTTATCATAGTGAACTGTTTCTTTATGTTCATCACAAGAACATGTAGTAATAACAGGAATGTAACTCGAAGAATTAAGTTTGTAGTTTTTAACTATTGACCCTAAGGTCTTAACATATTTAAAACTTACAATAGACTGATGCCTGTGGATGGGAAAAAATTGCATTATTGTAGAACAACTTCCTAACATTGAGATGATCATAGGTTTTATTTAGAAACCTGATGGTTACATAATTACTGGAAAATTCTTTAAGAGAAATTTTATCTTTAAGAATATGCTTAAGAATGTCTAGAACCAAAGCAAAAACATGCTTATCAACATGGTCAGCGGTTTCTTTCCAGAATTTGAAAAAACCTTTAAGGACAGAGTGCTTGAAGGACTTAAGTATTTTGTAAGTATTTTTGACAAAATTAGTGCCAGTTTTAAAGCTTTCCAGAGTTATTAGCAAGTTAGCAAAATCAACTTTGCTTGATGTGCGAAATAACCTCTGTCCTCTATTACCTCTAGTGCAGCTCTTGTTATTAACAAGAAAGAAGAGTTCACGTATAGAAAATTTATGCTGATTATGCTTATTGTCAGATAGAGTGGAATTAAGACCATAGGGATAAAGAGACTGATGCTGCAAAATTTCAAGGGATTCAGTTTCTAGCCGAGCATAGAGGTCAGGGATAATATGCAGTACCTCTATTTTCACTTTGTCAAAACCATGAGTATGGAAATGCTCTAATTCAAAGGTAGAGTACTGGTTAGCATTTGTGGAGGGGTTCACTCCGGAATTAGAGAACTTGTTAACTAGAGACCTGTGACCATTTATCCTAAGATGAAGAGGATTTTTGCTTTGGCCAATATAGCTAAGGTTGCAGACAGTACAGGTGAGCTTATATATGGTATTGTAGGCTTTGCAAAACTTGTTGGAGCAATTATCCGCAACAGAAGAATACAGGTTAGGATCTGCAGATTTACATGTCAAACAACGTTTGTCATTTCATAACTCATAACTATTAAATGTCATTTCATAACTTTATCATTTCATAACTTTAAGGTCCTATTAAAACAAAAAATTAAATAATACAGACAAAATCACAAAAAAAGCATAAAAATCTGTTTATAAAAGAAAATAAAAACAAATAAAAAAGAAAACTAGTTATTCACTCACTAGAATAGCTATACTAAAAATAGTAAAACTAACGTTAAAATTAATAAGATTCTGAATAATCTATAGAAGCTCACTAAGGTGATTTAATACATGCAAAGATTATTAAATACACCACTTGTGTATTTTATAATATTTCTCATGTATTCTGGAGAGTTAATTCTGCTCTTTCTGATCATACAGGTCCACAGTCTTAAGTATATATATTTTTTTCTCTGGATAAAATCTCCGCGAGTTGGTTTCTTTCAGTGTGAGGAGGCCATCAGCCCCACCCACACTGCCCCCAGCGACTAGGGAGTGGCAGTCGTGTTTGGAAGTTTGGGGAAAAAGTCGGCCATGTTTCCTCTTGAGTGGAGAAAGTTTAGTTGCATAAGAGGTAAGCTATCTTCATTGTCTTAGGGTTTTAGGTTTTATAAGTTCAATGTTTGTACTTCTTGTATTTTTTTCTCTGTTGTTTTTTGCTTTTTAGCATTTAGGCACTGGCTAGACTGTTAACATTTTTGCGGGTTTTAACTCTTTCTTTTCTTGGTAACTTTGCGCGTCTTTTAGGAAACTTAGGCCCAGAAGCTGGCTAAGCATAGTTCCTTTACTTTGCGCTGTATTTTCAAAGTAGTTAAGGTCTTAATAACTACTTAATTATGCACTTAAATCACTGCTGAAATACTTTGTACATATTGCAACTAATTGTTTATGTCATATAACTTTCACAAAGCTTTTCTTTAGTTAATTATTGTCTTTAATTTATTCTCGTTTTTGTGTTGTCAGAAGTTGCGGAGTAGGGGGTTTAAGAATCAAGTTTTCTTTCAAAAATCTGAGTTTTAAAAAATTAATATTTCCTTTTTAATTGCAATGTAAAAATTTGGAATTCTTTTGTATTACTTTTCAGGTTTATATTCTCTCTCAGGCGAACTTGGCGTTTCGTTATAGCTGAAAATTATTTCTAATTATTATGTCACTCTCACAACTTGAGTTCTCTTTAATCTTCTTCTCTCTGTTTAATAGTAACAGATGAAGAGCATGGGTCGGGCCATGGAAGTTATGGATGCAAGCTAAATTGTTAACTAGCGCTAGGTCATACAACTCTGTGGAGGTCATGACATATATATAAATTTTAAAACAATTTTTGGTGGGCTTATTACTTGCATCCATGGCTTTGCAGAAACCCATTTCCAACTAGGTCTTTGTGGAAGTGAGAAAATGCAGAGTTTTTGCTGGTCCTTGATAAAGCCAAGGCTCAGTATTCTCGACACTTTCTACATTCAGTTGTTTTATTTTATTTTTTATCTTTTCTCCTTTTACTCACACCGGTAGACATATAACCCTTTCTGTGTTGTACTTGGTATGAGTCAAAAATATATAATTTTTTTTGCTTAGGTCTCTTCTTAATAGAATATATATATATATATATATATATATATATATATTATGTCTTAAAAGAAAAGTGTTTGATCAATGCATCCTTCCAGTGCTTACGTATGGTGCAGAGACGTGGACCATAACTAAAAGAGACATGTAAGGTCAGGTGATGCGTAACATCACAGCCTCTCCTTGACAAATGTCAACCCCGCCTTCTTGTGGTGCATCCTGTTCCCACTAAAGGGGCTCTGACGACCGCCAACAGAGGTATAACTATACCATCAGGATTAGAGGAAATGCTATCCCACACTCACCAACCCGCTTGGCCAGCGTGGTGAGTTATGGCCAAACCCTTCCAAAATGATTCCACAACTTAAATCTTGGCCCTCAGTCTCCGGCAGATGGAATGTACCTGGCCAAGGCAGCGACATGAAGGCAGAGGGTGCTAAGAATCCCTGGAGGACCGGACTAGGCTGCCATCTGATGCTGACCTTGGCTACGTATAATGGACGCTCCCTATCTTCTGATTCAAGGCTTCTTGAATTGGAAGAGGAACTACAAAGGATCAATCAAGTGGGACATCGTCGGGCTAAGTGAGGTAAGGAGAAAAAGAGATCTCATTGAGCTGAAGAGTGGACATCTCTTCTACTATCGTGGGAAAGATACTGGCAGAACTAGTGGTGTTGGATTTATAATAAACAAGAAATTGAAGGATAAAGTTGTAGAAGTTGAAAGTTCCTCTGACAGAGCTGCGCGACTCGTTATCCAACTCTCGAGAAGATACAAGGCTCAGATTATTCAAACTTGTGCACACACCACTAGTCATCCTGAAGAAGAAATTGAAGAATTTTATGAGGAAATTCGTCATCTAAATAATAAAGGTAAGCAGCACTTGAAGATAATTATGGGAGATTTCAATGCAAAAATAGGGCAACGGCAACAGAATGAAACTTCAGTAGGTACATTCGGTCACGGCAACAGAAACCAGCGTGGAAATACTCTCGTTGAGTTTGCAGAGGCAGAAGGGTTTTTCATCTCGAACTCCTTTTTCAAGAAAAAACCACACAGGAAATGGACATGGAGACATCCAAATGGGACGACAAGTGAAATTGATTTTCTTATGTGTAACAAAAAATTCGTCATAGGAGACTGCAGTGTGCTAAACAAGTTCAACACAGGTAGTGACCATAGATTGCTAAGATGTAAGATGCACCTCAACACTAAACTTGAACGTGGTAAGCTCATAAGACAAACAAAATGTATTGACATAACCAACCTTAAAAAACACCATAATATCTTCAAGTTGGAACTGAAGAACAGATTCTCTGCTTTGGAAGGCCTAACATCAGAAGAAGTGGATATTTCTGAAGTTAACAGAAAAGTAACCAAAGCTCTTATGGAAACAACAACAAAATTAGCTGGGTCTAAGAACAAGTTGCATGTGAACAAATTATCAGGAAAAACCAAAATGTTGATGCAAAAAAGAAGAGAGATGAGGACAACTAAACAAGATGTGACTTCCAAAATGGAATATATAGGGCTATGCAAGACAGTAAGAAAAAGTATCACCGAAGACGTAAGAAAATTCAACTGTGAACTAGTGAGGAAAGCAATTGAAAACAACCAAAGCCTAAAGATAGCAAAGGGACATCTCAGTAAGGGAAGAAAACAGATTATGGCACAGAGAAAAGAAGATGGTTCTGTAACAAGAAATAGAGGTGAAATTTTGACAAGAGTGAAAGATTTCTACTCCAAATTATATGAAAGGGATGATACATGTACTCCAGACATCATGAAAGGTACCAGTACCAGAGTTCCTCCAGTCCTCCCAGCAGAAGTTGCACATGCAATCAAGAACATGAAGCGGGGAAAAGCTCCAGGAGAATATGGAATTACTATAGACATCATACAAGAAGCAAGTGGAGAAATCAAAACAGCACTCGCCCAAATTTTCACTCGATGCCTTAAGAAGGGAAAATTCCTGAGGATTGGAACACCGCTACAATGATCCTGCTGCATAAAAAAGGTGACATTGAGGATCTCAGGAACTACAGACCTATCAGCCTCCTATCAGTGGTTTATAAAATCTTCACTAAAGTTCTTTCACACCGCTTGAAGGTAACGCTCAACCGAGAGAACAAGCTGGATTCAGGAGTGGCTACAGCACAATAGATCATATCCACGTACTGAGAGAACTAATTGAAAGAGCGAGGGAATATGAACTTCCATTGTGCATGGCTTTTATCGATTATGAAAAAGCCTTTGAATCCGTGAAACCATCAGCAGTTACAATGGCTCTGAAATCCTGCGGTATTGAAGATGCATACATTAATAATATTAATAACATCTATGAAAATGCAAGTGCAAAGATTCGGCTGTTTGAAAATACAACACACATAAAAATTGGAAAGGGAGTGAGACAAGGTGACACCATATCTCCGAAGCTCTTTAATGCCACATTGGAGGGTGTCTTTCAGTTACTGAGCTGGGAAAACCGGGTGATAAAGATTAATGGAGATTATCTAACCCACCTTCGTTTTGCTGATGACATAGTCATTTTTGCAACTACCCCATCAGAGCTGCAGAGTATGATCCAGGAACTTGCTGACAAGAGTAAAGAAGTGCGATTAAAAATGAACTTTCAGAAGACAAAAGTGATGTTCAATGCTTTTTCAAGAAATGAAGATTTATTGATTGATGGAGAAAAGCTGGAGATAACAGGCACGTACGTTTATCTTGGACAGCAGATAACAAGTGAGGGTCACATTGATGAAGAAATTAATCGGCATACAAAACTTGCCTGGAGAGCTTTTGGAAGAAACAGCATAATTTTCAAGAGCAATATGCCATTATGTCTTAAAAGAAAAGTGTTTGATCAATGCATCCTTCCAGTGTTTACGTATGGTGCAGAGACGTGGACCTTAACTAAAAGAGACATACAAAGCTGCAGACAACTCAAAAAAGCATGGAGAGGTGCATGCTTGGTGTAACCAGGAGAGATAAGAAGAGGAACTTGTGGATCCGAAAAATGACAAGAGTGGAAGACATCATGATCAGAGTTAAATCCCTGAAATGGCAATAGGCTGGACATACTGCCAGAAGGACAGATCACTGATGGACAGCCGAAATTTTAGATTGGATTCCAAGGGACAGGAAAAGACCCAGAAGAAGACCACATGGGAGATGGGTGGATGAAATTCGAAAGTATGCAGGAGTGACATGGAGGAGACTGGCACAAGACAGACCGTTGTGGAGGAAACTTGGGGAGACCTTCGTCCAGCAGTGGATTGATAATGGTTGACAATGATGATGATGATGATATACACAGGAAGATAGATGAAAATATCATCTTACAAAACCAGCATTTCAAGTAGAAATGGATCCGAACAGAGACAAAAAAAAGTATTATGAAATCATTTGCTTTTTTTTTTTAATATTTTGAAGTTGCTTTCCTGCTGAAAAAGTTTATTGTACGATTCACACTTTTAGCTTTAATTTTACGCTCTCATATGTACAAATGGAAATCGCCTATCCTTATCTCATACACTGAGATCACTTTGCGTGGTGTACAAAAGGGAAAGAGAAAAATATACAAAGATATGCATACAAACACTACCACGGAACAAGATTGATAACAAATGCGAAGACAAAAATGATTTTTTTTTTTTCCTCAATCAGAACCTCAACACTGAAACCTTTATCCGAGCAATTCTTCCCTGAATGAAACAAATGAACAAACATTACTGCTCACTAGGATTGACAACATTTAAAACAATATGCATGGAATCACATGTAAAGCTTTAATCTCTGCACATCCAAAATAACGTTCGATCCCAGAACAATAAACCAAAGAACATATGCGTACATGTCATTCCCACACTTCACTCAACTACACACACATGGCAAAAATATTCTACCACTCAAAAGGAATTGAAGAAAGGATAGAAAAAAAAGGATTTAAAGATTGAATGGAAATTAAAGAATTTCATAACGTTTTTCTTGACTTTCTAGGTAAAATTAACTGAAAACTTCAGAAGATACAGAAAATTGATTCAAGTTCCTTACTAAAATTTTCGGGGTCGATGGTAAAAAAAAAAAAAAAAGAAGAACTGTGCATCATTCTTTTTCTTTTTCCTTCTATCTTGTCCCAAAGGGAATCAAGATGCGTGATGGGAGGCTCTTTTCCTTTCCGAAAATGAGATGGCCAGTCTCTTTTTCAGAAGCTGGAAAATGGTGACACATCAGAACACTCGAGATGAATTTCAACGCTCACAGGATTTTGAAATTTGGTTTGTACAGAAATGACTATGCAAGGGCAGCTTAGTGACAACATGTACATATATACACCTGAAGTTTGCAACTACGATATGCAAGGCATCTCAAATCATTAGTTCTTCATGCGGGGAAGCATTACAAGGTAAAAACTAGCATTTTAACTTTCTCTTCTTAATTAAAAAGTTTTAACTGTTGCAAGATCTTAGTTTAATATGAAAGATGAAATTTTTGGAGGACTACTAAGTTCCAACGATCTACAATGAGTACGAATATCGACTCAACAATGGCATGCATGAACATATGACGGACGATAGTGATTATAGAGTGAAAGATTTCTTATGAGACATTGGGCTCCTCTCATTGTAAAAATTTTAATGAAGAAAACTTTTTAACTTTCGTTTTAATTGTAAAAAAAAATTATTGACAGCTAAATGTAAATTCTATGAAGTGCTTTCGAGTGAACATATTGCACTTTACCAGTTCGTCAACCAGCGAGGCGGTGCAATTATGAAGTATTTTTAACTAGGGTCTCTTTGTATGAAACGAATATGACAAAATACTACTCATTATAAATGTTCTACTATTTTTATGTAATTAATAATGTACGTACTACAGATATGTCCTTCAATGAAAATGTATAATATCTCGAGGAATTGATGACGTAAGTAGAAAATAAAAAACAGCAAGAAGCAAGACTCAAAGTAATTACATTTATTTATTTACAACATTAACACAAAAGAACCAACCAAAACATGTGTAGCTCTTCCAACGAAGGTCAAATAAAACGTGATGAACAGAAAATTTGACAGCCCATGTCATAATGCTCAAAATTTATGTGCCACATAATAGAATTACTTGAAGAGATTAACGAATAATTCTTGTAAAGTTATATACATATGATGTTCATTTTGACATTACTCTGTTGGACTGTTTGACCAGAATTCACCCATTATTGTTCATGAACTAGTTTCCATTGCACATCTTGGCTAATTTCACCATTTTTTAAATTATTTTTCACAGAAAGTGATGAGCCATTTGACATGCAGAATTTTGTTCTTTGGGGAAAGTTGATATGGAACTGATCAGTTTAGCTTTTGCACTTTTCTGGCTTGTTATGAAAAAAAAAGAAAAAACATTTTCTGGCTTCTTGCAGATAAAAAAAGCTTTTCTGGCTTATTGAAAAATCAGCACAATCACAAGCAGTTAGGATTTATGTATAATAGTTCATTTTGGTTCATCATGGGTTGTGCTTCATCAGCCATCTTTGTGTATCATTGTCAGTGACCAGTAGCTGGTGGTAATGTGATCTGTTGAAGAATTATTGGTGCGTGTTCGAGTAAGCTAATAGTTTTCCTTTTTCTGTGTATAAGTTTATTACAAACAAGACATCAAAGTCAAACACCTAAAATGATTTATTCAGTCACTTTAGCACAAAGGGTGGTGGAACTAGCTATACATCAACAGAAATTATCATTGCAGGTTAGACTCCCATTGGCAGTTTTTTTCATAAGTAGAATGAATGGCTTTAGGATGGTGTGAAAGATGCCACTGCAGTGGGCACCAAGTTCAGGATGACACTAAGATAAAAAAAATTGTGTGTGAAATGGTATATAAAAAAAGAAAAAAATCCCTGCAAGTATTTTAATTCTAGATGATGAGGAATGATTATTGGAGACAATGAAAGGTCTCTCTGTCACTGGAATGATCCAAATCATCACAATAGAGTATGTTACATTTAAGTGCAGAAAGGAACATTATGTTTTGCATTGACCTTGGAATCAATGTGCACGACTATTGTATCTCTCTCATGTGTAGCCAAAAAACCATACAATCCGACATATGCACAATAAAGAAAGCTGGGGGGGGGCAACAAATGTTGTCACACCAGGCACCACAAACGCTAATGCTGGCCCATGCACAAGGATGGTAACAATATGCAAACACTCCCAAGGCACTGGTTGTATGCATTTCACCAGAAAAAAAGAAAATTTGTTGACTATTACTAACAGATGAGGCACCCATCATACATGTTCTAGAAACCAATGATTCAGTGATGGTAATGAGCATGGGAAGAGATATGATGTTGGATTCTAGTCACATCTCCATTTTAGTTCTTGATGATTCTAAAATGTTGATATTATGTGACTTAGTTCGTGAGAAGTTGTTACATTCCAACAGTTTATTTTATGGTGTCTTCATTGGCCTGTATTGTTTGTCTCAGTAAAATATATTTTGAAAGATATTCTTACTCACTCTTGTCTCTGTATCCATGTTGTTTTTATTTGTTTGGTAGTCAAGATATCAATGCACATTTTGAATGTTTTTGTGAAGTTCATGTTTGGAAACTGAACATATAGAATGACAGCTTAAAAAAGCAGAAATGAAAGATTTTAAGTTAAAAAGACCAAACAAAGAGATTAAAAACAATTATGCCCAGCATGCGATGTCCACTTGGTTTGAAACCAAGTGGACATCGCACATGAAGTTTAAAATGTATTTCTCTTGCCATTACTGCAAGCGTTCTCTACATCAAATGGCAGTCCTTTTTTAACTGTCTTGTAAAGAGGACAGTTTCATGCATGTGCTGTTGTTTCCATGATTCATTTTTATTTCTGTGTCACCATCTATGATTTAGATCAGAACTGAAGGAAATCAGTAACTACTGAGCTGTTAATCATGTGACCTGCTCTTTTCTGTTTGCATCTGAAAGTTTTCAGATTAATTTGGGTGCACTTCTGTAGAAATGTAGGAATGCTCCAGGGGTGATTAAACATGTGACATACTTAAAACTCAAGAATTGCCTGGATGAAACATGAAAGTATATATTTTGTTGTTGTTAAGTTATTAAGTCACATTCAACCCCCCCCCCCTCCTCCAAAAAGGTAACTATGAATAACATTAATTTGTGGAAACAAAGAAATGCTCTTTCTCAAAAGTCTAACTGTCATCAATGGCATAGGAACTCATTGGGGTCATCACTATGTGACTGGAAAATCGGGAGTACCTATAATCAGTAGTAATGCAAGGAAAATTTTAGATCTCATAGCAGGGAATCAGCAAATTTATTATATCATGAAGTAGTCAGTGGAGGATAATGTTTTACTGTCATCTTTACAATACATGAAGTAGTCAGTGGAGGATAATGTTTTACTGTCATCTTTACAATACATTCTTAGAATTTTGGTGAAACTAATAAATATGATATGCCAAATTTTTGCAGAACTTTAATGCCAAAATTCATACTGGATTACAGTGACAGAAGTTTTTCGATAAAAAAAAACAGTGCTTACACTGCTTGTTACAAATACGTTTATTTTCAGAAATGTGCTTGAAAACCTCTATAACTTACTACTCTTAATCTGTGATTTAAATAGTGTGAATGCCACTAACCTGATAAAAATAGTCTGCATAGAAATTAGTAGAAAAATTTCAGAATATACATTGCTTGACATAGAAAATGCCGCACCGTGCAATTGTGCCATGCAAATTGGTTGGTAATGTCAGTAGTTGGGTTATGTAAATGATCACAGTTGCAAACCAATCACATGGTAGATAGGGCAGATATAAAGGCAAAATGGCTCAACATAGCTAAGTTTGTTTATCCTCACCTGGGTACATAAATCACTACATCATGGTAATTGTGGTGGTGAAAGCATATGTAAAGAATGAAAATGCCTAGGTGGCATCATCAGGAATCCTATTGTCTAGAGGACACCTTTACCAGAGGAGTCATCATAGTGTAATTTAGGGCGACATGATGATAATGCATCAGGATGTAACAACCTGTTGGTCAAATGTAGTGACAGTAGTTGGAGAATCGTAACATGCATTGCTGTAGTGGAACTGGTGCACGTAGGTGGATGTCCAAATGCCTCAATCATTACGTTCAATAACAAGCCTTAGAAGCCCTGCAATCCACAGCAGATTACTTTCAATGAGGTATATAGGCAGCTATGGATGTCCTCTTATCGATATGAACTGTAAAGCACAGATTGGTTAAGACCGATTTGCTCTCTCACCAGCTATTGCGATAACTGCCGCACACTGTTGCACAAGGTTTCAGTGGTGTCATACCAGACATGCATGACGGGATGAATGAACCCATATCATATTCAGTGCCCACGATCACTGATTGAGAGTCTGGAGACATTGTGGCCACCAGATTGATCTTGCTACTATCCGTGAGCATCATATGGCTTTTTAACGTGGTGTCATGGTTTGGGGAGCAATCAGTTTTAACAGTCGTTCACAGCTCATATGCATAGTGGATACAATTATAGCACATAAGATGTTGATGAGGTGTTGCACCCCATTTTGTTGCCATATCTCCATGGTATCCTTGATACCCAGTTTCAGTCAAGATAATGCCCATCCACATACGGTCAATTTCATCAGATGGTGCCTACAAGGTGCCCAGGTGCTGCCTTGGCCAGCATGATGCCTAGATACCTTTACCCAATAGAGAAAATGTGAGGTGTCATTGGCAGACGACTTTACACTTCTGCACGACCCCCGTCACTGTGTAGATTAATTACGGACACGTCAGTGATGCATGGTCTATGATGCCACAGCACACATGCTTTACTGAATGTATAGCCCAGCATGGTAATCATACAACCTACTAATTCAACCCACATTATACTGTCTCCTTGCCTCAGGAGGGGATCTACATTCCTAGCAGGGGAGGCTCCCAATTAGCACTTCCTCTGTTATTGCTCATGTACAGAAATAACAAACACGTTGAAATGGACATATCTCTTTGTCTGAAAAAAAACTTAGTGTTCTAAACCTTTGAATCCCCATTGAACCTCAGATGCACACCATGCTGCAAGGTCTGGGGGGGGCTTGTCTACACCACAGTTGTCAGGAAAATAGGAGGAATATGTTTGTTTCTTTTAGAAGGATTATAAAACTTTTGATTTTATTTTTATGCTTCTAGTAAAGGAGTATGTGATGCATGAGTTAAAACTGTTCACAATTTTTCTTATCTAGGCCACAAATATATTGAGTATCTTCAATTAAATGAAAAATTCTCAGCAGTTCGCTTTTGCCACGTTATATTCTGGACGTCGGAAAGTTGAAAAATTCCTTGTATTTGAGACATATTACTATAAAAAGAATAAAAAAGGCTCTACTCACAATGTTTTTTTCTTGGTGGTCCTCTTCATTTTATTGTTTTCAATTTTTGACGTTAAAATATCTTGGTTCATTTGTGCTGTGACACAGCATGAAGAGCAAGGAGGACGGCCGGAAGTGTTTGAAAGGTTGAAAGACAGTGGTCCCAAGGTTTTAAGATTTTTAACTTTTTTATCTGTTTCATTAGGTTTTCTAACCTGAATTTTCTTTGTTTCTTAAGGCTTGAATGCTCACCTAAGTAATTTTCGTTTGATAATTAGGGTTTAACAAAAAATTTCGTCTGTTTCATTGATTTTTAGCCAAGACTTTGTTTTGTAAATCATAATCACCTTTTAGGCATGAACCAAGATATTTTAATGTCAAAAATTGAAAACAATAAAATGAAGAAGACCACCAAGAAAAAAACATTGTGAGTAGAGCCTTTTTATTCTTTTTATAGTAATATCATGTCTCAAATACAAGGAATTTTTCAACTTTCCGACGTCCAGAATATAACGTGGCAAAAGCGAACTGCTAAGAATTTTTCATTTAATTGAAGATACTCAATATATTTATAAGCACATGTTGTTAATTTAAATTTGCTTCCCATCATGGGAAATAAATAATATGGTTTAGGCCGCAAATGATTACTTTTTGAGGAAGCAGTAGAGTTGTAGTGCAAATGTGCATTAGCACTAAGTGAGTAATTTATAGTGTAAGGTCAGTGAAAGGTACTGCCTGTGTGAGTGAATTTTAGCTTAAGGTTGATTGCATTAGTTATGATGGGATGGAACTCCTTGATATATAAGAGAAAGTGAGTAGGTAACAAAACTGGTTCATGAGTTATGTGTGCAATAATACAATGTGTATCCTTTAATACCAGAGCTGCTAACATTGATGTCTTTTGAAAAGCTACCAATTAAATTTTTATATGATCTAGGACCCAAGGCTGTTAACATTGCACAAGTTTGTGTGCATGAAATGCAAGGGGTGGGGCTGAACAACTTAGAATGCAACTATTCAACATTTGAAGAGTCATTATTTTCATGCTAAGATATGAAGATTACTTTCAATTTATAAGAAAACAGATTAAATTTGTTCAATAAGAAAGCTGATGCTTACTTTTATCCACAAGTTTTTTTTACAGTTTAATGAGTAGTTTGTTACTCTCATTCTAATGCAGCTATGAAGATGGTCACCTGTGATCCTATTTATGCACGTGTTTTTTACTATCATCATTGATAAAAATGATGATTCACATAGGTAGTAGGTACAGCAGAACAAGGCCTTTTCTTGTAGTGCTGCATGAAGACTGGATACTTGTCCTTGAATACAAGGTCTTGCTTTGAGATGGCGTAATTCCCAAAGCAAAAAACCTTTCAATTTAAGGTCATTTTGTAATGCTATCACCTCCATTTTCGACAGTGGGCCATATTCCTGAAAGTGATAGTTGAGCTGGATAAATTTTCAATTTCAAGTTCCATAAATGGGAATAAAACTAACGGAGCAAGTAATTCAATTTTTTTTTTCAATCACTGCACTGCCTTTAAAACTTCACTATTATGAGGTGCTTGAATTAATTCCCGCTGTTTTTTGCCACACAAACACCTGTGTGTTGCCACAGAATGGTACAGGATAGTCTATTCAAAGTAGTGTCCGTTGGCAGCTACGGCCGTTTTCCACCATTGGGGTAACAAATAGATTCTGCGGTAGAAAAATGCAGGTTCTTTCAGGGCGAACCATTCATCGAGCCATTTTTGGATATCCGCGACAGAAAGGAAGTGCTGCTCTGACATGCCATGTTGTAGCGACTGGAACAAATGAAAGTCCGAGGGAGCAATGTCTGGGGAATAAGGCAGGTAGGGTAAGAAGTCCCACCCAAGTGCCTCCAAGAGTTCCTTCATGGATTTGGCGACATGAGGTCTAGCGTTGTTGTGGAGAAGAATAACCTTGTCATGTGAGATCCAGTTTCTGAGCTTTTGGATCATTCTCATTGCCTTTAAAAGTTTGCTAACTGTTGACTCATCGACCCATAGTGTTTCAAACAACTCGTGGAGCGTCTGACATGAATCCTTGTCCAATAAGTCCTCCAATGTGCCATCTTTGAACTTTTTCGGCTGCCCAGGGCGCTCTTTGTCCTTCACGTCATATTTGTTGGCTTTGAAGTGTCAGAACCACTCTCTGCATGTTGTTTCTGATAGGGCATGTTCCCCATAGGCCTGCACTAGCAAATGATGACTTTTTGCTGCAGATTTCTTGAGATGAAAGCAGAAGAGTAATGCTTCTTGCAAATGCTCCTTTCTTGGTACGAAACTCAACATCGTGAATTCGATAAAAACTTGTGTTCTGTGCCCTCTGATCGTGTGTCACACACTGCTTTGCCCAGACTACGGACAGTACGTGCGTGCGCAAGGTAGGTCACGTGTGTCCTGGGTCACAGCGCACCACTGCTGCACTCTTATTAGGCAACAGCGGAAATTAATTCAAGCACCTAATAGATACAAAAGTATTTCAACATGACTTTTACCTGAATAGGGTTTGGGATTCTTTTTATTTTCCACTTTGGCTTCCAAACAGACAAAGTACTTCACATCTCCTTGACCATACTTTGTGGGAATGTGTGATATCATCTGGCTAAAATGCATATCTCTGCCAAAATTTAAGTTTGTGGTAATGTGTTATATCATTCGGCTAAAATTCATATCCCTGCCCTGAAACAGATTCAGCTTTTTTGTTTTGTGTACTGAAAATGCAATATCCCATAACCATTCTCAGTCTTCAAGTTCAGGATAATGCTCATCACATCCTTTCAAAAACATGATAATCACAGGCAACAGCTCATTGAAATGGCAGAAACATTTGCTTTTATTCAACCAATGTACATCTGTATGTAGCAGCAGATCTCCAAACTTGCAATTTAGTTCATCTGTTATGGTTTTAAACAGTCTTCTTTGAAGTGCTGGAGCCCTCACTAGGTTTGCAATTTTCAGAACAAGTACATTTTTAAAAAATTGCACAGATTGCTTGTTGTTGGCGATTATAATTGTATAAAATAAGTGGCAGAAAACTGTCATCGTTTTGACAGAATGCAATAAATCCATTTCTGACACCAGTAAAAGTTGAAAAAATACTCACAAGGAACATTTTCAAAAGAAGGGAATTTTTTAACTCTGAATAACTGTCCTAACTTTTGGTACTTCCGGGAAGAATTTTTGAAAGCTCTTCCTTAATAGAAAAATCACTGAACACTGTCCTAGTAAATATAGTTACTAGGATGTGTCACTCACTTCTGTTGATTTATGTGCTGAAACGAAAAACTATAGCAAGAATCCAAGTCGTTTTTTTCAGCGGTGAAACATCTTTAGACATAAACTCATCTTATTATTGTAGTAGCAGGAAGCTATGTGATTTTTGCCACACATGTTGTATCAGCTTTATTTTTTAAATTGTCAAATAATGCATCTGCAGCTTCTAAAAATGCTTCTTTAATCAATTCATCTTCAGAGTTTCTTCTTTTTAGCAATAATTTGGGAGAGAAATGGAAAAATGTGAGAATGGCACCTTTATTTTGATCAGTAATTTTGGTGAACACAGACTGCTGCCCAGTCAGCTGAGTGTTAATAAATGTATATAACTAGCTCATTGCCATTTGAGGGTCTTTACTCTAATCATCATGTCGTCATCTTTTTTAGTAAAGTCCCATGTCTCTGATGATCCATATGTAAAAACTCGAAGGACGCATTGATTAACTACTTTTCTTTTAAGGCATAATGGTAAATAAATTACCCTTGAAAGTTGTAATGTTTCTGCGAAATGCTTTTCATCTAAATTTTATAAGCCTCTTTATTTCTTCTTCGGTGTGATCATCCTCCCTTGTTATCTGTTGTCCAAGGTAAATGTAGGCATTGCCCCATCCACCATTAAATCTTCAGTTCTTGCAAAAGTATTATACATTAATTTTGTTTTCATTAAGTTCATTTTTAATTATCATAATCATTCTCAACCATTACTGATCCACTGCTGGATGAAGGCCTCCCCAAGTTTCTTCTACAGTGGTCTATCTTGTGCCAGTCCCCTATGCTTTTGAATTTTTCCACCCATCTCCCATGTGGTCTTATTCTGGGTCTTTTCATGTCACTTGGAATCCAGTCTAAAATTTCGGTTGTCCGTCAGTGGTTTGTCCTGGCAATATGTCCAGCCCATTGTCATTTTAGGGATTTTACTCTGATCATGATATCTTCCACTCTTATCATTTTCCTGATCCATGAGTCCCTCTTCTTATCTCTCCTGGGATACCAAGCATGCATCTCTCCATGCTGCTTTCAGCTATCTGTAATTTTGTATTTTTTTCACTTAATGTCCATGTCTCTGCTCCATATATAAGCACTGGAAGGATGCATTGATTAAACACTTTTCCTTTAAAACATGATGGCATATTGCTCTTAAAAATTATACTGTTTCTTCCAAAACCTCTCCAACCAAGTTTTATATGGTGATATTGAATTCTTCATTGAAAGCCATTGCCACCTTAGGAGGATTTCACAGGAATGATGGATTCTCAAGGAAGTCCCAAATGGTTGTGTGTGAAAGTGCAATTGTTCCTACTTTGATGTATGGCAGTGAAACCTGGGTACTGCAGAAAAGACATAGAAATCATTTGTGTGCTGGGGAGATGCATTACTTACAGGGGGTTTGTGATAAGACACGGTGCTCATGTGAGGAATGAAGATATGTTGCAGATGTGTAATGTGAGGCAAAATGTTGTTAGTAAGGTAAAAACTAATATTCTTAGGTGGTTTGGCCATGTTGAAAGAATGAGTGATGAGGTGTTGACTAAGAGATTTTTTTCAGCCCAAGTGGCAGGAAAGAAAGGTAGAGGAAGGCCAAGGAAACCATGGGAGGACCAGATTCAGAAGTGTCTGCTTGAGAAAAAGATTACAAGTATGAAGTACGTACAAAAGGTCTTGTGTGCAGCGTGTGATGGATGTTAATGAAGCTTGAGCTGTGTGCCATGATCATTGTAAATGGAGACACTTGATACACCAAGAGTAAGTAAATTTTAGTTTTATCAGTTAAATGTGTACTTGGCACATGGTCTTTCTTTGAGGAGCTAACCTCTGAATCTCAGAGAACAGCTTAATGATGTGTATGTACATGGTGCTCAAATAATTTTTAAGACTGGGTCTGTAAAATGAAATAGAAACAAGAAATTATAATTTGTTTTGGTTTGTTATTCAAAATAAGTCCCTCTGGCTTCAATACACTTGTTACAGCGATTTAATAATGATTCTAATGCCTGTTCCAGTTCACTTTGCGGAATTGCCTCCAAAGCACGCGTCGAAGCTGTTTGTATGATCGAAATATCATCAAAATAACACCCTTTTAACATCATTTTAAGTTTTGGGAACAAAGAAAAGTCGCAGGGTGCTAAATCAGATGAATACAGTGGATGATTCAACACACCGACATTATTTTTCCCCAAAAATCTACGAACAAGAAGTGAGGTGTGACTGGGTGCATTATCGTGCAACAAACACCAACTGTTTTCATCTCGCTATTCTGGATGAATGCGACGAATTCTGCCCATCAAAAACCTCAAAACATTTAAATAAAACTCACCAGTAATTGTTTGTCCACTTGGAACAAATTCTTTGTGGATAATACCCTTACTATCGAAGAATGTAATGAGCATTGTTTTGATTTTCAAAGGAACTTTTCTTGTTTTTTTTTTGGCTTGTGGCGAGTTTTTTACTTCCATTCCGCACTTTGTCGCTTTGTTTTAGGATCATATTGAAAACACCATGTTTCATCACCAGTAACAATCGATTTTAAGAAGTTTGGATCATTTTCATCAGCTGAAAATGTGCATTTCTCTTTGATTTTTGTTCATTGGTTAACATGTGTGGAACAAATTTAGCACAGACTTCTGTTTTGCCCAAATCTTCATGCAGGATGGTTCGAATCGTTTCTTTGTTGATGTTTAAAGACTCTTCCATCATTTTTAGTGACGCACATCGATTGTTTGCCACGAAATCACACACTTTTTCAATAATCTCAGGTGTCCTAGATGAACGTGGTCTTCCGGTATGCTTATCATCTTCTAGCGTCTCTCTTCCATCCAAAAAACGTTTGTGCCACAGGAAAACATTTGATCTACTTAAACAAAACTCACCGTAAACTTGTTTCATCATTTGGTATGCTTCCAAGGCACTTTTAACCAAGTTTTGTGTTAAATTTAATAACAGCCCTTTGTTCCATCTTAATAATTCAACAAAAAAAAAATTTTTACTTCTCTAATGAACGCCCGTTTCGTTTGAGTTACTTTAACAACTGCGCAGTACTTTTGGCAGAAAGAAAGCAGATGGTCACGGTTTATAACGCATTCACGATTACACTGGTGGCACCACTGTAGGCTGAAATCTAGCGCCAGTCTTAAAAATTCTTTGACGCACTGTGTATGTATGTATGAAAAAGATTATGACTATGTAGTACAAAAGGTCTTGTGTGCAGCATGTGATGGATCTTAATGAAGCTTGAGCTGTGTGCCAAGATCATTGTAAATGGAGACATTTGATACACCAACAGTAAGTAAATATTAGTTCTATCAGTTAAATGTAAAAGATTATGACTATGTAGTACAAAAGGTCTTGTGTGCAGCATGTGATGGATGTTAATGGAGCTTGAGCTGTGTGCCAAGATCATTGTAAATGGAGACATTTGATACACCAACAGTAAGTAAATTTTAGTTCTATCAGTTAAAAGATTATGACTATGTAGTACAAAAGGTCTTGTGTGCAGCATGTGATGGATGTTAATGAAGCTCGAGCTGTGTGCCAAGATCATTGCAAATGGAGACATTTGATACACCAACAGTAAGTAAATTTTAGTTCTATCAGTTAAACGTAAAAGATTATGACTATGTAGTACAAAAGGTTTTGTGTGCAGCATGTGATGGATGTTAATGAAGCTTGAGCTGTGTGCCAAGATCATTAAATGGAGACATTTGATACACCAACAGTAAGTAAATTTTCGTTCTATCAGTTAAATGTAAAAGATTATGACTATGTAGTATTGTGTGCAGCATGTAATGGATCTTAATGAAGCGCGAGCTGTGTGCCAAGATCACTGTAAATGGAGACATTTGATACACCAACAGTAAGTAAATTTTAGTTCTATCAGTTAAATGTAAAAGATTATGACTATGCAGTACAAAAGGTCTTGTGTGCAGCATGTGATGGATGTTAATGAAGCTTGAGCTGTGTACCAAGATCATTGTAAATGGAGACATTTGATACACCAACAGTAAGTAAATTTTAGTTCTGTCAGTTAAATGTAAAAGATTATGACTATGTGGTACAAAAGGTCTTGTGTGCAGCATGTGATGGATGTTAATGAAGCTTGAGCTGTGTGCCAAGATCATTGCAAATGGAGACACTTGATACACCAACAGTAAGTAATTTCTAGTTCTATCAGTTAACTGTGTACTTAGCACTCTGTCTTTCTTTGAGGAGCTAAACTTTGAATCTCAGAGAACGGCTTAATGATATGTATGCATGTATGTATTAATTTCTTCATCAATGTGACCTTTGCGTGATATCTGCTGTCCAAGGTAAATGTAGGCACTGATCGATAAATCTTCGTTTCTTGTAAAAGCATTGTACAGTATTTACAAGAAATTAATTCACAAGAAACTCATTTCATTTTTAATGCCACTTCTTTACTATTTGCAACAAGTTCCTGCATCATATACTCTGTAGCTCTGAGGGGGTACTTATAAAAACAACTATGTTGATTGCAGAACAAAGGTGGGTTAAATAATCATTAATTTTTTTCCAGTTGTCTTCTCAATTCAATTATTGAAAGACATTCTGCAATGTGGCATTGAAGAACCTGCGAGATATAAAGTCACGTTGTCTCACTCCCTTTCCAATTTTTATATGTGCTGTTTTCTTGAATAGTTGAACCTTTGCACTTGCATTTCCATAGATGTTAATACTAATATTACCTTCAAGCAATGTGTCTGTAGTTCCTGTAATCCTCAAGGTCCCCTTTTTTATGTATCAAGATCACTGTAGCATTACCGCAGTCATCAGGAATCTTCCCATCATTGAGGTATCTAGTGAAAACATGAGTGAATGTAGTTTTGTCTTCACTGGCTTCTTGTACAATGTTCATGGTAATTCCATCTTCTTGTGGAGCTCTTCTCTGTAATTGCATGGGTAACTTATGCTAGGACTAGAAGAAATTTGTCTGTGTATATGAGAGGGGGGGGAGAGAGATAGAGAGAGTGTGGTGTGTGTGTGTATATATATATATATGTACCCACAATGAGAAGAAGCAAATTAACGGGATCTAAAAGCAGTGAAACTAGATGTAAGGGGATGAAACTTTTTATGGAGTTTGTACTTTCAAGTAAAGCATTTTTACAATACTGTGTACATATTGCAACTTTTTTTTTATTTAGGCAATTTCCAGGTTTTGTATTACGTTTGATTTGTCTTGTCTCAAGGCGTCTTGCAGCGATAGTAATAAAAAAAATTGTATGTCATGTATGTATTGCTAAAATGTATTCTTAATTTTTACCTCTTCATGGCTTGGAAGGTGTTTTTTGATCTGTGGGGTCATTTACCTGAAATACATGCATAGCATAGCAGAAACTCATATTCAACTAGATCTTTGTGGAAATGAGTTTCTGCTGTGTTTTGCTGGTCCTTGATAAAGCCAAAGCTCAGCATTTTCAATACTTTCTGTGTTCTTGCATGTTTTTTCCCTGCTTGTTTGCAAAGTTGTTATTATTCACTGTTTTTGGCTCCCGTTGATTTGCTTCTTCTCGTTGTTAGTGTTTTTTCTGAGAATTCTTCTCTGCTGCTTTTGCACGTTTGGGTTTTCAGAAAATATATATATATTTTTTTAAAGATTTTTGCTCATTCCTGAAGTTTGTTTACACTTATTTGTTTTTCAATTTTGCAGCATTTGCACGAATTCTAATTGAAAAGTTTGGATGTTTGGTGTATTTTTTTATTTATTTTTATTTCGTATTATTTTTTTGCTGCAATGCAGCTGACTTTGCTGATGCTTTTTACGTTTTTCTTGGAATGCTTATTTCTTGCAGAGTTTTTCTGGTTGATTTAACTCGAAAAGTTTGTGTTTTTGGCCTTTGTAGTTCTTTTCTTGACAATGATAGGGGTGGAGGCCGACTCAGATTTTTAATTTCTCCCACTCGGATAGGCTAGCAACCTTTCCAATAATGTATGAATTTGCTGGCAAAGTTAATCTAAAGTTATGAAGCAACAAGCATTGCTTGACATGCAAATTTGCTAATTCTAACCTGTATCCTGCAATTGCAGATAACAACTCAAATAAATTCTGCAAAACCTACAATACCATTTATAAGCTTACCTGTACTGTTTGTAGCCTTAGCTATATTGGCCAAAGCAAAAATCCTCTTCATATTAGGAATAATGGTCACAGATCTCTTGCTAACAAACTCAATTACAATAAGGTCAACCCATCCCAGGGTGCCTCCCAATATTCTCCCTTTGAGTTGGAACATTTCCATAATCTTTCAAGTACTTCCAATATTGGATTTCGTAGGAAAAAGTCCGCTATTGAAGAGTTAATTCGTTTTTTGACGTGCATTAATGCAATTGCATTGTTGGACTTATTAAATCCATGTTGAACACTTACTGCACGTGTTGGTTTCCGTATTTCTGTTGTGTAGATGCGGCATGGGTTTTTTTTTTTTCATTCGGTTGCTGTTCCTTTTTAATTGGCCTCGTCACTAAATGAATTTTTTTCCATTTGCTGCTTCTACATTTCGATACGTTTTTACCCAAGTACTTTCGGTAACATTCCGTTACCGTCATCTAGGGACGTTTTGCTCCGACCTGCATGGACCGTGTCGGCAGAGCATTATGTGGTTCTCGTGGGCTGCATCTGTTCGCAGCTATCGCTTCCTCTTGGGCATTGTGGCGCCATCTCTTGTTGGCCAGCGATCTCATTTTTCTAACTTTTTCGTTTTTTTGCTTAATTTTAATTAAATTCCTCCAGCTGTTTCTTAAAATATTAGGGTCATTGTGGTTGCAAACTTTTGCTCTATTTTTTTCTATCATTGCCAACTCTGCTATTCTGAGGTGTTTCTCGGATTTACAGCTTTTTATGACTTTTATATTTTCAAATTTAGGATATTTTTGGTTAGCCAGACAATATTAAATAAGTGCAGTTTTTTCTTCTTTTTTCTGCCAATTTTTTACATGTTGTTTTAACCTGTGCTTAAGCTTATTTTTGGTACTTCCTATATATGCCATTGGAGGGTTTTCTGTAATAGGAATTAAGTAAATACCTGCTTTTTCTAACATTTTTATTTTTTCATTATTTTTTATTACTATGTTTTTTATAGTATTTACTTTTCCTCCAATTTGAATGTTATGCTTTTTACAAATATTATTAATTTCATTAGTAGTACCTTTAATGTAAGGAAAACCATTTAGATATTTGATTTCATTTTTATTTATTACTGCATTATTTTTTATTTTCTTTAGTATTCTGTGTTCCGTTTTTTTATTAAATGGTTTGGATAACCAAAACTACCTGCAAATTTTTTTATGAATTTAATTTCTTCATTAATGAACTGAATATTTTCAGAGTGCGTATATGCTGTTTTAATTAATGTTTTCAGACTAGTGCATTTTTGTGGATATGGATGTGCCGAGTTGTACGGGATTAGAACAGGAACAAATGAACTTTTTCGATAAACTCTGTATTGCAACTTATTTAAAGTGGATTTTATAACTTGTACGTCCAAAAAGGCTATTGTGTTGTTTTTTTCCATTTCTACTGTAAGTTCTGTTGTTGTGTATAAAGAGCTGTAACATTTGGTTAATTTTCTTAACTCTTCTTCATTCAGTTTTGATAGAATGAAAATGTCATCCATGTGTCCACAGTATATTTCTGGTTTTTCTTCCATACTCTGTATGACATTTTCTTCAGTCTCGTTCATCACAACCTCAGCATATAAAGTTGATATGGTGAGCTCGTTGGGCCTCCTGAATTTTGCTTGTAAATTTTGTTCTTGTATGTATAAATAGAATAAAACTTTTTTGAATTCTTGAGTTGGTGTGTCATTTAATATTTTAAGAGTATGTAACTTCTTAATGACAATTTCAATAGCTTCTGGAACAGGAGTGCTTGGATATAATGCTTTAACGTCCATGCTTGCCATATGCAAGTCCTTTAGGTCTGTTTTTACATTTTTAATTTTCTCAATAAATTCATACGTGTTCTTGATGGTGAACCTATTGTTCATGAAAATGGGTGCAAGAAACCTGTAAATGTTTTTCTCTAATGTTATCAATGGTGAGGTTTTTTAAAACAATCAGTCTCATTGGAGCATCTTCTTTGTGTGTTTTTATCTTTGCTACAATACGTGGTATGCTTGCTCCCATTGGTGGAAAAGAGCGCTTGATTTCATCAGGTAATGTGCTATGATTTCTTATATTCGCTAAGAATTTAATTTGGTTATCAGTTGGGTCTTTCTTTATTTCAGTACAGTTTAATTCTTCTATTGCTACAGTCATTTTTTGTTCGTATTCGACTGTGTTGAGAATAATAATTTGGCCGGTTTTGTCTGCTTCACAGAATTTGATATTTGGGTCATTTTTCAGTTCCAATAGTTTTTTTTTTTTTTCATATTTTAATTTTTTCTCTATATATTTTTTTTTTTTTTTGGCATTATATTCTTTTAGAATTATTCTATATAATTTGTTCTCAACTTCCGTTTTATTTTCTGCGCCAGATATATTTTTGAAAATATCTTCTAGGCAAGGGATGATTTCTTTAGTTTTAGGGAGGTCCTGTGGAAAGGCAAATTTTTTCCCTTTTTGTAATACTGCTTTCTGTGAAAAGCTTAAATTCTTATCCGAACGATTTTCATATACATTATATTCATTTTCATTTACTGGTTCCTTACTCATCAGGTAATGTGCTATGATTTCTTATATTCGCTATATATCATAGGTTTTCTATAAGAGAACTATTCTTTCTTGTGAACCACAATGTCTGCTCTAGGGGTAAAAGAGGACAGAGGCTTTTCATACAGCTTGCAGGGTAGATTTTGCCAGTCTGCAGCAATCTCTTTGTAATCTTAAAAATAATTCTAAATTTGTTGAAAAGGCTTTCAGCCTTCTTAAATTCTTTAAGCACTTTGTCCTGAAAAGTTTTTTTCAAATTCTGGAATAGTTCTGCTATTTGTGTAGATAAAAGTGTTTTTGATTTGGTGCAAGATATTATTAAGCATATTCTTAGAGAGAAAATTACCCTTAAGGGTTTCTCTAAGAACTTTGTATCTATCAGATTTCTCAATAAATTCTATGATTACCTCAATATCAGGAAATTTTTCTATAATAATGCTAGTTTTTCCCTATTCCTAGGCACCAGTCTGTTGTTAGTTATAAGTACTTTAAAACCTTAGGTTCCATGGTAAAAAAACTATAAATCAGGTTCTTTCATTTCTTATCCAGCAGCTTTTGACTGTTCTTGTAAAGAGTATAAGGATTCAGAATACTATAATAGTTTTTACAAGCATATTATTACTGGAAACTTGAATTTTGTCGATGATGTCAAGCTTCGTAAGTTATTAGGGTTTGGTACTAAATTTAGGCCTTCTTTCAATATTTCTAAAATGCAGATTCTTGATAACTTCACCCAAGATGTTAATAGTTACATTATTAAGACTAGTTTGACATTCAATCAGCCTATTGAGGCTTTTGCAGGGTGGAAGTACAACATTCTCCTTTAGCTTCTCTGAAAAATTGGCCAGTCTTAGGATATGCTTGGACAGGAATCTACAGTTCTCCAGTGCGTCAAAAAAGTCTCTCTTTGAACTTCAAGAAAAATATATTTTTACAACCACTGATAAAGCTAGCAATTATTTGTAAAATTTTCTATTTTGAATTAATTAATCAATAACTTAATAATAGAGTAACCTATGAGCCTGTGAGTTACAGTACCAAACAACTTGGTAATCTGTTTAAAGCCTACCACAGAAAGCTTAAAATTCTCCTGGTTGGGGGTTATGAGCTTGAATTTTCTTTTCTTTATGCTACTGCAAAGTTTCATAAAGATCTTGTGAAATTCAGGTTCATAGCCAGTGGTGTCAGGAGTCATAAAAAAAAATAGATTAGACTTTTGAAGTATTTCTGAAAAAAGTTTTGGAACTTATTAGAAACAGTACTGATCTGCAGAACAGGAATTTTTGGATTATAAATAACAATTCCGAAGTGATTTCTTCTATTTTTAGCTTAAGGCCCATTGACATTAATAGTTATAATTTTGAGAACCTATATACTAATCTGCCTCTTTCTGATATTATTTACACGCTTAAGGAGATATTTGTAGAATTTAAAATTAACCAAATAGTTAAAGCCAATACTTGGAATACCTTACTTAACTGTTGTATTAATAATAACCATATTCTTTGTAACCAATCTCTCTATAAGCAAATTATGACATTCCTATGAGATGATCCCACTCCATCAGTGTTTGTAATCTGTTTCTATTCTATAAAGAGTATAAGTTTATAAAATATAGGTCCTTGAACTCTGAGAGCTACTTATGTACCTACAGATATATTGATGATTTGCTCTGTATTAATAAATCTGAAATAATAGAGAATGATTTTTAAGATATCTACCCTAGCTGTCTTAAATTAAGTAAAACTAACCAAAATAACCAGGAGCTTGATTTCTTAGATTTAAGTATAAAACTCAATAATGGTAACCCTACCATTAGCCTATTTGATAAAAGAAAGAATTTTCCTTGTAAAGTAATTAAATATTTACACTGGACAAATAATATATCCATTAAAGTAATTGAGAATGTCCTTATTTCACTGATACTCAGAATTGCCAGGACCTTGAACCAAAATTTGGATTTCCTTGAACACATTAATCTTCTCATCAATAGCTTTCTAGAGAACCAAGTACCAGCTAGCTTTAATAAAACAGTTTTAAGGAAAATAGTCCTTAAAAATAAAGTTAGGTTAGCAGATCTAATTTAATTGCATCACAGTTAATAAAAAATTATTCTGGCCAATGAAAGCCTTTTTGGAAGTTGGTTTAGAGCAGGCTTGTCAAACTCAAAATCCCAACTGGGCTGAATAATTTTAGTGTAAGGTCGTGTGGGCTGCAAGAAAAAGAAATAGTCATATTATATAATATATAATCTGTAATGTATGAATTTACAGAAATACATATTCTTTGCTAGTAAGAAAAAACAACAATAACACGGATTAATGTTTTCTTCCCAATATCTGACATCTCTTTTCTGTCACCAACTTTCCTATTTCGGGAGAAATATTGGCCATGGCAACTTTTAAGACTGAACCAAGATGAATTCTGTCAATCTGCATCTACCAGGAGACTTGTTTCCTTTCATTAATGAAAATAGTTGCTCGCACTGGTAGGTACTTCCAAACATGGAAATAATTTCACACACGAATTTGCGAGTTTCTACAAATCGTGCAGGCAAATACTTGTAAAAATGAGGGACAGCAACCTGGTTGAATTTGTTCTTCAAATTTAAATTGCATTGAATCTCAATCAGCTCTATTTGCATATGACCTGGCACTTTTTTTATGTCAGTTGAAAAAAATGCTGAAAACACAGAAAACTTGTCTTCCGAAGATTTAAAATCTTGAAACCTTTTTTCTAATTCACTCTTCAGACATCAATTTTTTTTGGCGTACTTTTTATAGGAAACAGCTTCTCTTGTACTGGTTTTGTACGCCCCACAAGTCGGAAAATGCGTTACGTCTTCATTTTCTACCTGTTTTTCCCAAAGAAGTAACTTACATTTGAATGCTTTAACTTGGTCATTCATGTTTGTTATACCTTGATATTTTCTTTGCAATTTCAAATTTAAAGCCGACAAGTTATTTGTTATATCGACCATGAAGGACAGATCTTGTAACCACTTTGAATCCGACAAAAGGCTGGTGTCTTATTCTTTTATGTCTAAAAATTGACTTATTTCATCTTTCAATTTCCAGAATCTTTCAAGAACCTTGGAGCATGATAGCCAGCGCACTTCTGTATAGTACAGTAAACCAGAATTTTCACTTTCTAAATCTGTTAAAAGATCGTAAAATTGTTGCTGATTTAAACCATGGGATCTTATAAAGTTTATCATTTGTTTTATGGGTTTTATCACATTTTCCATATTCATCACTTTTGAACATAACACTTCTTGATGTATTACATTATCTACTGAAATCAGCACAAATCTCTATGCTAAATTGAGCATATTTTTTACGTGGCTCAAAGTATTCCTATATTAACGTATAAACGTTTAACGTTTACTGTTCATCACGTTATTGTTGGTGTAAATATAGCTCTCCGATGTGACGTCCAACATATAATGTGCCATAAAAATTATTCATATTGACATACACTGAACATTGTATGAACCGTAAAAGTTATTCATATCGACATATAAAATTATTCATATAGACATACCAAGCAGCTCACTCCAAATTACATATATATAAAAAAAGTGTTCTACCTTCAATGTTGATGAGTAAGTCCCAAAAAACATCCATTGCCAATGTTCAATGTAGGCCTAGTCAAATATTCTTTCTTTCAACATCCAGGAATGCTAGTGGGGAAATCGTATGTGATAAAATATGCGGTCCCGCTGGACGAAGTCAGAATTAAAACGAGACACTACAAATGACCACAAGACAAAGACATAACAATATGAAATGGAACCAAGATTAAAATGAATTAAAAGCAGATGGACGGTCACAGTCGTAAAACTACATCACCAGACTGGCTTCAGCAAGTTTCATGCTATCATCAGTGGTACTCCCAACAGTGCTTCTTCATCGTATGAATGTGCACACATCAATGCCAAACTCATCAGACATGGAGGCCACACCTTTGGTCTTCTAAACGCAAAGTATCCTGGGACCACAAGAATACAACACCCATGGTGCTATCTATGGTGAGATCAAGGACTTATTTTCTTCTGGGTCTTTTGTATTTTCTTTATTTTATTACAATAATGTTTCTTCATTTTCTCTTCAATTTCTATCAAGTACTTCCAGGCGTATAGTAATTCAACTGGCACATTATTGTTACAATTTCTATTTTTCGTTTTTTCGATTACAGCTGCTTCTGAAATAAACTGCTGGTTGTATTTTTTATGTGATGTTACTAATTTGATATTTGACCAGTCTGGTGAAAAATTATTTTCAGAACAATACTGCATCAGAGACGTCTTCATCTTCCCTTTGCACCAATTTGAAATATGTTCATTCAACCGGCATTGTAATCGTCTTTTGGTGCTGCCTATATATGCTTTCATTTGTACTCCCTCTTTGATGTGATATCCTTTAAAAGGAGTGTGTTGATCACAATATTAAGTTGGCAGAGACAGTAATTGACAATGGGAAATTACTGACTGCCAATAAAACTTCCATCCTAGAAAGTTCAAATAATTCTTCGAAAATATTGAATTCTGCATCGCAAGCACAAATGAACACAGCTAAATGAGCTATGCCACCAATGTCTGTACTCTCATCACAAGTGATGGAAACAGCATTGAAATTAGATGCTTTTGTTTTGATCTGATCACTCAAATTGCAAGCCAGATCAGTTACTCTTTCAGCAACCGTATTTTGTGACAATGAAATGCCTTGAAAAGTATTTACACTTCTGGGGCAAACAATTTCAGCAGCTTTTATCAGGCAGGTTTTTATAAAATCCCCTTCCGTGAAAGCTTTTGAGTGTTTGGCTATTAACTCCGACAATGCGTAGCTTGCATGTACTGCAGCTTCGCTTTCTTGTGTTACTTTGGTAAACATTGTCTGTTGCTGTTTTAATCCTGACTTTAACTCTTTTAACTTGTCTTGTCACATTAATGCGTCATACTGGTCGTATTTTAATTTATGTTGCTCATAGTGACGTTTGATATTATATAACTTCAGGACACTATTACACACTAAGTAAACAATTTTATCTTTCACTTCACAGCAAAAATAATGCAATTCCCACTTCTCTTGAAAAACATGAATTTCATTGGTGATTTTTCATTTATTACCACTTGGTTTTGAGAGAGACATAGTTGCTTACACATAACCTTACCAAAGAATAATATTTACTTTCCTTCAGCACAGGCAAAAGCCGACTGATTTTGAGAGCTCGTGTCACCTCGCATGCCTGTCACTGAGTGTGAGCGCACGGAAGTTGGAGAGGTGAATAAGGGGAATGCAGGGGTATCGGTAAAAGATGATGCGCAGGTCTGAATATATTTGGGCAAGTTGCGCATGGCGTCATCATTGAGTAGCGGATGTCAGCAAAACTGACTCCTTGTTCGTTGACCGCCATGGTTAGTTTTACTTTTGAGTTTTTCTGGCGCTTTTTTCATTCTGATGTTCTTGGTTTATTAATATTTTTTTCATGTGTGTGTTTCGGGTGGGAATTTACTGATTCTAAATAAAACTTTTATAGGGGCTTTAAAATATTTATATTTAGCAAAAACCTCATTTTTGACTGTTCCATTTCTTTTTGTACACGTATAACCTCAAAATAGCTACGCAGCGCACCATTTTCATGTTTAATTTACAAACACTCTGAACGCTGGCTGCATTCCACGTGTTTCCCCATAATAAGCTGGGGCCCCACAGATATGAGTCAGGGGCCACGAGTTTGACATCCCTGGTCTAGAGGATGTATATTAACTACATTTTTGGAACCTTTAATTCTATAGATAAAACAGTTTCATTATAAAAATTAAAATAAAAAATTCTAAAAAAGTTTAAAATGTAAAACAGTTATTCGACCTCAAGAATAACTAACATGAAAATAGTATAAATTAAGAAAAATTTATAAGAAACTGAATATTTTCTGCAGTCTTACTTTAACATATGTTGATACAGGTGAATAGCATTAAATACATTTGGATATGTTTGATGATATTTTTCTCGTATTCCGTTGAGTTTCTGCTTTTTCCAGACGATCAGTTCATTATTTTTTTCATTTGGAAGTTTTGATTGGTGGACTGCTATTTTCAGCTGGCTACATTTTTTTTTTTGTGCGGTGCTGCTGTTGGGTAACTTCCCTCTCTACGCCAAGGGATGTTTTGTGGCAGGCAGGTGGTGCTTTCAGCCATTTTGTTTATTTCTCCTGTTGCTTTGAAAAGGAAGTTTCTTAGGTCAGTCATTTCGTTTTTCTTTTTGGTAACTTTGAAAGTTTATTAGCGTTTTTGCTTGCTGACATTCTGTCAGCAAGCAAAAATCAAAACACTTGCATAGTTTTTCTCTTGCCTTGCTTCCTAGTTAAACTTTGCTATGGTTGCATGTTTTGTGGTCTGAGCCTCGTGGCTCTGCTGTCTCTTTCGTTTGTTGATGGGAGACGCATTTTCTGAATTTGTACTTTATTGTTAGGCATTTTTTCACTACAGTGTACATATATTGCAGATTTTTTATTGTTTAAAAAATGTTCCAGGTTTTGTTTTATGTTTCATTTGTCAAAGGTCTCAATGTGTCTTGTGGCAATGGTCTAAAAAAAATTTTAGTTTCTAGCCCATGATCTCTGTTCCAGATTTCCTGGATTTGTGGACAGTGTGTTGTTATGTGTTTACACAGGCTGTTATTTTCTCTTGCCTTTGTATTATTAATTTTTTTGGCCTTGCTTCCTGTTGAATTTTGTTCTGGTTCCATGCTTTGTGTGTTGAGCCACGTGGCTTTGCTGTCTCTTTTGCGTGTAAGAGGATGAAACTTTTTATGGAATTTGTACTTTCAAGTGAAGCATTTTTACAATACTGTGTACATATTGACATATTGCAAATTTTCTTTTTATTTAAGCAATTTTCCAGATTTTGTATTACATTTTATTTGTCTTGTATCAAGGTGTCTCGCGGCAATAGTGAAAAAAAACGTTAAAATGAAGTATTGAAGCAAGATATAAAACAGTTGCTTATTATCAGAAAGTAAAAGTAGAAAATAAAAAGAAATTTTCTAGAATCTTAAGTGTTACAGTAAAAGCAGAATTGGAAGACTGGCTAAAAATTGGAATAAAAAACAAAAATAAAAAATTTGTTCAAAAGCTGAACCTTAAAGAAAAGAATTTTTTTAAGAAAAACTATTCCAGTAAAAACAAAGAAACAGCAGTTCTTAGTCATGTAAAGGACAACACTGCTACTGGAGATAGCCAAGAATTGTTACAAGTGATAAATAAAGGAAGTAATTTCAATCTATCCAAGGAAAAAATAAATACAGAAAAATTGGTAATTGAATTGGAAAGCATCTGCAGCACTTTAGAAAAAGAAGACCAAATTAAAGCAGACCTCCTAAGAAAAGATGACCACAATAGCTTTACAAAATTCCTGAAGCAAGTAAAGAAACCTCAAAAAAAATTTGAGAACAGTCAAATAAAAGCTCTTAAAGATTTCAGAAAAAAATGAGAGTGTAGTTGCTATGAAAACAGACAAAAGCAAATTGATTGATATTATGGATAAGAAAGATTATCAAGAAAAGATGGAAGAAGAACTAAAAATAACCTATATATGAAAAAGTAAAAGAAAGCCCACTACCAGATTTGATTAAAAAAGTCTCAAAGCTTATTTTACTTCAAAAAAAGAAAAACCAGCTTCCAGAAAACTATAAACAATTCTCAAAATTACAGTTCAGATTACCTCAAATATATGGAATAGTCAAATTGCATAAAGAACACCAACCAATTAGACCAATAATTGACTCAAAAAACTCAATTCTTTCAAATCTAAACTACTTTTTAAAGTCACACCTTCAGAATCTTTTAAAAGAGCCACCTAACTTTATTAAAAATTCAATGCAGCTAAAAGAAAGATTAAAACTTCTTCCTAAATTAGATTCTCCTATTCAGGGTAGTTTAGACATAGTGTCTATGTATACTCACATCAATATAGATCAACTTATAGACTTTATAGCGGAAGACTTGGCAGACCTAATAGTTTTTCACAACAAAGATAGAAACATATTAGTTGGAATTTTTGAAATGCTTACCTTCTCTTTGCAGAACAACTACTTTCAATTTGAGAAAAAAAAATTCATTCAAAAATCTGGTCTAGCTATGGGCTCCCCACTCTTAGCTAACTATTATGTGGGAAATCTAGAAGAAAAGATACTAGTACAACCCACATACTTCTGCCTATATAGCAGATACATAGATGACATCTTATTTATAATAGATAGCTCAGAAATTGTTCCAGAAAGAATTCTAGACTCATTCAATGAATTAGACGATTCCCTTAAGTTCACTATTGGACTTCAAAAATAAAGTAGAACTAACTTCTTAGATATTACTATATTATGAAGATGAAAAATTCCTCACTAGTTGGTATAAAAAAACAATGAATACTAACAGACTATTGGATTTGAATTCCTATCATCCAGTTTCTATTAAGAAAAATGTAACTAGTCAGTGTTTAGACAAAATTAATAAAATAGTATCTACAGCAGATAAGAAAGAAGCCCATAAAGAGGAACTTAAAGTCATACTTGCAGAAAATAACTATCTTAAAGAAGAAATTGAGAAGCTTCTGAATATTAATGGTACGAAGAACCCGCAAAAGCAACAAGTAAAATTCACTAAAAAAATTCATATCACAAAGGTTTATTTGAGTCTTTAAAGAGAATTAGTAAGAAGTACAATATTAGGCTAGCTCCAAGTTTAAAAAACAAAGGTAAAAATGTTTTCCCTAAAATAGTTCAAAGAGAAGAAGATATTTTAAAAATGCAAGGTGTAGTCTATGAAGTAAAATGTAGTTGTGGACTATCTTACATAGGTGAAACAGGTCGCAGACTATAAACTCGTATAGCAGAGCATAAAGCTGCTATAAAAAAATTGCTCCAACAAGACTGGTTTAGATAGGCATGTTAGAGAGGATTGGAATTTCCTTAAAGTCATCAGTTTCCAAAGCAATTTTCAAAAAAGAAAGCTAAAAGAAGGAATAGAGATTGAGAAAAATCAAAATTCCATCATCAATGACTGCAAAGGATTTTCCCTGCCTAACATCTGGCAGGATTTGATGAAAAATAACCGTAACCTTCAAGGTAAATCGTAATCGCGACAGTAACAGGAATAAGTGACAACAAAAAGACAGCCTGAAGAAAGAGAAGAGTTTTCTCCGAAAAAAAAAAGAGGATAGTGACGGGAATAAGTAACAACAAAAAGACAGCCTGAAGAAGGAGAAGAGTTTTCTCCGAAATTTTGCAATTTAAATAAAAAAAAATTCCTAGTAAAATTCACATAATAGTTGTTTTTGATTAATAATTGAATTAAGATATTAGGAAGCCAATTCTCAAAATGAGCTTTATTCAAAAAAAAAAATTTGTTTTTCGTTTTTTCACTCATGGACTGTACTAAGTTTTCCTGGGTTTGTGAACGATGAGTCATTGTGGGTTGGGTCAAGTATGTCGTGTATGTATTGCTAAAATTTATTCTTAATTTTTACTTTTTCATGGCTTGGAAGGTGTTTTTTGATCTGTGGGGTCATTTACCCAAAATACATGCATGACATAGCAGAAACCCATATTCAACTAGGTCTATGTAGAAATGAGTTTATGCTGTGTTTTGCTGGTCCTTGATAAAGCCGAAGCTCAGCATTTTCAATACTTTCTGCATTCTTGCATGTGTTTTCCCTGCTTGTTCGCAAAGTTGTTTTTTTCACTGTTTTTGGCTCCCGTTTATTTGTTTCTTGTGGGTGGGTTTTTTTTTTCTGAGAATTCTTCTCTGCTGCTTTTGCACATTTGGGTTTTTGGAAAATAATTTCTTTTTTTTTTTTTTAAAGATTTTTGTTCATTCTTGAAGTTTGTTTACACTTATATATATATCATCATCATCCCCGCACGGGGATAACTGGTTTTCCAGTTATTTGGGGAGCGGCGCCCCCACGGCCCGAGCTGACCTTGTGACTGGTCAACATCTGATGTCATGCCACCGCTTGTTTTTTATTTCGGTGCTGTTGGAGTTTGCAGGGACGGCTGTTCATCCAGCTGTTGGGGAGTCGCGGCCCCACGATCCCGAGCTGGTCTTGTGTCTCGCTTTTTCGTTTTTCTTTATTTTCTCCACTGGCTAGTTGCCCGTGTTGTATACTCTACCTAATCGCTACCACGCTATGTACTAACACCCCGGTCTTGTGGTTTTGTTACCCTCCACCACTAACTGTTTTATATTAACCGCTCAGTTCGTAGGTTGCTGAGATTCCGTTTAGGTTCCCTTCCAGGATTTGTCTTCTTTGGATTTCTTTTTTTCCTTTTAGCTGGTTTGGGTGCTAGACCTACCTGCATGTTTGCCGCGTGTGGAGACCCGTGAGGCGGAAATGGGATGTCTGGCGGCTGAGGTCGCAGGAGATTGGATAAGTGCCTCCTGTGTACCAACACTCCTCTTCGACCCCGGCTTCGCTGTAAACGGGAGGCTAGAGACTAACCCACCTCTAGTCAGAAGTCTTGTACCAAGTTGTGTACAGGGCTTTAGCGGCTTTTTTGTCGTATAGCACGGCAGGGTAAGCCCGGGGCTGTGGGATCATGCCAAAGGCGTTGGCATGACGGTACCCGAAGGCCGAAGTGTCCGCCGAGTGCGTGTGATCACAGCCAACGGACTATATCTGCAACGTATAAGCTCCAGAACTGTGTCCAGCGTCATTTTCTCGGCTTGCAGACCTCCAGTTCTCCCTTGTAGGGCTCGGTGGTGGGTGGAGTAGTTTGCAGACGAATCTTCCTTCTTTTTTTCGATGGATAAACCCAAAAACAAAAACTTCAAATTTAAGTCACCTGAGAAAATGATAGTTGCCAACGACTCTCCTTCGTCTTCTCAACCTACCAAGTCTCATAACCTTAAACGATCTTTAGACCATGACCTGGACCAAGAATGTGGAACCTCTTCTTCGGCAGCTGTACCAGTCGCTCCGAAGCGTCGTCTCCCCTCAATTGCTGTGACTACGCATGCTACACACTTAGTTGTAGAATCCATCAATCCGCATGAGAGCCTGTCCAACAGATCTCCCTTTTTCATTTCTAAAGCTTTGGACGCTGCGGTTGGCCCCTTGAAGTCTGTGAGGAAGCTTCGCTCTGGGGGCCTGCTTGTCCAAACTTGCAGTGTTTCTCAGAGTAACACTCTTATGCACCTCACTAGTCTTCATGGCATTCCTGTCAAAGTGGCACCTCACCCGTTTCTTAACACCTCTCGGGGTGTTATTTCGGAATTTGATCTCTTGCCATGCAGTGAGGACGAATTGGTGACTGAACTTGCAGATCAGGGTGTTATTGCTGCACGTCGTATGCTGTTCCGGCGCGATGGTTCTTTAATTAAGTCTAAAAATGTAATCTTGACTTTTAACTCCCCGAAAGTTCCGACCGAAATCAAGGCTGGCTACTTGGTCTGTGGAGTTCGCCCGTACATTCCCAGTCCTCTGCGCTGTTTCAGGTGCCAGAGGTACGGGCATTCACAACGTTTCTGTAAGAGTTCCGCTCATTGCGCAAATTGTGGCTCCAGTGCACATGACGGGGAAGGTTGCACTTCTGCGGCCTGCTGTGTTAACTGCGGTGAGGCCCATGCAGCTTACTCCCGCAATTGTATGAAATGGAAGGACGAGATGGCGATCCAGCGCCTCAAAACCCTGGAAGGCCTCTCGTACCCTGCTGCCAAGGCCAAGTTGGGTATTCCCACCAACCGACAGCGTACTTTTGCCGCAGTATTTCAGTCTCTGCCACAACCCGTGCAGCCCTTTGTTCTGCGCCATGTAGCTCTCACCGCACTTGCCAAGCGATCTACAGCTGAACAAGCGACACAGGTGGATTTCCCCGAGCTCCAGCTTTTTCGAATAGCTGAGTCTGCGCCTTCTCTTTTGAAGACGACCGACTCTTCCAGTTCCCAGCAGAAAGCCTGCATGTGCGGAAGACCCGGCCCTCAATCCGCAAAGGTGTGCAGTGTCCATCCAACTGTCGCGGTCCACCTGACCAACATTGCAACTGTCTCGGACTCAGCGAGGTCCCCACCCTCAACCAACATTATAGAGGAACATAGGGGGAGGAGAGTGACAGTTCGTCCCCAGCCTCAACCAACATTGCAGAGGAACATGGGGGGAGGAGAGTGACAGTTCGTCCCCGCCCTCGGCCAGCATTGCAGAGGAGCGTGGGGGGAGGAGAGTGACAGTTCGTCCCCCTCCTGGTGACTCATCCTTTGTGTAGTTGTGTTCGATTTCGTGATGTGTTTTGTCTTTCTCATTCCTCAGTTTTACTTAGTCGGCTTGTTTCTCACCATTGTGCCATGTTTTTCATGCTGTTTGTTTCATTGTCTTTTTTGGCCCTTCCTTCGTACTCATGGTTCGGTTTTACTTGGTCAGCCAGATTTGGGGCTTTATGCCCCGTTTTTTAATTCTGTCTGTTTGTCTTGTGTCTGGCGCTCTTTGGCCAACCATGGCCCTTGCGCCAATAAAATCTACTAACCAACCAATCAACCGTCATCATCATCATCATTGTCAACCATTATCAATCCACTGCTGGACAAAGGTCTCCCCAAGTTTTCTCCACAATGGTCTGTCTTGTGCCAGTCTCCTCCATGTCACTCCCACATACTTTCGAATTTCATCCACCCATCTCCCATGTGGTCTTCTTCTGGGTCTTTTCCTGTCCCTTGGAATCCAATCTAAAATTCCGGCTGTCCATCGATGGTCTGTCCTTCTGGCAGTATGTCCAGCCCATTGCCATTTCAGGGATTTTACTCTGATCATGATGTCTTCCACTCTTGTCATTTTTCTGATCCACGAGTTCCTCTTCTTATATCTCCTGGTTACACCAAGCATGCACCTCTCCATGCTACTTTGAGTTGTCTGCAGCCTTTGTATGTCTCTTTTAGTTAAGGTCCACGTCTCTGCACCATACGTAAGCACTGGAAGGATGCATTGATCAAACACTTTTCTTTTAAGACATAACGGCATATTGCTCTTGAAAATTATGCTGTTTCTTCCAAAAGCTCTCCAGGCAAGTTTTGTATGCCGATTAATTTCTTCATCAATGTGACCCTCACTTGATATCTGCTGTCCAAGATAAACGTACGTGTCTGTTATATCCAGCTTTTCCCCATCAATCGATAAATCTTCATTTCTTGTAAAAGCATTGAACATCACTTTTGTCTTCTGAAAGTTCATTTTTAATCCCACTTCTTTACTCTTGTCAGCAAGTTCCTGGATCATACTCTGCAGCTCTGATGGGATAGTTGCAAAAATGACTACGTCATTAGCAAAATGAAGGTGGGTTAGATAATCTCCATTAATCTTTATCCCCTTGTTTTCCCAGCTCAGCGACTGAAAGACACACTCCAATGTGGCATTAAAGAGCTTCGGAGATATGGTGTCATCTTGTCTCATTCCCTTTCCAATTTTTATGTGTGTTGTATTTTCAAACAGCCAAATCTTTGCACTTGCATTTTCATAGATGTTATTAATAATATTAATGTATGCATCTTCAATACCGCAGGATTTCAAAGCCATTGTAACTGCTGATGGTTTCACCGAATCAAAGGCTTTTTCATAATCGATAAAAGCCATGCACAATGGAAGTTCATATTCCCTCACTCTTTCAATTAGTTCTCTCAGTACATGGATATGATCTATTGTGCTGTAGCCACTCCTGAATCCAGCTTGTTCTCTCGGTTAAGCCATGTCCAGTGTTACCTTCAAGTGGTGTGAAAGAACTTTAGTGAAGATTTTAGAAACCACTGATAGGAGGCTGATAGGTCTGTAGTTCCCAAAATCCTCAATGTCACCTTTTTTATGTAGGAGGATCATTGTGGCGTTGTTCCAATCCTCAGGAATCTTCCCTTCATTAAGGCATCGAGTGAAAATTTGGGCGACTACTGTTTCGATTTCTCCACTTGTTTCTTGTATGATGTTTACAGTAATTCCATCTTCTCCTGGAGCTTTTACCCGCTTCATGTTCTTGATTGCATGTGCAACTTCTGTTGGGAGGACTGAGAGAACTCTGGTACTGGTACCTTTCATGATGTCTGGAGTACATGTATCATCCCTTTCATATAATTTGGAGTAGAAATCTTTCACTCTTGTCAAAATTTCGCCTCTATTTCTTGTTACAGAACCATCTTCTTTTCTCAGTGCCATAATCTGTTTTCTTCCCTTACTGAGATGTCCCTTTGCTATCTTTAGGCTTTGGTTGTTTTCAATTGCTTTTCTCACTATTTCACAGTTGAATTTCCTTACGTCTCCAGTGATACTTTTTCGTACTGTCTTGCATAGCTCTATATATTCCACTTTGGAAGTCACATCTTCTTTAGTTGTCCTCATCTCTCTTCTTTTTTGCATCAACATTTTGGTTTTTCCTGATAATTTGTTTACATGCAACTTGTTCTTAGACACAGCTAATTTTGTTGCTGTTTCCATAAGAGCTTTGGTTACTTTTCTGTTAACTTCAGAAATATCCACTTCTTCCAATGTTAGGCCTTCTAAAGCAGAGAATCTGTTCTTCAGTTCCAAGTTGAAGGTATTATGGTGTTTTTTAAGGTTGGTTATGTCAATACATTTTGTTTGTCATATGAGCTTGCCACGTTCAAGTTTAGTGTTGAGGTGCATCTCATATCTCAGCAATCTATGGTCACTACCTGTGTTGAACTTGTTTAGCACACTGCAGTCTTCTATGACGAATTTTTTGTTACACATAATAAAATCAATTTCACTTGTCATCCCATTTGGATGTCTCCATGTCCATTTCCTGTGTGGTTTTTTCTTGAAAAAGGAGTTCCAGATGAAAAACCCTTCTGCCTCTGCAAACTCAACGAGAGTATTTCCACGCTGGTTTCTGTTGCTGTGACCGAATTTACCTACTGAAGTTTCATTCTGTTGCTGTTACCCTATTTTTGCATTGAAATCTCCCATAATTATCTTCAAGTGCTACTTACCTTTATTATTTAGATGACAAATTTCCTCATAGAATTCTTCAATTTCTCCTTCAGGATGACTAGTGGTGTGTGCACAAGTTTGAATAATCTGAGCCTTGTATCTTCTCGAGAGTTGGATAACGAGTCGTGCAGCTCTTTCAGAAGAACTTTCAACTTCTACAACTTTATCCTTCAGTTTCTTGTTTATTATAAATCCAACACCACTAGTTCTGCCAGTATCTGTCCCACAATAGTAGAAGCGATGTCCACTTTTCAGTTCAATGAGATCTTCTCCTTTTCTCCTTACCTCACTTAGCCCGACGATGTCCCGCTTGATTCTTTGTAGTTCCTCTTCCAATTCAAGAAGCTTTGAATTAGAAGATAGGGAGCGTCCATTATACGTAGCTATGGTCAGCATCAGATGACAGCCTAGTCCGGTCCTCCAGGGATTCTTAGCACCCTCTGCCTTCATGTCGCACTGGCCGCTGCCTTGGCCAGGTACATTCCAGCTGCCGGAGACTGAGGGCCAAGATTTAAGTTGTGGAGTTATTTTGGAGGGGTTTGGCCATAACTCACCACGCTGGCCAGGCGGGTTGGTGAGTGTGGGATAGCATTTCCTCTAATCCCGATGGTATAGTTATACCGCTATTGGCAGTCATCAGAGCCCCTTTGGTGGGAACAGGATGCACCACGAGAAGGTGGGGTTGACATTTGTCAAAGAGAGGCTGTGATGTTACGCATCACCTGACCTTACATCCCATATATATATATATATATATATATATCATCATCATCATCATCATTGTCAACCATTATCAATCCACTGCTGGATGAAGGTCTTCCCAAGTGTCTTCCACAATTGTCTGTCTTGAGCCTGTCTTCATGTCACTCCGGCATGCTTTTGAATTCCATCCATCCATCTCCCATGGGGGTCTTCTTCCGTGTCTTTTTCTGTCCCTTAGAATCCAGTCTAAACTTTCAGTTTTCCATCGGTGGTCTGTTCTGATAACATGCCAGCCCATTGCCATTTCAGTAATTTCACTCTGGTCATGATGTCGTCCATTCTTGTCATTTTCCTTATCCACAAGTTCTACTTCTTATCTTTCCTGATTACACCAAGCATGCATCTTTTCATGCTTCTTGGAGTTGTCTGCAGTCTTTGTATATATATTTTTAGTTAAGGTCCTTGTCTCTGCTCCATACTTAAGCACTGGCAGGATGCATTGATTAAACACTTTCCTTTTAAGACATAATGGCATACTGCTCTTATAAATTGTACTGCTTCTTCCAAAAGCTATCAATCCAAGTTTTATACGGCAATTAATTTCTTCACCAATGTGACCCTCACTTGATATCTGCTGCCCAAGATAAATGTAGGTATCTGTTGTTTCAAGCTTTTCTCCATCAATCAATAAATCTTCTTTTCTTGTAAAAGCATTGTACATCACTTTTGTCTTCTGAAAGTTCATTTTTAATCCCACTTCTTTACTCTTGTCAGCAAGTTCTTGGATCATACTCTGCAGCTCTGAAGTGGTAGTTGCAAAAATGACTACATCATCAGCAAAACGAAGGTGAGTTAAATAATATCCATTAATATTTATCCCTTTGTTTCCCCAATATATATATATATATATATATATATATACACTGGCGGAAAGTAAAAAAAGAACACGAAGAAGGAGACGTCTAATACCAACGAAATTTATACAGCATAATAACGGAATACAGAGGATAACGCGATCAAAACATTATGGCAAAATACAGCTATATTTGCTGGTAAACTGAAAAATAACATTTCCATGTAACATGGTTAGTACGAGGTTGAACCGACATGAACTGCGTCACACTGTGCAATTCTGGCATGGAGTCTGTTGGACAGATGTTGGATGTAAGTTTGGGGTATTGAGTTCTAAGCATCCTCAACCCGGACGCGTTAATCGGGGATGGTCGTGGCTGACCATGGAGACCAGATAAGTCATTGTCCCATAAAATCCCACACGTGCTCAATGGGGGACAAATCTGGTGAACGTGCAGGCCATGGAAGTTTTCTCACACCCTGAAGCGCATGTTGCATTGCACGTGCTGTGTGTGGGCGTGCGTTATCTTGCTGGAAAACTCCACGATGCACCAACCTTACAAATGGCACAACAATGGGCTGAATGATGTTGTTGATGTAGGAGGTGCTATTTAACGTACCCGGTACAAACACTAGTTGTGTACGGGAGCGGTAGCTGATTGCTCCCCACACCAGGAGACCAAGTGTAGGCCCTGTGTGTTGCTGGTGAATGCAAGAAGGATGGAAACGCTCCCCTGTGTGTCCACGAACACGCATACGGCGATCGGAGGCTCCCAAGCAGAATCTGCTTTCATCGCTGAACACGACAGATCGCCATTGCATTCTCCAGTGCAGACATTGGCGACATCACTGCAGCCGTTCCTGACGGTGGGCTGGAGTCAGAGGTACACATGCCAGAGGCACACGTGCACATAGTCCTGCATCCAGTAGACGGTTGCGGATTGTTCGCACAGTCACCTCAGGTGCAACGGCAGCTCAGATTTGCGTCAAAGTGAATGTTCTGCTTGACAACGCCACTCTTATGCGTCGATCGGTTCACTCATCAGTCCGTCTGTGACTCCCGGTTCCACGTCTTCTCGTGTGGGAATGTTCCTCGGACCATCTACGCCACCATCGTACCACCACCAATACTTCCGGTCCAATTCGCTCCACAAGACGATGATACGACCACCCGGCCTCACGGAGTCAGACTAGACGACCTCGCTCAAAGTCTGATAACTGCTGAAATGGTACAAGTCTTCCATGTCCAGGCATTGCAGCTTCTTCAGGGTCTTCGCACGTGTCTGTGCGCCGACGACTGATTACATTCACTTCGCCGTACTCCTTAAATACCACCGACAATAATTTGCATATTATGCCGTGCTGTGACGTAAGCGCTCACCGGTTGGTCCCGAAATTAACATCACACCTACGTAATCTCGACCCCATTAACATATGTAAATTTCATGATCGTCCGCCAATTCCTTCTTGGTGTTCTTTTTTCACTTTCCGCCAGTGTATATACAGGGTGTCTCAAAAATACATGGCAAAACTTCAGGAATGAGTTCCTCATAGGTAGATATGAAAAAGTTTATAACAACATAGGTCCGGAAATGCTTGGTTTCCGAGTTATAAAGGTCTGTCTATGACACTTAACTGCTCAAATTATCTTATAGTAATTGTTCAAAATTTCCACCTTCTGCTTCAATGCAGGCCTCACATCAATGTCTTATGGGCTCGCAAACGCACTGCCAAATTTCTGGCATGTGTCGTATTGTTTCACAACCTGCCACAATTCAATTGTGGAGAGTTTCCACATCTTCTACTAGAGTCGAATACACCAATGATTTTAAATAGCCCAACAAGAAGAAATCTAGAGGGTTTAAATCTGGTAAGCATGGAGGCCAAGCAGTTGGTCCACCTCTACTTACCCACCGACTAAAAAACTTTCGATTCAAATAATTGCGAACTAGGTGGTTAAATGCGCGGGAGCACCATCGTGCATAAAGTGTGCTTGTTGGTCTGAAAGGAAAACCACCAGATTCTGTCAGTACTTTGTGATGAAGGAATTCACCTGCAGGAGATAAAACATTCCAGTGAATAACTGGGAAACCAAGACAGACCTGAGTCAGGTAGTGTGAACAGTTAAGAGTCGTAGACAGATCTTCCTAACTTGGAAACCAAGCATTTCCGGACCTATGTTCATATAAACTTTTTTTATCTACCTATGAGGAACTATTTCCTGCAGTTTTGCCTTGTATTTTTGAAACACCCTGTATATCAGAAATATGTATATCATTCCTTTGATATAGTTTCATGTAGAACTCTTTAACTGACATAAAAAAATTCAGTTCTATTTTTTATTTCTGTTTCATCTTTTCTGATCTATTACTGAGATGACCCTTTGTTTTCTTCAGGCTTTGGTTCTTCTCCATTGTTTTCTCACCTAGTTCAAAATTGAATTTCTGCATGTCTTCGGTGATACTTTTTGCACTGCCTTGCATAGTCCTGTATATCACACTTAGAAAGTTACATTTTTTTCATTTGTCTCTTCATCTCCCCCTTTTTTTCTCTCATTATTTGTTCTGATATTTTCTTCATGTGGTTTTGGTTCTTAGTGTTACCTAGTTTTGTTGCTATTTTCATAAGGCTTTGATAATTTTTCTGTTAACTTCAGAGATACCTGCTTCTTTAGTTGTTAGACTTTCTAGTGCAGATAATCAGTTTCTGAGTTCCAATTTGAAAGTCTGGTGATATATTTTAAGATTTGTCATGTCAGTACTGTTCCTTTGCCTTATGAGCTTGCGTTGGTCAAGTTTTGTGTTAAGGTGCATCTTACATCTCGTCACTTATTGTATTAAACCTGATAAACACACTGCAGTCTTTAATAACAAATTTCTTGTGGCATATAATAAAATCATCTTCACTTATAACCCCATTTGGGTGTCTCTTTGTCCATTTCCTATGCAGCTTCTTCCTGAAAAAGGAGTTCATGATGAAAAATCTCTCTGCCTCTGCAAACTCTACAAGAGTATTTCCACATTCGTTTCTGTTGCCATGACCGAATTTATTTACTGTAGTTTCATTCTGTTGCCTTATTTCCTCATGGAAATCACCCATAAGTATGTTCAGGTGTTGCTTAATCTTATTGTTTAGAAGTCAAATTTCCTTGTAAAACTCTGATTTCTTCATTGGGGTGAATTGTTGTGTAGTGCATAAACTTGAGTTATGGAAATCTGCGATCTTCTGGAGTTGGGTAATGAGTCGTGTAACTCTGGCTGACGAACATTGTTCTTCAGTTTTTTGTTAATTATGAATCCAACACTACTAGTTCTGCTAGTATCTGTTTCACAGTACAGTAGAAAAAATGTCTGCTTTTCAGTTCTATGAGATCATCTTTTTTTCTTCTTGTTTCACTTAGTATAATCATATCCCACATGACCGTCTAGAGTCCTCCTCCAATTGAAAGAGCCTTGAATCAGAAGATAGTGTTTTCACCTTGTTGATAGCCAAGGTCAACTTAAACCATGCCTCCGATAATTCTTTGCACCCTCTGTCTTCCTGTCACACTAACCTCTACCTTGGCCAAATACATTCCAACTGCTAGAGATCAAGGGCAGAGTTTTTAGTTGCAAAGTCATTTGGATGGTTTGGCCATGGCCATAACTCACTACTTTAGCTGAGTGTGTTGGTGAATACAGAATGGCATTTCCTGTAATCATGGTGGTATAGTTATACCAAATATAACTATATTATCATATAAAAATCCCTTCGGTGAGAATGGGATTTTCCATAAGAAGGCAGGGTTGACATTTGTCCTGAAGAGGTTATATATTTCACACAATTAGACCTTATATCTCATGTAATTAGTATATGTATATATTGTTCACCTTTTTCTTTTTTTATGACATAGCACTTGGAAGATTTATAAGTCATACTGACATTGGCCAACAAAGTAAAATTTGAACAGTAATTTCAAGCTGTTAATACTTTTTCCCTTTATTTTTTCACCACCATCAAAATTGTGGATATGTTTATTTCTATTTGTTGCTACTGTGGAGAATTATTTACTGTGCCTTTGAAATAGGAATATGTTACAAAATTAAATTATTCCATTTATACAATTCTGTTCCAGTTTTTGGATGCATAATTATTATTTTAGCAAAAGCACAGTTTCAGTTAAAAATAATTCTAGAGCACAGTACTATGACAAGTCAGATGTGTTTTCCTGTGATCTTGTGGTTTCATCTTTTTAAACCTTATTTGTCCTTTGTCAGTGGATATCAACTGTATGTGAAAATGTTTTGTTGCATTTCTTTGAAAAATCAAAAGGAAAAGTATTTCCCTGGAATTTCTATGCAAATACTAAGGCAGTGAGACATCTTGCTGTATGGAATTTTTGTAAAAATCAGGTATTTTGCTGAATTGAGATATTAGTCTTGGTTTAAAATTTGTTTTTCTTTATATTATATACAGTAAATCTGTCAAAAAGTATTTATTGCATTTATTTCCATCTTTAATGTATTTTTGTTACAAAATGTTACTGGAGTAATTATAAATTATAATAAAATATTTAGAAATTAAACAAGTTTCTTTTTTATTATTTTACTCTGTAAACATTCTGTTATTATTTTGAATGGCACTCATTGAATGTAATTGAAAACCTGTAATATGGTAAAAATATTGTCAAGTGCAATAAATTGCTCAATGCTCATGTAGATAAAATGAACAAAGTTAAACTATTCCTCCTAAGCCATTTTAATCTTTCAAGCCCACAGTATTTTTCAATACTTGTGTCATGTTTTTCAGCAGTCACAGATGCTGTGAAAAATATTTTTTCATTCTGAGTTGTATCCAATCATTCATATATTTACCACCAATAAGGTGAGTACTTAAATTTAATTGTCCTGAATTAAATAGTTGATTAATTAACATATCTGAAGATGTGTTGCAGATGTGTAATGTGAGACAAAATGTTGTTAGTAAGGTGGGGACTAAAATTCTTAGGTGGTTTGGCCATGTTGAAAGAATGAGCGATGAGGTTTTGGCTAAGAAAAATTTTTCAGCCCAAGTGGCCAGGAAAGATAGGTAGAGGAAGGCCAAGGAAGCCATGGGAGGACCAGATTCAGGAATGTCTGCTTGAGAAAAAGATTATGAGTATGAAGTACAAAAGGTCTTGTGGGCAGCGTGTGATGGATGTTAATGGAGCTTGAGCTGTGTGCCGAGATCATTGTAAATGGAGACATTTGAGGAGTGCGCAAGCAAAACCAAACATGTACATCAGATCTAGATTGGCAGTAGGCCAGAAAAACGTTTGAGTTATGCGCAATGCATTTCATACTGTTCTACTGTCAGCCGCTTGCCTTTTGATGCTCCAAACGCATCTATGGATCTGATTCAGATCAAAATATTAAACTTTTTGTTGTTGACATGTTTATTTTTGATCAGATGCCCTCATGACTTGTTGGATTTTGTTTGAACGTATTGTGAATTTAATCTACCTATCTATGCTGCCTATCTATTCTATAATCAACCTGCCTTTAATAGAATATCTATTATCTGACAAAAATCTCAAGGTTTGGAAGAAAAACCTGACGAAGAAAGAGAAGCATTTTCACTTTTCAGTTGATTTTTTTTATTATTATTATTTTTCATTATTTACCAAAGTTGCTGTCACATGTTGTCTTTATTTTGCTCACTTTATTACAAATTAATGAAAATGCTAATAATTGGTATAAAAAACGCTTGACTGAGAAGAACGGATTTTTATACATGCATATACATGTAACTGAGCTGTTCTCTGATATTCAGAGGTTAGCTCCACAAAGAAATACAAACTACCAGATAATTTTTACTTACTGTTGCCGTATCAGACTTCTCCATTTACAGCGATCTTGATATACAATTCGTGCTTCACTGACATCCATCACACGCTGTACACAAGATCTTCTATACTTCATACTCATAATCTTTTACTCATGCAGACACTCCTCAATCTGATCCTCCCATGACTTCCTTCCTGCCACTTGGGCTAAAAAGATTTTCTTAGTAAGCATCTCATCACTCATTCTTTCAACGTGGTCAAACCACCAAAGCATATTAGTCTCCACCTTGCTAATAACATTTTGCTTCACATTACACAACTGCAACACATCTTCATTTCTCACACAATCAGAACGTGCCTTGCCACAACTCCTCCCCCCTTAAGTAAAGCATTTTTCCAGCACACAAACAACTTCTATGTTTCTTTTGTAGTACCCAGGTTTCACTGCCATAACAAGTTAAGTAGATGGTAGTTGAGAACATGCTAAGTTACATATAAAAAGTTTTAAGGCAAATATATTTCAGCCATTACTATGGCCTTCATCAGTGCGCCTATGATGTGTTTCCTTACCTTTCCAATCTGGCAACGAAACAAATCATAGTCGCACTGATGAAGGCCGTAGTAATGGCTGAAATATATTTGCCTTAAAACTTTTTATACGTAACTTAGTGTGTTCTCAACTACCATCTACTTAACTTGTTTGTTAGTTATGTGCATTGCCTACCACTCTTTTATGATCACTGCTATACATCAGAGTAGGAACAATTATACTTTCATATATGGATTTTTATGAAACTTAGAAAACAAGTACATTAATAAAAATCAAATATGTAGACCACAGTCATCCTCCAAACAGTCACATTTTCCCTGGTGTTCATCATTTTCATTAGGCTGTGAAGCAGGTCCATCAATCAGTCTTGCATACCAAATTCTTTGTGGAAACTTCTGCAACTTCTGTCCATGAATTTCCAAAAAGGTCTTTGAGAAGGGAATCCACATCCTTTTTTTCGCACCTGAAATTCCATGCTCAAATGGTAAAGCGTGCGTACACGTGAAGTAATCCTTCATGCCTGCACGAGAAGTAATCCTTTTTAGAAGAGTCACTGGTGCCTTTTCATGTTCGAATCTATAAAACAACTGACCAATGACTTGCACACTGCAAGTGCCTCTTTCACTTCTTACTTTGGATATTTTAGCCTTCTTCATGCCATCCAAAGTCTTGTAGATTGCTGAAAGTGACTTACGCTCAATCTTTTCGTAGGCACCTCACTGTCCCAAAATCGCTATACAGTTTCAGGTACTCGTCTGTCATATAAATGGAAGGAATTTTTTTTTTTTTTTGTTTTTCGATTCTCCCAAAAACTCCGTCAGCTGGTAAAAAACTATAGCAGCACACTAGAAAATACAAATGATGTTTTGGACAGAACACGTCTGGTTTTTAGTCACAAAGTTCATTAAGGCATAAACATTTTTATCTTGACATGGCAATAACTTTTTGCGAATGAATAATGCATTACATGGACGAATTTTATAGCACGAGAACAGAGTGTTCTGATTTTTGGAACCCACAAAAACTTTGGAACCATCTGGTGCACCATAGTATTCTCTCTTAGCTTTTTCTTTCGCACTTTCTCTTTTTGTTCATTTCCTTTGTCCTTTTGAACCTTCCTTCACCATTACTAAATCATCTCCGATCTCTTCCATATCTCTAAAACTATGACAAATGCACGAAAATAATAACTATGTTTTAATAGTACACGTCGACTGTCTCAAAACATGAATGCCACTTAAATCATTCTTATCAGCTTCGACACATGACCTAACTCTGGAACTCTGGTTGGTTCACTCGACATGTTTGATTTTGCTTGAGCCAGCTACTAGGACATGTTCGTTTTTGCTCGAATCGCGCATTTTTCGCCTATAAAATGAGTTGGAGCTGTTTGGTTTGGGTCAGCTTATGATACAGAAACTGAATCAGACCATCCTCCTTTATGATATCCAACTATTACTTAATAATTCACATTTTTGTGACATGTTTGGTTTTGCTTGCACGCTCCTCATTTGATACACCATCAGTAAGTAAATACTAGTTCTGTCAGTTAAATGTGTACTTGGCACATGATCTTTCTTTGAGGAGCTAGCCTTTGAATTTCAGAGAACAGCTTAATGATATGTATGTATGTATTAACATATGTGTAGGTAATGTGCATGAATGTCTTCTATTGTGCTATGATTCATTCAGACTTAAAATCACTATCTACAGAGGCATGAATAGTGATTCTACTAAGCAAGTAATAGAAATTCTTGAGATTAGTATAGCTTTTAGACAAAACTGTTTGTTTTACATCTGTATTTCTCTGATTAAAGATAATCAAATGAAAAGTAAAATTATAGGTTTAAATTAATAAAGTACCACAACACAATGCCAGACTGTGCTATACATGCACACTCATGCCCACACACATCATGTTTTCCATGTTTCTGGAAATAAATTATACTGATTCTACTACTATGATCATTTTAAAACTTCAGCTAAGTTGTGAAGAATAAGTGGTTTCTTTTCATCAGGGACAATTAGATGATGCCAAGTGAAAATTATAATGATCACAAGAAAATGTTTCTTTTTGTTATTAAATTGACATTAACTACTTTCAAACAGTATAAATCTTACTTTCTTTGGGGTTAGTGTTGAAGCACAAAATGTTAAACTGTGCCTGTGGCTGTTATTAACATAAGTTGTAGTGTCATTTTGGAATAGATCATAGAATTTATAAAAATTATATTCTTTGGAGCAGTTTTTAAAAAATAATATTGTTGTCAACATCACAGGTAATCTGGGCATTCTTGTTTCTATTTGTGCATACATTAAATCAAATATATTTAATATGGTTTTTATTGCCTAAAGAAAGTTTCCGTGGAAATTGATGGTACAAGGTCCTATACTTGTATAACAGTAACATTTTGTCTTGTTGTGTGATAAATTGCCTGTAAAAAGTTTGTGAAGATTTCCAGGGGGCTTGACTGTCCTCTGTTTAGACCTTAATGTAAGTGAAACATTCCTGTAAAGTGCACTTTTAAAGTGTGCTTAAGATTATGATACTAAGACCTTACATTGCATGCCTTCATTTAAAAAATTAAACCTTATATATACAACATACCATGCTATGCAATTTCTGTAATTATGTGTGCATGTTGATATGCATGTATGTATGTATATGTGTATCAAGATCATGCATAATATTTAATAACCAGCCTTTACATCCCACTAAAAGACGTGAACATTTCATTGGCATGAAATTGCTGCCATTAATTACATCTTTCAGACATTCAGTTCAATGTGTACAACATATGGATTTGAAAGCACAGTAAATGTTATTAGTAATATAGAAGCACTACACATAACTAACTCAGGATTTTCAAAATTAAGGGATGGTGTCAATTCCAGTAGACGAGTAAAATTTCAGCTACTCTGGATATAAAAGGTTATAGTGAAAAAACAGAAGAACCAAAGAAATCTTTATCTGAATATCTGAAAAAATCCATTACCCTTTAAAGATTCATTATTTATTTTTTCTTCTTTTTAATTCTATGAAAAGTAAATTTCAGTTTGAAAATTACAAACAATGCCAAAATTTAGTACTGCATTCCTCTGATTAGAATAACAAAAATACATAGAACAATCATAGGTACAAAAGACCAGCCACTTTTTAACCTGAACTGCTGTCTTCATTTTTTGTTCTTTATAAATTATTTTTATAGTCATCTTTATAAGTGAAACATTTATAATTCTTGGACATAAAACTTGGTTAATATCTAAAAGTAGAATTTCCTGATATGGAAAGCTTAAACACAATTCTATGTATCTACGTAGTAATTGAATTCTCTCATCACTGAATTTTTAGTAGATTTGGCAAGTTCGATTTCTCAGTATCTGAAAAAAAAAAAATAACAGACATATTTTTTATATGCTTTCAATCTGGAATTATCACTTTATGTTGGAAAATTACTTCTCAAGTAAATTGGAGGTTAATGTACTGATAAACCTTCATTTTGTTTGTTTGTATGTATGTAAGACGTGTGGCTGCCAAAAGAACTTCTTAAGTTCTTTTTTTTTCTTTCTTTTTTTCCAGAGAATAATTATTCAGATTTAATAACTGCTACAATAATTCAGAGAAAACCACCCTAAAAATATTTATTCAGTTTCAGTAATTACAAAGTAGTTCAGAGAAAATCCTTCCTAAAAAAAAAAAATAAAAAAAGACAAGAAAGGAAATTCGTCTTGAAAATTAGTTCTTACAAAAGGCCTTTTAAACTTTAGGAAATTAATAAAATTTCCATATAATTCCTACACATGGACTTGAAAGGTAATTTTTCTTCATTAAACAGAAAGAGAAAAAAGTGTTACTTTAACAACAGGCAGTTTCCAATTTTGATTCTAGCTGTGAACATTTACTGTGTAGGAACACAGGGAACACTATTAGACAGATGAAGAGCAAGATGACAGAACACAAAACAGGAATAAAAAAACATCTCAAGTAAAACAGGACTAGACAGATATGTTAAGAATCACTGAAAATCTTTAGTTTCCAGCATCAAGTTATAAGAATGAAGTTGAAAGGTGGATTTGAAAGAAAAACGAGCCCCATCATCAATGCGAAAATTGTTTAGCCACTATCTTAGTAGTTTTTCCTGAATTTTTTTTTATTGTGGATATCAAAGAAATAAACAAGATGAAACACCATAAGATGTAGTATTTGAACCCCTCATCATCATCATTGTCATTGTCAACCATTATCAATCCACTGCTGGACGAAGGTCTCCCCAAGTTTCCTCCACAACGGTCTGTCTTGTGCCAGTCTCCTCCATGTCACTCCCGCATACTTTCGAATTTCATCCACCCATCTTCCACGTGGTCTTCTTCTGGGTCTTTTCCTGTCCCTTGGAATCCAATCTAAAATTTCGGCTGTCCATCGATAGTCTGTCCTCCTGGCAGTATGTCCAGCCCATTGCCATTTCAGGAATTTAACTCTGATCATGATGTCTTCCACTCTTGTCATTTTTCGGATCCACGAATTCCTCTTCTTATCTCTCCTGATTACACCAAGCATGCACCTCTCCATGCTTCTTTGAGTTGTCTGCAGCCTTTGTATGTCTCTTTTAGTTAAGGTCCACGTCTCTGCACCATACGTAAGCACTGGAAGGATGCATTGATCAAACACTTTTCTTTTAAGACATAATGGCATATTGCTCTTAAAAATTATGCTGTTTTTTCCAAAAGCTCTCCAGGCAAGTTTTGTACGCCGATTAATTTCTTCATCAATGTGACCCTCACTTGATATCTGCTGCCCAAGATAAACGTACGTGTCTGTTATCTCCAGCTTTTCCCCATCAATCAATAAATCTTCATTTCTTGTAAAAGCATTGAACATCACTTTTGTCTTCTGAAAGTTCATTTTTAATCCCACTTCTTTACTCTTGTCAGCAAGTTCCTGGATCATATACTCTGCAGCTCTGATGGGGTAGTTGCCAAATTGACTATGTCATCAGCAAAACGAAGGTGGGTTAGATAATCTCTATTAATCTTTATCCCTTTGTTTTCCCAGTTCAGTGATTGAAAGACATTTTCCAATGCGGCATTAAAGAGCTTCGGAGATATGGTGTCACCTTGTCTCACTCCTTTTCCAATTTTTATGCGTGTTGTATTTTCAAACAGCCGAATCTTTGCACTTGCATTTTCATAGATGTTATTAATAGGATTAATGTACGCATCTTCAATACCGCAGGATTTCAGAGCCATTGTAACTGCTGATGGTTTCACCGAATCAAAGACTTTTTCATAATCGATAAAAGCCATGCACAATGGAAGTTTATATTCCCTCGCTCTTTCAATTAGTTCTCTCAGTATGTGGATATGATCTATTGTGCTGTAGCCACTCCTAAAACATAAGAAAAACTTAAGAATTTAAAACGAAAGTTGCAAAATAACCTGAAAATCAAAACGCACAACGCAGCAGTTATGAAAATTCAGAATTCACATTCTATTAAGAAGAGACTGAAGCAAAAAAAATTTTTTGACTCATACCAAGTACAACATAGAAAAGCTTATGTATTGACCAGTGTGAGTAAAAAGAGAAAAAAAAAAGAGAACAACTGAATGTAGAAAGTGTCGAGAATACTGAGCCTTGGCTTTATCAAGGACCAGCAAAAACTCTGCATTTTCTCACTTCCACAAAGACTTATTTGGAAATGGGTTTCTGCAAAGTCATAGATGCAAGTAATAAGCCCACCAAAAAAAATTTTCAAAAATATATGTCATACAGAGTTGTATGACCAAGCTTTAGTTAACAATTTAGCTTGCATCCATAACTTTCCAAGGCCCGACCCATGCTCTTCATCTGTTACTAATAAATAGAAAGAAGATGATTATAGAAAACTCAAGTTGTAAGAGTGACATAATGAATCAGAAATAATGTTCAGCAATAACAAATTGCCAAGTTACCTGGTCGCCTGAGAGAGAATTTAAACCTGAATAGCAATACTAAAGTACTACAAATTCTTAAACATTGCAATAAAAAAGGAAATATTTTTTTTTCTAAAGCACAGATTCTTGAAAGAAAACTGGATTATAAAAACCCCCTACTCCACAACTTCTGACAACACAAAAACGAGAATAAAATAAAGACAATAATAAACTAAAGAAATGCTTTGTGAAGGTTATATGACATAAACAAATAGTTGCAATATGTACAAAGTATTTCAGAAGTGCTTTAAGTGCATAATTAAGTAGTTATTAAGACCTTAACTACATTGAAAACACATCGCAGACTACAAGAACAATGGAACGGCCGGCTGCTTAGCCTTAGTTCCCTAAAAACGTGCAAAGTTACCAAGAAAAGAAAGAGTTAAAATCCGCAAAAAAGTTAATAGACTTGCTAGTGCCTAAATGCTTAAAGCAAAAATTAGAAAAAATGTTCAAGAAGTTCAAACATTGAACTTGGAAAACCTAAAACCCAAAGACAATGAAGAGAGCTTACCTCTTATGCAACTTAACTGCTTCCACTCTTGAGGAAACATGGCCGACATTTTACCCCAAACTTCAAAACACCCCTTCCACTCTCTAGTCGCTGGGGGCAGTGTGGGTGGGGCTGAAGGCCCACACACACTGAAAAAATCCTACTCGCGAATATTTTAACTAGAGAAAAATATAATTAAGATTGTGGACCTGTTTGATCAGAAAGAGCAGAATTAACTCTCCAGAATACATGAGAAATATTATGAAATACACAAGTAGTGTATTTGATAATCTTTGCATGTATTTAATCACTTTAGTGAGCATCTGTAGACTATTCAGAATCCTATTAATTTTAATGTTAGTTTTACTATTTTTAGTATAGCTATTCTAGTGAGTGAATAACTAGTTTTCTTTTATATTTATTTTTATTTTCTTTTATAAACAGATTTTTAAGTTTTTTTGTGATTTTGTCTATATTATTTAATTTTTTATTTTTAATAGAACCTTCTTATCCATAGCACTAAGGTTCCTTTTTGATGTTAATATGCATCCTCTAGCCAACTTCCAAAAGGCTTTCATTGGTCAGAATCATATTATTAACTGCGTAGAAAATTAAAGCAGATCTGCCAACCTTACTCTATTATTCAGAATAATTTTTCTTAAAGTTCTTTTGATGAAAGAAGTAGGAATTTTGTTCTCTAGAAAACTGTCTAATAGTATATTAATGTGGTAATTGAAGTCCAAATTGTTGCTGCAAATTCTTGAAATTCTAAGCAGCACCTGAGAAATTAGTACATTCTCAATTACTTTGGGTGATATGTTATTATTCCAGTGTAGATATTTAATTACTTTGAAAGGAAAATTAACTCTTTTATCAAAGAGGCTAATAGATGGGTTACCTCTGTTAAGTTTAATGCTTAAGTCTAGGAACTCTAGTTCCTGATTACTGTGGTTGGTTTTACATAAGTTAAGAGAGCTAGGATAGATATTATCAAAATCACTGTCTATAACTTCTTAATTATTTATACACAGCAGATCGTCAATATATCTAAATGTGTAAAGGTAGTTGGTGACTTGAAGAATATTCGTGCAATTTGATACTTTGGGAATAAACGAGGAGCAAGCCATCATTGCACGATATATGAAGACAAATGGTCAAAGATGAATAATTTAAAAACATTTATTTACAGTTAAAACTCATTGCTCGAATGACGCTCTCAGATGTTAATAACTCATTGCTCAAATGACACTCTCAGATGTTCTGAACTTTCAAAGATCAAAGAACTGGCCTCCTTTTTTGGTTTCAATAGTACAACTGTAGACAGACTCTACAATAAAAACCTGTTCTCACGGGAATGCTCTTTAACTCGTGATACCCCAAAAAGGAGGTACGTAGGTTCACTCGACTACCACCCAAGTTTAACTCCGGTGTTAAAGAACCTGTGCAGACATCATGACATTGACTTTGGCTCAAAGGCTCTTAATCTCTTGCATCTAATCAGAAGTGATCGTGACAAGGTGAGTGTGGAAAACATGCATGGAATTTATTCCATTCCTCTATATCCCCATGACCCATCGCAAATTAAAAAGTTATATATCAGTTCTACCAGAAGGACATTAAAGACTAGAATGAATGAACACAAGTATGATCTCAAAAATGGTAAGTTAACTACGGCTTTAGCCCGTTGTGTTCAGGAAGGACAGCATTATCCACAATGGAAGGAAGCAGCTATACTGCAAAAAGCAACTAATAATAATTCCTTACTGTTGTGCGAAAGCTTACATATTATAGCTAACACTAACTTTTGCTGTAATGATAATTTGCCTAGTTATATATCACAAACTTGGAGATCACTGATCCCTCATGGACAAAACTCAGTTTTGGATGTTATGAACATATGACTCTTTATGTAAATCACTCTATGCAATTGTACTGGTCACATGTTACATATTTCTTTATTTAATGCCGGACTCCGTTTCACTCTTTGTCAAACATCTGATGATGACGCCAAAGTGGTAGTCGAAAGATCTCATGTGGTCATTTTATTTCATTTATTTTAACTGTAAATAAATGTTTTTAAATTATTCATCTTTGACCATTTGTCTTCATATATCGTGCAACGATGGCTTGCTCCTCGTTTATTCTCAAAGTGTAAAGGTAGTTATCGGAGTAAGTGGAGTGATTTTTAATGAATTTATATTCCTTAAAGAACAGGAATAGATTTGCAATACTTGTGGATGTTGATGTTCCCATAGGGATACCATTTACTTGCTTATAGAGAGTATTATTATATAAGATATGGTTATTTTTTATGCAGCAATTGAGATAAGAGTTCCAGGCTCCTACATTAACAAATTGGTTAAGTTTAAATTCTGCATACAGCTCTTTAAAGGTGGTGATTATATCTGATAGAGGCAGATTGTATATAGGTTCTCAAAATCATAACTACTAATATCTAAGGGATTTACTTCGAGTATAGTGGAAATTACTTCTGCATTATTATTAATTATCCTAAAAACTTTGTATTTCAAATTAGTACAGTTACTAATGTGTTTCAAGACCTTCTTCAAGATTTCTTCAAAAGCTAGATCAATTTTCTTTTTTATGACTCCTGACTCCACTAGCTATGAATCTGAACTTCACTGGATCTTTATGAAACTTAACAGTTGCAAAAAGAAAGGGAAATTCAGGCTCATATCTTCTCATTTGTGGAATTTTAAGTTTCTTGAAGAATGCCTTAAAACAATTTTCTAACTGCTTGGTAGAATAACTTATGGGCTCGTAGGTTACTCTATTATTGAGTTCCATAGTTAACAATTCAAAATAGAATTTCTTACAGATAATTGCAAAATTATTGCTAGCTTTATCGGTAGTGGTAAAAATAAATAGGTCTTGTAGTTTGGAGAGTGACCTTTTAGCATCTCCAGAGAAAAATAGATTTCTATCAAAACAAAAATCAAGACCTGCCAACTCATTAGTGAAGCCATTGATTACATTATATTTCCATTCTGCGAAGGCCTCAATAGGCTGATTGTATGTTAAACTGGTTTTTATAATGTATCTATTAATGTCTTGAGTGAAGCTCTCAAGAATCCTCTCTTTGGAGATTTGGAAGGAAGGTCTAAATTTAGAACAATACTCTAATAAATTCCTAAGCTTGTCATTTTCAACAAAACTCAAGTTATCAGTGATAATATGCTTGTAATTCTTATCATAGTGAACTGTGTCTTTATGTTCATCACAAGAACATGTAGTAACTACAGGTATGGAACTCGAAGAATTAAGTTTGTAGTTTTTAACTATTGACCCTAAGGTCTTAACATATTTAAAACTTACAACTTACAATAGACTGGTGCCAGTTGATGGGAAAAAAATTGCATTATTGTAGAACAGCTTCCTAACATTTAGGTTTTATTTGGAAACCTGATGGTCACATAATTACTGGAAATTTCTTTAAGAGAAATTTTATCTTTAAGAATATGCTTTAGAATGTCAAGAACCAAAGCAAAAACATGCTTATCAACATGGTTAGCTGTTTCTTTCCAGAATTTGAAAAAAACTTTTAAGGACAGAGTGCTTGAAGGACTTCAGTATTTTGTAAGTATTTTTAACAAAACTAGTAACATTTTTAAAATTTTCCAGAGTTATTTGCAAGTTAGCAAAATCAACCTTGCTTGAAGTGCGAAATAACCTCTGTCCTCTATTACCTCTAGTGCAGCTCTTGTTGTTAACAAGAAGGAGAGTTCACGTATAGAAAATTTATGCGGATTATGCTTATTGTCAGAAAGAGTGGAATTAAGACCATAGGAATAAAGAGACTGATGCTGCAAAATTTCAAGGGATTCAGTTTCAAGTCGAGCATAGAGGTCAGGGATAATATGCAGTACCTCTATTTTCACTTTGTCAAAACCATGATTATGGAAATGCTCTAATTCAAAGGTAGAGTACTGGCTAGCATTAGTGGAGGGGTACACACCAGAAGTAGAGAACTTGTTAACTAGAGACCTGTGACCATTTATCCTAAGATGAAGAGGATTTTTGCTTTGGCCAATATAGCTGAGGCTGCAGATAGTACAGGTGAGCTTATAAATGGTATTGTAGGCATTGCAAAACTTGTTGGAGCAATTATCCACAATAGAAGAATACAGGTTAGGATCCGCAGATTTACATGTCAAACAACGTTTGTCATTTCATAACTTTAGATTACCTTTGCCAGCGAGTTCATACACTATGAGAAAGGGTGCTAGCCTAACCAAGCGGGAGGACTTAAATTATCTGAGTTGACCTCCAATCCTTTCATCGTCCTTAGAACGCCACTTGGGCCAAACATACAAAATTCCGAGCAAACCAACTAGGAAAAAACTTTTTTGGAAATAAACAGTCCAAGAAATTACCAAAACTCGAGTATTAACTACACTCCAAAAAGACATCAGCCAAAACACGCTAAAATAAAAATTAAAATCAATAATTAAAAATGAAAATAAATAAAAAATAAAACAAAAAAAAATCTATTGTAAGTTTTAAATATGTTAAGACCTTAGGGTCAATAGTTAAAAACTACAAACTTAATTCTTCGAGTTCCATACCTGTAGTTACTACATGTTCTTGTGATGAACATAAAGACACAGGTCACTATGATAAGAATTACAAGCATATTATCACTGGTAACTTGAGTTTTGTTGAAAATGACAAGCTTAGGAATTTATTAGAGTATTGTTCTAAATTTAGACCTTCCTTCCAAATCTCCAAAGAGAGGATTCTTGAGAGCTTCACTCAAGACATTAATAGGTACATTATAAAAACCAGTTTAACATACAATCAGCCTATTGAGGCCTTCGCAGAATTGAAATATAATGTAATCAATGGCTTCACTAATGAGTTGGCAGGTCTTGATTTTTGTTTTGATAGAAATCTATTTTTCTCTGGAGATGCTAAAAGGTCACTCTCCAAACTACAAGACCTATTTATTTTTACCACTACGGAAAAAGCTAGCAATAATTTTGCAATTATCTGTAAGAAATTCTATTTTGAATTGTTAACTATGGAACTCAATAATAGAGTAACCTACGAGCCCGTAAGTTATTCTACCAAGCAGTTAGAAAATTGTTTTAAGGCATTCTTCAAGAAACTTAAAATTCCACAAATGAGAAGATATGAGCCTGAATTTCCCGTTCTTTTTGCAACTGTTAAGTTTCATAAAGATCCAGTGAAGTTCAGATTCATAGCTAGTGGAGTCAGGAGTCATAAAAAGAAAATTGATGTAGCTTTTGAAGAAATCTTGAAGAAATTCTTGAAACACATTAGTAACTGTACTAATTTGAAATACAAAGTTTTTAGGATAATTAATAATAATGCAGAAGTAATTTCCACTATACTCGAAGTAAATCCCTTAGATATTAATAGTTATGATTTTGAGAACCTATATACTAATCTGCCTCTATCAGATATAATCACCACCTTTAAAGAGCTGTATGCAGAATTTAAACTTAACCAATTTGTTAATGTAGGAGCCTGGAACTCTTATCTCAATTGCTGCATAAAAAATAACCATATCTTATATAATAATACTCTCTATAAGCAAGTAAACGGCATTCCTATGGAAACGTCAACATCCACAAGTATTGCAAATCTGTTCCTGTTCTTTAAGGAATATAAATTCATTAAAAATCACTCCACTTAATCCGATGACTACCTTTACACATTTAGATATATTGACGATCTGCTGTGTATAAATAATTCAGAAGTTATAGAGAGTGATTTGATAATATCTATCCTAGCTCTCTTAACTTATGTAAAACCAACCACAGTAATCAGGAACTAGAGTTCCTAGACTTAAGCATTAAACTTAACAGAGGTAACCCATCTATTAGCCTCTTTGATAAAAGAGTTAATTTTCCTTTCAAAGTAATTAAATATCTACACTGGAATAATAACATATCAACCAAAGTAATTGAGAATGTACTAATTTCTCAGGTGCTTAGAATTTCAAGAATTTGCAGCAACAATTTGGACTTCAATTACCACTTTAATATACTATTAGACAGTTTTCTAGAGAACAAAATTCCTACTTCTTTCATCAAAAGAACTTTTAAGAAAAATTATTCTGAATAATAGAGTAAGGTTGGCAGATCTGCTTTAATTTTCTACACAGTTAATAATATGATTCTGACCAATGAAAGCCTTTTGGAAGTTGGCTAGAGGATGCATATTAACTACAAAAAGGAACCTTAGTGCTATGGATAAGAAGGTCCTATTAAAAATAAAAAATTAAATAATATAGACAAAATCACAAAAAAACTTAAAAATCTGTTTATAAAAGAAAATAAAAATAAATATAAAAGAAAACTAGTTATTCACTCACTAGAATAGCTATACTAAAAATAGTAAAACTAACATTAAAATTAATAGGATTCTGAATAGTCTACAGATGCTCACTAAGGTGATTAAATACATGTGCAAAGATTATTAAATACACTACTTGTGTATTTCATAATATTTCTCATGTATTCTGGAGAGTTAATTCTGCTCTTTCTGATCAAACAGGTCCACAATCTTAATTATATTTTTCTCTAGTTAAAATCTTTGCGACTAGGATTTTTTTCAGTGTGTGGAGGCCTTCAGCCCCACCCACACTGCCCCCCAGCGACTAGGGAGTGGCAAGGGTGTTTTGAAGTTTGGGGTAAAAGGTCGGCCATGTTTCCTCAAGAGTGGAAGCAGTTAAGTTGCATAAGAGGTAAGCTCTCTTCATTGTCTTTAGGTTTTAGGTTTTCCAAGTTCAATGTTTGAACTTCTTGAACATTTTTTCTCATTTTTGCTTTAAGCATTTAGGCACTAGCAAGTCTATTAACTTTTTTGCGGATTTTAACTCTTTCTTTTCTTGGTAACTTTGCACGTTTTTAGGGAACTAAGGCTAAGCAGCCGGCCATTCCATTGTTCTTGTAGTCTGCGATGTGTTTTCAATGTAGTTAAGGTCTTAATAACTACTTAATTATGCACTTAAAGCACTTCTGAAATACTTTGTACATATTGCAACTAATTGTTTATGTCATATAACCTTCACAAAGCATTTCTTTAGTTTATTATTGTCTTTATTTTATTCTCGTTTTTGTGTTGTCAGAAGTTGTGGAGTAGGGGGTTTTTATAATCCAGTTTTCTTTCAAGAATCTGTGCTTTAGAAAAATTAATATTTCCTTTTTTATTGCAATGTTTAAGAATTTGTAGTACTTTAGTATTGCTATTCAGGTTTAAATTCTCTCTCAGGCGACCAGGTAACTTGGCAATTTGTTATTGCTGAACATTATTTCTGATTCATTATGTCACTCTTACAACTTGAGTTTTCTATAATCATCTTCTTTCGGTCCACCACGGAATTGACCTGGACTTTCTAAGCAGCGTATGAGAAAGAGATCTCGGCTGAGTGAATGTAAGATTGGTGTATGGAATACTAGAGGTATAAATGGCAAGATGACTGAGGTGATTGAGGAGATGAGTAAGTATGGACTGGATGTGCTGTGTGTAAGTGAAACCAAAAAGAAGGAAATTGGGGTGGAAGAAGTGAATGGCACGGTGAGTGTGTGGTCTGGAGTATTTGATAATATGAGAGGACAGGCGGGTGTAGGTGTGATTTTAAGTGAAAAGATGAAGAACAACTTGATTCATTATAGTTGCATAAGTGAGAGAATTCTCTGGATTCGTTTGAAAGTGAAACTTCAGATAATTGTAATTGTTGTAGTGTATGCTCCTTGTGACTCGGAACCTTCTGAAAAGAAGGAAGATTTCTGGAATGAGCTAAAAGCTGTTTTGTGCCAGTTTGGTGCTAAAGAAAAAGTTATAATAGCAGGGGATTTCAATGCTAGAGTAGGTGTGCAGAATGCAATTTCTGACAATGTTCTGGGTAAGTTTAATGACCCTTGTGTGAATGATAATGGTGAAAGATTAATTGAACTCTGCATTGAGAATGATTTGTGTGTATCTAATACTTTTTTCAACCACAAGTATATACACACATATACTTGGGAAAATCATACTCTTGGTCAAAAGAGTGTGATAGATTTTGTTGTCTACGATCAGCGTTTGAAACACTTAGTTGTTGACACCCGTGTGATGAGAGGTGCGGATGTTGGTTCTGATCATTACTTGGTAGTGTCATGAGTGAAACTTAATGTTGGTTGGAGGAAAATTAATAGGAAGATACCCAGGATAGAAAGAATAAAGGTTGATAGGCTCCTTGAAGATCATCAGCAGTATTCTGACTTACTCAGAGAATGACTGAAGGATCTGAGTGGAAATTACTTCTGCATTATTATTAATTATCCTAAAAACTTTGTATTTCAAATTAGTACAGTTACTAATGTGTTTCAAGACCTTCTTCAAGATTTCTTCAAAAGCTAGATCAATTTTCTTTTTATGACTCCTGACTCCACTAGCTATGAATCTGAACTTCACTGGATCTTTATGAAACTTAACAGTTGCAAAAAGAACGGGAAATTCAGGCTCATATCTTCTCATTTGTGGAATTTTAAGTTTCTTGAAGAATGCCTTAAAACAATTTTCTAACTGCTTGGTAGAATAACTTATGGGCTCGTAGGTTACTCTATTATTGAGTTCCATAGTTAACAATTCAAAATAGAATTTCTTACAGATAATTGCAAAATTATTGCTAGCTTTATCGGTAGTGGTAAAAATAAATAGGTCTTGTAGTTTGGAGAGTGACCTTTTAGCATCTCCAGAGAAAAATAGATTTCTATCAAAACAAAAATCAAGACCTGCCAACTCATTAGTGAAGCCATTGATTACATTATATTTCCATTCTGCGAAGGCCTCAATAGGCTGATTGTATGTTAAACTGGTTTTTATAATGTATCTATTAATGTCTTGAGTGAAGCTCTCAAGAATCCTCTCTTTGGAGATTTGGAAGGAAGGTCTAAATTTAGAACAATACTCTAATAAATTCCTAAGCTTGTCATTTTCAACAAAACTCAAGTTATCAGTGATAATATGCTTGTAATTCTTATCATAGTGAACTGTGTCTTTATGTTCATCACAAGAACATGTAGTAACTACAGGTATGGAACTCGAAGAATTAAGTTTGTAGTTTTTAACTATTGACCCTAAGGTCTTAACATATTTAAAACTTACAACTTACAATAGACTGGTGCCAGTTGATGGGAAAAAAATTGCATTATTGTAGAACAGCTTCCTAACATTTAGGTTTTATTTGGAAACCTGATGGTCACATAATTACTGGAAATTTCTTTAAGAGAAATTTTATCTTTAAGAATATGCTTTAGAATGTCAAGAACCAAAGCAAAAACATGCTTATCAACATGGTTAGCTGTTTCTTTCCAGAATTTGAAAAAAACTTTTAAGGACAGAGTGCTTGAAGGACTTCAGTATTTTGTAAGTATTTTTAACAAAACTAGTAACATTTTTAAAATTTTCCAGAGTTATTTGCAAGTTAGCAAAATGAACCTTGCTTGAAGTGCGAAATAACCTCTGTCCTCTATTACCTCTAGTGCAGCTCTTGTTGTTAACAAGAAGGAGAGTTCACGTATAGAAAATTTATGCGGATTATGCTTATTGTCAGAAAGAGTGGAATTAAGACCATAGGAATAAAGAGACTGATGCTGCAAAATTTCAAGGGATTCAGTTTCAAGTCGAGCATAGAGGTCAGGGATAATATGCAGTACCTCTATTTTCACTTTGTCAAAACCATGATTATGGAAATGCTCTAATTCAAAGGTAGAGTACTGGCTAGCATTAGTGGAGGGGTACACACCAGAAGTAGAGAACTTGTTAACTAGAGACCTGTGACCATTTATCCTAAGATGAAGAGGATTTTTGCTTTGGCCAATATAGCTGAGGCTGCAGATAGTACAGGTGAGCTTATAAATGGTATTGTAGGCATTGCAAAACTTGTTGGAGCAATTATCCACAATAGAAGAATACAGGTTAGGATCCGCAGATTTACATGTCAAACAACGTTTGTCATTTCATAACTTTAGATTACCTTTGCCAGCGAGTTCATACACTATGAGAAAGGGTGCTAGCCTAACCAAGCGGGAGGACTTAAATTATCTGAGTTGACCTCCAATCCTTTCATCGTCCTTAGAACGCCACTTGGGCCAAACATACAAAATTCCGAGCAAACCAACTAGGAAAAAAACTTTTTTGGAAATAAACAGTCCAAGAAATTACCAAAACTCGAGTATTAACTACACTCCAAAAAGACATCAGCCAAAACACGCTAAAATAAAAATTAAAATCAATAATTAAAAATGAAAATAAATAAAAAATAAAACAAAAAAAAATCTATTGTAAGTTTTAAATATGTTAAGACCTTAGGGTCAATAGTTAAAAACTACAAACTTAATTCTTCGAGTTCCATACCTGTAGTTACTACATGTTCTTGTGATGAACATAAAGACACAGTTCACTATGATAAGAATTACAAGCATATTATCACTGGTAACTTGAGTTTTGTTGAAAATGACAAGCTTAGGAATTTATTAGAGTATTGTTCTAAATTTAGACCTTCCTTCCAAATCTCCAAAGAGAGGATTCTTGAGAGCTTCACTCAAGACATTAATAGGTACATTATAAAAACCAGTTTAACATACAATCAGCCTATTGAGGCCTTCGCAGAATTGAAATATAATGTAATCAATGGCTTCACTAATGAGTTGGCAGGTCTTGATTTTTGTTTTGATAGAAATCTATTTTTCTCTGGAGATGCTAAAAGGTCACTCTCCAAACTACAAGACCTATTTATTTTTACCACTACGGAAAAAGCTAGCAATAATTTTGCAATTATCTGTAAGAAATTCTATTTTGAATTGTTAACTATGGAACTCAATAATAGAGTAACCTACGAGCCCGTAAGTTATTCTACCAAGCAGTTAGAAAATTGTTTTAAGGCATTCTTCAAGAAACTTAAAATTCCACAAATGAGAAGATATGAGCCTGAATTTCCCGTTCTTTTTGCAACTGTTAAGTTTCATAAAGATCCAGTGAAGTTCAGATTCATAGCTAGTGGAGTCAGGAGTCATAAAAAGAAAATTGATGTAGCTTTTGAAGAAATCTTGAAGAAATTCTTGAAACACATTAGTAACTGTACTAATTTGAAATACAAAGTTTTTAGGATAATTAATAATAATGCAGAAGTAATTTCCACTATACTCGAAGTAAATCCCTTAGATATTAATAGTTATGATTTTGAGAACCTATATACTAATCTGCCTCTATCAGATATAATCACCACCTTTAAAGAGCTGTATGCAGAATTTAAACTTAACCAATTTGTTAATGTAGGAGCCTGGAACTCTTATCTCAATTGCTGCATAAAAAATAACCATATCTTATATAATAATACTCTCTATAAGCAAGTAAACGGCATTCCTATGGAAACGTCAACATCCACAAGTATTGCAAATCTGTTCCTGTTCTTTAAGGAATATAAATTCATTAAAAATCACTCCACTTAATCCGATGACTACCTTTACACATTTAGATATATTGACGATCTGCTGTGTATAAATAATTCAGAAGTTATAGAGAGTGATTTGATAATATCTATCCTAGCTCTCTTAACTTATGTAAAACCAACCACAGTAATCAGGAACTAGAGTTCCTAGACTTAAGCATTAAACTTAACAGAGGTAACCCATCTATTAGCCTCTTTGATAAAAGAGTTAATTTTCCTTTCAAAGTAATTAAATATCTACACTGGAATAATAACATATCAACCAAAGTAATTGAGAATGTACTAATTTCTCAGGTGCTTAGAATTTCAAGAATTTGCAGCAACAATTTGGACTTCAATTACCACTTTAATATACTATTAGACAGTTTTCTAGAGAACAAAATTCCTACTTCTTTCATCAAAAGAACTTTTAAGAAAAATTATTCTGAATAATAGAGTAAGGTTGGCAGATCTGCTTTAATTTTCTACACAGTTAATAATATGATTCTGACCAATGAAAGCCTTTTGGAAGTTGGCTAGAGGATGCATATTAACTACAAAAAGGAACCTTAGTGCTATGGATAAGAAGGTCCTATTAAAAATAAAAAATTAAATAATATAGACAAAATCACAAAAAAACTTAAAAATCTGTTTATAAAAGAAAATAAAAATAAATATAAAAGAAAACTAGTTATTCACTCACTAGAATAGCTATACTAAAAATAGTAAAACTAACATTAAAATTAATAGGATTCTGAATAGTCTACAGATGCTCACTAAGGTGATTAAATACATGCAAAGATTATTAAATACACTACTTGTGTATTTCATAATATTTCTCATGTATTCTGGAGAGTTAATTCTGCTCTTTCTGATCAAACAGGTCCACAATCTTAATTATATTTTTCTCTAGTTAAAATCTTTGCGACTAGGATTTTTTTCAGTGTGTGGAGGCCTTCAGCCCCACCCACACTGCCCCCCAGCGACTAGGGAGTGGCAAGGGTGTTTTGAAGTTTGGGGTAAAAGGTCGGCCATGTTTCCTCAAGAGTGGAAGCAGTTAAGTTGCATAAGAGGTAAGCTCTCTTCATTGTCTTTGGGTTTTAGGTTTTCCAAGTTCAATGTTTGAACTTCTTGAACATTTTTTCTCATTTTTGCTTTAAGCATTTAGGCACTAGCAAGTCTATTAACTTTTTTGCGGATTTTAACTCTTTCTTTTCTTGGTAACTTTGCACGTTTTTTAGGGAACTAAGGCTAAGCAGCCGGCCATTCCATTGTTCTTGTAGTCTGCGATGTGTTTTCAATGTAGTTAAGGTCTTAATAACTACTTAATTATGCACTTAAAGCACTTCTGAAATACTTTGTACATATTGCAACTAATTGTTTATGTCATATAACCTTCACAAAGCATTTCTTTAGTTTATTATTGTCTTTATTTTATTCTCGTTTTTGTGTTGTCAGAAGTTGTGGAGTAGGGGGTTTTTATAATCCAGTTTTCTTTCAAGAATCTGTGCTTTAGAAAAAATTAATATTTCCTTTTTTATTGCAATGTTTAAGAATTTGTAGTACTTTAGTATTGCTATTCAGGTTTAAATTCTCTCTCAGGCGACCAGGTAACTTGGCAATTTGTTATTGCTGAACATTATTTCTGATTCATTATGTCACTCTTACAACTTGAGTTTTCTATAATCATCTTCTTTCGGTCCACCACGGAATTGACCTGGACTTTCTAAGCAGCGTATGAGAAAGAGATCTCGGCTGAGTGAATGTAAGATTGGTGTATGGAATACTAGAGGTATAAATGGCAAGATGACTGAGGTGATTGAGGAGATGAGTAAGTATGGACTGGATGTGCTGTGTGTAAGTGAAACCAAAAAGAAGGAAATTGGGGTGGAAGAAGTGAATGGCACGGTGAGTGTGTGGTCTGGAGTATTTGATAATATGAGAGGACAGGCGGGTGTAGGTGTGATTTTAAGTGAAAAGATGAAGAACAACTTGATTCATTATAGTTGCATAAGTGAGAGAATTCTCTGGATTCGTTTGAAAGTGAAACTTCAGATAATTGTAATTGTTGTAGTGTATGCTCCTTGTGACTCGGAACCTTCTGAAAAGAAGGAAGATTTCTGGAATGAGCTAAAAGCTGTTTTGTGCCAGTTTGGTGCTAAAGAAAAAGTTATAATAGCAGGGGATTTCAATGCTAGAGTAGGTGTGCAGAATGCAATTTCTGACAATGTTCTGGGTAAGTTTAATGACCCTTGTGTGAATGATAATGGTGAAAGATTAATTGAACTCTGCATTGAGAATGATTTGTGTGTATCTAATACTTTTTTCAACCACAAGTATATACACACATATACTTGGGAAAATCATACTCTTGGTCAAAAGAGTGTGATAGATTTTGTTGTCTACGATCAGCGTTTGAAACACTTAGTTGTTGACACCAGTGTGATGAGAGGTGCGGATGTTGGTTCTGATCATTACTTGGTAGTGTCATGAGTGAAACTTAATGTTGGTTGGAGGAAAATTAATAGGAAGATACCCAGGATAGAAAGAATAAAGGTTGATAGGCTCCTTGAAGATCATCAGCAGTATTCTGACTTACTCAGAGAATGACTGAAGGATCTGAAGTCTGGTGAGAAGGATGTAGAAAAGAAGTGGGAATGTTTTAAGAAGTGTTGTCACTGCTGCTAAAGAGGTCTGTGGCACCACAATAGTGGGTAACAATAGAGGTGATGCTTGGTGGAATAGTGAGATTGAAGAGGCAGTAAAGAAAAAGAAGGAAGCGTATTTGGGGATGTTGCAAGGTAGAGTCTCTGTGGATGAATATCGCTGTAAGAAGCGTGAAGCTGCTAAGCTGGTTTGCCACAGTAAGGCAAAAGATAGGAAGGAGAAAGTGGAAAGGCATGAACTGGCTTTTTGGAAAGATAGGAAGTCCTTTTGGAAGTACATGAGATTCAGGAAAAATAGGGGAAACAAAGTTGTAAGTTGTGTGAGGAATGAGATTGGGGAAATGTTATGGGAGCCCAATGAGTTAAGTGACAGATGGGGTGAATACTTCTGTGAGTTATTAGATCAGGAAAGCAAAGATGATTCTGAGACAAATGCAGATGATGTCACAATGAGGGATGAAAGCACAGGAGGGATCTCAAGAGAAGAAATGTGTAAAGCTCTAAAATCTCTTCAGAATGGTAAGGCTCCGGGAGTTGATGGCATAACTGCAGAGATGTTGAAATATGGTGGTGACTCTATAATTGACTGGTTAACTGAATTTTTCCAGTTTTGCTGGGAGTTAGGAATGGTCCCTCGGGATTGGAAGGATGCTATCATTGTTCCCTTGTATAAGGGAAAAGGTGATCAGACTGAATGCAAGAACTATCGTGGTATTAGCCTACTGTGTGTGCCAGGGAAAGTGTTTGGTAAGGTTGTTATTGAAAAAGTACGGGTTCTTACATCATTGAAAGTGTGGGATGTTCAGAGTGGTTTTATGCCTGGTAAAGGCTGCACTAACCAGATTTTTGCATTACGCACGATGATTGAAAAGTATCTGGCTGTTAGGAAGAAAGTTTTTACTGCCTTCATAGATTTGGAGAAAGCTTACGACCGAGTCAATAGGGCACTTTTGTGGAAGGTATTGAATGAATATGGTGTTACTGGGAATCTACTTGATAGTGTAAAAGCCATGTATGCTGGTAGTAGAGCTTGTGTATGAGTGAATGGTGTTTTATCAAAATGGTTTTCCATTGGTGCAGGAGTTAGACAAGGTTCTGTAATGTCACCATGGCTGTTTAATATATTTATGGATGCATGCATGCGTGATGCCAAAATAGATAATAGTGGTTTATGTCTTGGTGATATCCATGTGTGCAGATTGCTGTATGCTGATGACACTGTCCTGTTGGCAGAGAGCAAAAGTGAGTTGCAGAGTATGTTGACTCGAATGCACGAAGTTTGCATGAAATTCAAACTGAGTATAAATAAGGGAAAAACCAAAGTTATGGTGTTTGAGAGAGGAACGGGTAGCACTGAATGTAATGTAAGTATAAATGGCACTGTGATTGACCAGGTGAGTGAGTTTGTGTATTTAGGAAGCATGTTTGACAGAGAGAACAAGTTGGATGGTGAAATCAGTAGGCGAGTGAATTCTTCTTTGAAAATCATAGCTGCTCTGGGAGGATTTCACAGGAATGATGGGTTCTCTAGAGAGTCCCGCATGGCTGTGTTTGAAAGTGTAATTGTTCCTACTCTGATGTATGGTAGTGAAACCTGGGTACTGCAGAAGAAACATAGGAGTCGTTTGTGTGCTGGAGAAATGCGTTACTTACGTGGGGTTTGTGGCAAGACACGATATGATTGTGTGAGGAATGAAGATGTATTGCAGTTGTGTGATGTGAAGCAAAATGTTGTTAGCAAGGTGGAGACCAATATGCTTCGGTGGTTAGGCCATGTTGAAAGAATGAGTGATGAAATGCTTACTAAGAAAATATTTTCAGCCCAAGTGGCAGGAAGGAAAGGCAGAAGAAGGCCAAGGAAGACATGGGTGGATCAGATTCAGGAGTGTCTGCATGAGAAAAAGATTATGAGTATGAAGTATAAAAGATCTTGTGTACGGCGTGTAATGGATATTAGTGAAGCATGAGTTGTATGTCAAAATCTCTGTAAATGGAGAAGTTTGATACGACAGCAATAAGTAAAAATATCTGGTAGTTTGTATTTCTTTTTGGAGCTAACCTCTGAATCTCAGAGAACAGCTTAGTGATATGTATGTATGTATCTTCTTTCTGTTTATTAGTAACAGATGAAGAGCATGGGTCGGGCCAGGAAAGTTATGGATGCAAGCTAAATTGTTAACTAAAGCTTGGTCATACAACTTTGTGGAGGTTATGACATATATATATATTTTTTTTAATTTTTGGTGCGCTTATTACTTGCATCTATGACTTTGCAAAAACCCATTTCCAAATAGGTCTTTGTGGAAGTGAGAAAATGCAGAGTTTTTGCTGGTCCTTGATAAAGCCAAGGCTCAGTATTCTGGACACCTTCTACATTCAGTTGCTCTCTTTTTCTCTCTCTCTTTTTACTCACACCGGTCAATACATAACCTTTTCTATGTTGTACTTGGTATGAGTCAAAAAAACATTTTGCTTCAGTCTCTTCTTAATAGAATATATATATATACTGTATAATCCTTTAAACATCAGGTCTTAGTTGGAGTGCCTCTGTACTGATGGTGGGTGCTTCTAGTATTGTTGAGGAACATGTGGTTTTGTTGGGAAAATGATTGAAGAAAACATTTTTAAAATATTACTGCATCGTACATTGTGATCAATTGTGTGACAAAAAAATAGACCTAGAATATCATTGAAATGTGTTGTAAAATGCGTTAATAAGATAAAAGCACGACCTTGCAAGTAAGTTTTTTCAAGACCTTGTTTGTTAATGAAGTTACAGAATCAGGTAAACTTTTGCTGTGTAATGTGTTCACTTAACACCAAGTTATTTCTTGCAGAATTGGGTTCCAAAAACAAGTTTTCAGCCTCATCTGGGTGGCTAACCAGATTTATGTAATGAGATGGCATCAATGAAATTTCTGTGCAAGGGGAATATCTCAGTGCTCTGTTTCAGCATTTGATACATTTTACATAGTATTTGAGCAATATGTGAGGAAGAAAGTTAGCAGCCAGATCAGATCTATAATGCTAGGGATGAAGGTTTATTTGGGAAATACTGGCCTCAAAAAACTCTACAAAAATCTTCTCCAGTGTTAAGTTGTCTGAAGAATGTTTAACAATAATTTGTTGCATGAATGCATGTGGAAATCATAAAATGAAACTTTTGATTGCTGGAAATTTAAATGAACCAAGATCGTATTTTAGCACTGAAGATAAAAATCTCCTAGTTATTTTTTTAACCAGAAGGGTGGGAACATGAATAAATAGAGAAATTATTTTGAATATTGGTACCCAAACAAATAAATTTCAGAAGTCTAGTCTTTTTTAAAAGGTAAAACATTGCCAGAAAAAGAATTATTAAACAATGCTGCTTCTCTTTTAAATGAAAGTGTATTGAAATCAGATGATGGTCTTATGCTCATAAAATTTTTGCCTCCAAATGTTACATCTATAATTCAGCTGGTAAATCAAGGAATTCTCTCATCAATGAAATGAAATTATTGCACTGGTCTTCTCAGAGTGCTTGCAAATAGAGATGAGAATTGTATATAATTCAGAAAAATTATAACACTGGATGCTATCTATGTATTGTGTCTCACGTGTGGTCCAATGTGAAGCCATATGCACTTGCTCAATCATAGAGGGAAATTCTGCTAAATGTGGAAGATAGTTTATCATATTCTAACAAAAGTAGAAGCAAACAAAATACCTAAGATAATGGATTTAGTGAGCAATTTAAAAGCTTTTGAAAATGTTGACACAGAAAGCCTCGGTAATGGCTGCTAAGTGGTTCATGTGAACTAGGGTATTGATATTGAGTAATGCAGATATTGTTAATGCTGTTGCAAACTGACCGGAAGAAGAAGAAAGTGAAGATGAATAAGTGCATTGACCACAGCATAGCACAGCCTTATTCTGACGCTTTGTTAGAGCATATAAGTATTGGATTTTTTTTTTTTTTTATCATAATGATATACCCGTGATAAAAAAATTTGAACGGACATTAGGAAACACCTTGGAGTGTAAAAACAATAAAAAATTACAGATTATCTGGCTAAATAATGAACAGTCTGGTGTTAGCTTTCGTAAAACTCAATAAAATATAGATTTCAGATTTTTCGTGCTTTTCAATTATCCATTCACACACACCCCCATTCCATTAGCCTAGAGAATCAAGAGGGCACTGTGTGATGAAACTACACTGCACAACAACTTCCTCTACAGCCAAGTTCAGCACAACATTTCATTTGTCATAAAAGCAGTGCTCAAAAAACTTAAAGCAAATTGCTGACTACAACAGCTTCTGATGCACTGAGGGTTCTGAGAAAATTCTCTCGCTCAAATTTTAATAATGATGTATGAAAGCAGAGGTATAATTATGGTGCGGCAGATGCCCCTGGTGTAGCTCAAGAGAGGGTGCAAAACACACTGCTTACAATCCGATTAAAATTGAAATTGAAACTTTTGCACCAGTTTCTAGTACATTTTTTTCATGCCGTGTGTTGTCATTGGTCCATTTACAGAATTTTATGTTTTGACAGTGTTAGTACCCTTGGCAAATTGGCATTTCTTCTTCAAAATTTTCAGGAGATGTTAGTTGCTCACATTCAGAAACAGAGGTGCAGTTGTATAGTCTGTCTAACTAAAAAAGAATCACGGCCTTCGTCGACAACAATGGGGCCTGCAGTTGTTTTCTTTTGTAGTATGTTGCAAGATAAGGATATCACAGTGGCGGCTTCTCAGGTAAAGTAGGTGAAGTGCCTCTTCACCTATTTTACTCAAAATAAAGTTTTATTCAGTATTTTTTTATAATATATTCTTTTTTTTGCCTTTATTCAGTTCCAAAATACTCAAAATTTTGAATAGATATTAATTCACATGGCGCGCTCAATACGGAAAACAAATCCTTAACGCAAAACAGTGCAAGTGAAGAGCCGAAATGAGAATGCTTGGAAGTCTGCAGTTTTTCGCCGAGTTGCCATGGTAACCGTGACGTCGTCCTCCCCAATCTGCTCGCTCAAGTGAAGTGTTTCAGCTTCACGCGCCTTACCTCTGCATCTTTCAGTTTTTGAGCATAAAGTCGTGAGAGATCACGGTGGAGCGGGTGTTAATTTTTTTTTTTTTTGGCCCTGCTTACTTTTTAGTAATAAACATTAGGCGTGGAATAAAGACGGATTCTCAGATTTATTAAGCGTAACACGGTCACTTCATAAACATCGTGATTCTAGCGAACACCTGAAATGCGGATTAATGTTAAGTAATTTTGAAAAAATTCAAAACACCATTGGCGATGCCCTGGGGGAAAATGCTAGACTATTGAAAACGTATTTTAACAAAAACGTTCGTTTAAATAGACTTTTCTTACAGATAGTGATTGATGCAGTATTAGTCTGTACTGTATTTGAGCAAACAAGATCTAGCATTCCGTGGCCATGCCGAAAGCATGGGCTCGATAAATCAAGGAAATTTCATTGAATTACTTTCATTGTTGATATGAAAAAGTTCTTTAGAAATTGAAAATCAATACGAAAGGATAAAAAACTATTCAAAATGAATTAATTGAATGTATTTCTGAATATATAAACGATCACATCAAAAATTAAATAATTTTTTATTGTTGATTCGGAAGGTGTATTGGTTGAGGGATTTTTGGGTTTCCATGATGTGAAGGAAGATAGAACGTCAGGAGAATTATACAAAATGCTAGACAAAATTTTGGAACAGTCTGATTACCAACACAAATAAATAGGACAATGTTACGATGGGGCAAGTATAATGTCTGGATACTTAAATGGACTACAGAAAAAAAAGTCAAGGATAAAGCTTCTCAAGCTGTTTTTGTTCATTGCTTAGTTCATCGTTTGAATCTTGTATTACACCAGAGCTTTTCTAAAATTTCTAAGTGTCGAATACTTTTTGCAAGCCTCAGTGGAATTGCTTCATTTGTTCACCATTCTGCGAAGCGGTCTTATACACTTATATCAACAACCGCAAGATGATTGATTGATTGATTGATTGGAGGTTTAACGACCACCGTGAGCAACTCAATGGACTATAAGCAGTCGCCCATCCGTAATTTAGGGTCACTGGTTCCAGGGAAGGGAGAGAGCCAGTGCCGTAAGACAAACACAACATCCATATCTCACCGGGATTCGAACCCGGACCCCGTTCGGACGAATGATCAGAGGCCATCGCTTAGACCACTGCGTCACCGGGATGGCAAAACCGCGAGATGCAGACCAACCATAGCAGAAACTCGATGGTCTTCCACTTCGAAATTAGTAAGTGTAGTTGTTGATGATTGGGATAAATTGAAGGAAGTGTTCGGATTTCTGATGAATAGCGAATAATCAGACAAAAAATCAATTTATCTTGCCAAGGGGTTTTTGAATGATATTAACACTTTTGAATTTACATTTTTGGCTCCACCGATCTATTATTCAAACTTTTGAAGAAAAAATAACTAACCATAAACTACTGTGTAACTCAAATTAAAAAAAAAAAGAAAAAACTCGTGAAGTTTTGAGCCATAAAAGGAACGATGAGTTATTTGAAACACAGTTTGGAAAAGCTAGCAAAATCACAGAAATAAGCACGGGAATATGCTGCTCTTACACAGGAAACAATTTTTCAAAATTATAAACAATTGTATTTTAAAATTTTGGACCACATTCTTATGGAAATGGATATAAGATTTCAAGACTATAAGAAACTTCAATTTGTCTGACTTGCTGACTCAACCAAATTCGAATAATTTAATGCATGCTTTCCCTCTCGCGCTCTTGAAAATCTACATTTTTATGGAAACATATTTACTAAACACAGCGCTTTAAAAATGAACTGAGTCTTGTATATGCCGATGAAAAATTAAGGAATATATTGACTCAAGAACTCCTTCGAGTGTTTCACGGAGACAAAGACATTTTTACAGAAGATTATAAATTGGTTTTCCTCAGTTTAACAATTCCATCTACAAGTGTGCCAGTGGAAAGAAGTTTTCTTAAAAGAATACAAACTTGCTCAAGAAACACTAGTTCCCAAGATGGACTTGTTTCTCTGGCAAATATTTCTATTCAGGAAGACATTTTATTGTTGCTCACGAAGAAACAACCATCTAACCATCTTATGATGACATAATCGACAAATTTGCAGCTTTAAAAGGAAGAAAAATTGATTTAATATAAAAAAAATAAGTAAGTCCTCATTAAGGGATTTTCATTGTAGACAGTAGATATATTTTCATACTGCTCTTGTACCTCTTCACCTATTTTTCCAACCACGAGCCGCCACTGGGATATCATTCAAATGGCTGAAGATTCTCTTGGAGGCTATTCGCTCAGTACTGCAGCTGTAGGCTATGACTGGTCCATTAATGTTCCATTTAATATAGTGCTGAAAGTACAAACTCTGAAGGAGTTGGGAAAAGTTGTACAATAACCACAGTTTTATTGTACCTCCCAGATAGAGACAACAGGTTGGGATATGACATAAATTTTGTTTCATCGAGCAGTATATATTTCTGTGCGCATTTATACATGTTAGATTGAACGACAGATGGGGGCATAATATTTTGTGGTTTGCCTCAGGTGCAGAAAAGATAAGTTACAGCTCTGTATGAAAGACTGTGGGATGTAAGGTCAGGTGATGCGTAACATCACAGCCTCTCCTTGACAAATGTCAACCCCACCTTCTCGTGGTGCATCCTGTTCCCACCAAAGGGGCTCTGATGACCGCCAATAGCGGTATAACTATACCATCGGGATTAGAGGAAATGCTATCCCACACTCACCAACCCGCTTAGCCTGTGTGGTGACTTATGGCCAACCCCTCCAAAATGACTCCACAACTTAAATCTTGGCCCTCAGTCTCCGGCAGCTGGAATGTACATGGCCAACGCAGCGGCCAGTGCGACATGAAGGCAGAGGGTGCTAAGAATCCCCAGAGGACCGGACTAGGCTGCCATCTAATGCTGACCTTGGCTACGTATAATAGACGCTCCCAATCTTCTGATTCAAGGCTTCTTGAATTGGAAGAGGAACTACAAAGGATCAAGTGGGGCATCATCGGGCTAAGTGAGGTAAGGAGAAAAGGAGACGATCTCATTGAACTGAAAAGTGGACATCTCTTCTACTATCGTGGGACAGATACTGGCAGAACTAGTGGTGTTGGATTTATAATAAACAAGAAACTGAAGGATAAAGTTGTAGAAGTTGAAAGTTCCTCTGACAGAGCTGCACGACTCGTTATCCAACTCTCGAGAAGATACAAGGCTCAGATTATTCAAACTTATGCACCCACCACAAGTCATCCTGAAGAAGAAATTGAAGAATTTTATGAGGAAATTCGTCATCTAAATAATAAAGGTAAGCAGCACTTGAAAATAATTATGGGAGATTTTAATGCAAAAATAGGGCAACAGCAACAGAATGAGACTTCAGTAGGTAAATTCGGTCACGGCAATAGAAAAAGCATGGAAATACTCTCGTTGAGTTTGCAGAGGCAGAAGGGTTTTTCATCTTGAACTCCTTTTTCAAGAAAAAGCCACACAGGAAATGGACATGGAGACATCCAAATGGGACGACAAGTGAAATTGATTTTATTATGTGTAACAAAAAATTCATCATAGAAGACTGCAGTATGCTAAACAAGTTCCACACAGGTAGTGACCATAGATTGGTGAGATATAAAATGCACCTCAACACTAAACTTGAACGTGGCAAGTTCATAAGACAAACAAGATGTAATGACATAACCAACCTTAAAAAAACACCATAATACCTTCAAGTCGGAACTGAAGAACAGATTATCTGCTTTAGAAGGCCTAACGTCGGAAGAAGTGGATATTTCTGAAGTTAACAGAAAAGTAACCAAAGCTCTTATGGAAACAGCAACAAAATTAGCTAAGAACAAGTTGCATGTGAACAAATTATCAGGAAAAACCAAAATGTTGATGCAAAAAGGAAGAGTGATGAGGACAACTAAAGAAGATGTGACTTCCAAAGTGGAATATATAGAGCTATGCAAGACAGTACGAAAAGTATCACTCAAGGCATAAGGAAATTCAACTGTGAACTAGTGAGGAAAGCAATTGAAAACAACCAAAGCCTAAAGATAGCAAAGGGACATCTCAGTAAGGGAAGAAAACAAATTATGGCACTGAGAAAAGAAGATGGTTCTGTAACAAGACATAGAGGTGAAATTTTGACAAGAGTGAAAGATTTCTACTCCAAATTATATGAAAGGGATGATACATGTACTCCAGACATCATGAAAGGTACCAGTACCAGAGTTCTTCCAGTCCTTCCAGCAGAAGTTGCACATGCAATCAAGAACATGAAATGGGGAAAAGCTCCAGGAGAAGATGGAATTACTGTAGACATCATACAAGAAGCAAGTGGAGAAATCGAAACAGTACTCGCCCAAATTTTCACTCGATGCCTTAATGAAGGGAAGATTCCTGAGGATTGGAACAAAGCTACAATGATCCTGCTGCATAAAAAAGGTGACATTGAGGATCTCAGGAACTACAGACCTATCAGCCTCCTATCAGTGGTTTATAAAATCTTCACTAAAGTTCTTTCACACCGCTTGAAGGTAACACTGGACATGGCTCAACCGAGAGAACACGCTGGATTCAGGAGTGGCTACAGCACAATAGATCATATCCACGTACTGAGAGAACTAATTGAAAGAGCGAGGGAATATGAACTTCCATTGTGCATGGCTTTTATCGATTATGAAAAAGCCTTTGATTCAGTGAAACCATCAGCAGTTACAATGGCTGTGAAATCCTGCGGTATTGAAGATGCATACATTAATATTATTAATAACATCTATGAAAATGCAAGTGCAGAGATTCGGCTGTTTGAAAATACAACACACATAAAAATTGGAAAGGGAGTGAGACAAGGTGACACCATATCTCTGAAGCTCTTTAATGCTACATTGGAAAATGTCTTTCAATCATTGAACTGGGGAAACAAAGGGATAAAAATTAATGGAGATTATCTAACCCACCTTCGTTTAGCTGATGACGTAGTCATTTTTGCAAATACCCCATCGGAGCTGCAGAGTATGATCCAGGAACTTGCTGACAAGAGTAAAGAAGTGGGATTAAAAATAAACTTTCAGAAGACAAAAGTGATGTTCAATGCTTTTACAAGAAATGAAGATTTATCGATTGATGGAGAAAAGCTGGAGATGACTGGCATGTACGTTTATCTTGGACAGCATATATGAAGTGAGGGTCACATTGATGTAGAAATTAATAGGCGTACAAAAACTTGCCTGGAGAGCTTTTGGAAGAAACAGCATAATTTTCAAAAGCAATATGCCATTATGTCTTAAAAGAAAAGTGTTTGATCAATGCATCCTTCCAGTGCTTACGTATGGTGCAGAGACGTGGACCTTAACTGAAAGAGACATACAAAGGCTGCAGACAACTCAAAGCATCATGGAGAGGTGCATACTTGGTGTAACCAGGAGAGATAAGAAGAGGAACTCGTGGATCAGAAAAAGGACAAGAGTGGAAGACATCATGATCAGAGTTAAATCCCTGAAACAGCAATGGGCTGGACGTACTGCCAGAAGGACAGACCATCGATGGACAGCCGAAATTTTAGATTGGATTTCAAGGGACAGGAAAGACCCAGAAGAAGACCACATGGGAGATGGGTGGATGAAATTTGAAAGTATGTGGGAGTGACATGGAGGAGACTGGCACAAGATAGACCGTTGTGGAGGAAACTTGGGGAGACCTTCGTCCAGCAGTGGATTGATAATAGTTGACAATGATGATGATGATGATGATGAAAGACTGTATTTGTTTTTTTCACATAATCTAGTAACGCTTTGCTAGACCACTCTTTCATTTTTTGTACTCAAATTAACATGTGAAGTTTCAAATCTTTTAAGTATTTAAAAACTGTTTTTGACATTAAAAAATTAATGCAACATTTTTAAAACTTTAAAACATTGTTAATAGAAACTCACCCAAAGGTTGTTGCTTCTTGGCACATTTTACGTATCTTTCCAGCTGACTTGTCATAATGCGTGATAGGCCTTTCGTGGTCGTCGTATCTCTTCCCTGTGTCTTCACATATAATCTTGCTATTTTTGTTTTTGAGCCAAGATCTTACAACTACATTCACATATTTCTTACATGTGGACAACTTTCATTATCTGATTTTTTTACATATGGACAACTTTCAGACATATTTCTTACATATGGATAACTTTCAGATTTCATTATCTGACAACTTTCATTTTCTGATTTTTTTTTACATATGGACAACTTTCAGACATATTTCTTACATATGGATAACTTTCAGATAATGAAAGTTGTCCATATGTAAGAAATATGTGAATGTAGTTGTAAGATGTTGGCTCAAAAACAAAAATAGCAAGATTATATGTGAAGACACAGGAAAAAGATGCGATGACCACGAAGGGCCTATCACGCGTTATGACAAGTCAGCCGGAAAGATATGTGCAGTAAATGTGCCAAGAAGCAACAACCTTTGGGTAAGTTTCTATTAACGATGCTAATTACAATTTACACGTAAAATATAAGAACAATTTTCAGGAACATATATCTTCTGTTAATACTTTAAAACATGTTTGTAAAAAGGCCTGTTTTTGAGAACAATTTGGTTGATACACTACTGATGGAAGCATTTTAAAAGCAATTTCTTCATAAATGAAATAGCTTCATGGAATGGGGTAAATGTGATCTCTTCAGTAAGGAAGTCTGTTTGCCTAGTATACTTGCTCAGGTAGTAAAACTCGCTACTATTTCTAGTGATACTTCAAAAGTAATAAGTAATATGCTTACTTCAACATAGCAAAGCTACTGTGTTCAATGAATGAAAAAAAAAACTGTAAAAGTCCAAATCTTGTTCTAGACAGGGTTTTAATTTAGTCAGGTACATCTGTATTGAGCTACTGAAAGATGTAAAACACATCTTGTCTTAATCTAAAAGCAATACTTCTAAAAATGTAGTTAAATACATTTAGAAAAGTTGAATTGGAAATACAGTGTTCACACAGTGAAGTTATTGTACAAGTCACTCATGTATCTGTGATTACTCACAGAAATTCATGGGGGGGCTGAATATGGACTTTATAATATTTAGTTAACATAGAATGAAATCTGATGATGAAATAAAGGACCCTTAAATCTTTAACTAAGAAAATAGACAGCATTGCTTTCTCCACTGAGCCCTAGTGGTTAAGTTTATGCTTATAATATGACAAGCTATTCAGCATAGATTTAAAAGTTAATCACCACCAGCTCGTATGCAGCATAGCATATTTTACTGCCTAACATTTTTGAAAAGTATTAGAAAAATTTAACATTGTTTGGATAAAATTACACAGTTTGTGTCCACTCAGTGTGAATAACAATTCATGTATGTAAATTGTGATCAGTACTAAACCAATTCATCAGTGTTTTGTGTTCCATCAGTTTCCCATGTCATTTTGATTGATTTTCCTGTTAACTAAACTGTCACTTTTCATTTTTAGGTATAGATGTGTCATATCATCTTAAATCAGAACCTTCAATAAACTTATCAGAGATACTTGCTTCTTCTGGAGATTTCCACAGAGACAAGGTATCCAAGATATTCATTTGTTACCAGTGCTCATACACCACATTCCATAAGAGTCACATGATTGACCATCAAAGGATTCATTCTGGTGAAAAACCATTTAAATGTGCTTACTGCCACCAGGGTTTTACGCAAAAAAGTTCTCTGAAAAAGCATATGTTTGTACATTCTGGTGAATGTGGCTATTTCTGTGATACCTGTGGTGCTGCTTTTCATTCAAGTTTTAGTCTTAATAGCCACTTAAAAGTTCATAAAATCTGAGGCATTTGTAAAAGACATTTTTATATTTTTGATAAGGAATTCAGATGTATTATCATCTTTAAAAGCATATAATCAACATATGATTTACATTCTTTCATTTTTTGAATAAATATTAAAAATTTGTAAGTATTTTGTTTGTTCCATATCAGTTAATAGGTTGTAATTCATAAAATAAAGAAACTATTTAAATGCTAGCTAAAATAACACTGGTAATGTAATTATAAATACACTCACTGTGAACACTCAAGAGATGCATACAGTGTATTAAATCCATTTATTTTTGTGGCGTTGTAAGCACAAAGATTCGCCAAGCTTTCGCACCCCACTGGGAGGTTTTTTTAAAGCAATGATAGATATAAAAATATAGACATTTTTATGTCTACATATAAAGTAGACATAAAAATGTCTAGAATTTTATGTCTACCATTGCCTTGAAAAAACTTCCCAGTGGAGTGTGAAAGCTTGGCGAATCTTTGTGCTTACTACGCCACAAAAATAAATGGATTTAATATACTATATGCATCTCTTGAGGGTAAAATAACACAATTTCAAACAAAAAAAAAGCTTGAAAACTTTAAATTTTATTTAACTGTGTATATATCACTGCAAGCAGGTGATATTAGTGAGTAATAGGTATGCCTCAAAGAGGTGATATGGATATGCTGAAGACCTTAGTGGAAATCGAACCACGTGTGACCACACAGGAGCTGGCCAAACAGCTGGTGTTACCTATACGAGCATTATCACGTACCTGCATCAAATTTGGAAGGTGATCAAGAGGGAAGTTTCAGTACCCCATCAACTCACAGTTGAGCAGAAAGCAAATTGCATGGGTGCATACATTTCCCTGCTTGCACATGACCAAGTTGAACCGTTCTTGGACTGCATTGTGGCAGGTGATGAGAAATGGGTCCTGTATGACAATATCAGCTCCTGGAAACAGTGGTTGAACCCAAAGCAAAAGCCCATGCTGACCTCAAAGTGGGCTTGCACCCATGTAAGGTCCTGCTGTCTGTCTGTTGGGATATGTGGGGTGTTGTGTTTTTTGAGCTGCTGCCAGACAACATGACACACCCACACCTTGTGTCATACTACTAACCTAAAATGTACTAGTGTCTTAAATGAAGAGTCATTCAAAATCTATTGCAAAACTCTTAAAACAAGAAAGAATGCAGCCCAGGTTACAGAGTGGTATGTGGCATTGGCATATACTAATTTGTCTGAAATGGGTCTGTGATCGAATGCCAGGTGAGACATGGATGGTGTGTTTGTCTTATGGCAGTGGCTCTTTCCTGGAACCAACGGCCTGAAATTAGACATTGTTGAATGCTTATTAGCCCCTGAGTTGCTCACTACAGTTGTTAAACCCCCAAACAAAAGAACCAATAATTCAAAGCCATATCGGGCAAAACCAATGCACCCTACACAACAATTAAACTAAAAGCCAAGGTCAGTATGTCAACAACACAATGTACAGTAGACAACACATAAACAAATTTGAATGAACAGTTGACCACAGTGGATGAAGATGTGAAAAAGTGCCAGTAATTAAAAACAGCAACATGTTAGGTAATTTTCTTCATGTGATCTATTGTGTTGGTGCGAATGAAATGTCCGGCAAAGGACCAGCACATGTAGATGGTGAGAACATAAAAGTATGAAAACTTACCTAGGCAAAATAATTCCCTCGGCATCGACACATAGTTGTCATCTGTCCAGCAAGGCCATGATCCCGGAATGAAAAAAGTCTTGTGGCTGGGACACAAAGACGTCATCAACTGCACATTGAACCTCGTCTGTCATGAACTGTTTCCCAGACAGTAAGTGATCCAGGTGACGAAACAGATGATAGTCTGTCAGAGACAAGTCCGGGAAATAGGCAGGATAAGGCAGTGCTTCATAGCCCAAATTACTTAGTGTCAGCATTGATCTATGTGCAACATGAGAGCAGGCATTGTCCTGAAGCAGAAGAACACCATGTCTGTTGACCAAAGCCGGTTGTTTTGCAGCAATTTCTAGTGCATCTGGTGTGATTCAACACAATAACATTCTTCAGTGATGAAAACTGACGTTTATTCCAGCAATTATTCAAATTGATTCCAGCCACCCATGGAAATACAAAAGATCAGAATTACAAATTTATATTAGAAGAGCTTTAACCCACTCAAGTAATAGAACTAAAAAAATCACAGAAATTAACTGGATAACCAAAACAGCTAAGAAGTTTGGATACAGAAAAAAGATAATTGAAGAAATACTTGAAAATATGAAAAAATCTGTTAATAACAACAACAGTAAACCCAAGATAGAAATTAAATTTGCAAGTTAATTCCCCTACATTTCTCCACTAACGAATATCTTAAAGAAAGGATACGCAAAGGAAAAAATGATACTTGCCAAGACAGTTGTAGATAATGAAACCATTTTGACAACAGGAAATGAAAAAAGATCAATACTCGATAAAGCCGGAGTATATTGTATACCAACAAGAAACTCTACAGAAACAATGGGAATTGAAGAAAAGAATAAAGTATACATAGGAAGTACTAAAAGAAGATTTAGGACCAGATTAGGAGAACATACACTGCTGGCTACCCAAAATGCAACACCAAGAAGGACACAAGATAGCAAAGCCAGATTTTCTGGACACATAACAACAGATACAAAGATGAAATGATTGAGCTTACAGGCCCGTACGACTTGTGGAACACGCAGACATCAATAGTTCGTGTGGCCCCCATGGCTGGCAATAACGGCCGCTACACGCCACAGCATCGAACGAAAGAGGCTTTGGATATGGGCTTGGGGTATGTCGGTCCAGGCTGCTCCCACACGTTGCCACAGTTCATCAGGCGTACCTGCGGGTGGTGCTTGCCGGGCCACTCGGTTGCCGATCAGCTACCAGACGTGTTCGATGGGCGACATAGCGGGAGAACAGGCGGGCCACAGCAGCAGTGACACCTGGTGGGACATGAAGAATTGTTGCACGATGCATGCCACGTGCGGGCGCGCTTTGTCCTGTTGAAACGTGGCCGCTGGCAGGTCTTGCAGGTAAGAGATGACTACAGGCTCCAAAACATCGGAGATGTAGGAGTGGCTGTTGAGTGTACCGGCGATGCATACCAGAGTGGTGCGGGTGTCATATCCAATTGTGCCCCAAACCATAACACCAGGCGACAGACTGGTATGGCGATGCATAATGCAGGCATCATACAGTCTCTCGACGCGGTGCCGCCACACGCAGATCCGACCATCGTGGTGTTGCAGGCAGAAGCAGAATTCGTCAGAGAAGACAATGTCATGCCATTTCGTAGTCCAGGTGCTGCGTTCAATGGCCCACTGCCGCCGCACTCGCCGGTGGTGTAACGTCAATGGTAATCGGAGCAATGGCCACCGTGCGACAAGTCCCCGCTCCTGCAGACGACGTCAAACGGTACGTTCTGACACAGCTTGTTGCGCAAAACACCCTAATTCCTGCGCTAACGTTCATGATGTGGCGGTGCGAGCCGTCAATGCCCGCCGCACAACATGCCGGTCCTCTCATTCGGTGGCGGCAGCGGCAATCGCTCACGTCGGTCCATCCTTCCCTCCTGCACCAACCGAATCCGTACTCACCTCACTGTGGCTGGATGTCGTCCCACATGGGCGCCGATGTCTCGGTACAATAAACCGCTGTCGCGATAAGCCACTATTCGTCCTCTGTTGAACTCCAAAACATGCTGGAATGACTGCCATATTCTGCAACGAGGCATCAGGAAGCTTCCCACGCACAGGTCTGGCAGCACAACACACTTCCACTACTTACACCCCGCCTTCTGTGCACCCTTCTTATAGTGCTTCTCGGTGGCATGCCGGGCGCACATGATTTGCATATGCCCTGTAATGCTAATCATTTGCATGTCCTCTAGCGGGCGACGCATGCTGCAAATTTCAGGCCAATCGCATGCTTCTTTCTTGGTGTTGAATTTTGGGTGACCAGCAGTGTATGTCTAACTGGAACAAAAAAGATAACAAAACATCGTTAATTCAACATTGCATTGAAAAAGAGGCAGTCCCAGATTGGACAGAAGCAAAATTAATAACATCACATAAAACAAAAGCCCAAATTTTAACATTGGAAGCAGTGATGATTGAAAAAACGTGGGAGACAAATTGTAATTATAACGACCCGATGGACCTTCCATACGCTTGGGGATACCTCACAGAGCAAGAAAAGAAGGAAAGAAAAAAACAGAATAGAAATAAGAATAAACAGTATAAAAACAAGATAAATAATAAATCTATTGACATACAGAAGATGGCGACACCGGAGGATTTAGAATCGTGAACAAATTCGGACGATCCGATCAGAAACACGCACGACGTGAGATGCGCAATCAAACCAAAATCTGAATGTGCTAAGGTTCTGCCGACGTAGAATTTTGACTTTGCCAGTGGATTTGAGATGGATGGCCAAGGAACAACAGGAATGATGAGAAATACATCATTTTCGCTCACGGAAGAAGACTACGAAAAGATAGTTGAAACTAGTATGGGAATTTGGCGCTGCAGGAAATGAGGACCGATCTTTGGTCAATATAGGATATTTCTTACCAGATTGACTACCCTTCAACATAAGGTTTGGAATGTTTAAAGGTTTTAATGTTCTTAAATATCATCTTTTAAATGACGACTCAAAAAGAGCGATACTCCATTACTGCTTTTACCTTACTGTTTGGAAACAAAATATTGAATAATAGGATTAAATATCAAGCCTGAACTTAACCCTTCGATACGAATGATTTGACTGCATCACTGTTCGTGTGAAAGAGGCGATGTCTACCATTGGAAATGTGATGGACGTGGTTTCATCACAGTAGGACTACAAGGGACCCTTCAATATCCCGGAACGCTCCATGACCAAATGTGAGTAACATTCTTAACCTCCTATTATTGATTTATATCTATTTATTATAAACTCTAGGGATGTAAGGTCAGGTGATGCGTAACATCACAGCCTCTCCTTGACAAATGTCAACCCCGCCTTCTCGTGGTGCATCCTGTTCCCACTAAAGGGGCTCTGACGACCGCCAATAGCGGTATAACTATACCATCGGGATTAGAGGAAATTCTATCCCACACTCACCAACCCGCTTGGCCAGCGTGGTGAGTTATGGCCAAACCCTCCAAAATGATTCCACAACTTAAATCTTGGCCCTCAGTCTCCGGCAGCTGGAATGTACCTGGCCAAGGCAGCGGCCAGTGCGACATGAAGGCAGAGGGTGCTAAGAATCCCCGGAGGACCGGACTAGGCTGCCATCTGATGCTGACCTTGGCTACGTATAACGGACGCTCCCTATCTTCTGATTCAAGGCTTCTTGAATTGGAAGAGGAACTACATAGGATCAAGTGGGACATCGTGGGGCTAAGTGAGGTAAGGAGAAAAGGAGAAGATTTCATCGAACTGAAAAGTGGACATCCCTTCTACTATCGTGGGACAGATACTGGCAGAACTAGTGGTGTTGGATTTATAATAAACAAGAAACTGAAGGATAAAGTTGTAGAAGTTGAAAGTTCCTCTGACAGAGCTGCACGACTTGTTATTCAACTCTCGAAAAGATACCAGGCTCAGATTATTCAAACTTATGCACCCACCACAAGTCATCCTGAAGAAGAAATTGAAGAATTTTATGAGGAAATTCGTCATCTAAATAATAAAGGTAAGCAACACTTGAAAATAATTATGGGAGATTTCAATGCAAAAATAGGGCAACGGCAACAGAATGAAACTTCAGTGGGTAAATTCGGTCACGGCAACAGAAACCAGCGTGGAAATACTCTCGTTGAGTTTGCAGAGGCAGAAGGGTTTTTCATCTTGAACTCCTTCTTCAAGAAAAAGCCACACAGGAAATGGACATGGAGACATCCAAATGGGACGACAAGTGAAATTGATTTTATTATGTGTAGCAAAAAATTCGTCATAGAAGACTGCAGTGTGCTAAACAAGTTCAACACAGGTAGTGACCATAGATTGGTGAGATGTAAGATGCACCTCAACACTAAACTTGAACGTGGCAAGCTCATAAGACAAACAAAATCTATTGACATAACCAACCTTAAAAAACACCATAATACCTTCAAGTTGGAACTGAAGAACAGGTTCTCTGCTTTAGAAGGCCTAACATCGGAAGAAGTGGACATCTCTGAAGTTAACAGAAAAGTAACCAAATCTCTTATGGAAACAGCAACAAAATTAGCTGGGTCTAAGAACAAGTTGCATGTAAATAAATTATCAGGAAAAACCAAAATGTTGATGCAAAAAAGAAGAGAGATGAGGACAACTAAAGAAGATGTGACTTCCAAAGTGAAATATATAGAACTATGCAAGACAGTACGAAAAAGTATCACTGAAGACGTAAGAAAATTCAACTGTGAACTAGTGAGGAAAGCAATTGAAAACAACCAAAGCCTAAAGATAGCAAAGGGACATCTCAGTAAGGGAAGAAAACAGATTATGGCACTGAGAAAAGAAGATGGTTCTGTAACAAGAAATAGAGGCGAAATTTTGACAAGAGTGAAAGATTTCTACTCCAAATTATATGAAAGGGATGATACATGCACTCCAGACATCATGAAAGATACCAGTACCAGAGTTCCTCCAGTCCTTCCAGCAGAAGTTGCACATGCAAACAAGAACATGAAGCGGGGAAAAGCTCCAGGAGAAGATGGAATTACTGTAGACATCATACAAGAAGCAAGTGGAGAAATCGAAACAGTACTCGCCCAAATTTTCACTCGATGCCTTAATGAAGGAAAGATTCCTGAGGATTGGAACACCGCTACAATGATCCTGCTACATAAGAAAGGTGACATTGAGGATCTCGGAAACTACAGACCTTTCAGCCTCCTATCAGTATAGTCTATAAAATCTTCACTAAAGTTCTTTCACACCGCTTGAAGGTAACACTGGACATGGCTCAACCGAGAGAACAAGCTGGATTCAGGAGTGGCTACAGCACAATAGATCATATCCACGTGCTGAGAGAACTAATTGAAAGAGCGAGGGAATATGAACTTCCATTGTGCATGGCTTTTATCGATTATGAAAAAGCCTTTGATTCGGTGAAACCATCAGCAGTTACAATGGCTCTGAAAACCTGCGGTATTGAAGATGCATACATTAATATTATTAATAACATCTATGAAAATGCAAGTGCAAATATTAGGCTGTTTGAAAATACAACACACATAAAAATTGGAAAGGGAGTGAGACAAGGTGACACCATATCTCCGAAACTCTTTAATGCCACATTGGAGGGTGTTTTACAGTCACTGAGCTGGGAAAACAAGGGGATAAAGATTAATGGAGATTATCTAACCCACCTTCGTTTTGCTGATGACGTAGTCATTTTTGCAACTAGCCCATCAGAGCTGCAGAGTATGATCCAGGAACTTGCTGACAAGAGTAAAAAAGTGGGATTAAAAATGAACTTTCAGAAGACAAAAGTGATGTTCAATGCTTTTACAAGAAATGAAGATTTATTGATTGATGGAGAAAAGCTGGAGATAACAGACACGTACGTTTATCTTGGACAGCAGATATCAAGTGAGGGTCACATTGATGAAGAAATTAATCGGCGTACAAAACTTGCCTGGAGAGCTTTTGGAAGAAACAGCATAATTTTCAAGAGCAATATGCCATTATGTCTTAAAAGAAAAGTGTTTGATCAATGCATCCTTCCAGTGCTTACGTATGGTGCAGAGACGTGGACCTTAACTAAAAGAGACATACAAAGGCTGCAGACAACTCAAAGCAGCATGGAGAGGTGCATACTTGGTGTAACCAGGAGAGATAAGAAGAGGAACTCGTGGATCCGAAAAATGACAAGAGTGGAAGACATCATGATCAGAGTTAAATCCCTGAAATGGCAATGGGCTGGACATACTGCCAGAAGGACAGATCATCGATGGACAGCCGAAATTTTGGATTGGATTCCAAGGGACAGGAAAAGACCCAGAAGAAGACCACATGGGAGATGGGTGGATGAAATTCGAAAGTATGCAGGGGTGACATGGAGGAGACTGGCACAAGACAGACCGTTGTGGAGGAAACTTGGGGAGACCTTCGTCCAGCAGTGGATTGATAATGGTTGACAATGATGATGATGATGATTATAAACTCTATAGCATGTTATGATTATAACATTATATCAGACAAAGGTGTTTCCCGCAAGCACTTCAACAATAATACAGCGTGAGAAACAGTGAACAGTGCAACAACTGAGTTGTTGACATGAATGTATATGAATTATAACCACGTAGAGAAATTCAACACTTTGAGATGTTTGAAGAATTGATAGAACTTCAGTGATGGTTTGGCCTCTTGCCAAGAAACTCTGATGAATTATCACGGCTGTGGACCACCAGACAAGGAGCATCATCTTTTTGGTGTGTAGGGGTGGCTTCAGATGCCATCCAGTAGGCTATGCCTTGCTTAACCATTGTGCAGATCATTTCTGATTATCATAAAGGACCCACTTCGCATCACAGGTGATAATTCGATACAGTAGAGGTTCCTGTTTGTTCCTGGCACGCAGCGACGTGCAGATTTCCAAATGCCTAGTCTTGTTGGCAGTTGTCAACTCATGCGGCAGCCACATGTCCAGCTTTTTTACCTTACCCAGCGCAGCCAGACACTGAACAACTGTTGTGTGGTGGACACCTTACTCTCTTCACCCACACATAACAGAACATCATCAGAAACAGCAACAGGTTGGTGATCACGTGCTTCGTTTTGCAGGTCCGTATCTCCGCTTCGAAACTTCACAAACCATCTCTGAATGGTTCGTTCGTTGGCTGTATTCTCAACAAACACTTTGTTAACATTTCCAGTGAGGATTCCTGAAGAATGGCTCAATTTAAATTCATACAAGAAGATGACTCTCAAATCCGGCGTCTGCATGTTTCCTTTGCAAGCCACGTTATGTCCAAACAAATCACGCCTGAACCTTGTTCTTCATGTATGTGCTAGCTATTTACAGTAACTCTGTGACATAATACCCGTAACACCTGTGGGTAGTTACATTCCACTGTGGTGGGGGCCTGGCCTGTCTCCACTGCTCGTTCGCGCCGGACATTTCATTTGCACCAACCCAATATTATATCTTTTGTAACATAGCCATGGTATCATTTATTACATACTAATATTTTAGTATTACACAATTTTTTCTGCTTCACAAAATGATTGGAAATACATGGTATATTTATTTGAAGATAAAACATAGATTGCTTTATATGGTTTCTGCTCCACATACTCTGTATTTGCATATATGTATCATCATCATCTGGGCTTATTATATGCTATTAAACAGTATACAACTAAAGGTTTGCTCATCTTAGTGGTTTGCTGTTTTATGGTAGTGTTCGTAGTGGCCATCAAAATCATGAGTCAGGGTGTGTAAGCAGGCAGAGATATGGTCTTTCCGTTCTTACTTCATTCAGCCTACATAAAACTTGTTGCAATGATTTTATCTTGATAGTTTTCTTCAGTTTTGTTGCTGGATATGAAAATACTCTTCACATGTAAAATTAATGTTTATTCAAATGATGAACATTCCTTATTTCATCACATCACAATTTAATTTAGGTAAATGTAAGTTACATTTTTATGGTCTCCCTATTATATGCCATGAAACAGTTTACAACCAATGGAAGTTTTCTGGATCTGCCGTTGTGCATAAAGACGTTCCTATCAAAGATGTTGGAAGGGAATAGACTGACTAAGAACATGCTGCTTCTTGTATACCTTAAAAACTGTGTTTTCAGATATTGTTGGGGGTTGCTAGTGTGTTTGAGCTTGAGTTCTGAATCTTTGAGTTTTTGATATTAAAGTACTTACCTTCAAGAGGTAATTACTGTGTAACATATGATTGCCATTGTACAGTTGAATCCAATAGGTCTCTGCACTGGATATTTTTTCACTGGTAATATAAATTTTGTATTTTGCGGCCGTTGTTTCAGGCCCATATACAGAGAAGTTGAGAGAGACGGCTAATGATTGATGATGGTAAAAAGATGTAAAAGAAGGAAGGCAAAGGTAAAAGAAATAAAAGTGGTCAGACACTAGACTGTATTGAATTTCTATGATGAGCAGAAAGAAGTGTCCCTTGATGATATGATGAGCAGAAAGAAGTGCCCACTATGAGCCTGTGTTGTTTCTATTCCTTTTCAGTTAATAGTGTTGGTTCCGGATTGTATGTAGATTATTTTGTCACGTGTGTTTTCTGATTCTTGCGAAATGTCAGCCACAGTTTAATGATTTTCGTGAGCACATAGAACATACATGAGATTCTTCAGCGAATTCGCAGAATTCCGTTTTTTTTTTTTTTTTTTTTTCATCATTTGGGTCATACTCGAGATCGATGCAAAAATGAAGAGAAATGTTGGGGGGGTATTAGTTGGGGATGTCATTTTTTTGGCCAAGTACGGTTTTTGATCTTTCAAAAACTTACAAATACGGAAGCTAAACAGAGTGAAGATTTCCCCCATAATCATTTCTTTTATTCGTGATGCTCCCCTGTCCAGTATTGTTGTTAAATATAATTTTATTCCATAAATTTGTGATTTCAGCTTGAGAAATTGGAGGAAAATTTTCCAAAAACGAAAGTTAGACGGAATGAAAATTTCCCTGTAATCTCCAGGCACAAGATTCTTCTGAGAATTCGAGAAATTCCGCCATTTCCATCATAATTTCTGTGGTTCTCGAGATAGATGCATAACTGAACAGAAATTTTTGAGGGATTGGTGGGGGTCGTTTTCCGTTTGAAGACGGAATTCCAACTTTCAAAGCTTTTGCAAATGGAAGTTAGACAGAGTGAAGATTTCTCATGCGATGTTCCTTCTATCCAGTATTGTTGTTAAATACCATTTTAATCCATAAATATTTGCATTTCAGCTTAAAAATGGAGTAAAAATTTCTGAAAACGATAGTCGAAAGGGGTAAAAAGTTTGCCGGTTATTGTATCCACCCACCCACCCCCGTGCGATGTTTCTATGTCCTGTGTTCTTTTTGTTAAATGTCAATAATGTTGCATTTGATGTGCTCTATTTTAATACTTACGTAAATAAACTTCAGTGAACAATTCTGTCTTGCTCATGCTGCGTTAGATTCATACTTTCTCACGGCGGGTTCCGATTTTTCACCTTGGTGAAAAAGTTCAGCTTTTTCTTTCATTATCAGTCTCTAGTATGATAGAAGGAATATAAAACTTTTATGAAACACATTTCAAGCAGAAAATATTGTCAAAGGAACATACATACATACATACATACATACATACATACATACATACATACATACATACATACATACATACATATCACTAAGCTGTTCTCTGAGATTCAGAGGTTAGCTCCAAAAAGAAATACAAACTTCCAGATATTTTTACTTATTGTTGTCGTATCAAACTTCGCCATTTACAGCGATCTTGACATACAACTCGTGCTTCACTGATATCCATTACACGCCGTACACAAGATCTTTTATACTTCATACTCATAATCATTTTCTCATGCAGACACTCCTGAATCTGATCCACCCATGTCTTCCTTGGCCTTCCTCTGCCTTTCCTTCCTGCCACTTGGGCTGAAAATATTTTCTTAGTAAGCATTTCATCACTCATTCTTTCAACATGGCCAAACCACCGAAGCATATTGGTCTCCACCTTGCTAACAACATTTTGCTTTACATCACACAACTGCAATGCATCTTCATTCCTCACACAATCAGATCGTGTCTTGCCACAAACCCCACGTAAGTAACGCATTTCCCCAGCACACAAACGACTCCTATGTTTCTTCTGCAGTACCCAGGTTTCACTGCCGTACATCAGAGTAGGAACAATTACTGTTTCATACACAGCCATGCGGGACTCTTTAGAGAACCCGTCATTCCAGTGAAAACCTCCCAGAGCAGCTATGACTTTCAAAGAAGAATTCACTCGCCTACTGATTTCACCATCCAACTTGTTCTCTCTGTCAAACATGCTTCCTAAATACACAAACTCACTCACCTGGTCAATCACAGTGCCATTTATACTTACATTACATTCAGTGCTACCCATTCCTCTCTCAAACACCATAACTTTGGTTTTTCCCTTATTTATACTCAGTTTGAATATCATGCAAACTTCATGCATCCGAGTCAACATACTCTGCAACTCACTTTTGCTCTCTGCCAACAGGACAGTGTCATCAGCATACAGCAATCTGCACACACGGATATCACCAAGACATAAACCACTATTATCTATTTTGGCCTCACGCATGCATGCGTCCATAAATATATTAAACAGCCATGGTGACATTACACAACCTTGTCTAACTCCTGCACCAATGGAAAACCATTTTGATAAAACACCATTCACTCGTACACAAGCTCTACTACCAGCATACATGGCTTTTACACTATTAAGTAGATTCCCAGTAACACCATATTCATTCAATACCTTCCACAAAAGTGTCCTATTAACTCGGTCGTAAGCTTTCTCTAAATCTATGAAGGCAGTAAAAACTTTCTTCCCAACAGCCATATACTTTTCAATCATCATGCGTAATGCAAAAATCTGGTTAGTGCAGCCTTTACCAGGCATAAAACCACTCTGAACATCCCACACTTTCTCTGATGTAAGACCCCGTACTTTTTTAATAACAACCTTACCAAACACTTTCCCTGGCACACTCAGTAGGCTAATACCACGATAGTTCTTGCATTCAGTCTGATCACCTTTTCCCTTATACAAGGGAACAATGATAGCATCCTTCCAATCCCGAGGGACCATTCCTAACTCCCAGCATAACTGGCAAATTTCAGTTAACCAGTCAATTATAGAGTCACCACCATACTTCAACATCTCTGCAGTTATGCCATCAACTTCTTTACCCAAAAATTATCATCAGGAGGGGTAAAACAAATCTACCTAACAATACAGGAATAATAAAAATCCCACCATCGATTTGTTTTACCCCTCCTGATATTTCTCCATTTCCTCCTAGTATTCCACCTTACCATTCTGAAGAGAATTTAGAACTTTACACACTTCTTCTCTTGAAATCCCTCCTGTGCTTTCATCCCTCATTGTGACATCATCTGCATCTGTCTCAGAATCATTTTTGCTCTCCTGATCTAATAACTCACAGAAGTATTCGCCCCATCTGTCACTTAACTCATTGGGCTCCCATATCATTTCCCCAATCTCATTCTTCACACAACTTACAGCTTCGTTTCCCCTAGTTTTCCTGAATCTCATGTACTTCCAGAAGGACATTCTATCTTTCCAAAAAGCCAGTTCATGCCTTTCCACTTTCTCCTTCCTATCTTTTGCCTTACTGTGGCGAACCAGCTTAGCACCTTCACGCTTCTTACAGCGATATTCATCCACAGAGACTCTACCTTGCAACATCCCCAAATAGGCTTCCTTCTTTTTCTTTACTGCCTCATCAATCTCACTATTCCACCACGCATCACTTCTATTGTTACCCACTATTGTGGTGCCTCAGACCTCTTTAGCAGCAGTAACAACACAGTTCTTAAAACATTCCCACTTCTTTTCTACATCCCTCTCACAAGATTTAAGATCCTTCAGTCGTCTCTGAGTAAGTCAGAATACCGCTGATGATCTTCACGGAGCCTATCAACCTTTATTTTTTCTATCCTGGGTCTCTTCCTATTCCTTTTCCTCCAACCAACATTAAGTTTCACTCGTGACACTACCAAGTAATGATCAGAACCAACATCCGCACCTCTCATCACACGGGTGTCAAGAACTAAGTGTTTCAAACGCTGATCGTAAACAACAAAATCTATCACACTCTTTTGACCAAGAGTACGATTTTCCCAAGTATATGTGTGTATATACTTGTGGTTGAAAAAAGTATTAGATACACACAAATCATTCTCAATGCAGAGTTCAATTAATCTTTCACCATTATCATTCACACAAGGGTCATTAAACTTACCCAGAACATTGTCAGAAATTGCATTCTGCACACCTACTCTAGCATTGAAATCCCCTGCTATTATAACTTTTTCTTTAGCACCAAACTGGCTCAAAACAGCTTTTAGCTCATTCCAGAAATCTTCCTTCTTTTCAGAAGGTTCCGAGTCACAAGGAGCATACACTACAACAGTTACAATTATCTGAAGTTTCACTTTCAAACGAATCCAGAGAATTCTCTCACTTATGCAACTATAGTGAAGTTGTTCTTCATCATTTCACTTAAAATCACACCTACATCAGCCTGTCCTCTCATATTATCAAATACTCCAGACCACACACGTACCGTGCCGTTCACTTCTTCTACCCCAATTTCCTTCATTTTGGTTTCACTTACACACAGCACATCCAGTCTATACTTATTCATCTCCTCAATCACCTCACTCATCTTGCCATTTATACCTCTAGTATTCCATACACTAATCTTACATTCACTCAGCCGAGATCGCTTTCTCATACGCCGTTTAGAAAGTCCAGGTCGATTCCGTGGTGGACCGTCCTTATCTCAAGTGTGGTAGGTCCACCATATCCCACACTTGAGTCATTCTTAATATTTCTTTTTGTCTTTTTAATCAGGTAAGTACATCAGTGTGTCAAGGCTATATATCTTAACAAGATTTGTGCATTCCATGTATCAGCAAAAGCGTTACATATGATGATGAGAAATAACCTAGTACATACATTATGACTGTGGACCATGGTTCCTCCCACCCAGTGGCAGCTGGTGTTATGGGGCTGCTGGGCTGCCACCCCAACCCACAGCAGTTAGTTGTTTTGCTTCATTCAGTACTTAAGTTTTCTGAACTCAGCTGGGAACTCTTCCTGTGTGATGTGCTATTGTGTTTGTGTAGCAGGGAGATTAACAACGAGCTAAACTGGTCAAAGCCTTGAAGGCTGTTGAAAGTGACTCTTGTGGGAATCTCAACCTATTCCCACGGCAGTTTGTTTATATGGGAAATACCTTCCTCAGGCTCTCTTTCTTGCAGCTTTGGTTGATAAAGCAGATCAATTGTCTTCAGAATGTGGCTATTTTCGTAGCTGGAGTGCATCTCTGTTTTTTGAATATGAAATAAAATGGTGAAATGAATTAAAAAACAAAAGAAGCAATGCCAAATGCATTATTGTTAAAAAAAAAAGGAATGATGCCAAATGCATGCATTATTTGCTAGTTTTGCCAAGTTTCTTTCCTTTTTTCAAATATTTGGTTTGATCCTGATTTTATTGAATGTAATATTTTCTAGCAGAGATGTGACACCCATCAAACTGGAAAAAATTGTCCGTATTTGCTGCTAATAAAACCTTAGTTGCTGTGATTTTTTTTTAATTTGTTATTTTCTCTTCCAGTAGAAATAAGCTTGTGAATAAGTTGCAATTAAGAATAAAGTTCAAAAGTAAATATATTACAAACAAAACAAAATATTACTAATATGTGCATCAAAGTACTTACATAAAATTGATATTTTTTTCACTTACCTAAGACACTGAAATTTTCACTTTCTAATTTATGTAAATTTTTATTCATCAAAAATCATTGAAATTACTCCATTTGAAAAAGCTGTGTTTTGTTTCAAGCCCTGAACTATACTTACTTCCTTAAGGAATATGATTTAATCAGAGATGCAGGCATTACCAGACAACTGGCATCTTTTTTGTGCTATTACGCAAAAAACACCAAACAAGCACATTTAGTTCATACTAAAGACTTAAAAAATGTAGCTCTAATTGTTTAGAAAATTTACAAAGATCATGAATTTTCAAAGCAAAATTTTCTACAGTAAATTATAGTCATGACTTCAAAATAAAAACTAAACTGGATGTGTTTTAAATAAGTGTATCGCAGTGATAATCATCGAGAAATCATGGCAGATGCTTCAAACTTTGGCAATGTTTTTCATTTTCAAGTCAAAGTTCCAAAGGGGGCATATCAGAAATTTAAATATGTATTATGATATTTCTTGGGAACTCAGAGACAGTGGTGGTGCCTGCAGTTCAAAACTAAGGGGAAGGGGGTTGTTAGGAGAGCTAAGTATTGTACAGGGGATCACACATTTTGAAGTACTTGGCAGAAATTTTGCCAAAGAATTCCATTCATGTAGAATTTACTCGAAGCTAATGATGTTATAAAAAAGTGGTTACAGTTACAAACTATACATAGTATTTATTCAATGTATGCAGTACTGAAAACAATAGATAGAAATCTCCATGGCATTAAACAAGTTACTACAGGGTGTCCGAAAAATAACTGTGCACTGAAAGTAAAACCATGTCAAACTGGTTCCTACAGGAGGTGTTGGAAATGGGCCCCACCGATGTCCAGAAATGTCTGCACATGCTTCTGCATGTTGGTGAAGACCTTTCTCAAGGTATGTAGTGTGATTTGTTGGATATGCGTCATTATTGCAGCCTGTAGCTTTTGAAGTGCATGTGGATTACCTGCGCACACCTTCCCCTTCAGTGCTCCCCACAGAAAAAAGTCAGGCAGTGTCAGATCCGGTGACCGGGCAGGCCACAGTCCGCGGGAGATGGTGCAATTTCCGAAGAATTCCTCCAGAAGCTGTATTGATGCGCCAGTGGTGTGAACAGTTGCACTGTCTTACTGGAACCATCCTTCGTTGTTTTCCTGTTCTGTGAGTTCAAATATGAATAGTTGGATAAATCTGAGTATGGTACTGCTCTGAATTAATGGTTTTACTAAAGAAAATGGTCCCAACAATGTACATACAAGTCATGCAAACCTGCCAAGTGTTACGATTTTATCGCATTTAGTACGATAAATCACGTTGCAGTACGATAATATGATTTTGCTGCCAAAAATACGATTTTTTTAAAGTTATGTTTACCTTCATTTTTCCCCTTTTCAGGCAGAAGTTGGGAAAATTTTACGTGTAATCTGTTTTTTTTTCCCTTCGAAATATTTTTTTCTCGGAGAGGTTTCCGATTTCCTTTAACAAATTACCCTTCCTCTAATTTCCCAATGGAAAATAAAGTAAGTCAGGCAAGTGCAATCAGCAATCAATGGACAAATTCCAACTCATTTCGTATAACATTCAGGACTGATTCATATTTTTGACTCTTCGTCGTACTTAAAGCTGCTGATTAGTCAATTTTGGAATGTGGACAAGCATCTGCTTATTTGAAGCTACCTCCCTCCCATTACACCTGCAAGAACTGATGCACAGAGCGCATAGAGAACATGGGCTTTCATTCATTTCGCTGAATTTGCTTATTTTCACTCGCTGTATTTTCGTTTAGTTCTCACGAATTGATTGAATGATGTCTGCAAAGAAGAAAGCCCGATCTCAGACATTTTTCATGAAGTATTGCAAGGAGTTTGAGTTCATAAAAGAATAAAAAACAAGGGCCTATTTTGCTTTTTGTGTTGTGTGCAACTGTGATATCTCCATCTCTCAAAGCAGACGTATGGATATAGTTAGGCATTCGAAAACAGCCAAACACGAGGACAATTTCAAAACCTTCAAGTCTACAAAACCTGTATGTCAGTTTTTAACTAAGAATAGGGAGTTGCTGATTACTGAAGCAGAAGTAATGTTCACGCCTTTAATTTTGGAACATAATCTCCCGATAGCTACTGCGGACCATGCTCGCCCATCATTTCAAGCGATGTTTCCAAATTCAAAAGATGCAAAGAATTATTCCTGTGGGTGATCCAAAACAGCATTTATTATTAAAGAATTGGCCAGTGAAAATCAAAAACAAATCATTGCTGCAGCTACAAAAAATTCCTTTACAGTATCCACCAACAGAAGCAATAACGGCGATGATCAGTTGTATCCGATCGTTATAATGTATTTTAAGGAATTGTCAAATGGGGTACCTGAGCTGTTGTCTTTGCCAAAGTCAAAGAAATCCCCTACTGGGGAAAATATTGCCAAATTAATAAGTGATGAATTTGAACAATGCGGAATTGCGTGGGAAAATTGCAACTCCTTTTTCTTGCCGACTATACTGGTGCGTTGTCATGTGACAACGCACCAGTATAGTTGGCAAGAAAAAAGGAGTTGCAGCATTTTTAAAAGGTCAGCAGCCAAATTTATTTGCTTTTGGATGTTTATGCCATTTGGTTAATTTGGCCGTACAAAAATCTGCTGAAAGCTTACCTGTACTATTTCATGAACTGTTAATTGACATATATTTTTATCTAGAAAAAAGTTTTAAAAGGAAACAAGCTTTGACAGAAATTCAAGAATTATGTGATGTTGAAATGCAAAAGATTTTAAAGCATAGCTGTACTCGTTGGCTTTCACTTAGTAGATGTCTTGACAGATTGTTACAGCAGTGGCAATTCTTAACATTATTTTTTAAATTAGAGTGTTTTAATGAAAATGAAAAAAAGATTGGTTTCTCTCCAAGAACTGATTTGTATACCATTCCAAAATTGGATAATTCAAATTCAGAAAGTTGTAAATCCAATGAAACGTTAAAGAGGGAAAATGTGAATATGACTTCTGTTAATAAGAAATTTAAAATGACTGCAGTTAACAATGAACATGATAAAAAATCTCAAACACATATAATTAAAAAGCAACAAGAACTGCATGAAAAAATCTTGTAAAAAATGCGTTAAATAAGCAAGAGAAGATTTTTTTTACTTTGAGTTCAACTGTGAATCACGCTTATGCACTGTTTCTTTGCCATGGGTCAAAATGCCATTTCCACAAGGAATGGTTGCTGCACCATTTTTTATTTTTTTTATTTTTTGCACAGTTGTTTATATATCTTTAGAGAGTTCAAAACCAATTTTATAAAAAAATTCTGACTGTTTGGTGGGGAGGTCCCTAGATGGCGCTTGGAACATCTCCATTTTTGGAGTTGCAAGTATTTATGCAAAATACTATAACTTTTTCCCTAATTAACTAATTCAAGAGCCATATTATTCAGAATAAAGTGCTGATTATTTTGATTTACCATTTTTCTAATAATTAATGACTTCATGGCTTCCTCTTATTATTTTCAGTATTATAAATATTTAACGAGAATTATCAAGCATAAATTTATTAAGGTATACATAACCTCTCAAATTTTTTATCTATACACTAAATCATTGTCAGGAGGGTTTTTTTTTTTTTTGTAATTGGAGGTTTAACGACCACCGTGAGCAACTCAATGGGTTATAAGCAGTCGCCCGTCCCTAATTTAGGGTCACTGGTTCCAGGGAAGGGAGAGAGCCAGTGCCGTAAGACAAACACAACATCCATGCCTCACCGGGATTCGAACCCGGACCCCGTTCGGACGAATGATCAGAGGCCATCGCTTAGACCACTGCGCCACCGGGGCGGCTGTCAGGAGTTCTTGCGTCTTACTACTTCCACGGGTCTGGCGACCAAGCCTGATGGATTTTCCATTCCGCATGGTCATTGATGTTGCCACCTTGTGTCTTGTAAATTTCCAGGAATTCCTCTAATTTCCGGAAAATTGCGTGGGATTGATGTTTGATCACTTTTAAGGAGTCCCAGTCCATTTTGTGGCCAGTGTGTTGTATGTGCCTGTCTAATCCTGTTTTATTTGAGATGTTCCTCATTGCTGCTTTGTGTTCTTTAATTCTGGTGGATAACCGTCCTTTTTCTACTATATGTAGTAATCCACATGAACACTCAATTTTATAAATGACTCCTTCCTGGAGTAAAGTATTTTCTTCTTTTTGTTTTAGGGATGGTAAGTATTTTTTAATTTTGTTATTTAAACTTGGAGCTAACCTAATTTTATATTTAGTGCTGATTTTCTTTAGTTTTTCAAACAGTCCCTTGTGGTAAGTGACTTTTCTTGTGAATAAATATTCAATTTTCTCTTTATTTTTGTCTGTAGTGCCAGTTCTGTTCCTAGTAGGATTCTCTTCCAGTAGTTCACGAATTTGTTTTGAAGGGTAATCATTTTCTAATAAGATTGATTTTAACTTATTTTTATGTTTTTCCTTAGCTTCTGAAGATGAATTCAGCTTTTCAACTTTTTCCATTGTAAAGCTACATTTTTCATTATATAATTAGGGTGATCTGATTTATAATTTAAAACTTTTTCCTGTATTTGTAAGCTTCTTGTATAATTCTGTGGTAATATATTTTCCTTCCCACTTCAAAGTAATATCTAGGTAATTTAGCTTATTTTCATTTTTGCTCTTCTAAAGTGAATTTTAGGGATTCATCTTGGGAATTAAAACCTTCTAGAATTTTTGATGAGTATCCACTCGAATTTTGATCTATGATTAAAAGGATATCATCCATGTATCTATTGTAATATACATGCAGAAAATTGAAGGTTTCAATAGGAAAGCAGTGATGGAAAGTTTGCGCCAATTGCGCCGAACTGCGCCAATTTCATTATCTTGCGCCAAATTGCTACAAATTACGAAAAAAATTAATATCTGTGCTCAACTGCGCCGAAATGGCAGTCCACAGCAAAAATTGCCAAGCGAAAAAAATGTTTTCACGGCAAAAAATGCCGTTTTAAACGTCAAATCGAATGACGCTTTTTTAAGGTCTACGCGTAATTTGGTGAAAACGACGCTAAATCAACACGTACCGTACCGCCAATCCCAAAACTTCGGAATGTTTTTCACTTACCTTCTAATTCGTTGTTTTTTCGGCAAAAGTGACGAAAGAACAATGATTTTTGTGATGTAGGAAATTAAATTGTTTTTGCTTATGGAGGAGGAGTTTTTTTTTGTAACCATGTAGTATGTAGGAGAAACGATGTTGTTCGTTATGAAATCCTGATGAAGATTGTTTTCTGATAGTTTGGTAGTCTTTCGGAGTGCTGTGCAATTGAGATTGTTTATATGTCGTTTCCTGCTCTTTGGGATAGCGCAGTTATTTCATTCCGAGCGAGGTGTGCGATTACGTAAATACAGCGTAAGGTCAGTCATTAGCTATTTCGTCGACGCGGAGGACAACTGAAAATGACTCTCCCGTGGCAGGATACAATGGTTCTGTTTCTAAAGGATTCATGGGTATTCAGCGATGCCAAATTTTACGGATTTTCACTCCATCTTACGGTTTTACGGAAGTCACCCGAAAAAACTACGGAAAAGCCCTCGCAAGATCCCTGCACACAATTTCTATTTTTTTTACCATCTTTTAGTCGAAAAAACGCACTTTACGTATAGTCCCTTATGCGCCTTCGATGTTTTGACTTCCCCGCCAACGGAGGCGCAGTTTATCACGTGATTCCCCGTACAGCCATTTGAGAGTACCGTGCGCAAAAGTCGAGAGGGAACTCAGCTCAGCGCCTTTTGCCAACTCTTTATATTGATTGCAATGTGGCTTTGATCTTGTGAAAATTTTGGTGCAAACGTTTTAACCCTTTCCACTCGACTGTCGGGTGACACCCGACATTACGAAATCGCCGAATAGCTCACCCGCCACTCCGATGATGCCTTTATAGCTCGCATGTCGGTGGTCGTGAGATATTTCTTTTTCGTCGAATAGGTCGGGTGTCACTCGCCACGCCGATGACGCCCATATAGCTCGCATGTCGGGGCTCGCGAAACGTTTCTTTTTCACCGGATAAAGAAACGTCATTTGCCATGCCGATGACACCTCTATGGCTCGCACGGCGGCGCTTGCGAGGAATTTCGTTTTCACCGAATAGCTCGCGTGTCAGATGTTATCCATGACGCCTCTATAGCTCGGATGTCGGCGTTCGCGAGGAATTTCTTTTTCGCCGAATATATCGGGTGTCATTCACCGCGTCTACGACGCCTCTATAGCTCGCATGTCGAAGTTGCGAGACATTTCTTTTTCGCCAAATATGTCGGGTGTCATCCGCCGCGCTCATTACGCCTCTATAGCTCGTGGGTCGGGGCTTGCGAGACATTTCTTTTTCGCCGAATAGCTTGCGTGTCGGGTGTCATACTCTGTGCTCATTACGCCTCTATAGCTTGTGAGTTGGGGCTTGCGAGATATTTCTTTTTCGCCGAATATCACATGTGTCGGGTGGCACCCTCCATGCCAATGACGCTTCTATAGCTCGCATGTCGGTGCTCGCGAGACATTTCTTTTTCGTCGAATAGGTCGGGTGTCACTCGCCACGCCGATGACGCCCCTATAGCTCGCATGTCGGGGCTCGCGAGACGTTTAAAGAAAAAGAAACGTCATCTGCGTGTCGGGTGTCACCCGCCATGCCGATGACGGCTCTATGGCTCGCATGTTGGAGCTCGCGAGGAATTTCGTTTTCATCGAATAGCTCCGGTGTCACCCGCCACGCCGATAACGCCTCTATGGCTCGCATGTCGGTGCTAGCTAGGAATTTCGTTTTCACCAAATAACTCGCGTGTCAGGTGTTATCTGACACGCCTATGACACTCAAGTAGCTCGGATGTCGGCGCTCACCAAGAAATTCTATTTCGCCGAATAGGTCTTGTGTCATCCGCCACGTCTATGACGTTTCTATAGCTCGCATGTCGGAGCTTGCGAGACATTTCTTTTTTGCCGAATAACTTGCATGTTGGGCGTCATCCTCTGTGCTCATTACGCCTCTATAGCTCGTGGGTCGGGGCTTGCGAGACATTTCTTTTTCGCCGAATATTTCACGTTTCGGGTGGCACCTTCCATGCCGATGACGGCTCTATAGCTCGCATGTCGACGCTTGCGAGACATTTCTTTTTTGCCGAATAGGTAAGGTGTGAGCCACCATGCTGATGATGCCTCTATAGCTCGTATGTCGGGGCTGGAGAGCTAAAGCTGATCTTTCACTGCTAAGTTGTGGCCTTTACTGCAGAAAAAAATGCGAGTTCTGTGTGAGTATGGGTGAAAACTTATTTGAGTGGAAAGGGTTAATTTAGATTAAAATGAAACGAAACGTAGCAGTGAAACAGCTATGGCCGCCCCGGTGGCGCAGTGGTCTAAGCGATGGCCTCTGATCATTCGTCCGAACGGGGTCCGGGTTCGAATCCCGGTGAGGCATGGACGTTGTGTTTGTCTTACGGCACTGGCTCTCTCCCTTCCCTGGAACCAGTGACCCTAAATTAGGGACGGGCGACTGCTTATAGCCCATTGAGTTGCTCACGGTCGGTGGTCGTTAAACCTCCAATCAAAAAAAAAAAAAAAAAAAAAGAAAAAGAAACAGCTATGACAACAAAAAGAACGAAGTCAGATAAAACTTATCGTCAAGTGTATCGCGGTATGTATAGTAAAGAATGGCCTTTTTATGAAGCATCTAAAATTTTGCTGAATCACGTTTTATAAGCCATGTGGCTGCGATTTTAGCCTGTCGTAAGGCGGCCGCGATGATTGTAGCGTCATGCGGAGAGCAAGAAGCACAAAGATCATGTCAAAAGATTAAATGGAGATGTGAGTAAAATTAATGTAACCAAAAAAACTTTTGACAGCTTATAAAGAATCCTGGAAAAAATATCAAGAGCAGATTAGTGCTGGAAAAATGCAGCAAAACAAGCAAAACAGAGAAGAAATTGAATGTTCACAAGGTGATTTGAAATGGGAAGAAGCTGAACATTTGCAGCAGTTGGATTCCCTCATAAAATGTTAAACGATGCTGAAATGAACATTGAATGTGGCATAAAAAAGACATGAGTGCAATAGAAAGTGGACAGATACTATTAAAAGAAACAGAACATTGCTAACTATCTTAAAAAATTGAAAAAGAATAGAAGTGAGCAAATAAATATGAAGAAAAGCAGCGAAAAATTAAACATTTATTGTAAAATAAATGATTAATAATAGAATCCTGTTATGGTTACGAATTTTTTGATCTATTTGAAAACTAAAATGTTTGCATATGTGTGTGTGTATTTCAATGCAAGATGTTTTAAATTTGAGTAGGGCGCATCTATTTCCAAAACATTTTTTTGCTTAAGAGTTTGTTCTATCTACTAATATTTTACCTGCTCTAAAAAATGTTTTCTTACACCAAAAATGTATTTTATCTGTTCCGAAAATGCATTTTGTTGCTTCAAAAATGTGTTTCACCTGCACCAAAAACACATTTTGCTACTCCAAAAATGTATTTTACCTGCTCTAAAAACATATTTTACCTGCTCCAAAAATGCATTTTGTTGCTCCAAAAATGTATTTCACCTGCTCCAAAAATACATTTTGCTGCTCCAAAAATGTATTTTACCTGCTCCGAAAATGCATTTTGCTGCTCCAAAAATGGTTTTGCAACTTTCCATCACTGGGAAAGCCTCTTCTACTTTACTTACGTAATATTTTGCTAGGAGAGGTGCTAATGAAGAACCCATTGCTAGCCCACATATTTGCTTATAGAAGCAGCCTTGGAATTAAAAAAAATGTTGTTTAGAGCAAACACTGTAAGTTCATAAAGGCCTATTGCTTCTTCTTTATTATATTCATGAAACACTACTAGGTCACATAGGTCATCTGCTATGTAATATATGAGTTTGTCCAGGTTTATATTCGTATACATGGACACAACATCTAAACTTGCCATGGAAGGGTTTTCTAATTCTGGAAGTTCTTCTATTTTCTTCAATAGCTCTTCAGTGTTCTTTATCAGTGCCTTAGGTTTAGGAAGCAACTTTGACAGATGAAACACTAAATAATAATGCAATTCGACAGAGAGACAGAGGAGGATTTACAAGACACAAGGTGGCAACATCAATGACCATGCTGGATGGAAAATTCATCATGCTTGGTCGCCAAACCTGTGGAAGTAGTAAGACGCAAGAACTCCTGACGATGATCTAGTGTATAGATCAAAAATTTGACAGGTAATGTACCTTAGTAAATATATCCTCAATAATTCCTGTTAAATATTTATTACTCTCTTTTATTATCTGAGGTGTTTTGGAAATTTTATTGGTGGTCAAAGTTGACCATTGAAATTTGCATTTTTTCAATTTCCAAGCCAAATTTTCACCAGGAAGGGGTCAAAACACTCAAACCAGTTTTATTATGCAAGAACAGTGGTAACAGTAGATTGTATCTAGGGTGAGAAAACTGGAGTGTTTTGAGCCCTTCTAAAAAATTTCACAGATAAAAATGGGAAATTTTGAAATTTTTAGTTTTTTCAGTAACTATATCTCCAGTGGGGTACACAGTAAAAATCTGAATTTTTTTACCACAGGAACTTCTGTTTGGTAACAACATCATACCAAAATTTGATCACTTTGTTTTGCCGACTAACGAAAATATTTGAGATTAAAGTTGTGAAAAAATCCATGTTTTTCCATTTGTTTTCAAGGACAATTTTAACTATCTTTCAATATCTAATTGAAAGATAGAAAGTGAAGAAAAATGTGTAAATAAAGAGTAATGTAAGAAAAATATATACTGGAGGAAATATAGCGCAAAAGTAAAGACTGGTGTAGGAGTTTAAGGGGAGGAGGGGGTGTTAAATGTTGAAGGTTTCAATTACGCAAACATCAGCATTACAATTACAAGAAAAGATTTAATAAGAAACAAAAAAATAGATGATTACTTACATAGAATAATAATAACAACGTTTCGCACAATAAAATGTTTATTATACATCGACTATAGTTTCGCAGAGCGATTCGCTCGGCTTCCTCAGGAGAAGCCGAGCCAATCGCTCTGCGATACTATAGTCGATGTATAATAAACATTTTATTGTGCGAAACGTTGTTATTATTATTCTATCTTAACACCGCAAGCTTCGTAGTCATAAATTATATATGATTACTTACATGACTTATTGCTTATGATTCTGCATAAAATTAATGACAAAAATAATTAGCCTAGACTTAAATTTTAAAAACTAATTTACACAAGTTTTATAGTTATGAATAATGAGCCACTTGAAAGGGATACATCTGGTCGGTAATTTTCAAGGTGTTTTTCTTTTACCAAAATGATAACCTCTTGGCGAGTTTTTTTTTCTTTCTTGAGATTGATTTCTTGATCTTGTGATGTAACCAGTGGCGGCTTTTGGGAGGAGGCAAGGGAGGCAGTGCCTCCTCAGAATTTCAAAACTCTTAGTTAGAATTATTTGTTTTGTTCATTCAGTACTTTTGGATATAGGAGAGCAAAAGTTTATGTTAGTTAACTCTTTTGAATTAAATGTCCATGCATTCATTCAGTTTTTTAAATTGACGCTTTTGGAAAATAATCGGTAGTGCGTACTTACGAAATGTCCTCAGCTTGCGATCTCTGTTCGTGAGGCAGGAAGCGAAATGCCTCTAGTAGATTTTGCGCCAAACTTGTTTACTTCCAATGAATCAGTAGATCCGAAGGGTAGGCGGTGGAACGCTGAACACAAAGAGCGCACGTGCACCGTGGACTTCCTGTGAGGCAGGTGTTATCTTGCCTCACGGGAACAGCTGTTTCCCTGTAGGCAGCTCCACTGTGTCAACTCCTCATTCTGACAGCTTCGAGCGGCATCACATAGCGCCTTCTTCCTAGTTGCTTTTTTTTCACACTGTTTGTGCAACTAATTTTATTTATGTTTTATGAAGAGTTGTTTGTCATATAATGAATTAGCTTTATTTACTTTCCGCTAAGCTAATTATTATGAATGATTCTCTTCCTACCAGCTAGCTAATGATATACTTGTACTAAGCTTCAAAATAATGAATTCAAAAGGGTGTTGTTACTAGTTAATTACGAACTTAAACAAAGTCTCAACGCTGGTTATTTATAGGAATCAAATAAATGTTATAAACCTAACAGCCAGACAGAGGTCTGACAAAAACTATGAATTGAGAAAGACTGACTTACTGAAAACTTCTTTATTTCAACGACTCTTGGTCAACTAAGGCACACACAACACTTATAGAACAATAATGAATAATCTCTCCTCGTTTTATACACGTTCTCTCTTAACGACCACAAGCTCTCCTCATAACAACACACAAGCTCCCTCGATGAACGCGCCTATATACTAGCTACCACCACGTCATGACTTAAACTCATTGCCAGATCTCATTCAGCGGGTGAAATAATATTTCGTTCAGTAAGAAGATAATTTACATAGTAAAATAAAATAACCAGAGATAGTAAAATCAAAAGGAAAGTGAATATAGAGTATACGTTACATCATTTCCCCCTTAATTTTTTTTTCTTTTTTTTTCTTTTTTTCTTTTTTTTTCTTTTTTTCTTTTTTTTTCTTTTTTTTTTTTTCTTTTTTTCTTTTTTTTTCTTTTTTTCTTTTTTTTTCTTTTTTTCTTTTTTTTTTCTTTCTGTTTCCGAAAAACCTATCAATTTTGGAGTGTAAGTCTTACATTTCGTTGATTGACGTTTCTCGATCTCTTTTTTGTTTTGTGGTTTGGTGGTAGCCGTATTTACATTATCAAACTTGGCATGACAATTTACGAAATCGGTATTCGACTGTGAAATTTGTATTGTTGAACAAAACAAACCTGCATCGGCATACTTTCCTTTTATTCTGCCTAGCAGGAATCACTTTTTTAATTTCAAATGACGTTCTCATTATTCGGTGAATACATACCAACTGTATCAGCAGCGAAGATTGCCTGGAGCTGCCTAACAGTAACAATTTTATTATTTTCATTTCAAATTACGTTCGCATTATTCGTTGAAATACATACCAACTGTATCAGCAGCGAAATTTACCTGGAGCTGCCTAATAGTAACAATTTTATTATTTTACCCCTAAGCACATAGATATATATAAAAAAAGTGGATTAGTAGATGGACATAGAAGAAATATAAAAAAAAACACATATATACACAAAAAAGAATGCATAGGCCCACACGAAAAAAAGAAATTCTGACACGCCAACTGGTCGTGCAGGAAAAACAACAAACTGAGAAAAGAACCTGTCCACGAGAACTTACTTATCTCGAGGACGCATAAAAAACTCTAGTGCGATAACGTTTTCCAGGCCTAATTGGACTGGTAAAATCAGGTGGCTTGGATCTCTTCAGGGACTGGAATGGAACTGGAACATCGGTCTGCTGTCGGTCAGGAAATCCCGGCGGCTGACGGGAACGGTCAGGAATGGCGCAAATCCTTCGGTCCGAAACGGCTGAAGTCTGTGGGTCCAGAAATCCCTGCAGCTGAGAAGAACGGTCAGGAGTCTGGCGGTCTGGAAATCCCTGCGGCTCAGAAGAACGGTCAGAAGTCTGGCGGTCCGGAAATCCCTGCGGCTGAGAAGAACGGTCAGAAGTCTGGCGGTCCGGAATCCCTTGCGGCTGATAGGAACGGTCAGGAACGTCTGAAGTCTGGCGGTCCGGAAATGGCTGATAGGAACGGGCTCCCCCAGGCTTTTGATATGAAGTCCCTTTGTGCTGGGGCCCGTTGTGTCCTTCCAGTATTCTCTTGGACGGACGTGTCTCCGGCCACATCGTTTGCTTTCGCTTACGCCCACGTGGCATGAGAGTAGCAGCAGGCATCGGCCCTGTTTGCCCTGAACGTAGGTTCCAGGGGCGAAACCCGGGCGGATGCAAAGATTTCTGCCTTCGTCGCTGTTGCGGCGAAGCAGATTGGGGAGACAAGTCACGTTTGCGCCCAGCCTTTGGTGGTGCTGGACGGTTTGGAACATGAAATTTAGGATTCATAACTGATAAGTCAGAAATGTCCGAAGCCTCTGAGTCGCTGCTGTAATTCAGTGGTCGTGCAGGGCGATGTTTAGATTTGCCTATAGGAATACTTTCTGACGAATTATTCAAAGAAGAAGTAGCCCGCGTTGGTGCAGAGTTATCCGGAAACGGCGCAGCAATAGTCTTGGCAATGGTTGGAGGGAAAGGAACGATACTAGTATTCGAGGAACTCGATTCGCCCCTTGGTCTCATGGGAGAATCAGGTTGCGTGTGTAGAAACCCGTCTGGAGGGGGAGGGTGAAGGAAAAATCACTGGCGATTCTTCAAAAATGTTTGTTGGTTCGTCCAAAATTTCTGGCGGTTGAACATGAGATATAGACTCTTGAGTCTGTGGAACAGAAGGTTGAGTAGGATTGATAATGAAATCGATATTCCGTTCATGATACTTGCGACACTGATCAACATGTACATATTGAAAATGGTTGTCAGGTTTCTCCAGAACAATATTATTTTCAAAGATATTTGCCACCCGATATGGACCTTCGTAGCTGGGTGCAAATTTCTTCACTAAAGTATGCGAAACAGAAGACTGGAAGTGCGTTTCCACGAGAGTGAGATCTCCAACGACAAGATCTGGTTCCCTACGCCTAGAATTATAATATCTTGCTTGAGCCGCTTGTGCTCCTAGCATTGCAACACGAGCTTTTTCTGCCATAATTCGGACTGACTGCGCAGTTGGTCGCTGGTTTAGTTCGTCGATAATCCCCGTTAAATTTTCAAAAGGGGTTTTAATTTTGCGACCCAGAAAAAGTTCTGCAGGAGTAATTTTAGTAGACTCGTGGACAGACGAGCGGAGGGCGAACGCAAAAAGTTCTAAATGGTCATCCCATCTTTCATGATGATCCATTACAAAAGTCGCAATCATTTTCACTAGCGTTCGGTTAACGCGTTTCGCAGGATTACTCTGGGGATGATATGGGGAAATGAATTTATGTTTAATGTGTAGTCTCGCACACATTCTTTCAAAAATGTCAGAAATAAATTGAGGACCATTATCCGAAACTACTTTATTAGGTGCACCATATCTAGAAAATACTTCATTAACTAAGACATTACAAATAACTTCTGCCGTAGCGGCTTTAATGGGAAAAACTTCAACCCAGCTAGAAAAATTATCAGTTAGTACTAAAACATAACGAGCTTTATTTTTAACAGATAATGGATAAGGTCCCAATAAATCTATGGAAATAATATCAAACACATGAGAACTTGAACTAGATTTCAAGTGACCGGCCGGTCTTACATTACGGTAATTATTAATCTGACACAAGTGACATGATTGAACGTATGCGAGCACACTTTGGTACATGCCAGGCCAATAGGCAACATCCCGCAATTTACAACGGGTCTTGCGAATACCTAAATGGCCTGCAAGAGGTTTGTCATGAAATTCATTTAAAAGAGCCATTCTAAGGGTTCGCGGAATACATGTGCGAAACTCTGCCCTAGTAGTCCTAGATTTTGTATAATAAAGAAGACCCTCTATTACTTCAAAATGTTGTGACCTTCCAGCCAGAGAAGGATCACTTGGTAGGGGCGAACCCGCAAGCAAAAAATTGTAGATATCCCCAAAATCTGGATCATTTATTAATTCTGCCATTATCTGCTCTCTGGATGTTATATCAGCTATTAGAAGTAAAGGCTGACATCCAGGAGTAGTTTCTGTGGGGACCCCACTAATCGGAACGCGAGATAATGCGTCCGGTAATTGATTCTTATGACCTGGCTGATACGAAATTTTGATATTGCTCTCTTGTAACTTCAGAGCCCACTTCATAAGTCTTTGAGATAGGTGCTTAGCAGAATTCAAATACTGAAGGGCAGAATGATCCGTAATTATGTTAACTGTCAATTCGTTAAGATAACATTGAAATTTATTCAGTGCATACACAACAGCAAGACATTCACGTTCCGTAGCTGAATAATTGCGTTCAGCTTTGGCTAAAGTACGAGACGCAAAAGCTATTGGATGCCCAGCTTGTGACAAAACGCAACCAAGACCAACTCCGGATGCATCAGTATAAATATCAAATTCTTTAGTATGATCCGGGAAAGCCAACACCGGAGGCTGAGTCAATGCAGATTCAGTGCATACACAACAGCAAGACATTCACGTTCCGTAGCTGAATAATTGCGTTCAGCTTTGGCTAAAGTACGAGACGCAAAAGCTATTGGATGCCCAGCTTGTGACAAAACGCAACCAAGACCAACTCCGGATGCATCAGTATAAATATCAAATTCTTTAGTATGATCCGGGAAAGCCAACACCGGAGGCTGAGTCAATGCAGACTTCAGTGTTTCGAATGCAGCGTTAGCCTCAGGTGTCCAAATAAACTTCTTGTATTTACGTTTTAAAGCATACAATGGCTCACATATTGTAGCATAAGCGGGGACGAACTGCTGATACCATCCGGTCATTCCCAGAAAGCGGGATAGTTCTTTTGCTGTTTTAGGCCGAGGAAAGTCAACAATAGGCCTAATTTTTTCATTATCAGTAAATAAACCGTGGGGAGTAATTTTCAACCCCAGATATACAATCTCGTCCCTCGCTATCTGGCATTTACTAGGTTTTAACGTTAAGCCAGCATTATATATGAGTTGGAACACCTGTTTGAGCAGAGAAAGGTGCTCGTCAGAAGTCTCTGATGTGATAATAATGTCATCCAAATAGACATGCACATGGGGACCCAGGACAGGTCTGAGAACCGTATCCATAAGTTTTTGGAAAGTAGCAGGTGCAGAAGCTAGTCCCAAAGGCATACGTAAATATTCATAGGCCCCAAAGGGAGTCACAAAGCCTGTTTTATCGACAGAGTCCGGATGTACTGCCACCTGCCAATATCCACTCGCCAAATCCAAAGTTGACATCCATTTGGTGGACGACAAGTCATTTAAAATATGTGACATGACAGGTAGTGGATAATTGATCGTTTTTGTGACTTGGTTGAGCTTGCGGAAATCTGTCACGAAACGAAATTCATTGGGTTGTTTCTTTGGAACCAAAAAGGCAGGAGCAGCCCAGGCGCTTGTTGATTCCCTGATTATGCCCTGCTTAATCATTTCAGCAATTTGACGTTGCATTTCCTGTTTTTTATGTGGAGCACAAGGGTAAGGTTTCGTCGCAATTGGTTTCGAACCATCAGTGTCAATAACATGATAAACCACCTGTGTGAAACCAGGTTGATCCGAAAATAAACCAGGGCTTTCCTGTAAAAGGAGAGAAAGCTGGTCTCGTTGCCCCTCAGTCAATTGGTTACTCAATAATAAACTCGTGATATCTACAAGAACCGTAGGAATCATTTCGACAGGTTCCGGAAAGGAAATCACATGTTGTACAAAATTCAAAGTTATTTGAAACTTGTTTATAAAGTCCATGCCCATTAAACATTTCACGGGTAGCTCGTCTATAAGCAGAAAAGAATGTGTAAAACGAGCTTTTCCCAGCCCTAAAGATAATGTGACAGTTCCTGCGATACTGAAGATTTCATTATTTGCACCTCGCAAATACTGCGTTGCAGGCTGAACGTGTATGGCAGGAAAAGTGTCAGTGCAAAACTGTGTATTTAGGGCTGATATTTCAGACCCAGTGTCGAACTTTGTCTCGACAATAATGTCTTCAAGTGTCAAGAATACATCAGGCAACTGAGGAGTTTGAACAGTCACTAATACTGTTTTAGGGTCAGAATGTTTGGTATCAGGAAGCAGGACCGACCCTTCGTCTACTTCCTGTGGAAGTTTAAAGGAATCCTGGTGGGGTTATCATGTGGTCGGAAACCTCGACCCTGCCGGGTATCGGGAAAATTTTCACGATGAGGAAAACTGCGTGAAAACTGCGTCGGGAACTCCGCGTGTCTGTTGACATTTTCATATCCGTTACGTCTGCCCTCAGCACGGGCAGAAAATTATCATTGCCCTGAGCATGATAACGTTCCGAATGCTGCTGAGTGAAACGGGGTCGAGCATACTGTGCATTATTACGATATTCCGAAGCTTGTGCAGAAACTCGCTGTTGGTTTGCCACTTTTCTGTGTGGTGGAACGTATGAAGCTTGGGTGGGCACTTGTGTATGCTCGCGCTGAAAGTTATGTCTATTATGCCGCTGAGGGTTTTCGTAATAAGCCTCGCGGGGTGCCCGAGCATGGTGAGTTGAACCATGTTTGCCATGTCGCTCTTCATACGTGCGTATGAGGCGAAGGCATTCATGAATTGTGGCAGGGTGTCGAACCTCAAGAAAATCTTGTAAGAATGGGTCGAGCTGCTGCACGAGGGTATCCAACATGTCAACATGACTGGCATGTGGATCCCATAGGTTATATAGGCGTGTAGTTTCCAACGCAAATGCAACAGGACTATCGTTGGGACCTTGCCGACGCGAAAAAGCTGTTGAGCAAGGCTAGCTCGACTGAGGCCGAAAGGAAAGACCTCCAAGAATTCTGCACGGAAATTCTCATAATGAGAATCCGGGTTCGACCCTCTCCACTGCCGATACCAGGTCTTAGCGGTATCCCTCAAGCAAGTGCCGGCAATTTGGACTTTGCAGTCGTCAGGAATATTATATAGATCAAAATGATCTTCCAGATCTTCAAGGAACTTTAAGGACCCCTCCAAACCATTGAAATGAATTGTTCCTGCATGCGGCACGAAATGGGCAAGCATTCTGCTTCGCTGAGAGGATTGAACTCCCTCAGGTACGACCCGCGACTCAGAGTAATAAGAAGCTGGTGCATTACGAAATGGTGAAGAATGCCTGGGTATGTGTAGATCATTCATATCAAAGTCAGAGCCACAGGCTTCGTGCAAATTGTCCCAAAAAACACCATTACCCTCGAGACTTGCCGGAGGGTGAAAATTTGAAGTTGTCTCAGGTAAGGAAGACATGGATAATGATAGTCAGGATCTCGTGTTCGAGAAAAGTTCGGGCGCCAATTATAATGAATTAGCTTTATTTACTTTCCGCTAAGCTAATTATTATGAATGATTCTCTTCCTACCAGCTAGCTAATGATATACTTGTACTAAGCTTCAAAATAATGAATTCAAAAGGGTGTTGTTACTAGTTAATTACGAACTTAAACAAAGTTTCAACGCTGGTTATTTATAGGAATCAAATAAATGTTATAAACCTAACAGCCAGACAGAGGTCTGACAAAAACTATGAATTGAGAAAGACTGACTTACTGAAAACTTCTTTATTTCAACGACTCTTGGTCAACTAAGGCACACACAACACTTATAGAACAATAATGAATAATCTCTCCTCGTTTTATACACGTTCTCTCTTAACGACCACAAGCTCTCCTCATAACAACACACAAGCTCTTATATATTCAGTCAGACACAGTGAGGATGCAGGATTTGTCATTTTTATGTAGGACTTCCGTCCACAGGAAGTAGAGTTTAGGTCCCAGCCACCTACAGCGAGATCGCCTTTTGGGCAGGACACAGAAACGGAAGGAATGAGAGCAAGTCTAGCGACTTTGACAGAACAGTTTGTAGTGAGATTAGAGTACAGTAGATGGCGCCACCGTACAAGTACGATATTGCACATAGATGGGTGAGAGAATTTCAGGGGGGACATAGGAAAGGATACCCATTTTACCAGTGGGTCAAGCCTGGGGGCCGTCACTTTACGTGCTCGTCCGATGAACGGCGGATATTCAGTGATTGTTAGTAAATCACACCATCTCTGAAAGATCAGCCCAGGCTTGAACCTGGGGACCCAGCATCGACAGTCTGAAACACTAACCACTTAGCCATCCGCGGCAACACACAAGCTCCCTCGATGAACGCGCCTATATACTAGCTACCACCACGTCATGACTTACACTCATTGCCAGATCTCATTCAGCGGGTGAAATAATATTTCGTTCAGTAAGAAGATAATTTACATAGTAAAATAAAATAACCAGAGATAGTAAAATCAAAAGGAAAGTGACACAGAAACGGAAGGAATGAGAGCAAGTCTAGAGATAGTAAAATCAAAAGGAAGGCAGGACACAGAAACGGAAGGAATGAGAGCAAGTCTAGCGACTTTGACAGAACAGTTTGTAGTGAGATTAGAGTACAGTAGATGGCGCCACCGTACAAGTACGATATTGCACATAGATGGGTGAGAGAATTTCAGGGGGACATAGGAAAGGATACCCATTTTACCAGTGGGTCAAGCCTGGGGGCCGTCACTTTACGTGCTCGTCCGATGCACGGCGGATATTCAGTGATTGTTAGTAAATCACACCATCTCTGAAAGATCAGCCCAGGCTTGAACCTGGGGACCCAGCATCGACAGTCTGAAACACTAACCACTTAGCCATCCGCGGCAACACACAAGCTCCCTCGATGAACGCGCCTATATACTAGCTACCACCACGTCATGACTTACACTCATTGCCAGATCTCATTCAGCGGGTGAAATAATATTTCGTTCAGTAAGAAGATAATTTACATAGTAAAATAAAATAACCAGAGATAGTAAAATCAAAAGGAAAGTGAATATAGAGTATACGTTACAGTCAGACCGTGGCCTCTGCTTCAAACATATCTAATATGGTAGATAGCTTACTGGAAAAGCCTTTCAATAGGAGAGATTTTGAAGAAAAGAATCAAATTAAAAATGATGGTAGGCCTACACCTGAAATGAAAAAGATGACTTCAAAGGGCAAAACTTCAAACAGAGGTTTTAATATTGACTGGTACAGAAAAGAACAATGGCTAACTGGTAGTGAATCAACGAACAAACTATATTGTTGGCCATGTTTGCTGTTTCCTGTGAGTGGCAATGAAGTCTGGCAAGAGAAAAGCTTCAATGATTTGAAAAATTTACCATGTGTTTTGGACAGGCACAAAAAGTGTAAAGATCACATTCTGACAGTTGTTAAATTACAGTTGCTAGGCAAAACAAGGATAGACTACTCTCTCAATGAAGAGAAGAGAACAAGTGACTTACTTCATAATTAAAAAGTAAAAGATAATTGTGATGTAATGGAGAAGTTGATTGATATTACAACACTACTGGCCCGGCAAGAGCTCCTATTTCGTGGACACAATGAGAGCGAAGTCTCTGAAAATAAGGGAAATTACCTCGAGATGATTGATTTACTCTCCAAGAGTGACGAAACATTGAGAGTGTTTATGGAGAATAGTACAACATTTTCAGGAACTTCAAAAACAATACAGAATGATTTAATCGAATCAGTTGCTCATATAGTTAAAAATGAAATCAATGCAGATATTGAAAATACCCAGTTTTTTTCTTGGCAGATTGATGAAGCGACAGACATTAGCTCCCATGCACAAGTATCAATTATAGTTTGATTCATGAAAGATGGAGTATCAGTAGAAAGATTCTTGGGATTTTTTTACATAAGTTCTGATTGGTGTGCTACTTTTCCTAAAGAGTTACTGGATCATGAGCTGGAAAGATTTAGCTACAAAGAAAAACTAGTTGCACAGACATATGATGGTACAGCAGTGATGGCATCAGAGCTGAATTGATTGCAAGCAAAAGTGAAGTGTGATGCCCATCAAGCATTATTTGTTCATTGCTACGCACACAGGCTGAACTTAGTTTTGAGCAGAGCAGCGTCAGTGTTGAAAGAATCATGTATTTATTTATTTTTTTTTTTTTGCAAATTTAAATGCGATTTGTGCATTCTTTTCCAAATTGACAAAGCATCTATATTTTGAGGTTACTCACCTTTAATCCCTAACTCTTTCAGGAGGTTTTCGTCCCTACACATTTCCAACACGTATTTTTCTCATTTACATCGTGGTTCGAGGCCGCAAAATAAACACACAAAAAAAATAATTAATAAATATTTTTTTTTTTCAACTCACGCAAATTTCACTCCCCTCCTTTCTTTTCACTATGACCCAAATTCCGATTCAAAATAATCTACCACACATATATACAATTGAACTCCCTAAAACACACTAATCTAATTAAAACTTCAATCAATAAAAACCTATTTACATATTTCCTAAAACGCCAAAGTTAAAAAGCTGTAACCCAAAATTATTTACAATTGCACATCAGCGCCAAATTAAAATAAACCCAAATACCTGACACAACCACAATATTCAACAATTAAAGGCCTCTCTCCCCCCAGAAAACAAGCTTAACATCCTAGCACTTTCAGCCTCTGCCCCGGCCATTTTCAAGGAGCGGACTCAACAGATGTACCACCCGTCACCTCCGCGAAACGTAGTGAATGTTCCAGTCACAGAGAAGAGAGGTACAGAGTGTGCACTCTAGAAGATCGTAAAGGAAATTCTCCACTTTGTCCGATGGCAACAGCATAATGTTAAACTCACATAGACGTTGGCGGCCCCACGGCCTGTTAATGAGAACTAAAAGTGACGTCACAACTACGGTCCTCCCACTTGTTTACAAATGTCTCTCTCGACTTCAACGAGATAGAAATACGTAGAGCGCTTACGTCGGGGAACGGGTGAAGCCACCGGATACAAGTGGCAGCCATGTTTGATGAGGTACAGAACGATTTCCGTTCCGTGTTAAGCAAGGGAGTTTTCGTAATATATGGTTTGATGTTAAATAAGGATATAACTCAGAAATGTTGTTATAAACACCTAGGGGTGAGACTAAAACTTTAACATATCAAATAACGCTTTTCATTGTTAGTTGACGGCAATAGTGTTTTTAAAAAAAATGATATTTTAATGGATGCAGCTTGCTGTCGTTGAATAAAATCTCATGCCGTAATTTTTTGACATTTCACAAATTTTTTGGAGCAAATTTTCAGTGAAATATAAGTCAGCGGTAATAGAGTAAATGAAAAAAAAAAAAAGAAATACAAAAATAAGAAATACAGTTGCAGTCAATCCGCAATTTCGGTAAAAATTTTAGATATTCGTGGGTCATCACCATGAGAATGCTGAATCATCCCACAGCTTATCACTCCAAATACATAGACGCCAAATATTTTATGAGAGTTTTAAATAAAAAAAAAAAGTTCGAAGAAAAACGGAAAACAAACAATGAGTTTACACAGCCAAGAGGTACCAATATTAAAATACTTTTACCAACTGCCCCTATCTTATATAATCAGAAGAAAACTACTACTTACCTGGTTTTTATTTAATAAAAATTAAAAGTCCTTAGCACTGGGCATGTTTCTAATTTGTTTCTTAGCCTTGACATTCGACAACACAGATCTGTAAGCCTTATTCGTGGGTAGGCAAGGCAATTGTGGTAACTTGACCATAATAAAGGTATCTCCCAGCACATACACTAAATACTTAACACAATATAATTCTCACTCTCTCTCTCTATGTATATATAAGACCCAGAAGAATACCCCATGGGAGATGAATGGATGAAATTCGAAATCATGCAGGAGTGACACGAAGGAGACAGGCTCAAGACAAACAACTGTGGAAGAAACTTGGGGAAGCCTTCATCCAGCAGTGGATTGATAATGGTTGATGTTATACATTTATCAGTAAAAAGAAGTAAAAAGCACACTCATGTAGTAACTAGACCACGTCAACACTGCACCTTGCTGCAGGAATCAGACGTAGTAGAAATAAACATAGAATTAACCAGAAGTAACCCACTTTCATGGTTCTAAACAAAAATGACATGGAATAAAACAACTCAGGAACCCCAAACCACTCTTCAGGGAAAGACATCTGGAGCCCCGAAGTTAAATCATAGCTTAGGTGTTACCGAAAAAACCCCAGAAGATCCCATGGGAGATGGGTGGATGAAATTCGAAAGCATGTCGGAGTAACATGGAGGAGATAGGCTCAAGACATACGATTGCGGAAGAAACTTGGGGAGACCTTCATCCAGTAGTGGATTGATAATGGTTGACAATGATGATAATGATATATATATTGATTATATACAGTATACATATATTGTAATGATAATAGTTGTCAATGATGATGATATATATATATATCATCATTGTCAACCATATATATATATAGCATAATCATTGTCAACCATATATATATATATATATATGGTTGACAATGATGATATATATATATATACCATTATCAATCCACTGCTGAATGAAGGTCTCCCCAAGTTTCTTCCACAATTGTCTGTCTTGAGCCTGTCTCCTCCATATTACTCCGGCATGCTTTCGAATTCCATCCACCCATCTCCCATGAGTCTTCTGTCCCTCGAAAACCAGTTCAAAATTTCAGTCGTCCATCGGTGGTCTGTTCTTCTGGCAACATGTCCAGCCCATTGCCATTTCAGTGATGTCACTCTATCTCTCTCTGTATATATATTCTTTGAGTTGTCTGCATTCTTTGCATGTCTTTTTTTGGTATCAAAAGAAAAATAAAAATATTTCTATATATCCTGCTTTTCTTTTTTAGTTAAGGTCATACATACAGTATATTTATATATATATATATATATACACACACACCTGTTTATGATGTCGCCCACCCTCTGTTTTTCTCTCTCTATATATATAAAACATTACGTATAAACATTACTTACCTTTTTCCTGTATTTTTTATTCTGTCAGTTTACTTTTTGATGTATTTTAACAGCAGGAATAGTGACCTTTTTTGATGAAAATTATTTTATTTATGTATTTACATATGTTTATTTGCTATGTATTATTAACTATCTTCCAAGGCTTATCCGTAAGAAAAAGAATTGAAAATAATTATTCTTAAGTGCAGTTTAAATAAACTTGGTGACCTAATATATGTTGTAGTCAGATATATATATATGTATATATATCACTTCTGTAACTACCCTGTGACTTAGGTATAGACAGACATTGTGGCAATATGATGCTCCAAATGGTATTTACAGTTAGCAACACCAGTACCGAGTAGCTAAAAATAGTTTTATGTACTTTTTCAACCTAAAAAGACATAATTTTTGGTATAAAAAAAAATCTTTCTACACATCCTGCTTTTAATATCTGGGCAGGTAAATTTTCTCTGGGAATGTATTATTTTAGATATTATTCAAGCTCTGGGCTGAGTGACCAAAAAATTCAGATTATGGACTTTAATTTTTTTATGGGACAAAAAATTGTATTTTTTTTTTGTTTCAGTATTAAGTATTTAATATTTTTTAGAGTTTGCAGAGAGTTTGCAGAGACAGAAGGGTTTTTCATCTTAAACTCCTTTTTCAATAAAAAGCCACACAGGAAATGGACATGGAGACATCCAAATGGGACGACAAGTGAAATTGATTTTATTATGTGTAACAAAAGATTCATCATAGAAGACTGCAGTGTGCTAAACAAGTTCAACACAGGCAGTGACCATAGATTGGTGAGATGTAAGATGCACCTCAACACTAAACTCGAACGTAGCAAGCTCATAAGACAAACAAAATGTATTGACATAACCAACCTTAAAAAACACCATAATACCTTCAAATTGGAACTGAAGAACAGATTCTCTGCTTTAGAAGGCCTAACATCGGAAGAAGTGGATATTTCGGAAGTTAACAGAAAAGTAACCAAAGCTCTTATGGAAACAGCAACAAAATTAGCTGGGTCTAAGAACAAATTGCATGTGAATAAATTATCAGGAAAAACCAAAATGTTGATGCAAAAAAGAAGAGTGATGAGGACAACTAAAGAAGATGTGACTTCCAAAGTGGAATATATAGAGCTATGCAAGACAGTACGAAAAAGTATCACTGAAGACGTAAGGAAATTCAACTGTGAACTGGTAAGGAAAGCAATTGAAAACAACCAAAGCCTAAAGATAGCAAAGGGACATCTCAGTAAGGGAAAAAAACAGATTATGGCACTGAGAAAAGAAGATGGTTCTGTAACAAGAAATAGAGGCGAAATTTTGACAAGAGTGAAAGATTTCTACTCCAAATTATATGAAAGGGACGATACATGTACTCCAGACATCATGAAAGGTACCAGTACCAGAGTTCTTCCAGTCCTTCCAGCAGAAGTTGCACATGCAATCAAGAACATGAAGCGGGGAAAAGCTCCAGGAGAAGATGGAATTACTGTAGACATCATACAAGAAGCAAGTGGAGAAATTGAAACAGTACTCGCCCAAATTTTCACTCGATGCCTTAATGAAGGGAAAATTCCTGAGGATTGGAACAACGCTACAATGATCTTGCTACATAAAAAAGGTGACATTGAGGATCTCAGGAACTACAGACCTATCAGCCTCCTATCAGTGGTTTATAAAATCTTCACTAAAGTTCTTTCACACCGCTTGAAGGTGACACTGGACATGGCTCAACCGAGAGAACAAGCTGGATTCAGGAGTGGCTACAGCACAATAGATCATATCCACGTACTGAGAGAACTAATTGAAAGAGCGAGGGAATATGAACTTCCATTGTGCATGGCTTTTATCGATTATGAAAAAGCCTTTGATTCGGTGAAACCATCAGCAGTTGCAATGGCTCTGAAATCCTGCGGTATTGAAGATGCATACATTAATATTATTAATAACATCTATGAAAATGCAAGTGCAAAGATTTGGCTGTTTGAAAATACAACACACATAAAAATTGGAAAAGGAGTGAGACAAGGTGACACCATATCTCCGAAGCTCTTTAATGCCACATTAGAAAATGTCTTTCAATCACTGAACTGGGAAAACAAAGGGATAAAGATTAATGGAGATTACCTAACCCACCTTCGTTTTGCTGATGACTTAGTCATTTTTACAACTACCCCATCAGAGCTACAGAGTATGATCCAGGAACTTGCTGACAAGAGTAAAGAAGTGGGATTAAAAATGAACTTTCAGAAGACAAAAGTGATGTTCAATGCTTTTACAAGAAATGAAGATTTATCGATTGATGGAGAAAAGCTGGAGATAACAGACACGTACGTTTATCTTGGACAGCAGATATCAAGTGAGGGTCACATTGGTGAAGAAATTAATCGGCGTACAAAACTTGCCTGGAGAGCTTTTGGAAGAAACAGCATAATTTTCAAGAGCAATATGCCATTATGTCTTAAAAGAAAAGTGTTTGATCAATGCATCCTTCCAGTGCTTACGTATGGTGCAGAGACGTGGACCTTAGCTAAAAGAGACATACAAAGGCTGCAGACAACTCAAAGCAGCATGGAGAGGTGCATGCTTGGTGTAACCAGGAGAGATAAGAAGAGGAACACGTGGATCCGAAAAATGACAAGAGTGGAAGACATCATGATCAGAGTTAAATCCCTGAAATGGCAATGGGCTGGACATACTGCCAGAAGAACAGACCATCGATGGACAGCCGAAATTTTAGATTGGATTCCAAAAGACAGGAAAAGACCCAGAAGAAGACCACATGGAAGATGGGTGGATGAAATTCGAAAGTATGCGGGAGTGACATGGAGGAGACTGGCACAAGACAGACCGTTGTGGAGGAAACTTGGGGAGACCTTCGTCCAGCAGTGGATTGATAATGGTTGACAATGATGATGATGATGATGATTTGCACTTTCATATTTTACTTTTTTTTTTTAAGAAGCCTAGTTTTTTGTTGTCCCAAATCTGAAATTCTGTAGTTTTTACCTGATATTTGTACACATTATGGCAATTCTTAAGATGTACTGCACATAGTTTTTTTTTGTTTCAATTTTAAGGGCACAACCTCTTATTAATATGAAGTGAATTAACAACCACTGATTTGCATTCATGATGTGCAAAAAGTTTGGCGAGCAAATGTTTATGTTTTGTGTTGTTATTTTGTGGGTTCCTTCAGCAGTCTTGCTGGAAATACAAGTGCGTCTGATTTGTATTTTAGAGAAATACAGGCACAACTTGTTCAATTCAAAGAAAGATTGATTTACGTGAGTGATATTTGTTCAATACTAACCTCTCATATATATGGTTGATGCAAAAGGAATAACTGGCAATTTATACATGGACATACTGACTGTATATTCATCATGAATCAGAGGTCACATTCTTCAAAAAAAAAAAAAAAAAAACCACCACCTATCACGCAAAAATCCAATGCAAGTAGTTATTACAAAATGTTGCTAGTCTCTTTCTTTTGTATTATTCCATAATTTTTTTCAATTGTCATTTCATAATCGTTTGTGCCAGTTTTCATAAATATTTTATGTTGTTTGCATTTTTGAGGTACCATTGTACTCCCTGTTTCTTATTTTCAGTTTTAAATCAATATTGCCTGTATTTTTGCTACCCAAATACCACACACACATTGTACTAACACATTCACAAATAAAGAGTATTCTGTCAAGAAATTTTCAAGCTCCCCACTCTCACTTTGTTGCAGTAATACTACAAATTAATCACTAATCAGAGACAAATGCCTAGAACATAAGCTGGGTGACCCTGTGCTTTAAGATAAAATACTAGATTGTTTCCTGACAGGTGTCAGCAAGCAATAAATTTATATTACCAATCACAATTATTACTTCTGCAATTTAAGTAACCATAAATTGATTGCTTTACCAGTATTTGCTATCTAATGGGCATTAGCCATGGGTACATGATCTGTATCACATAAAAAGAAATTGCTGCTTCCTAAGATTTTGAAATATTTGTTGTCTTGTCAGACAAGTTGCATGTACACTGTACAGATTCTAGAATATATATGCAAATGCCATTTGCAAGACATCCTCAGTATATTGAAAAAAAACAAAACATTTACATAGGTAGAAATTGTACCCAAAAAGCCTCAAAGTTGGTAACCCACAGTTAACCTCAGCTTCCCAGAGTAAACATCATTCAGTTTTCACATTGAGTACGACTGTTTACAAAATATAAGAAATAAAAAGTCTTAAGATAACACAGATATTGAAATGGCTTATCTGCTGGTTTAATCACCAGCTACACGGAGTAGATGTTTTATTTTTTGTGTTTGATTAACTGAGCATTTACAGCTCAACCTTATTTTAAAATGCTTACTTGTGAAATGTAGTTCCACAATCCTTGTTCCTTTTATTCTTACAATCAAAAGCTGCGCAGTAATATGGCATTTTAAATATCAACAATGTGCTGATAATTGTGATTATTCACGAAACTGTAGCACTAAATTTGTAATGAAGCACAACACGATCGCCGAACAGCTGAAAGAACCGAGGTGACTCCTTGACACACGCAGAATTTGTACCTCATCAAAGATGGCGGGCTCTCCCCGCGTTGGCTTCAGCTGCCTCGGCAGAGAACCAATCACAGAAGCACTCTATGTATTTCTATCTCGTTGCTCGACTTTCCTTCCCTGCGAGAGCCGCCATTTTCCTTACTTCCCGCGTTGGTTAGGTTCACTGTAGCGTGATTGACCGAGGAATTTTGCGGTAGGTGTAACGGAATTAGGCGTATATTCTTAATCGTAAGAACAGCACTTTGCAGTCGGGAATTATACTGAGAAATAAAGTACCAACTCTGACTTAAAAGAAACTAATAAATCTGTAGCAGCTTTCGTTCTCAAAATGCAGACCTTCGTCAACGCAACATACTACTGCCGGAATTTCAAAATAAACAACGGAAAAATATCAAAGCAATGGCAAATAAAAAGTAACAAACTTACATAATTGTATCACGAATCAAACATCTGCCCGAAGGATAAAGTGGAATTACGAAAAACAAAATACAGTAAAGGCTCTACTCTGATATAAATTTTACTTATATCGATTTTTAACAGTTAAAAAATAGACAAAGATTTCCTACATATAAAAGATGAAATAATTATCCGCCGAAAATAACTTCTACGAAATAACGAAAAGCGTTGTTATAATCACAGAATCACACAGTGGTAACGGTAGTAATAACAAGCAGAGTAACCAATTTCGAATTATGAGCGTTACAGTAGGGACGTTACGTCAGAGAGCACGTGGGATTTACTTCCATAAAACGCCGACGGTGCTCTGCTAGCGTTCTTTTTCCCCGCCCACCAATTTCCATAACTCTGGCTTGTGCACTCTCTGTCTCTCCATTCTCTGTGGTTCCAGTGCTCGCGTGGCTCGTCCGATTTCGCGTCCTCCGTCGTTCAGGCGCAGTGGCGCCATCTATCAGATGATCAAATAGCCTTCTTTTCCTTTCGTACTTATAAGTATCTGTTCGATTTATTTGATTCTTAAAACTAATCATCTTATATTCTAACACGTTTTTTATTTACATCACATCATTATTTTTCCTCTTGCCTTTTCCCCTCTGTTCTTCTCTGTGGCTTTCCTTTCTGATCAAATCCTTCCAATATGCGTTTAAGCTATTAGGATCATTAACATTACATAACCTGTGTCTATTTTTTTCTATCAACACTGTTTCCGCCAATCTCAAATGCCTTTCTGTACGACAATTCTTAATAATTTTTATTTCGTCAAATGTTGGGTATTGTTTTTGTTCAATACAGTACTGGAACAATGCAGTTTTTGCTTCTTTTTTGCCAATTCAATAAGTGCTGTTGTAAACGATGTTTTAGTTTATTTTTACTGCTTCCTATATATGATACTGTAGGATTGTTGCTTATAGGAATCTCGTAAACGCCAGCTCTATCCAAGCACTTCTTGTTTTCTTTCTTATTGAGTACAAAATTTTTAATGGTATGTACTTTATTGCCCAATTGTAAATTATATCTATTACACAATTTATTAATTTCAGCTGAAATTCCTTTCATGTATTGAAATGATCCAATATATTTAGTCTGCTTATTAATATTTCTTCTTATGTTTGAAGAGTTAATACAACTGTTCTGCACTTCCTTAATCCATTTTTTTATTTTTTTACTGGGATATCCATAATTCTTTGTAACATCAGTAATGTTTTTCAATTCATCCTTTCTGTATTGCATATTTGACGTGTGCGTGAAAGCTCTTTTTTATTAAAGTCTTAATACTGTTACATTTATGAGCATATGGATGATAAGAATCATATGGTATAATCACAGGTACGTATGACGGTTTTCTGTAAACGGTATGCTCCAATGTGTCGGGTTGTTTTATAATCTGTACATCAAGGTAAGCCAAAGTATCCTGCTGTTCAATTTCAATTGTTACTTCAATGGATGAATACTCTTCTTTAAATTTTTTGGCTATGTCTTCTAGTTCTGTGGAATTCAATTTTGATAAGATGAAAATATCATCAACATATCTACAATATATTAATGGAGGTTCATTCAGGTTATTTATCACTTTGGCTTTAATATCTGCCATAATAACTTCTGCAAATAATGTAGACATGGGTGATCCCATAGGTCCTCCTGTATTTTGTTTATAAATAATATCCTCAAATGCAAAAACATTATTTTCGTATATATATAGCAATACATTTTTTAACTCTTGTACTTGCATTCCTGTTAGAATTTTTTGATGCATTAGTTCTTGAGTAATAATGTCAATGGCCTGAGGTACTGGAGTACTTGGATACAAAGCTTTAACATCCATACTAGCCATTTTGTAAAACTGCAAATCTTGATTAATATTTTTAATTAAGTGAATAAAATCATATGTATTCCTTAAGCTGTATTGTTGTTTCATAAATATTGGTGCAAGAAAATTATAAATATTTTTTTCTAATGAAATCAAGGGTGAGTTAACTTTTGATACAATCAACCTCATTGGTGCTTCTTCTTTATGTGTTTTAATCTTGGCAAAAACGTTTGGTATACATGCACCCATTGGTGGGAAGGACTTCTTTATTTCGTCTGGCAATGTACTGTGATTTCTTATCCCTGCCAAAAATTTTATCCGGTTATCTGTTGGGTCTTTATTGATGATTGTACAATTTAATTCCTCTATTGCTTTAGACATTTTATTATTATAATCTACAGTATTCATTAGAACAATCTGCCCTGACTTATCAGCTTCACAGAATTTAATGTCATTATTCTCTTTCAGCATCAGTGATTGCTTCTTTTCGTATTTTAGCTTCTTCAAATGGAAATTGTTTGTATGCTTTTCATTGAATTCTTTTAATAAAATTTTATATAATTTGAATGTTACATCTTCTTTATTTGTATTTGGCAAATTTCTTATAATATCCTGCATGCACGGAATCAATTCTTCTGTTCTAGGTAAGTGCTGTGGGAATGCATATTTTTTTCCTCGTTGCAAAACTGCCTGTTGGGAATAACTTAAATCTACAGATGATTGATTCAAAAACACAGCATAGCTATTATTCCTCTGTCCTGGCACTTGTTTTTCATCAAATATCATTGAATTCTTTTAATAAAATTCTATATAATTTTATAAATAATGTTTTTGCATTTGAGGATATTATTTATAAACAATATAATTTTATTAAAAGAATTCAATGGAAAGCATACAAACAATTTCCATTTGAAGAAGCTAAAATACGAAAAGAAGCAGTTACTGATGCTGAAAGAGAACAATGACATTAAATTCTGTGAAGCTGATAAGTCAGGGAAGATTGTTCTAATGAATACTGTAGATTATAATAATAAAATGTCTAAAGCAATAGAGGAATTAAATTGTACAATCATCAATAAAGACCCAACAGATAACCAGATAAAATTTTGGCAGGGATAAGAAATCACAGTACATTGCCAGACGAAATAAAGAAGTCCTTCCCACCAATGGGTGCATGTATACCAAACGTTTTTGCCAAGATTAAAACACATAAAGAAGAAGCACCAATGAGGTTGATTGTATCAAAAGTTAACTCACCCTTGATTTCATTAGAAAAAAATATTTATAATTTTCTTGCACCAATATTTATGAAACAACAATACAGCTTAAGGAATACATATGATTTTATTCACTTAATTAAAAATATTAATCAAGATTTGCAGTTTTACAAAATGGCTAGTATGGATGTTAAAGCTTTGTATCCAAGTACTCCAGTACTTCAGGCCATTGACATTATTACTCAAGAACTAATGCATCAAAAAATTCTAACAGGAATACAAGTACAAGAGTTAAAAAATGTATTGCTATATATATACGAAAATAATGTTTTTGCATTTGAGGATATTATTTATAAACAAAATACAGGAGGACCTATGGGATCACCCATGTCTACATTATTTGCAGAAGTTATTATGGCAGATATTAAAGCCAAAGTGATAAATAACCTGAATGAACCTCCATTAATATATTGTAGATATGTTGATGATATTTTCATCTTATCAAAATTGAATTCCACAGAACTAGAAGACATAGCCAAAAAATTTAAAGAAGAGTATTCATCCATTGAAGTAACAATTGAAATTGAACAGCAGGATACTTTGGCTTACCTTGATGTACAGATTATAAAACAACCCGACACATTGGAGCATACCGTTTACAGAAAACCGTCATACGTACCTGTGATTATACCATATGATTCTTATCATCCATATGCTCATAAATGTAACAGTATTAAGACTTTAATAAAAAGAGCTTTTACGCACACGTCAAATATGCAATACAGAAAGGATGAATTGAAAAACATTACTGATGTTACAAAGAATTATGGATATCCCAGTAAAAAAAATAAAAAAATGGATTAAGGAAGTGCAGAACAGTTGTATTAACTCTTCAAACATAAGAAGAAATATTAATAAGCAGACTAAATATATTGGATCATTTCAATACATGAAAGGAATTTCAGCTGAAATTAATAAATTGTGTAATAGATATAATTTACAATTGGGCAATAAAGTACATACCATTAAAAATTTTGTACTCAATAAGAAAGAAAACAAGAAGTGCTTGGATAGAGCTGGCGTTTACGAGATTCCTATAAGCAACAATCCTACAGTATCATATATAGGAAGCAGTAAAAATAAACTAAAACATCGTTTACAACAGCACTTATTGAATTGGCAAAAAAAGAAGCAAAAACTGCATTGCTCCAGTACTGTATTGAACAAAAACAATACCCAACATTTGACGAAATAAAAATTATTAAGAATTGTCATACAGAAAGGCATTTGAGATTGGCGGAAACAGTGTTGATAGAAAAAATAGACACAGGTTATGTAATGTTAATGATCCTAATAGCTTAAACGCATATTGGAAGGATTTGATCAGAAAGGAAAGCCACAGAGAAGAACAGAGGGGAAAAGGCAAGAGGAAAAATAATGATGTGATGTAAATAAAAAACGTGTTAGAATATAAGATGATTAGTTTTAAGAATCAAATAAATCGAACAGATACTTATAAGTACGAAAGGAAAAGAAGGCTATTTGATCATCTGATAGATGGCGCCACTGCGCCTGAACGACGGAGGACGGGAAATCGGACGAGCCACGCGAGCACTGGAACATTCGCTATGTTTCGCGGAGGTGGCGGGTGGTACTTCTGTTGCGTCCGCTCCTTGAAAATGGCCGGGGCAGAGGCTGAAAGTGCTAGGATGTTAAGTTTGTTTTCTGGGGGGAGAGAGGCCTTTAATTGTTGAATATTGTGGTTGTGTCAGGTATTTGGGTTTATTTTAATTTGGCGCTGATGTGCAATTGTAAATAATTTTAGGATACAGCTTTTTAACTTTGGCGTTTTAGGAAATATGTAAATAGGTTTTTATTGATTGAAGTTTTAATTAGATTAGTGTGTTTTAGGGAGTTCAATTGTATATATGTGTGGTAGATTATTTTGAATCGGAATTTGGGTCATAGTGAAAAGAAAGGAGGGGAGTGAAATTTGCGTGAGTTGAAAAAAAAATTATTTATTTTTATTATTTTTTTTTTGTTTATTTTGCGGCCTCGAACCACGATGTAAATGAGAAAAATACGTGTTGGAAATGTGTAGAGACGAAAAACCTCCTGAAAGAGTTAGGGATTAAAGGTGAGTAACCTCAAAATATAGTATATATTCATACAGCATTGCAAATGTCATCAAGCTGCTTAATTATTCACGTGCTATTTAGACAATATAAATTTGAGGTTACTCACCTTTATTCCCTAAATTATTTAGGAGGTTTTCGGCTCTACACATTTCCAACACGTATTTTCTTATTTACATCATGGTTCGAGGCCGCAACAACACCAAAAAAAAAAATCATTTTCAACTTACACAAACATCTCCCCCTCCCTCTCTTCCCTATGACCAAATTCAGATTCAAAATAATCCACCACAAATATACGCAATTGAACTCCCTAAAACACTTTAATCTAATTAAAACATCAATCAATAAAGCCTATTTACACATTTCCTAAAACGTCAAAGTTAAAAGCTGTAGTCCAAAATTATTTACAATTGCACATCAGTGCCAAATTAAAATAAACCCAAAAACTTGACACAACCATTATATCCAACGCTGACGAACCTCTCTCCCCTCAGAAACAAGCATGACAACCAAGCACTTTCAACCACCGCCTTGGCCATTTTCAAGGAGTGGACGCAACAGATGTAACACCCTTCACCATCCATGAAACGTAGCGAATGTTCCAAGCCCGCGCGGCATCGTCTCAATTTTACGTTCTCCGTCGTTCAGGCGCAGTGGCGCCATCTATCAGATGACCCAATATCCTTCTTTTTCTTTCGTACCTATAAATATCTGTTCGATTTATTTGATTCTTGAAACTAATCATCTTATTCTAACACGTTTTTATCACATCATTTATTTTATTTTATTTTTTCCCTCTTGCCTTTTCTCCTCTGTTCTTCTCTGCGGGTTTCCTTTTTGATCAAATCCTTCCAATATGTATTTAAGCTATTAGGATCGTTAACGTTACATAACCTGTGCCTATTTTTTCTATCAACACTGTCTCCGCCAATCTCAAATGCATTTCTGTACGAAAGAAAACAAGAAGTGCTTGGACAGAGCTGGCGTTTACGAAATTCCTATAAGCAACAATCCTACAGTATCATATATAGGAAGCACTAAAAATAAACTAAAACATCGTTTACAACAGCACTTACGGAATTGGCAAAAAAAGAAGCAAAAACTGCTTTGGTCCAGTACTGTATTGAACAAAGGCAATACCCAAAGTTTGATGAAATAAAAGTTATTAAGAATTGTCGTACAGAAAGGCATTTGAGATTGGCGGAGACAGTGTTGATAGAAAAAAAGACACAGGTTATGTAACGTTAACGATCCTAATAGCTTAAATACATATTGGAAGGATTTGATCAAAAAGGAAACCCGCAGAGAAGAACAGAGGAGAAAAGGCAAGAGGGAAGAAAATAAAATAAATGATGTGATAAAAACGTGTTAGAATAAGATGATTAGTTTCAAGAATCAAATAAATCGAACAGATATTTATAGGTACGAAAGAAAAAGAAGGATATTGGGTCATCTGATAGATGGCGGCACTGCGCCTGAACGACGGAGAACGTAAAATTGAGACGATGCCGCGCGGGCACTAGAACATTCGCTACGCTTCGTGGATGGTGACGGATGGTACATCTGTTGCGTCCACTCCTTGAAAATGGCCAGGGCGGTGGTTGAAAGTGCTTGGTTGTCATGCTTGTTTCTGAGGGGAGAGAGGTTCATCAGCGTTGGATATAATGGTTGTGTCAAGTTTTTTGGGTTTATTTTAATTTGGCACTGATGTGCAATTGTAAATAATTTTGGGCTACAGCTTTTAACTTTGACGTTTTAGGAAATGTGTAAATAGGTTTTTATTGATTGATGTTTTAATTAGATTAAAGTGTTTTAGGGAGTTCAATTGCATATAGTTGTGGTATAGCGTCTAGAAGGGAAAGTGTGCCGAGCGCCTAGCGTACGTAATGATTGGCGTGGATACCGAAATTTGTCCCCTTCGTAGATGGCGCTTCGATCGCCTTCCCTTCCCTCTTTCTTACTGTGATGGGAGCGGGAAACTAAATTCGTGTTGCTTACTGTGAAAAGAACGGTAATTTAGACGAAAACGTGTTATGTTTTAGGTTTTAGAAGGAATGTGGATTACCTAAATATTGTATATAAGTTATACTTAGCTCATTATGCGGAAGAGAAATAACCATAGTTTTGTGCCAGGTTGCAATACTCAGTACAAAAACAGTAAGCCGTCACTCTTTGGAATACCCAAAAATGATAAACTTTTACAGCAGTGGCAAAGATTGATTCCGGTGCAGATGTGCAGATAAAAACTTACGACAAATTTAGTGCTGTATGTGAACTGCACTTTGAGAGATTTGTGGTTGAAATTTTGTGCATAAAATAAATGAGGAGACTGTGTTAATACCCAGAGATCGGCCCATCTTGACACCAGATGCAATTCCAACAATATTTCCAAACCTTCCCCATTATTTGTCAAAAACTCTGGCAAAATACAGGAAAGTTAGGGAAACCGATGATAAAGCCTGATGGTAATTTAAATAGCTTGGAATTCACTTCCCAAAGAGTTACACGGAACTGCCTTCTGAATATCACAGCCTTCAGTATTTTGGGGTAAGCAAATTCCTGCAAATAATTCAAAGTGCATAATTTTCCATGTTCATTCATTCAAATGTGAATTGTCAAATTCATTGACAACAGAAAAACTGGTTGTTGTTACCAAAAAGTTAACCAGAGGTTACCTGTAAAGTGTATTTACGTGGAATAAAAATTAACTCAGTTTCTAATATTACTTCTAAAGATGAATCAAAATCCATTATTCGAGACACTGATAGGCTAACAGTATGTCATGGCACAGGCTCCATTTCAGAATTTGAAAATAACATGAAGTACCTTGAAAGTGGAGTTATTTTTTAAGAATAATTTGTACAGCAAAAATTGTGTAACGAAAGGAACAACAAAGACTTGCCTCAGATGTAAGTATCTGCAGGGCTTACTTTTGCACAAAATAGCTTATCATAGAAGAAAGGCTACATTTAAAAATAAGTATCAAAATACAGTTCGGAAAATCAACAGGCTGAAGAAACTAGTTATTTCGCTCTCTAATTAAACTTAAAAAAAAAAAAAATAAAAAAAAAAGGAATTTTACAGAACTTTCCATTAATGAAAAAATAGCAGAATTACGCATTAAGCAGCAGCAAATGGTTATTCATTGTTATAAGGCAGCAAAAAAGAAATCTGCAAGAGGTATGTCATATACCAAAGAATGGTTACTTGAATGCTTACTAATGCACATAAAAAGTCCAAAAATTGTACGAGCACATACGGAAACACAAAATCATGATCCTACCTAATAGAACAACTATTAGAAAGTATATTTCAAATTACAACAGCAGTTTTGGATTCAATGCACTGACGTTTGAAACTATTTCAAAGAAAACAAGTGAAATGGAGCCTTTTGCAAGACATGGTGGTATATTAATAGATGAAGTGAAGCTTACAGAAAAACTGCATGCAAAATCATCTGGTGAAATATTAGGGTTTGTTCATATTGGGCCATACACTTCAAAAACTGTTAAGTATACCCCATGTAATCACGGACTGGTAATGGTGTTTCAGCCATTAAATGGAGATTGGACCCAAATAATTGGTGTTTTTGCCACAAGTAACAATATAAGTGGAACTTTGCTAGCAAAATTAATTATTAAAGCTGTTATTCTCACTGAAAATGCAGGTCTGTTTGTTAATTTCATTACGTGTGATGGGGCTTCTTGGACCAGGAATATGTGGAAGACATTTGGTATATCAGCAGACTGTTCTGGAACTAAATACAGCATTATGCATCCTACAGATTGTTCTAGTTTACATTTCATATCAGATTTTCGCCAGTCAAAGCGAGCCTTGCTTCATCGTAGCTCAGCTATTTAGAGTCAGGTCGATGCTTAGCAAATTCCCAGTTATACAGGTAAACACTGGGGAAGAAATATTTCTTCTTATTATACGTGGGAAATATATCTCTATAAGCAATCTGAAATCGCATATTTACTGTTACGTAACTGAAATCAAACGATCGTCCATGGAATGAAACATGTCACCTCCCCAACAAGGAAGACGTGAAAAGTCCAACTGTCTCTGTCTGCGGGAGTGGTCATGATGACTGTGAATCTGTTGTTTACACAGAATTTCTGTCAAAAGAGACAACCATCAAGTGACTCATATTGCCAAACACCATTAAATTTGCGAAATTCAATTAAGGACAGATGCCGGGGTAAGTTGAGCGAAGGTGTCACACTGATGTCCAAGAACATTACACAGCACGGAAAACTAAGGGAATTGCTGCATTAATTCAAGTCGGAATTGTGGCAGCATCCACCTTATAGCCCCAACTTATCCCCATGCGGCTACCATTTGTTCGGTAAAATGAAACAGGAGCTTAGTGGACAATGATTCCCAACGGATGAGGCTGTGAAAAGTGCGGTCCTTAACTAGTTGCACCAAACTGGACTTTTCTTGTACAGGTATGGGAAAGTTAATCGCACGTTCCGATAAATGTTTACAGTCCTTAGGCGACTATGTCGAAAAATGAATTAATGTTGTAAACCAACATACATCCCCTGAGTATATCCTTGATTTTTTATTCAACAGTGTAACTAACTTTTTGATCCACCCTCATATTATTAAAGCACTTTGCTACAATTCAGAAATTAATTTTTTAGTTTGTTTTAAAAATTAGCATAAATACTACATTTGGATAAAGTATCAACTTACCTATTGACTATAGAATTTGTCTTGTATCTTCAAGCGGAACAAAGTAAAAATACTATTAAAAATAAACAAATGGGTCCATTCTTTTACATAAATGTACCTCAAATGTCTGTTTCAAATAGTTTGAAAGAGGAAGTCATCACAAGCTAAACAGTATTCAGCTTCAGATTGTTACCCAAACTTCCTTTATGTGATAGCATCTGCAACAAAGTTATAGATACACACAACAAAATAAAAAAAGAATTCTTGCTAACCAATGGCAGAAATTAAGACATCTGTTTCAAATAGTTTGAATCATCACAAGTTACATCAAAATTATCTCAGCTTTAGATCCTCCAGTGTGTGTTACCATCTGAATATTTTATGTATGAGTTATGTCAATTATTTTCTTTACCTAAAATCTACTCTTGTAATGTTCATACCTGTGATCTACTTTTTTATAAAACATATTTGATATCACTTTTTAGATTAGACAACATTTTAACAGTATAAATAAATATTTCCCACACATTTCTAAAGGAATTAAGCAGAATTGGTTAGTAGTTTTTCATAACACTAGGGAATTTATACATTTTACTAACATTCTTTACTAGAAGCCAAATTTGCTCATTATAGTAAAATTAAATTTTTACTTTCAATATACCTACTATAAATGTCAAGCTAAGCACTAGTACACACACACACCAGTGCTGAGGCGGGCCGAGCCCGAACCGGGCGCTGGCTGTGTAATACTTACTGGAGTTCGGGCTTGGAGAGAGGGGAAGAATTTTCTTCCTTTTTCTTTTAATGTGATTTTATATAATTTAGCACACGAGACTTTTTTTACACTTTCTAGTTGTGAAAGAGAATTCTTCAGCAACTGGGTCAAATGGGGAGTAGGAATTCTGCAGGGCTATCCATTCCGGGCTTGGATAACAAAATACCATAGGCCATGAATTACAGGATTTCTGCCAAGGATAAGTTTTAAGAAGCATAGATAGTAGATAGCAAGCTGACGGAATTTTGCTCCCTACCTCAAAGGGGCAGCTCCTGCTAATTCTATTGAGCAACATACGACATAGTTTGTTGTGCCTCCAGATGTCCCCCCCCCTCCCCCAAAAAAACATTTCGGGAATAAATGAATGGTTAAAGGTAACTATAGAAATAGATAGACATCCCTTCTCCACTCCGCAGTTGAGAAAGACATCAGTTAATTGCATGGGTAGGAAAGAGTGGAAGTCTGGAAGACTTTTTTCAATGCTTAACAGGTTAATCATAGTTTTCGGGCTCGTTCGAGCTGACATACTTCAGGCTCAGGATCTTGAAATTCAGCCCGAACTCAGCTCTGACACACACACACACAGTAACACTTCAGTTAATTTCTCACAGGTGTTTTTATCAAAAATTTTATGGCAATGAAGTCATAGTGGTAAGTATGAAAAATAAAGAGAAATTTCCTGGAATTTTTTGGTACAGTATTGAAACATAAACAAAAATGCTACAATATTACTGCTAACATTTATTAATCTGAAAATAAGTGACATGGAACTAAATGTACGGGTATGGTGTCGTTGAGGGACTAGCCGGACCCCATGACGCGAAGGAGTACAGCATCATCTTCCACGGAAAGAAAATAGTCCATAGATTTTCAAATGAATTTTGACAGATGAAATCAAACCTGCTAGTAAATGAGGACCTCTGGTCCATTTTGAAAACGGGCAACCACTGCACAAACAGTATTAGTTCCAATTTGAAAAAAAAAAAAAGACACCACCAAATATTAAATACAAATCTTCAGTACAGAATGCCACCAACACTCCGCATCACTGTGTGAATATGTGATGAAGCAGAAAAAAGATTGGAAATATGTTACGAGAAGCTAACTGAAGTACTGCTTCCTGGTATACAAGTTTCAAATAAAATTAAACCAAATATGACGGATCTTTACTTTCCAGTTTCAAAGATAACTTTTCAGAAATGTTATCTTCATTTATTACAGAAGAAAAATACATTTCAATACTTTAACCAACCTGGCTATACACTTTTGCATATAAAATATTTGATAAGTTTGAACTCTTTTTCCTATCTCAGGACTTACTCTGTGCACACTATGCACTAAGGAGAGGCACACAAAACTAAGCGTTCAGACTTTCAACTTCTTAATTTTCCTTTCACGTGATTTCAAATAATTTCAGTTGTCATGTTTGGCTTTCACTAAGTTGTTCAAGAGTATTTTCCAGCTGAGGAAGTTATGTTTTCCTATTTAGTTTTCAAAGCTACTCATACACAAACATTCCACGGAAAATGAACAAGGAAATCTAAAATCAGAACTTTGTCTGTTTAAATGTATGCAGCAGATTTTGTATAAGACAATTGGTATGGCAAAAGTTGTAAGTCTCCTTTTGACTTCTATAATTTAACTAGCAGCCACTAACACTGCAACACTGTGGCATGGCAAATTTTGGCAATTCCTGTAAAAGAATTACACCTTTTAATACAAGTGAAGAACTAGATATGAAATTTTTAATCGAAAGTAGTTCCCTATGTTTTGTACAGTTAGAATAAAGTTGACCATGCAAGTTTTTCAACATAATCTGTCCACACTGTTCAGACAGCTTTAGTAAATTCAATCAGACAAATGCTATATCACAGTTGCATTAAGTTACGAAATTAAAAAATGTACTCTTTAATTCAGAGACACATTACAATGCAACAACAGTTCAAGCATTAATTTCGTAAAGAAAGGGCTAACGATTGTTGGAGATGCAAATGTTATACAAATTACGAAGGCTAATTTCCTGAAAAGTTGCCCTGATTTCTGGTAATATTCAAGCTCTATGTGAATCGGCATTGGCAAAATATATTAATTATTCTATTTGAAATAAGAATTCAACACTACAGAATAACTCACTTCTTTATACTTCACTATTCACGAGACATGAACAGATTTCAACACGTGTGAAACTAAGATCTACTCATTAAACCTATAATTATTACTAAAACTAAATAAAACGTTTACTAAGAATTAACCTTACCTTAGAAATATAATAATACCTACCTTACAAAACTATACGTGTATCCAAATGGCAATAAACGGAACACTCACTCAATACAAACAAATGTGAACCAACAATGAAACGCAATGGCTGTTCAACCGATTGACTTGGCGACAGCACTAAGTTGTGCACGTGACTATTTCGCACCGTAGCCTGTCTTTTTCGTCAGATTCGACTCAGCTTACCACTAGCCGCTACTAAGTGACATACATTTAAATTTTCCAAACAGCACTTCTTTACTTGGCACATACAAGCCATTTGTTAGCCTTTTGGTAGGCATTCTTCGAGGAGGTAGCATATCAATTTAAATCACGCATAATTATACTTTCAATTACATTTGCCGACGCTGCACTCTGCGCCAGACGTAGACATTTCACTGAACCATAAAATGTGTTTCCATAATCACACACTTAAGAAAATCGTACATATCCTAATCCAACCCCTGTTGTTTGGTTCACATTGCACAACTGTACACACAATCTTTGACACAGACGCCGTCTGCAGCGCCGCGATGCGGCGTGGGACATATTTCGAACGCAGATTTTGAGTTCGCACGGCACACTTCCCCTTTTAGACGCTATAGTTGTGGTGGATTATTTTGAATCTGAATTTGGTCATAGGGAAGAGAAAGAGGGAAGTGATGTTTGTGTGAGTTGAAAATGATTTTTTTGGTGGTGTTGCGGCCTCGAACCACGATGTAAATAAGAAAAATACGTGTTGGAAATGTGTAGAGGCGAAAACCTCCTAAATGATTTAGGGAATAAAGGTGAGTAACCTCAAAATTTATATTCTCAAAATATAGATTCTCTAAATAGCACGTGAATAATTAAGCAGCTAGATGACATTCGACATTTCCAATGCTGTATGAATATATGATTGACAAAGCTTGTTCATTTACTAGAATCTGTTGGTAGACCCAGACCACCTCGTGCATCACAGACCAGGTGGAACTTCAAATCTCGTTCAGTGTCTACCATAGCTGACCACAGGTTGCTGCTACTTGAAGTATTTGAAAAAATTGATGATGATTCCAACTATGATGATAAGACAATTCACGAAGCAGCAGGACTAAAACGGTGGCTTCAAGATTTTAATTTTGTTTCTCTTCTCATATAAAAAAATATTTGATTTAACTGAGGTTACTTTCTCTGTACTGCAATCAAATAGTTCCAATGTTACATTCTAAATAGTTCCAATGTTATTGGCTTATGTGAAAAATTGTTGTACTTTCCAGATCAGAGACAGTTTGATGATCTCTATCATAACATGTGCAGTGAGGTTGGTTCTCCAAATAAAAGATTTAAAGGAAGCAATGATATTCTACCCACCGTGCAATACAGAAGACTGTATTATGAGGTAATAGACAATGTTACAACTCAGTTAAAATGCCGGTTTTCTGACATTGAGAAATTAAAATTTCTTCAGCTGGTCGATGTACACTGCTTTGAAGCTCATTCTAGAATTTTTCCTGAACATTGTTTTAAAGCTCTGCTTCAAACTTATGAAAAAAACTTTGACAGCACCAAACTGCATAGTGAGCTGCAGGTTCTGTATTCAGCCAGAGATCTGTGGAACAATGCCAAAAGTACAACAGAACTTTTATCTGCCATATACAATAATAATCTAGCACAGGCACTGCCAGAGTTGTTTAGACTTTTTCCCTCTTAGTAACAATTCCTGCAACATCGGCCTCTGTGGAACGCAGTTTCTTGTGCCTGAAAATGATAAAAAAAACTACAAGAGAAACCCCATTGGGCAAGAAGGGTTGTCAAGTTTATCAGTTCTGTCCATCGAGAAGGCGCTTGTGAAGAGGATGGAAGCAGAACATACATGATATGACCATATAATAAATCACTTCGCCAAACAGAAAGATATACCTCATATACAAGGCAATTTAAACGTAAGGTAAGCTTTCTCTCTTGCTGTATAGGTAAATGCTGTGTGCAGAAGTTTTCAAGACTTTTTTCTTTTGGTGTCATTAAAGGTAGAGGTGTATATAGAATTTAATTTGAGATGAAAAAGATCTACAGTTCAGTCTTGCTTTTTATCTTCTGTTGATCTCTTTAATAAAAAAAAAACTATTTCGAAGCAATATATTTCAATTCAAGCTGGCTTAATAGTTCCCAAATAGTCCAAGAGGGCAATTCAGACTGAGAAAAATATATTTAGGTGAAGGGCTGGAATCTTACATAAACAGGTTTTGTGTTGGTCTCAAAGTCATGTAAAACGTGCTTCTCTGGTAAAATCTTTATAAATCTTTTCACGGGTCATGTTACTTATTTTATACTTCGCACATGAGAAAGTAAATAAAAAAATTATAATGTGAAAAAAATGGCATTAAATTGAATAAATTCATTTGAATCCAGACTGAAAAGCAGTTTGCCTCCCTAGCAATTTTGGTCGCGGGCCGCCACTGGATGTAACAGTTCAATGAGTTCGTTGCTCAACCCCGGTTCAATGTTCCATGTTCTTCCAGCGGCAGTTGACAACGCAGCAGGAGTAAGAGCATGCAAAACATTTTCATATGACATCCAAACAGTGTCTTTTTTATACTTTTCAAACAATGTCGATGGTCCCACTGGATAGAAGAAGTGGACTTTGCATTACTTCTCTGACTACTGGACATCAATCACTTGTGCCAGCTACCAACAGGAATTATAAATGCATGTGATGTAATCCATTTCTTTAAGCTCAAGAGAAAGATTTGTTGAAAGTTTCATGATATTCAGCTCCTCAAAGTCCTCTGAAGCTGATGTTGATGTGATAAAGCACTTTATCCAGTTGCAGTCTACAGGACAGGTACAAATCAATGTTTCTGTCTTGTGTTAGGTATCATCTCAGCATTAGCACATCGCTCTTCTGGAAGTTTGGCATTTGATGCAACATCACTTTCACTAGCATACATGAAGATAACACCTTTGTGTTTTCTGCGCAAAAAGTAAACATCTCACAAGGTGTCAGGATGTGATTCTCTGCTACTCTTTGCAGGCTTACCTTGGACACTAGCCATTCGACTGTCCCGCCGATTCTGTCACATGGCCCTTTTCCATGAGATGTCCCAAAAAATTCCACTCTGCATCAAGATCAAAGTCTTTCTTATGGTAACACAAGTTTGCAAAGTTTTTCCTGTTATTGTACTGTCCAGCAGCTCCATCTGAAAAGTATATGATTTTCTGTACAAAAGATGCCATGCTTTTGATCTCCACCAGCAGAGCTTTTTGAAAAGCACATACTGTTGTAGTGGTATGTGTCATGTAGTCGTTGCTTACACAAAAACTTTTTGATATCAGAGATTGATTGACTGGGTCTTTGTAGTACATTATATAAGGATGTAAAGTTGCTTGGCCATTTATCCAGTGAAAACTTTGGATCTCATCTTAAATAACAAATGAGAAGTTCTCAGAAAAATCCCCTATAACTATGCATTCATTACTTTCTAAACCATCCTTTTTGTGTTTTATGTAATGAGACTGTGGTTTAGAAATGAAATGGTGTTTCTTCAGAGAAACTAGTCGATCCAGCAAATCCTCAATTAATTCATCAGTAGACTTTGTAATAGTTATGAGAGCTGCCGTTGTAACGTACCAGGAGAGGAGATGTGACGTACCTGCCAGCAGGACGCACATGACATAAAGGCAGATAGGAATCAGAATACATGTCCGCATAGCTCAGTTGGTAGAGCGGCTTGTTCCGGAATAAGCGTACTCGGGTTCGTATCCCGGCGTAGACCAAAAAATGACGGAGAAATTCACTTTGTTATAATGGCGCCCGAACTATCCGGATGACCCGACCGTTCAAAAATCTCGCATTGGTGTGATGTTATTTCCACACCGCGAGATAGGAAAAATAAGAGAATCCTTTCTCCAGCACTTCGAAAAAAAAAATAAATAAATAAGGGGAGATGATGTAACGTACCAGGAGAGGAGATGTGACGTACCTGCCAGCAGGACGCACATGACATGAAGGCAGATAGGAATCAAAACAAATGTCCGCGTAGCTTAATTGGTAGAGCAACTTATTCCGGAGTGAGTGGACCCGGGTTCGAACCCCGGCGCGGATAAAAATGACGGAGAAATTCACTTCGTTATACCGTATGAGTCGTTACCCACTGTCTGTATGTCTTCCTCATCCAAACCATTTGTAATCAAATCTCTTATAACATCTGTTACAGGGCAATCACTACAACTCCTTAACATACATCTTTTGCTTTGTAAGTCACACACCATTGAATCCAGTAAGTCTTTGTAGTCAATGTTAAGCTTTGCACCATGTAGCATAAGTTTGGTGTTCAGCACATACATACACAGGGTGGGTCCCACAACTGCCTGCCAAAGCACACCATTTTTGTCGCAGTTCGGTAAACTTGGTAAACCCTATTTTTTCTTCAGGGTTTTCAGCACAGAAGTTCTGATACAGTTCTTTAGGGTTGCATAATATTTTTTTGTTTGGATTCCTTTTGCCCATCCCTATTCCTAATAGAAACAGTCATTTGCACCAGGGCACATCCTGCTGTTCTCATCACTTTCATAAAAAGCTACAACCTTATCAACCACTTTCTCTGAAAGTTTTCTGGACTTCCTCTGCCCTACATCAGGAAGGATACCATACCTTTCAACTAAGCTCTGTGTGTTTCTCACTAAGTACTGACTAGCACCAAATTCATGACATGTTTTTGCTACAGACCATGACCCACTCACTAAACTTAATATTTTTACTTTCTCTGGTACAGTTGTACTTTCCTTAAATTTTTCTTTTAGTTTATTTAAGAGAATAGTGAACTCATCTTCCTTCAGATCAGTCTCTTTATTTCCAAAGGACTCATCCAAATTGACATCAAAATTAGCACTTAGTTTCTTTTTCATTGCTGATGTAACTTTTTCTACTTTTTTCTATAGCTAAGGGTCTTTTTTTTTTACCGCTGAGCTTCTTAATCTTAACAGGTGAAAACCCTAAAGCCTCACATGCAACATTAATGTTATTTACGGTCTCATACAATGGGCAAAATGTCTCATCATTGGTTTCTTTTTCATTAAAACTGTAGATTCTTTTAAAATAAGAATTACATAAACTTTTACCTGGAACTAAATCCTAAGTTTGGATGGCTTTGAGCAACATTTAAAGAAATTTTAGTAAGACCTTTTGTTATAAATTTTTTATGACACCTGAAAGGATCTGAACAGTTATTTCCATACAGGTGATGGTGTTTGACTAGATACTTCTTCTCATGATACTGGCAAATAGTTGCAAAGTCTCCTAATCTTAAGCTCAGAACAGTTTTTTTTTTCATTGCTAAATTCACTGAAATCCTTTAATATATAGTACATGGCATAGACTCATAAAAAGTCTTATGACAATCCTCATTCACTTTAACTACCAAAGAACATATCATTTTTAACTTCACTTCATCACATGTGTACACTATACCACAGTCTGGAGCCAGCTGACAGAGAATGCAGTGAGGGCTCACACTTGCCTGTAACAGCAAGTTGGAACATGTTTGTTCTTGCACTGACATTCAAGATTGTGCAGTTTGTGACAAGACTTTCATTCCAACAACTCAGCAGCTTTAGCAGTTATAAATTGTAGTGTATTTAATATACTTTCTCCATCTTTAGCACTTTCAAATGGTTTTAATTAGAACAAGTCTTAAAAAGAAACAATACCCCCCCCCATGCACACACACACATGCTTCTCAAACTAGTTAAACCTTTTACACCATAATTTTACCACTGGAATATATTTTTCTTTCAATTTGCAGTTTACAGTATTCAATTAGATCTATGGTTATTTAATAAATTGTAATAAAAAGGTAATAAATTGTCCTTCAAAACAAATGGAAAAACATGGATTTTTTTATAACTTTAATCACAAATATTTTCGATATTAGGCAAAACAAAGTGACCAAATTTTGGTATGATGATGTTACCAAATAGAAGTCCCTGTGGTATAAGATTCAGATGTTTACTGTCTACCCCACTGGAGATATAGTTACCAAAAGAAATAAAAATTTCAAAATTTCCCATTTTTATCAGTGAAAAAATCTTGGAAGGGCTCAAAACACTCCAGTTTTCTCACCCTAGATACAATCTGCTTTTACCATTGTTCTTGCATAATAAAATTTGTTTGAGTGTTTTGACCCCTTCCTGGTGAAAATTTGGCTTGGAAATTGAAAAAATGCAAATTTTAGTAGTAAACTTTGACCACCAATAAAATTTCCAAAACATCTCAATAAGAAAGGATAAACCAAAATAATCAGCATTTTATTCTGAGTAAAGTGGTTTTTGCATTAGCTAAATTAGGGAAAGAGTTAGAGAATTTTGCATAAATGCTTGCTACTCCAATAATGGAGTTGTTCCAAGTGCCATCTAGGGACCTTCCAGCCAAACGGTCAGGAACTTTTTTTTATATAAAATTGGTTTTGAGCTCTCTAAAGATGTATAAACAACTGTGCAAAAAATAAAAAAAGTAAAAAATGGGTCAGCAACCAATTTAAAGGAAATTTGTTGAAATAGTATGGAATGACCCCCATGTTACAAAAGTTTTTAAAAAAATACCATATAATGTTTCAGCAGCAGGAACCTCCTTGTGTGCATACACTTAAATCCAACATCAAAAGTCTTTTTAATGAACTCCTAATTAGATTTGTAAAAGTAAGTGTTATTAAGCAAGCAAAATCAATATTTCATGTTGAACATAATGAAATAAAGAACCAAAAATACAACACAGAGTTATCAGTCAGTTTTGAAACCAAAGAACTGATTAAAACAGTTACGAGCAGGAGGAATTTTTTTCTAAAGTTAGAAATTATTTTATTAAGGGCTGCAACTGTATAATTTCCAAATTTCCATAGAATTTGGAAATATTAAATTATGTCCAAGTTGCTAATATTTCTAGTAGAGAACATTCTAATTTTTCATCAATTTAGTATGTAATTGATCTGTTCCCATGTCTCCTTTTAAGGTGCGAGAATGAAACAATTCCTGAAGCTGGTGATGCCATAGAAAGTGAATTTTTGAAATTTCAAGTAGCATCACTACCAGATAACATTTTAAATAGCAAAAGTATTAGTGAACAATGGTATTTATTACCAAAAGAAAAGAACACTTGTGGCAAATTTGTTTATAGCAGACTTTGTAATGTCATGTTAGGGATTTTAACCTTGCCTCATGTGAAAGAGTTTTTTAGTTTTGTAAGAAGAAATAAGATTGATGTTTAAGAGGTTCTTTGAGTATTTCAACACTTGAATCACTTTTAATTGCAAAAACCAGTATGTCTGGACCTTGCTTCCAGCAAAAATATTCTGTTGATTTTTCTTAAAAAACAAAGTCAGCCACGCATGTTGGTTTAAATAAAAGTTAGATTTCAAAACGGTTGTCATGTGTAAAATTTAATTTTTCTGTGCTTTTAATGGAAAGCAAAAAATCTATGAGCTACAGTTGCTATGTGTTGCTTATAAAATAACATGGATAGAGCGATGACATCGTCTATTTACATTATCTCCACGTATTTTAAATATATTCACCATTTCTTTCACCCTTCGGATTTATCAGTTATTGGGTTGGCGGAAAAGTCATGACGTATGTTGGCACCCAATGACCGTTGGGCGGTTTTGGAAGTACTAGAGGCACGTGCAGCTCTGTTATCGCTATGCCATTCGACAGGTGCCATTTCTAGCTGCAGTCTAAAAGGAATAGTGAGCGATTTGGTTGATTTGAGGAGTTTGACATCAGGTTGAAGATGGAAAACCAAACTGTGCATTTTTGCCATATTTTACTGTTTTACTTCCGTAAAGGGAAGAACGCGCGTCAAGCTTGTGAAAAGTTGTGTAAAGTGTATGGTGATAATGTTCTGCAAGAACGTCAGTGCCAGCGGTGGTTCGCAAAATTCTGTGCTGCTGATTTTGACCTCAACGATGCTCCTCGGTCTGAGAGGCCAACCGAGGTTGATGATGACCAAATCAAGGCATTGATTGAGTCAAACCCATGTTACACGACACGAGAGATTGCAGACACATTGCACATCCATCATTGAAGCGTTCACGACCACCTGAAGAAGCTGGAATGTGTAAGCAAGCTAGATGTGTGGGTTCCTCATGAACTCAAAGAAGCTCAATTGACGGCACGTATAAACATCAGCGATATGCTCATTAAACATGAAGAAAACGATCCTTTTTTGAAGCGACTGATAACTGGTGATGAAAGGTGGATTGTGTACAACAATGTGCTGCGCAAATGGTCTTGATCCCGACGTGCTGCTTTGCCTCAAACAACATCCAATGCAGACATTCATCAGCGGAAGGTTCTGGTCTCAGTGTGGTGCGATTTTAAAGGTGTCGCGTTTTTCGAGCTCCTACCCTGGAACCAAACAATCAATTCGAATGTGTACTGTCGGCAATTGGACAGTTTGAACAAATCCATCATCCAGAAACGTTCAGAGCTCGTTCATCGTAAAGGTGTTGTGTTCCATCACCACAACGTGAAACCGCACACGTGCGAATTTTCCTTCATTTTAATACCACACACGTTTGATCACCCGGCAAAAATTATTGGAGCTTGGGTGGGATGTGTTGACACACCCAGCATACTCGCCTGATCTTGCGCCATCAGACTTCCACTTGTTTCGCTCTCTTCAACAGTCCTTGCGTTGTGTAACGTTCAATTCAGATGAGGCTGTAAATCAGCACCTTGTACAGTTTTTCGCCATGAAAGACAGGTCTTTCTATTTTTTTTTTTTTTTTTGATTGGAGGTTTAACGACCACCGTGAGCAACTCAATGGGCTATAAGCAGTCGCCCGTCCCTAATTTAGGGTCACTGGTTCCAGGGAAGGGAGAGAGCCAGTGCCGTAAGACAAACACAACATCCATGCCTCAGCGGGATTCGAACCCGGACCCCTTTCGGACGAATGATCAGAGGCCATCGCTTAGACCACTGGGCCACCGGGGCGGCAGAGGTCTTTCTATGAACAAGGTGTTTTGCACCTCACTGAAAGATGGCAAAAGGTTATCGAACAAAACGGGCATTATATCATTGATTGATCTTTGTTCTTTCTATCAATAAATGACCTTTGCAAAACATGGCTAAAATACGTCATGACTTTTCCGACAACCCAATATAATTAAATAGCCTGGTCCTGTTAAATGCCACCAGATTGTGACATATTAGTTGCTGAGCCCATCAATATGGACTTGTGAGTCAGATGCTGACTGATAAACCACACATAGTGCTGTGAATTGTTGGCACCGTAGTGTAAAGCGACCGCACTCGGCTAGTTATCGAGAGATCTGGGGTTTGATCCCAGCGGTGTCAGACAAACAATTTTTCAGTGCTATGCGTTGTTTATAAAATAACGTGGACAGAGTGATGACATCGTCTATTTACATTACCTCCACATATTTGAAATACATTCACCAGCTACATTACAGTTTTCTAATGGTTTCATATTAATACATTTTTCTGAATAATTAGGATTTTTGTTTAAATTTAACAAATGTTTGAAATGTTAAATACTGAATTTAATAATTAACAACATAAAAGTTTTTGCTGATTTGATTTAATTAGTTTCTCAATGACATTTTGATGTAGGGGAAAATCGTTACATTCTGATCATCAAGAATTTATATAGCTGAAATAGGCTTCAAAAATTATCAGCACGCATGGTGTTATGATTTCTCTATCTGAGTGTTACATTTTTTGGTCTTGAGGTGTTGGCAGGTCTGGTCATGGCACACCAAACGCCAACCTTTTGGTTGTGGAGAGATATTTTCTTAAATTTGTGGGGATTTTCAACACCCCACAGATGAATGTTTAGGCTGTTGATGTACTCCGACAGGTGGAACCATGCCTCATCTGTAAAGAAAGTCGCATCCAGAATGTCCACACCTTCTTCAGAGAGGAACTCTTTGGAATCGCCTGCAGTACCGAGCATAAGCCTCGTGATCTCTTTCTTTTGGCTGATGCATGGCAGACACTTAGTACAGGTGGAAAGGCAACTTCCTTTTGAGAATATTGTGGGCTGTACTTTTTGGCACATTAGCTTGTGACAGCTGCCTCATGGATTTGTGTGGACTCCTCTGTATCCTGTCCTGGATGTCCTGTACGCAGGGCTGTAGCTAGTAGTAAATTTTAGGAGAGGCTGCTAGCAATGTTGGTTAGGCTAGAAAAATTTTCATTATATATATAATGTGTTCTAACTTGATGTACAGAGATTTTTGGATAATTAATAATAATGCAGAAGTAATTTCTACTATACTCAAAGTTTGTCCCCTAGATATTAATAGTTATGATTTTGAAAACCTATATACTAATCTGCCTCTATCAGATATAATCACTACCTTTAAAGAGCTGTATGCAGAATTTAAACTTAACCAATTTGTTGATGTAGGAACTTGGAACTCTTATCTCAATTGCTGCATAAAAAATAACCATATCTTATATAATAATACTCTCTATAAGCAAGTGAACGGTATTCCAATGGGAACATCAACGTCCACGAATATCGCTAATCTATTCCTGTTCTTTGAGAATATAAATTCATTAAAAATCACCCCACCTGCTCAGATAACTACCTTTACACTTTTAGATATATTGATGATCTGCTGTGTATCAATAATTCCGAAGTTATAGAGAGTGATTTTGATAATATCTATCCTAGCTCTCTTAACTTATGTAAAACCAACCACAGTAATCAGGAACTTGAGTTCCTAGACTTAAGCATTAAGCTCAACAGAGGTAACCCATCTATTAGCCTCTTTGATAAAAGAGTTAATTTTCCTTTCAAAGTAATTAAATATCTACACTGGAATAATAACATTTCAACCAAAGTAATTGAGAATGTACTAATTTCTCAGGTCCTAAGAATTTCAAGAATTTGCAGCAACAATTTGGACTTCAATTACCACATTAATATACTATTAGAAAGTTTTCTAGAGAACGAAATTCCTTCTTCTTTCATCAAAAAGAACTTTAAGAAAAATTATTCTGAATAATAGAGTAAGGTTGGCAGATCTGCTTTAATTTTCTACACAGTTAATAATATGATTCTGACCAATCAAAGCCGTAAGGAAGTTGGCTAGAGGATGCCTATTAACTACCTAAAGGAACCTTAGTGCTATGGATATGACAGTCCTATTAAAACAAAAAAATTAAATAATATAAACAAAATCACAAAAAAAGCTTAAAAATCTGTTTATAAAAGAAAATAAAAACAAATAAAAAAAGAAAACTAGTTATTCATCACTAGGATAGCTATACTAAAAATAGTAAAACCAACATTAAAATTAATAAGATTCTGATTAATCTATAGAAGCTCACTAAGGTGATTTAATACATGCAAAGATTATTAAATAAACTGCTCGTGTATTTTATAATATTTCTCATGTATTCTGGAGAGTTAATTCTGCTCATTCTGATCATACAGATCCACAGTCTTAAGTTTATATATTTTTTCTCTGGTTAAAATCTCCGCGCGTTGGTTTCTTGCTGTATGAGGAGGCCATCAGCCCCACCCTCACTGCCCCCCAGCGTCTAGGGAGTGGCGGAAGAGGTCAGCCATGTTCTCCTCTTGTGAGGAGAAAAGTTTTGTAACACAAGAGGTAAGCTCTCTTCCTTGTTTTTGGGTTCTAGGTTTTATAAGTTCAATGTTTGTACTTCATGTACCTTTTCTCTGTCGTTTTTTAGCTTTTCAGCTTTTAAGCATTGGTTTGTCTGTTAACATTTATGCGGGTTTTAACTCTTACTTTTCTTTGTAACTTTGAGCGTCTTTTTGTGGTACCTAGGAACAGAAGATGGCTAAGCTTGTTCCTTTTCTATGCACTGTCTATGCGCTGTTTTTTCAAAGTAGTTAAGTTCTTAATAACTAATTAATTATGCACTTAAAGCACTGCTGAAATACTTTGTACATATTGCAACTAACTGTTTAAGGTATATAACTTTCACAAAGTTTTATTTAGTTAATTATTATCTTTAACTTATTCTCGTTTTCGTGCTGTCATAAGTTGTAGAGTAGGGGTTTTAGACTCAAGTTTTCTTTCAAAAATCTGTTCGTTATAAATTAACATTTCCTTTTTTAATTGCAATGTAAAATTTGTTTTTCAGGTTTAAATTCTCTCTCAAACGAACTTGGAATTTCGTTATAGCTGAAAATCATTTCTATTTATTATGTCACTCTCACAGCTTGAGTTCTCTTTAATCTTCTTCTCTCTGTTTAATAGTAACAGATGAAGAGCATGGGTCGGGCCATGAAGGTTAATGGATGCAAAGCGAAATTGTTAACTAGTGCTAGGTCATGCTACTCTACGGAGGACATGACTTATATATATATTTTTAAACTATTTTAGGTGGGAATGTTACTTGCATCTATGGCCTTGCAGAAACCCATTTCCAACTAGGTCTTTGTGGAAGTGAGAAAATGCAGAGTTTTTGCTGGTCCTTGATAAAGCCAAGGCTCAGTATTCTCGACACCTTCTACATTCAGTTGTTTTATTTTATTTTTTTTTCTTTTCTCCTTTTACTCACACAGGTAGATACATAACCTTTTCTATGTTGTACTAGGTGTGAGTCAAAATTATATATGTATTTTTTTGCTTAGGTATCTTTATAGAATGTGTGTATAGTATATATATATATACATGGAGCACCTCATCTTTTGGTGGCCTTAATAGCATTAAAACAGTAGATACCCTTGGCACTTTTGTTCTTTCTTTCCTCTTTTTATTTCAGAATGAAATGACTTAAAAACTGTTTCACTGATGAAGACAAAATTTGACACACACAAAAGCTTTGTTTTACAAAAAGTTTATAGTTGATTTGTTTGAAATAAGACACAAAAGTATGTGATACTGTTGTTTGTTTCCTCTATGCTAGGCGATTTTGGAAAAATCTGTCAAAATGTTTATGAGAACTTCAAAGGAAAATCTTTCAAGAAAGACCGAAGACAACCTACTGATTAATTTTTATATGATGCCAGAAACTCTTCAGAATTAAATTTATTCCATGGAGAAACGTGTTTTTGAACTGATACAGGTGTCTGCAAATGGCATATATGTCTGTCTAATAATGGAATGGTTTGCATTACATTTCTGTTGGGTCTAAACTTTTGAGACATGTGGATTCTCCATCTTTCATGCCATGACTAGTATAATTATGCTCATTCTGTGTATTGGTTTCCCATTGCATAGTTGACTCAGTTTGAAGTGTGTTACATGGATCTAATAAATTTTAAAGCAATTTAGTATTAATTAATTTCCAAGCAAGGAATATTCTAGCGGTAAACTCGAAAGGAGCTATCTATGATGGCAATCAGAAATTGGAAGTTGCAAAACAGTGTTCTCAGGCAGCGTTCTTTTGTATGAAAGACCCGTTTGAGAAAACCTTTAGTGCTTTAAGTTTTATTAGCCTATGCCACAGTATAACGAAGTAAATTTCTCCGTCATTTTTATCCGCGCCAGGATTCGAACCCGGGTCCCCTCATTCCGGAATAAGTCACTCTACCAATTGAGCTACGCGGACGTTTTATTCTGATTCCTATCTGCCTTTATGTCGTGTGCGTCCTTCTGGCAGGTACGTCACATCTCCTGGTACGTTACATCATCTCCCCTTATTTTTTTTTTTTTTTTTTTTTTTGAAGTGCTGGAGAAAGGATTCTCTTATTTTTCCTGTCTCGCGGTGTGGAAAGAACATCACACCAATGCGAGATTTTGAACGGTCGGGTTATCCGGATAGTTCGGGCGCCATTATAACGAAGTAAATTTCTCCGTCATTTTTATCCGTGCCAGGATTCGAACCCGGGTCCCCTCATTCCGGAATTAGTCACTCTACCAAATGAGCTACGCGGACGTTTTATTCTGATTCCTATCTGCCTTTATGTCGTGTGCGTCCTTCTGGCAGGTACGTCACATCTCCTGGTACGTTACAACAGTCATGTGCATTGTCATCAGCAAAGCACATTCGGGTTGGCTAAATTGTTTTATTGCATCAGAAGCATTGAACCCCAACCCCTTTGAGCTATGACGAATACAGGGGAGAGAGAAAAAGAAAGAAGAGTCGATTTCAGAGAGTGAGCAGAGAAAGAGGTTGGGAAGGATGGCTTCTGAACTGGGAAGAATTAGTAATAAGGAAATAAAATAGAAGAGATATTATAATGTGCGGATGACTAGTGGAAAGTAAAGTAATCATAATTAATTCAGTAATCAGTATGATCCCAGGACAACCGAATAAGAGAACTAAATAGGAATAAACAACAGATTTAATACCACAAATACTTTTTGTTTGATACAGTTCTTTCGTAACAACATCAATGAGTTGCATCCAGGCATAAACATTGAACCCGAAAGTGCAATATACAGTCCGACCTCGTAACAAATGTTTCACTTACTTGTCGATGTTCGTGTTCCTTTGCTTCATATTTTTACGTTCTAGGATCGATATTGTTTTGTGCCTGAACTTTTGCGATGACTTCACTGAATGCAAAGTAATTTAAACAACACGAGTAATCGTAATGGGGCCGCCCCGGTGGCGCAGTGGTCTAAGGCGCCGGCCTCTGATCATTCGTCTGTAAGGGGTCCGGGTTCGAATCCCGGTGAGGCATGGATGTTGTGTTTGTCTTACGGCACTGGATCTCTCCCTTCCCTGGAACCAGTGACCCTAAATTAGGGACGGGCGACTGCTTATAGCCCATTGAGTTGCTCACGGTGGTCGTTAAACCTCCAATCAAAAAAATCGTAATGGGTACAGGAAAATGGACAGGCATATGGTGTACTATTGCAACAGTTTCTCATGGAAGTCACAGCGACCAATACTCTAATTCGGGCAGCCAATACACTGTGTTTTAAGCAAGATTCTGTGAAAACACTTGGGTGTTTTAGAACTTCCAGTTTCCATATTTAAAGCTTGAGATACAAAATCTTCAATCAGCTGATTTACCAGCTTTTGCTCTCAGTCAGATTTATATATGGTACTTTAGATGTGATACTGAATATTTTTCGTTAATTTTTTTTTTCCAAATATGGCCAGCGCTAATTATTATTTAATTCCTTGAGTCTTTCACAGGAGAGGCTAAGCCTCCTCTGGCAGTTCCCAAGCTACGGTCCTGCCTGTATGGTCTTGTCTGCCGTGGATGGCCTACCGGGGCAGGGGACATCCACAACAATGCCAGGTTCCTGAAACTTTGCTATGAGCTGACGTACCGCATTACGGTGGGAGATGTCTGCATCACGAAATTTCCTAATGAACTGTTTTTACACTTTGTCCATGTACTTGTCATCATGGCAAAATACATGTTCCACCAGAAACACTCTCTGTTCAACCATCAACATCATTGTCCTTGTGCCAAGATGAGTGATCCCTCGACCAAGCACTCGGGAATGATCTTCGCTCGGAATGACAGCTGCGCAGTAGGGTAGAGTGAAAAAGGGCGAAAAAAAAACAAAAATTTACCTAAGTTATTAGCCTGTATACGGAAAAGTTGCCTTTTGTAAATGTCAACATTTGTGCAAAATTTGAATTATCTAGGATGTAATGTTTGGCTGCCAATTTGGCATGGAAATTGAAAGAAATGTCCATAACACATTAAAATTTGTGAATTTTTCATGCAGCTCTTTGCTTGTTTTGTTTTTGTTTTTGTTTTTTATGAGTACAACCCAGAACTCACCACGTGGAAGTGGCTGCATATCTAGTTCCACCACGTTCCCACCCTTTTTCATTGAGCTGTTCACTTAATTGTCTTCTGAAGCTTGAAGATATTGGCTTTTTGTTTCAAATTTTGGTAAAGCAATTCTAGACATGATTTTTGATCTTATGAATCCATCTCTTGCATCATTGTCACACACTGCAGTTGATGCTTCTGTAACTAATTTGACGCAGCATTCTACTGCTTGTGGGTGGCAAGGAAATTTTAAAATGTTGATTTTAGCCAGAACATCTGAAATCATTGTCTTAAGCTCATTATCATAAATAGATACTGTTAGAGGTGGTTCAGTAACTGTTATTGACTGCCAGTCGATTAAATCTATTTAGATGGCTGCTTCGAAATTTAACCCGGGAATCTGAAACTCACGAACCTTTAGATCTGCCTTACTTATCGTTCTGCATTTTAGAATTCTTCTAAGGCTTTTTGTTTCAAATTTTGGTAAAGCAATTCTAGACATGATTTTTGATCTTATGAATCCATCTCTTGCATCATTGTCACACACTGCAGTTGATGCTTCTGTAACTAATTTGACGCAGCATTCTACTGCTTGTGGGTGGCAAGGAAATTTTAAAATGTTGATTTTAGCCAGAACATCTGAAATCATTGTCTTAAGCTCATTATCATAAATAGATACTGTTAGAGGTGGTTCAGTAACTGTTATTGACTGCCAGTCGATTAAATCTATTTAGATGGCTGCTTCGAAATTTAACCCGGGAATCTGAAACTCACGAACCTTTAGATCTGCCTTACTTATCGTTCTGCATTTTAGAATTCTTCTAAGGCCCAACTCTTTCACTTGTTTTCAGTTGTCGGCCAACATTGCTAACAAAATATTTTCAGGGTGAGCAAAATACCATTTTCTTTGCAGTACCGGATCTGTAACATTTTTAATTCCTTCGGGTAGGAATCGAGATTTTTTTAATGCCGAAAAAATTATTCCTGCCATGTTGACAGGAAGATCGATTTTTAATTTCAAACCATGCAAGAGCATATACTCTAATAACGTACTTTGTTAAAATTTTCAGGTTTTGCGACGGGTCTCTTGTTGAAATATATAATCTCAAAATCTGGTTATCTGTTGTTAACCATCTTGTGTGAATTATTTTTCCTGGATCCTTTTGTGACAACCTTAACGAAATATTACCTTTTAAAATTCCAGTACACAATTTGTATAGATGTTTTTGCTCTGTACCAAGTTCACCTAGAGCAATTTCAGGCAAGGTTACTCCTGTTTTTTCAAATTTGATTACAAAGCATCTTTTCTTAATTTTCTAGTTGCTTTCCAATTTCTCTGCTATATTCTTTGGATCCACTGGTTTTTCCGTCCAAATGTTGCAGTAAATGGTGCAATGGCAGTTCATTCTCATGTAGCAAACAAACACTCTACTGCAGAGAACATCCCATAGAAATCTCCAATTGCCTTATGATACCATTTTTGGCACCTGTGTTAACCGCTGTTCCATCACAATCAACAGCTTGTAATCTAGAAAGATCGCAGGTTTGCACTAAGAAATTGAGCATACTCGTACTAATGAATAATAAAGGTATCACATACATATTATTGGAGCATATGCAGCACGTTACAAACTCACTGAAACACATGCTCCCACCCCAAGAGAAGCATAACAAATGTAACTATTCTTTGTTTGTTAAAATATTTACAAACTAAAACTTTTGGTTAAAATTAATTTATAACTCAAATACACACCCTCAAAACATTAATTTGTCTAAAAATATCTAATGATTAAAAATTTATAACACTTTAGAACAAACAAACTCATCGGGTTGGGAGACACCATTCACACAGCACACTCCGTAAATATTGTACTAACGAGCGCTTTCAGGAACAAGCTGTTCACATCCTCAGGCCATCAAAACCGCACGAGGACTCCCTCGCGTATTTTCAGCATTTGAAGTTGCATGCCAGGATTAAAAGAAGGGGTGTGGCACATTTGTCATGTATTGAGGTGGATCACCTCAGTGCCACGATCTATTGAAAAGGTTGATAAATATAACAATCATAAGTATAAACTCATTTTCTTTTAAGATAGAAATAAATGTAATGATACTAACCCTTGTATTAAACAGTTTAATTTTTATAAAAACCTTTTTTTTTTTGTCTTTTCCTATGCATTGTTTCACTCTTTATAAATGACTTTCAAGCTATATCAAGAGTTGTTGGGTCCTGTAAGTTACATGTTTTATCCTTTTTTTTTTTTTTTTTTTTTGATTATAACACTTGTTGAAATCCTCAGTCCTTTTTCCTTATTATGAGTACCGTATATACTCGCGTATAAGTCAACCCCCCCCCACCCCCACTTTCAGAGAAAAAATTCGTAAGAAATCGGAAACTCGCGTATAAGTCGAGCCCGGAATGAGAAAAAAATTTCAATGAATTTATTCAAAAACATTTAAAAACGAAAAAAATTATATATATAATGCTAAATTTAATTTGCATACCCAAAAACTTCATCGGAACCTTTCAAAATCCGATTCCGAGTCAGACTCTCCAACCAGTTCAAAAAAGTCTTTCTCCGTCATCGGCGCGTCATCATAAACATCAGTATTCCCATCTATGCCTGTGTCATCAGAATCACTGTCATCATCACTCATAAAAATCTCATCATGCTCTGTGCCATCAAGTTTGTTACTAATGCAACATTTCTTGAATGATTTCACGACCATTTCCGCAGGTATCGCATCCCAAGAATCCTTGACCCATCGCGCAATCAAAACGATATCCGGCTTCTTTAGATTTCCGCCCTTGGTTTCAGTCGGCAAATCGGAACTTATCCAATCTGCCCAATACCTCCGAACATTGTCCTTGAAGGGCTTATTAAGGCAGACATCTAGTGGCTGAAGAACAGATGTCAACCCACCTGGGATGACAGCAAGAGTTGTTTTTGAATTTTCTGCAGTTTTTTTCACTTCTGCACAACGGTGTGCAACAAACATATCCCACACCAAAAGAGAAGGTTTCCTCAAAAGTGCACCTGGCCTTTTGTTCTACACATTCTTTAACCAGTCAATTGTTCCGGATTCATTCATCCATCCTTTTTCATGGGCACGAACGAGCACACCAGACGGAAAGACAACGCTTTTCGGCAGAGTTTTGCGTTTGAAAATAATTACCGGAGGTAGCTTACTGCCGTCGGCCAAACAGGAAAGAACAACCGTGAAACTGGATTTTTCGTAGCCAGTCGTTTTGATCAAGATAATTTTTTCGCCCTTTTGGTTCACCGTCTTATTTCCAGGAAGGTCGAAACACATGGCGGTTTCATCCATGTTCCCTATTTGGGAAAGTTCAAAAGCAGTCTCTTTTCTCTTTTGAATTACATACTTTTGAAATTTCATTATCTTTGCTTCGAGGTACGAGGTAACTTTTGTGCAATTTTGGTGCGCTGGCGTAGACACAACCCATAGCGGTTCATGAACCTTGTGCACCAATCTGGTGAAGCACGAAAAGTGTTATTTGCGGTTGCAAACTTTTCATCTTTTGCGAGCTTCATTGCTCGCAAACGTATACCAGTTCGCGTTACAATGTAACCATTTTGTCTGCAGCCCACAATCCAATCATTCAAGACACTTTCCAGCTTTGGGAAAGATGTCGTTCCACGGCGCAGCGCCTTTTGCGATTTTGGGATTTTCACCAAGTCCGTTTTTTTTTTTACGCCAATCTCGAATCAGTTTTTCGTTAATGCCAAATTGACGTGAAGCAGCACAGTTGTTAGTATTTTCTGCAAAAGAAACCACTTTCAACTTGAATCCTGCGTTATAGGACATCCGTTTCTTTACACAATCCGTGTCACCCATAATAGGAGAAGTGAGACACGTGCGGTTAAGAACAAGAAAAACATGCGCGATTAAGAACAAGCAACACCTAACACTGGCTGTCGCATGGCTCCGTTACGTCGAAGATCAGTGTAGTCAACTGGTAGTCGGAAGGGGGGAGCTTTCTATGCGCGGCTGTGACTGCGCTGTGGATACGCAAAGCCAGGAGAGAGGAGACTTCTCAAAGCGCAGAGAAATTCGGAGGTTCGCGATTTCGTAATTCTACCACATCGGCGTTTTTTCTTTCTTTCTTTCTTTCTTTTTTTTCTTTCGGAGGGTTGCGATTTCGTAATTAATACCGCATCGGCATTTTTATTTCTTTTGGGATGGATTGCCTTTTGCCTCACGGGAAGAACTTTTGGACTTACGATTTTGTTAGACCCCGCGTATAAGTCGACCCCATTACTTTGAAGCTCTCACTTTGTCCCAAATTTCTCGACTTATATGAAAGTATATACGGTAATTAACATTTTAATATTTTCAAAATCAGGATATTGTTTATGGTTAATACAATATTGAATAAGTGCAGTTCTTTCTTTTTTATTCCAATTTTTTATATGTTGTTGTAATCTTTTTATTAATCTATTTTTTGTGCTACCTATGTAAGAAATTTGATTTCCAGAATCATGTGGAACAATAGGAATTTCATGTACACCTGCTGATTGTAAAATATTTTTATTAGAATTTTTTCTTATAACTAAATCACCAATATTTTGAACAGAATGACCAAAAATAATATAGTTTCTTCATTAATTTTGAAAATTTTCCGCTCATTCCTCTGATAAAAGGAAAAGAACCTGAAAATTTATATTTCTTTTTTTGTGTTTTGATTGATGTTCTTTAATTTCTTTTTATATTCAAAAATCAACTTTTTAACTATCTTTGCACTATATCCATATTGTTGAGTTGTATTAATACTCCATTGAATTTCTTCTCTATATTTTCGATTTGAGGAATGTGTAAAAGCACATTTTATCCAATTTCTAATGCTATTTATTTTGTGAGATTTTGGGTGCTCAGATTGACTTGAAATCATAATAGGTACAAAGGTTGGTTTTTGAAGAACTTTATATTCAAAATTTAACTCTTTTTTTTATTAATTCAGTATCCAAAAATGAAATCCTTCTATTCTATTCAAATTCCAACATTAACTGGATCTCAGTGACAATAAGCTATATATTTTGTCTTGAATGTTTCTAATTCTTCATGGTATAACTTACATAATATAAAAATATCATCCACATATCTACAATAAATAACAGGGGGATCTGGAAGATGTTTAATAATTCTGTTTCAATATCACACTTAATAACTTCATCAGCAAATAACGAAGATAAAGGGGATCCCATTGGCGTCCAACCTTTTGCCTGTAAATTTTTTTATCAAATTCAAAGTAATTGTTATTAGAAATATAAGTTAATATATTAATTAACTCTTGTAATTGTACACTATTAAATTGGGCTTTATTTTTCAAATCACTAAGAATAATATCAATGGCTTTTGGAACAGGAGTACTAGGAAATAATGATTTAACATCCAAACTTGCCATATATAAATTATCTAATTGGAAATTTACAAATTTTTTCTTCTCAATAAAATCCAAACTATTTTTCGAACTGTATTCATTATTCATGAAGAAAGGGGCCAAAAATTTATATAATTTTCTTTCTAAATTTCTTAATGGAGACTTTGATTTAGGAACAATAACTCTAAATGGTTTATCGGGTTTATGGGTTTTCATTTTTCCAAAAATACTGGGAATCATAGCACCAACCTGTGGAAAAGCTCTAGTAATCTCTGAAGGAAGGGAACTGTGATTTCTAATTTTAGACAAAAATTTATCTGAGAGTCAACTGGGTCTTTTTTAGTTATTTTAATTCTTCAATAGCCGCATTCATTTTTACAATGTATTCATTTTTATCGAATATTATTAATTGATGTGATTGATCTTCTTCACAAACTATAAGGTTAGGGTCATTTTTCAAATCTATTAGCTGTTGCCTTTCATATGTCATCTTCCCAATTTTAATTTCTTTTTTAAATTGTAAGTTATATTCATTTTAAATATTTCTATATAACTTAAATCTTATATCTGGTTTATACAGCTATGGAATATCCTGAATAATGGTTTCATTTTTTGGAATACACGCTTTAGTTTGGGAAACAGTCTGTGGATAAGCAAATATTTTACCTTTCTGCAATGCTGTCCGTTGTACTTCAGAGAGTTTCATGTTTTTTCCTGATAAAAAAAGCTATTTTACGATGAAAAAACTATTGCTCGCTGCTTTAAATTTCCTCTTCTACATGTAAGAAATAAAATTAACCTACATAAAGTGAGGAAGCATGAAATCCAATGCATGCCTATTAATCTATGCGATTTCCAAACTTAAATATGTACATATATCACTATATTTGACGACATCCTACCTGGTAGGCACAAAAGCGCATGTTTACGAAGCATTTTAGGTTTTGCTTTTTTTCAATTCTGAACAAAGTTACATTCTTAAAAATCGAATATTTTTGCGTCTTCCTCCGATAACAATGCATGCGTTGTGTTGAGTCGTCGACCTACATGTTGGTCACCCCATCTAGTGACAAGTGACATTAACAGCCAATTTTTGTTTCCAGAGTCGTACCACCTGACTATCATACACCATGGAAATTGGAGTAGCATAGACTGGCAAACATAATGCAAGCGGTTCTGGAACTACAGGACCAATTGAACGTGCAGCGCTATCTATGAATGGGGGAGAGTTGGCGGTGAACAGATGTCTATTGTAAAGCAAGAATGTTTGATTCAATTCCTAATGCACTGCAGAAATTAAGTAGAATGTTCGGTTATGAACCAGAACTTTCAAGATTAAATTGTAATTAGCAAGTGCTCTAATCCAAGAAAAAATAAATAAGACTAGTAAGCAGAAATATACGAAGCTATATCATAACCGGCCACATACACAGAGCCGAGGGGTAAAAAAGAAAGAAAACTACTATGAGGATGTAGCAGATACGTGACTTTCAGCATGGCAATGAGCCTTAGTAATGTAAGTGATGGACAACCAGTCCAAGTTGAAATGATGGCATCTTACTTTGAAAAAAGTTTTTTCATAAGTGCAAATAGTAAATATTTTCTATTACTTCGTCTTTGGTCGGAGCGCCTTTACCGCAGAAGAGCTCAAGGCTTTCATCTCGAAGCATGCCGCCCCGGTGGCGCAATGGTCTAAGGCGCTGGCCTCTGATCATTCGTCCGTAAGGGGTCCGGGTTTGAATCCCGGTCAGGCATGGATGTTGTGTCTGTCTTACGGCACTGGCTCTCTCCCTTCCCTGGAACCAGTGACCCTAAATTAGGGACGGGGGACTGCTTATAGCCCATTGAGTTGCTCACGGTGGTCGTTAAACCTCCAATCAACAACAACAACAACAACATCTCGAAGCATATAACAATCTCTCATCGTGGATATTCTTTTACGTGGAATATATAGAGCTATGCGAGACAGTACGGAAAAGTGCCATCGAAGACATAAGGAAATTAAATTGTTAGCTAGTAAGAAAAGCAATTGAAAACAACCAAAGCCTGAACAGAGCAAAGGGACATCTCAGTAAGGGAATAAAACAGATTATAGAACTGAGAAAAGAAGATGGGACTGTAACAAGAAATAGAAGGGAAATTTTGACAAGGGTGAAAGATTTCTATTCAAAACTGTATGAGAGGGATGATACATCTATTCCAGACATTATGACAGTTACCAGTACCAACCCCCCCCCGCTTTTCCCTGCAGAAGTTAAACATGCAATTAAGAACATGAAATGGGGAAAATCTCTAGGAAAAGATGGAATTACCATGGACATTATACAAGAAGCAAGTGGATAAATTGAAACTACGCTGGCCCAAATATTCACCAGATATCTCAATGAAGGGAAGATTCCAGAGGATTTGAACAATGCTACAATGATCCTGCTACATAAAAAAAGTTATGTTAAGGATTTCAGGAACTACAGGCCCATCAGCCTCCTTTCAGTGGTTTATAAAGTCTTCACTAAAGTTCTTTCACATTGCTTGAAGGCAATAGTAGACATGGCTCAACCAAGAGAACAAGCTGGATTCAGGAGTGGCTACAGCACTGGAGATCAGATCCATGTACTGAGAGAACTAACTGAAAGAACAAGAGAATATGAACTCCCATTATGCATGGCTTTTATTGATTATGAAAAAGCTTTCGATTCCGTCAAACCATCAGCAGTTATAATGGCTTTAAAATCCTGCGGTATTGAAGATGCATAAGATAGCATTATTAATAACATCTATGAAAATTCAAGGGCAAAGGTTCAGATATTTGAGGATACAGCACAAATAAAAATTGGAAAGGTAGTGAGACAAGGTGACACCATATCTCCCGAACTCTTCAATGCTACATTGCAAAATGTCTTTCAATCACTAAACTGGGAAAACAAAGGGATAAAGATTAATGGAGAATATTTAACTCACCTTCGTTTTGCTGATGACGTAGTTATTTTTGCAACTACCCCATCAGAGCTGCAGAGTATGATCCAAGAACTTGCTGACAAGAGTAAAGAAGTGGAATTAAAAATGAACTTTCAGAAGACAAAAGTGATGTGCAATGCTTTTACAAGAAAGGAAGATTTACTGATTGATGGAGAAAAGCTTGAGACAACCGATACCTACATTTATCTTGGGCAGCAGATATCAAGTGAGGGTCACATTGATGAAGAAATTAATCGGCATATAAAACTTGGATGGAGAACTTTTGGAAGAAACAGAACAATTTTTAAGAGCAGTATGCCATTATGTCTTAAAAGAAAAGTGTTTAATAAATGCATCCTGCCAGTGCTTACATATGGAGCAGAGACATGGACTTCAACTAAAAAATATATACAATAACTACAGACAACTCAAAGAGCCTGGAGAGATGCATGCTTGGTGTAACCAGGAAAGATAAGAAGAGGAACTTGTGGATAAAGAAAATGACAAGAGTAGACGACATCATGACCAGAGTGAAATCCCTGAAATGGTAATGGGCTGGATATGTTGCCAGTACAATGGACCACCGATGGACAACTGAAATTTTAGACTGGATTCCAAGGGACAGAAAAAAACCCAGAAGAAGACCCCATGGGAGATGGATGGATGAATGGATGGATGAACTTCGAAAGCGTGCTGGAGTGACATGAAGGAGACAGGCTCCAGACAGACAATTGTGGAAAAAACTTGGGGAGACCTTCATCCAGGAGTGGATTGATAATGGTGGACGATGATGATATATACATATTCCTCATCCAGGAGTTCCTCTTCTTATCTTGCTTGGTTCTAACAAGATAAGAACAGGATAGGAACTCTCCTGCTTGGTTATATATATATATATATATATATACAGTAAAACCTCAAAAATCTGTCATCCAGAAAACCGTCAACTTCAGAAATCCTGCACTTTTCTGATTTCGTTTTCGTGAAAACATCGTGAGAACAACCGATGTTTCACCAATAATCAAGGAAATCTCCCATGTACCGTCTCAACAACACCATCGCTAGATCATCCGATCTGAGTGTGTGAACTGCCGATAGCCGCCTATGTGTAACATCGGGAGGTTTCTCAAATTCGACATCTCATTGGGCCGTGCTGAAGCATATTGAAAATAAAGTCATACAAGAATTCCCACAAAAACCTAGTCTCTATATCCGTTACGTTGATGACATCTTGGTAATTTGGCCATATACCTTAAATGAGTTACATCAGTTTGTCAACGCTATGTCTTCTCAATACCCATCCATCAAACTCACGATAGAACTCGAAAATTATTTTGTCTTACCTTATCTTGACTTTCAAATTACTCGTAACCCTTCTGACAATTCCCTGTCTTTTGCCGTTTATCGAAAACCTACTTCCACACCCACTCTAATTCCGTACAATTCTGCTCACATTTTTCAGCATAAAATTTCTGCTCTGCACTTCCTATTTAGAAGAGCATATTCACATTCTTCTAGCCATTTTGCCAGAGCTCAAGAACTACAATGGATATCACCACTCGCTAAAAACCATGTTTACCCGGACAACGTTGTTAAGGGGTGCATAATAAAGTACGGTTTGCTATGTCAACTGCTTTAATTAGTGAACAAGCGCCTAAAAAGTATGTTGGATCTGTTGATTTTAATCCACATATTGTAAACCTCCTTAGCAACATATGTTCTCGTCATAAAATACAATTTGGAATACGATCATGCAATCTATATACGATTATCCGCAACGATCGTGACAAAATTGACAAAGGGAAAAAATGGGGTGTGTGTGTTATTCCTATGCTCGACACTATCTCTGGTGAACTAAATAATCATTATGTGGGTTCTACCAAAAGAAATTTGGATTTGAGATTAAATGAACACTGATATGATCTAAAAATGAATCACCAAAGCACCTCTTTTGCAAGAACCATAAGTGCTGGAAACTCCATCCCAGACTGGGACAACGGTAAGATCATAAACACACCTAACTCTGTTTATTCCTTGTTATTTACAGAAAGCCTCTATATTTCGGCTTATAATACACATTGCTGTAATGACTATTATCCTTATGTTTTACCTGAACCTTGGAGCAATCTTGTTGGGAAGGACAGCACAATAGCAATTGTTTCTGTTAAGTGATCTTCATTGGCTAATTATGCTTTTTTTGATTGTCTTGTTGTCTGGTATATCATGTGACATTGACATTACCTTTCCCATGATGCATCTACTCCACGTACTTAAGACCAGCATGTAACCACATGGTCTAGAAGGTTTTAGACGCTATAGCATGGATGATGTGTTTGTCTTACGGCACTGCATCACTCCCTTCCCTCAAACAAAAATCCCTAAATTTGGATGGAAGACTGCTTATGTCCCATCGAGTTGTTATTAAACCCTAAACAAAACAATACAGAACAACAAAAATGCTGTTGTCCCTAAGTTACCGAACAACAAGTAGCTTGTCCCTATGTTTGAGCTGCTGGCTCTAGAGCCTTTGCACGACGTCATTTTTGACGTCACGGTTACTTCCGGGTGGTTAAGAGAAAGTTCGGCTATAGCGTCTAAAAGGGGAAGTGTGCCGTGCGAACTCAAAATCTGCGTTCGAAATATGTCCCACGCCGCATCGCGGCGCTGCAGACGGCGTCTGTGTCAAAGATTGTGTGTACTGTTGTGCAATGTGAACCAAACAACAGGGGTTGGATTAGGATATGTACGATTTTCTTAAGTGTGTGATTATGGAAACACATTTTATGGTTCAGTGAAATGTCTACGTCTGGCGCAGAGTGCAGCGTCGGCAAATGTAATTGAAAGTATAATTATGCGTGATTTAAATTGATATGCTACCTCCTCGAAGAATGCCTACCAAAAGGCTAACAAATGGCTTGTATGTGCCAAGTAAAGAAGTGCTGTTTGGAAAATTTAAATGTATGTCACTTAGTAGCGGCTAGTGGTAAGCTGAGTCGAATCTGACGAAAAAGACAGGCTACGGTGCGAAATAGTCACGTGCACAACTTAGTGCTGTCGCCAAGTCAATCGGTTGAACAGCCATTGCGTTTCATTGTTGGTTCACATTTGTTTGTATTGAGTGAGTGTTCCGTTTATTGCCATTTGGATACACGTATAGTTTTTTGTAAGGTAGGTATTATTATATTTCTAAGGTAAGGTTAATTCTTAGTAAACGTTTTATTTAGTTTTAGTAATAATTATAGGTTTAATGAGTAGATCTTAGTTTCACACGTGTTGAAATCTGTTCATGTCTCGTGAATAGTGAAGTATAAAGAAGTGAGTTATTCTGTAGTGTTGAATTCTTATTTCAAATAGAATAATTAATATATTTTGCCAATGCCGATTCACATAGAGCTTGAATATTACCAGAAATCAGGGCAACTTTTCAGGAAATTAGCCTTCGTAATTTGTATAACATTTGCATCTCCAACAATCGTTAGCCCTTTCTTTACGAAATTAATGCTTGAACTGTTGTTGCATTGTAATGTGTCTCTGAATTAAAGAGTACATTTTTTAATTTCGTAACTTAATGCAACTGTGATATAGCATTTGTCTGATTGAATTTACTAAAGCTGTCTGAACAGTGTGGACAGATTATGTTGAAAAACTTGCATGATCAACTTTATTCTAACTGTACAAAACATAGGGAACTACTTTCGATTAAAAATTTCATATCTAGTTCTTCACTTGTATTAAAAGGTGTAATTCTTTTTACAGGAATTGCCAAAATTTGCCATGCCACAGTGTTGCAGTGTTAGTGGCTGCTAGTTAAATTATAGAAGTCAAAAGGAGACTTACAACTTTTGCCATACCAATTGTCTTATACAAAATCTGCTGCATACATTTAAACAGACAAAGTTCTGATTTTAGATTTCCTTGTTCATTTTCCGTGGAATGTTTGTGTATGAGTAGCTTGAAAAACTAAATAGGAAAACATAACTCTCCTCAGTTGGAAAATACTCTTGAACAACTTAGTGAAAGCCAAACATGACAACTGAAATTATTTGAAATCACGTGAAAGGAAAATTAAGAAGTTGAAAGTCTGAACGCTTAGTTTTGTGTGCCTCTCCTTAGTGCATAGTGTGCACAGAGTAAGTCCTGAGATAGGAAAAAGAGTTCAAACTTATCAAATATTTTATATGCAAAAGTGTATAGCCAGGTTGGTTAAAGTATTGAAATGTATTTTTCTTCTGTAATAAATGAAGATAACATTTCTGAAAAGTTATCTTTGAAACTGGAAAGTAAAGATCCGTCATATTTGGTTTAATTTTATTTGAAACTTGTATACCAGGAAGCAGTACTTCAGTTAGCTTCTCGTAACATATTTCCAATCTTTTTTCTGCTTCATCACATATTCACACAGTGATGCGGAGTGGTTGGTGGCATTCTGTACTGAAGATTTGTATTTAATATTTGGTGGTGTCTTTTTTTTTTTTTTCAAATTGGAACTAATACTGTTTGTGCAGTGGTTGCCCGTCTTCAAAATGGACCAGAGGTCCTCATTTACTAGCAGGTTTGATTTCATCTGTCAAAATTCATTTGAAAATCTATGGACTATTTTCTTTCCGTGGAAGATGATGCTGTACTCCTTCGCGTCATGGGGTCCGGCTAGTCCCTCAACGACACCATACCCGTACGAGTTCCATGTCACTTATTTTCAGATTAATAAATGTTAGCAGTAATATTGTAGCATTTTTGTTTATGTTTCAATACTGTACCAAAAAATTCCAGGAAATTTCTCTTATTTTTCATACTTACCACTATGACTTCATTGCCATAAAATTTTTGATAAAAACACCTGTGAGAAATTAACTGAAGTGTTACTGTGTGTGTGTGTGTCAGAGCTGAGTTCGGGCTGAATTTCAAGATCCTGAGCCTGAAGTATGTCAGCTCGAACGAGCCCGAAAACTATGATTAACCTGTTAAGCATTGAAAAACGTCTTCCAGACTTCCACTCTTTCCTACCCATGCAATTAACTGATGTCTTTCTCAACTGCGGAGTGGAGAAGGGATGTCTATCTATTTCTATAGTTACCTTTAACCATTCATTTATTCCCGAAATGTTTTTTGGGGGAGGGGGGGGGGACATCTGGAGGCACAACAAACTATGTCGTATGTTGCTCAATAGAATTAGCAGGGAGCTGCCCCTTTGAGGTAGGGAGCAAAATTCCGTCAGCTTGCTATCTACTATCTATGCTTCTTAAAACTTATCCTTGGCAGAAATCCTGTAATTCATGGCCTATGGTATTTTGTTATCCAAGCCCGGAATGGATAGCCCTGCAGAATTCCTACTCCCCATTTGACCCAGTTGCTGAAGAATTCTCTTTCACAACTAGAAAGTGTAAAAAAAGTCTCGTGTGCTAAATTATATAAAATCACATTAAAAGAAAAAGGAAGAAAATTCTTCCCCTCTCTCCAAGCCCGAACTCCAGTAAGTATTACACAGCCAGCGCCCGGTTCGGGCTCGGCCCGTCTCAGCACTGGTGTGTGTGTGTACTAGTGCTTAGCTTGACATTTATAGTAGGTATATTGAAAGTAAAAATTTAATTTTACTATAATGAGCAAATTTGGCTTCTAGTAAAGAATGTTAGTAAAATGTATAAATTCCCTAGTGTTATGAAAAACTACTAACCAATTCTGCTTAATTCCTTTAGAAATGTGTGGGAAATATTTATTTATACTGTTAAAATGTTGTCTAATCTAAAAAGTGATATCAAATATGTTTTATAAAAAAGTAGATCACAGGTATGAACATTACAAGAGTAGATTTTAGGTAAAGAAAATAATTGACATAACTCATACATAAAATATTCAGATGGTAACACACACTGGAGGATCTAAAGCTGAGATAATTTTGATGTAACTTGTGATGATTCAAACTATTTGAAACAGATGTCTTAATTTCTGCCATTGGTTAGCAAGAATTCTTTTTTTATTTTGTTGTGTGTATCTATAACTTTGTTGCAGATGCTATCACATAAAGGAAGTTTGGGTAACAATCTGAAGCTGAATACTGTTTAGCTTGTGATGACTTCCTTCTTTCAAACTATTTGAAACAGACATTTGAGGTACATTTATGTAAAAGAATGGACCCATTTGTTTATTTTTAATAGTATTTTTTACTTTGTTCCGCTTGAAGATACAAGACAAATTCATAGTCAATAGGTAAGTTGATACTTTATCCAAATGTAGTATTTATGCTAATTTTTAAAACAAACTAAAAAATTAATTTCTGAATTGTAGCAAAGTGCTTTAATAATATGAGGGTGGATCAAAAAGTTAGTTACACTGTTGAATAAAAAAATCAAGGATATACTCAGGGGATGTATGTTGGTTTACAACATTAATTCATTTTTCGACATAGTCGCCTAAGGACTGTAAACATTTATCGGAACGTGCGATTAACTTTCCCATACCTGTACAAGAAAAGTCCAGTTTGGTGCAACTAGTTAAGGACCGCACTTTTCACAGCCTCATCCGTTGGGAATCATTGTCCACTAAGCTCCTGTTTCATTTTACCGAACAAATGGTAGCCGCATGGGGATAAGTTGGGGCTGTAAGGTGGATGCTGCCACAATTCCGACTTGAATTAATGCAGCAATTCCCTTAGTTTTCCGTGCTGTGTAATGTTCTTGGACATCAGTGTGACACCTTCGCTCAACTTACCCCGGCATCTGTCCTTAATTGAATTTCGCAAATTTAATGGTGTTTGGCAATATGAGTCACTTGATGGTTGTCTCTTTTGACAGAAATTCTGTGTAAACAACAGATTCACAGTCATCATGACCACTCCCGCAGACAGAGACAGTTGGACTTTTCACGTCTTCCTTGTTGGGGAGGTGACATGTTTCCATTCCATGGACGATCGTTTGATTTCAGTTACGTAACAGTAAATATGTGATTTCAGATTGCTTATAGAGATATATTTCCCACGTATAATAAGAAGAAATATTTCTTCCCCAGTGTTTACCTGTATAACTGGGAATTTGCTAAGCATCGACCTGACTCTAAATAGCTGAGCTACGATGAAGCAAGGCTCGCTTTGACTGGCGAAAATCTGATATGAAATGTAAACTAGAACAATCTGTAGGATGCATAATGCTGTATTTAGTTCCAGAACAGTCTGCTGATATACCAAATGTCTTCCACATATTCCTGGTCCAAGAAGCCCCATCACACGTAATGAAATTAACAAACAGACCTGCATTTTCAGTGAGAATAACAGCTTTAATAATTAATTTTGCTAGCAAAGTTCCACTTATATTGTTACTTGTGGCAAAAACACCAATTATTTGGGTCCAATCTCCATTTAATGGCTGAAACACCATTACCAGTCCGTGATTACATGGGGTATACTTAACAGTTTTTGAAGTGTATGGCCCAATATGAACAAACCCTAATATTTCACCAGATGATTTTGCATGCAGTTTTTCTGTAAGCTTCACTTCATCTATTAATATACCACCATGTCTTGCAAAAGGCTCCATTTCACTTGTTTTCTTTGAAATAGTTTCAAACGTCAGTGCATTGAATCCAAAACTGCTGTTGTAATTTGAAATATACTTTCTAATAGTTGTTCTATTAGGTAGGATCATGATTTTGTGTTTCCGTATGTGCTCGTACAATTTTGGACTTTTTATGTGCATTAGTAAGCATTCAAGTAACCATTCTTTGGTATATGACATACCTCTTGCAGATTTCTTTTGCTGCCTTATAACAATGAATAACCATTTGCTGCTGCTTAATGCGTAATTCTGCTATTTTTTCATTAATGGAAAGTTCTGTAAAATTCCTTTTTTTTTATTTTTTTTTTTTTTTTAAGTTTAATTAGAGAGCGAAATAACTAGTTTCTTCAGCCTGTTGATTTTCCGAACTGTATTTTGATACTTATTTTTAAATGTAGCCTTTCTTCTATGATAAGCTATTTTGTGCAAAAGTAAGCCCTGCAGATACTTACATCTGAGGCAAGTCTTTGTTGTTCCTTTCGTTACACAATTTTTGCTGTACAAATTATTCTAAAAAATAACTCCACTTTCAAGGTACTTCATGTTATTTTCAAATTCTGAAATGGAGCCTGTGCCATGACATACTGTTAGCCTATCAGTGTCTCGAATAATGGATTTTGATTCATCTTTAGAAGTAATATTAGAAACTGAGTTAATTTTTATTCCACGTAAATACACTTTACAGGTAACCTCTGGTTAACTTTTGGTAACAACAACCAGTTTTTCTGTTGTCAATGAATTTGACAATTCACATTTGAATGAATGAACATGGAAAATTATGCACTTTGAATTATTTGCAGGAATTTGCTTACCCCAAAATACTGAAGGCTGTGATATTCAGAAGGCAGTTCCGTGTAACTCTTTGGGAAGTGAATTCCAAGCTATTTAAATTACCATCAGGCTTATCATCGGTTTCCCTAACTTTCCTGTATTTTGCCAGAGTTTTTGACAAATAATGGGGAAGGTTTGGAAATATTGTTGGAATTGCATCTGGTGTCAAGATGGGCCGATCTCTGGGTATTAACACAGTCTCCTCATTTATTTTATGCACAAAATTTCGAACCACAAATCTCTCAAAGTGCAGTTCACATACAGCACTAAATTTGTCGTAAGTTTTATCTGCACATCTGCACCGGGAATCAATCTTTGCCACTGCTGTAAAAGTTTATCATTTTTGGGTATTCCAAAGAGTGACGGCTTACTGTTTTTGTACTGAGTATTGCAACCTGGCACAAAACTATGGTTATTTCTCTTCCGCATAATGAGCTAAGTATAACTTATATACAATATTTAGGTAATCCACATTCCTTCTAAAACCTAAAACATAACACGTTTTCGTCTAAATTACCGTTCTTTTCACAGTAAGCAACACGAATTTAGTTTCCCGCTCCCATCACAGTAAGAAAGAGGGAAGGGAAGGCGATCGAAGCGCCATCTACGAAGGGGACAAATTTCGGTATCCACGCCAATCATTACGTACGCTAGGCGCTCGGCACACTTTCCCTTCTAGACGCTATAGTTCGGCTGCTAAGGTTCCCATAGGATTAACATGGGAAGCGATTTCTGGACCCTCTGTCACTCGATTGTTTGAAGTTTTAGAAATGGTTACAAGTTGTCTGTCATATAGGTGCTTCTCAAAGTACGAGTAAGGTAATAGGATTTCCTTTTATAGCTTTCCAACGGCAGAAAAACTCCTGATTATGTGGAAAATAGCCGTAAATATCGGAAGGCATGGTCGCCCAAGCCGTATGGCAGGATCTGCAGTAAACACTTCATTTCAGGTATCGTAAATCTGCTACGTAAATAGTTGAATTTACATCGGTACATTTTCTTGCTCACTCTTACGTATTACTTTCAAGTTTTTACGCAAATCCTTGTTATTCTGTTTAAAATGCTCTGAATGCATGACGGATTAAATTTGCTGTCGAATCGGAAATTACTAAGCTTTCGTGAATTTTCAAGATTTTGTAGTTTACTGATTTCTAAATACTGAAAAGATGGCTTTATTTCCTAACCGAAACATACTGTACGTCCACATAGAATTAGAACGTGCTGTCATACATTATTGTGTCGTCCGTTTCTCCGGATCTGTTTTCTTTTTTCTTTTTTGTTAAAAAATAGTCCGTTTTTCGGGATATGATAAGTCAGTATTTTCTTTCTTTAACTGCAATATACACTGGAACCATTCAGAAATGTAACAACTTACCTTAGACCTGATAAGAAATTTTTCGTTTTCAGTCTTCAGAATTAATATATTTCTAACCATCCATTGGTAAAATATTTACATGCATCAAGGCTTTTAAAAGCTTTTAGAGATTTTCCTGTATAACACGAAAAACTGCCTATGAAATAGTTATAAATATCGTGATAATTCAAATCAGGAAGGTCTGTAGCAACGCAAACTTCCAGACAATATAAATATCTTTCAGATATGTCATATGGATCTTCTATGCCATTATTTCTAAGCTCTCCTCCGTAACGTTGCTTTTCCACTGCGTTAAGATGGCAAACTTTGTCAGAAATAACACTTTTTTTTAACTCTATTTACAGCAGTAGCAGCCATTGAAAAGCATCGAGAGAGACCAGCTCGGGTACTTTCTAATCACCCGGAAATCTAGCAGACAGTTTTATGACGTCACGCGCAAAGGCTTTCTAGGGAAGGAAAGAGCCAAAGTTTTGAGCAGGTGCACCAGTCATGCATCAATCCGGATTCTAAACCGAACCCAACTTAGACGGGTAGTGAGCAATCTTCACCTCTGACCACTCGATCATAAGGGCTATCATAATAAGAATCCTGTACCTCATTTGAAATTAGTGATACTGGCGAAGGGAGAGAACCAAAACATTTTTACACAATGTCTTCATATAGCGAAGCTGTCTGTATCATTTTCATCAAGCCGTTTCCTACCCGGTGGTGCAGTAGTCTAAGCACTGGCTTGTAAAAATTCGTCCGAGATCATTCCAGGTTGAAATCCCAGTGAGACATGGATATGTTGGGTTTGTCTTACGGCACTGGCTCTCTTCCTTAACTACAAACGGTGGCCCTAAATTAGGGATGGGTGACTGCTTATATGTAGTTCAGCGAGTTGCTCACCCTGAAACGCCGCCCCGATGACGCTGCGGTCTAAGCGCTGGCTTATGACCATTCGTACGAGAAGGGTTCGAATCCTGTGAGGCATGACTGTTGTGTTTGTCTTGGAAAACACAACAGCCATGTCTCACCGAGGGTTAAATGAAATTTTTCAATGATAAAATATTTCGCTGGCTCTGTCCGTTCCCTGAAAGCAGTGGCCCTAAATTAGTGACGGACGACTACGTATAACTCACTGTGGTCGTTAAACCTTCAATAAAAACAAAAAAGTGTTTTGGTTTCCAGGTTCCTGAACACCAAAACATTTGGGCTGAGAACTAAACTCAACGCAAGTCAAAACAGTTGGGCGGGCTTTGTTTTTGGATAGTGAGTTAGAATATTCGAAGATTGGTTCCCTCTTCCTTCTCTGCATTGAAACAGAGTGCCTTGTTTGTTTCAGCGTGATCTTTTTTTTTTTTTTTTTATAATTGCATAATCATTTGGCTTAGTGCACGAATTGTACGGGTTGGGATGATCTGGTTTTTGAATTGGATTAGGCGAGTAAACGTACCACCACCACTGCGGAATTTAACTGCGATGTAGTGTTGAGGAAGCCTACACGTGGTGTAAATAGTGTTCAAGGTCATGTGTGATTGAAAACAAACATTCTCCCCTGTCAGCATTCTTATGAGGGACTGTGGCCTTACTCTTAGGATAGCTATTTGTTATACAGTTTTCACACTGGCAAGAATTTCGTGATCTCATATTGTCCTACTGATTTAAGTACATTTTATGTTTTATTAATTTTTGTTGCCTTGGTGTGCTGATTGTGTTTGCCCAAATAGTTTTGGAGAAATTTAAATTTTTATGGTACATTAAATTTGTAATTTTGCATTTCGTGGCATAAAAATTGATTAGCCAGGTGTATATACTTAAGTCTAAAGGCATGGCTGATCATCTTGCTGGGACTTTCTATGAGAGCATGTACCCTGAATTAGATGATCTAACTATTGCTAAGAGGTGAAAAGGGATAACATGAGCTATGGAGACAAGTGTTTGCCATCACATTTCTTCTAGTTATATTTTGCAAATATTCCATTTGGTACAACTTTATGTGTCATGAATATGTGAAATTAGTACTTCACCTTCTATAAGTATACTTTTTTCTTTTAAGTTTTGCTATGACTGCCATACAAGGAAATTGGCAACCTGGGACTTGTGCCATCTACTTAGTCTAGTAATATTAAAATTTGAGAGAGGCAGTAAAAGAAAGATTTCAATGGGAATTGTGCAGAACACTGATATATTTGGCTGAGTGCAGGGCTACAGCCTTACAAATATTGAGGTCATTGCCTATCAATATTTCTTAGGACAAACCAATCGGGAGAGATTTTGGAACTGTAACTTTACTAATATGTGCCATTTCACAGTACTGACTGGAAATTTATCAAGTGATGAAAAATATTTTTTGCATAGCATAATAGAGATTTAAAGTCATAGAGTGAGGGGTTAATTGAAAATATTTCAGTGATAAAATTTACCTGTGTTGTGTTCAAGAAATATACAAAAATGGTGTATTTGTACAAATCACTATAAATAATTTAGGTGATTGCATCAAGGATTATATGATGTATTACAATTTTTCTTGTATATTATCTTTTACACAGTTTCCTCGCATCTCTCCCCGTTTCAGTACTATTCGGTTGCAGTATTTGCTAATGTGTATATTAGTATTCCATGAATTTCTGTAGCATACATGAAATATTTAAGAAGCTTTCAACATCTACAGCATAACAGTTTAGAACAAAATTTTATAAAAATAGGCTGATGTGATTAGAATTTTTCAAATTTTATGTGAGCTGAAAATTGTTTTAATATGTTTTCAGAAACATTTGAAAGGAAATTGCATATTATCCAATAAATGATGCAGGAATGACAAACAAGTAAACATGAATAGCTCCATTTTAATGAAAATTTATGGTGTAAGAGCCACATTTGTACGCATATCCCTATTAAACATTTTGTATGTACAAGGGATGTAAGGTCAGGTGATGCGCAACATCACAGCCTCTCCTTGACAAATGTCAACCCCGCCTTCTCGTGGTGCATCCTGTTCCCACTAAAGGGGCTCTGACGACCGCCAATAGCGGTATAACTATACCATCAGGATTAGAGGAAATGCTATCCCACATTCACCAACCCGTTTGGCCAGTGGTGAGTTATAGCCAACCCCCTCCAAAATGACTCCACAACTTAAATCTTGGCCCTCAGTCTCTGGCAGCTGGAATGTACCTTGCCAAGGCAGCAGCCAATGCGGCGTGAAGGCAGAGGGTGCTAAGAATCCCCGGAGGACCGGACTAGGCTGCCATCTGATGCTGACCTTGGCTACGTATAATGGATGCTCCCTATCTTCTGTTTCAAGGCTTCTTGAATTGGAAGAGAAACTACAAAGGATCAAGTGGGACATCGTCGGGCTAAGTGAGGTAAGGAGAAAAGGAGAAGATCTCATTGAACTGAAAAGTGGACATCTCTTCTACTATCGTGGGACAGATACTGGCAGAACTAGTGGTGTTGGATTTATAATAAACAAGAAACTGAAGGATAAAGTTGTAGAAGTTGAAAGTTCCTCTGACAGAGCTGCACGACTCGTTATCCAACTCTCGAGAAGATACAAGGCTCAGATTATTCAAACTTATGCACCCACCACAAGTCATCCTGAAGAAGAAATTGAAGAATTTTATGAGGAAATTCGTCATCTAAATAATAAAGGTAAGCGACACCTGAAGATACTTATGGGAGATTTCAATGCAAAAATAAGGCAACGGCAACAGAATGAAACTTCAGTAGCTAAATTCGGTCACGGCAACAGAAACCAGCGTGGCCGCCCCGGTGGCGCAGTGGTCGAAGGCGATGGCCTTTGATCATTCGTCCGAGAGGGGTCCGGGTCCGAATCCCGGTGTGGCATGGATGTTGTGTTTGTCTTACGGCACTGGCTCTCTCCCTTCCCTTAGAACCAGTGACCCTAAATTAGGGACGGGCGACTGCTTATAGCCCATTGAGTTGCTCACGGTGGTCGTTAAACCTCGAATAAAAAAAAAAAAAAAAAAAGGAAACCAGCGTGGAAATACTCTTGTAGAGTTTGCAGAGGCAAAAGGGTTTTTCATCTGGAACTCCTTTTTCAAGAAAAAGCCACACAGGAAATGGACATGGAGACATCCAAATGGGACGACAAGTGAAATTGATTTTATTATGTGTTACAAAAAATTTGTCATAATAGAAGACTGCAGTGTGCTAAACAAGTTCAACACAGGTAGTGACCATAGATTGCTGAGATGTAAGATGCACCTCAACACTAAACTTGAACGTGGCAAGCTCATAAGACAAACAAAATGTAATGACATAGCCAACCTTAAAAACATGATAATACCTTCAAGTTGGAACTGAAGAACAGATTCTCTGCTTTAGAAGGCCTAACGTCGGAAGAAGTGGATATTTCTGAAGTTAACAGAAAAGTAACCAAAGCTCTTATGGAAACAGCCACAAAATTAGCTGGGTCTAAGAACAAGTTGCATGTGAACAAATTATCAGGAAAAACCAAAATGTTGATGCAAAAAAAGAGAGATGAGGACAACTAAAGAAGATGTGATTTCCAAACTGGAATATATAGAGCTATGCAAGACAATACGAAAAAGTACCACTGAAGACATAACGAAATGCAACTGTGAACTAGTGAGGAAAGCAATTGAAAACAACCAAGGCCTAAAGATAGTAAAGGGACATCTCAGTAAGGGAAGAAAACAGATTATGGCACTGAAAAAAGAAGATGGTTCTGTAACAAGAAATAGAGGCTAAATTTTGATAAGAGTGAAAGATTTCTACTCCAAATTATATGAAAGGGATGATACATGCACTCCAGACATCGTGAAAGATACCAGCACCAGAGTTCTTCCAGTCCTCCAAGGTTCGGATCCCGGTGAGGCAAGGATGTTGTGTTTGTCTTACGGCACTGGCTCTCTCCCTTCCCTGGAACCAGTGACCCTAAATTAGGGACGGGCGACTGCTTATAGCCCATTGAGTTGCTCACGGTAGTCGTTAAACTTCCAAAAAAAAAAAAAAAAGGCCTCCTAGCAGAAGTTGCACATGCAATCAAGAACATGAAGCGGGAAAAAGTTCGAGGAGAAGATGGAATTAATGTTGTCATCATACAAGAAGCAAGTGGAGAAATCGAAACGGTACTAGCCCAAATTTTCACTTGATGCCTTAATGAAGGGAAGATTCCTGAGGATTGGAACAATGATAAATGATCCTGCTACATAAAAAAGGTGACATTGAGGATCTCAGGAACTACAGACCTATCAGCCTCCTATCAGTGGTTTATAAAATCTTCACTAAAGTTCCTTTCATACCGCTTGAAGGTAACACTGGACATGGCTCAACCGAGAGAACAAGCTGGATTCAGGAGTGGCTACAGCACAATAAATCATATCCACGTACTGAGAGAACTAATTGAAAGAGCGACGGAATATGAACTTCCATTGTGCATGGCTTTTATCGATTATGAAAAAGCCTTTGATTCGGTGAAACCATCAGCAGTTACAATGGCTCTGAAATCCTGCGGTATTGAAGATGCATACATTAATATTATTAATAACATCTATGAAAATGCAACTGCAAAGATTCGGCTGTTTGAAAATACAACACACATAAAAATTGGAAAGGGAGTGAGACAAGGTGACACCATATCTCCAAAGCTCTTTAATACCACATTGGAAAATGTCTTTCAATCACTGAACTGGGAAAACAAAGGGATAAAGATTGATGGAGATTATCTAACCCACCTTCATTTTGCTGATGACGTAGTCATTTTTGCAACTACCCCACCAGAGCTGCTAAGTATGATCCAGGAACTTGCTGACAAGAGTAAAGAAGTGGGATTAAAAATAAACTTTCAGAAGACAAAAGTGATGTACAATGCTTTTACAAGAAATGAAGATTTATTGATTGATGGAGAAAAGCTGGAGATAACAGACACGTGCATTTATCTTGGACAGCAGATATCAAGTGAGGGTCACATTGATGAAGAAATTAATCGGCGTACAAAACTTGCCTGGAGAGCTTTTGGAAGAAACAGCATAATTTTCAGGAGCAATATGCCATTATGTCTTAAAAGAAAAGTGTTTGATCAGTGCATCCTTCTAGTGCTTACGTATGGTGCAGAGACGTGGACCGTAACTAAAAGAGACATACAAAGGCTGCAGACAACTCAAAGAAGCATGGAGAGGTGCATGCTTGGTGTAACCAGGAGAGATAAGAAGAGGAACTCGTGGATCAGAAAAATGACAAGAGTGGAAGACATCATGATCAGAATTAAATCTCTGAAATGGCAATGGGCTGGACATACTGCCAGAAGGACAGACCATCGATGGACAGCCGAAATTTTAGATTGGATTCCAAGGAACAGGAAAAGACCCAGAAGAAGACCACATGGGAGATGGGTGGAAGAAATTCGAAAGATGCGGGAGTAACATGGAGGAGACTGGCACAAGACAGACCGTTATGAAAGAAACTTGGGGAGACCTTCGTCCAGCAGTGGATTGATAATGGTTGACAATGATGATGTACAAAGTTTGGCTTGAGCTGTGGGGACACCAACAATGATCCTGCTTCTGAAATAGATGCAACTACAGATGATCATTTAAAAAGGAATCATTGGTCATAATTCCTTTTCATAAATGTTCATTTATACTAATTTGAGGTGGAAAGTAAAAGAATTTTATAATTTAGTATTTTGTTTTGATGGTAAAAGTGTTTTAAAGACTATGCAGTGCTAGTGTACATATATATATAACTTCCATAATTCCTTTAGACTGAAGCATCTACCTTTTTAAAAAGATATTGTTAAATTCACTGGTGATAGAATTGTCTTAGGATGCAACAATTTAAGTGATTGTAGTTAATAGTACAAATTTAGCCTGTACTTTCATCTTTTGCCCACTCTTCATGATATAGTGATGAGAGATTAGCCAATAGATGGCAGCACTTCAGCTCTATTGATTGCATTTTGTTCTGTTGTGGAATGCATTGAAAGGAACTGTACTGTTTTGGCTGGCCCTTCAAAGGACCTTTAGGAATGTTAATTTGTCCCTAAAATGTTCATTCTGACAAAAAAGTTTTCTCATGAATGATAAGCTCTTTATCTAGCAAAATAAATTAAGTATATTTATTACCTGACAAGCAAGAATGGTCTGATAACAGGATTCAACCCTCACAGCAGTGTTCTGAAGGAAGACAGCAATTCTGCTGAAATATTTTCAATGTGGTCTTCAAAATGGATTTTTTTATTCTCCTCTGTTAGCTTACTACATTTGAGTGGATGCCATTGGGATCTACTATGAACTCTGAGGCTGGTTTGCTGCAGTACTAATACCAATTTTTGTCATCGGAGGATGTGGTAGCACTGCCCTGTGGTGATTTCCTCTTCAGAGTACAATCCTTTTGTGTAACAACACATCACAATCGAGAGGAACATTATGAGAACATAGCTCATTCTTCCCTGAAATGTTTCTTCCAACACCTGAAGATTGACTGGCAACACTTCAGCTTATGCAAATTAGATGAGGGATGGAAGTATAACCAAAACGTCAATGTTTTGCATAAACTGGCACATGCCAATAACATTTTGTATTGAAAGTTTTTGTGGCTGCAATTATAAAACTAAAATAATTTTTCTCCAAAGCTCTAACCCAATACATAGGCTTCTATAAGAGTTGTGTTATGGTCTTGATTTAAACCTTGAATCACATTGAAAAAATTTTGGAATCACTCTAGAAATCATTCCTTTTAGATGCACCAAAAAGAGTGAAGAGTGTTACTGAATATAAGACATCTGAGTAGAATTCTTAAAAACTGTATTTTAGTAAAAATGATAGTTTTTAAAAGAATTAAAACAAATGTGTGAAAATTACTGGACTGACTAGATTTTCAGGTTATGTTAGATCTAATCCAAACTTTTTTGGCCTAAATTGGTGAGTTCAAATTTCTTGTGAGGCTGAAATACTCTTAAAATAGTTCCAAGAAGATAAGATGACACCGAGTTAAAATGTTAAAAGTCATACTAGTACACTCTGCAAGGTTCATTTTCTAGAAATTCCAATACTGATTGAAGTAAAGCTGAATTCCAGTTTGTACCCTCACCTGGTTCTGCAGTATGCATTTTGGTGCTAAGTCTTAGGCATCATCCTCACTCCTCAGGGGCAAGATGTTACTTCTTATCCAGCTTGAAAGAGGATTTATTTTATACCTGGTTATATGACTGATGTATGTATGCATGGTGGTGCCTCCTGTTGTCAGCAGTTATTTTCTTTTTCTGGGGTTTTGCTTCATCAGCAATTAATTATTACAGGGTATTAGATTTATTGCATTATTTTTTGGCAATTTTTGTTTGTTTTTTATAGTTACAATGTTGCATATCTTACGTTTTTATTGGTTTCATGTTTGCATACTAATATGATGTTTTCAAAATCTGGAGTGAGTTTTATTGTTTTTACAGTTTTGTATCAGGCCCTTTTCTTTTTTTTTGTCACATTTCATTTATATATTTCTTGGTTTAGTCTGTTGCCTAATCTGCTTTTTGTACTCCTGTATAAACTGTTTCTTCCTGTGATAATCATTTGGCTTTATCGGAATGTCTTGTACTCCTACACTGTGTTGGAGTATTGTCTATTTCTCTATTCTGTTAATATATCTGTAGATGTTCACTTCGATATGGCAATGCTTTTATCATATTTTGCATGTTTTCTCATGATGGTAGTGTCTAATGAGTGAAAAATTACCACAAGAAGATTTTGATTTATATTTTTGGTACTTAGAATATTGTTCAAAGACTAGTTTCTTAATTATGAATTTTGTATATCCAAATTTGTTGGCCAGGACCAATAGACTGTTCTTTTTAAGTGTTTGTACTACTGGAGCATATCTAGAAAGGGCCTTGCCCCTCCAAAAAAAGTGTTTGATTTTTTAAATTTTTGGTAAAAATGCAACTTACATTAGACAAAAAATGCTTTCGTTTTTTCTTTTATTTTTCATTAATTTTGTTCTTATAGATTTCAAAAACTTCCATTTTTCATTGCCCTCCCTCCCTCAAAAATTCGATGTATGCTCCAGTTGTACTACATCGTGCAAATGCTCTTGTTTATGAAGAACCATAGTCCCTATCTTTTATATGCTCATGGACGATTTTGAGGTCTTGGGGATAATTCAGGGAATGAAAATGTGTTGGTTTTCTGAAAACTGAAACAGTATGATAATAATTAAAGAAATACGGGATTACGCCACATAAAACAAATTCTGAAGATGACAATCTGTTTTTTGGCGTAAATGTGACAAGGATGGTAAGTCAGATAATATCCGAAAACTTGAAAATTTTCATCGTTCTGGAGCGGGACTCGAACCCGCTTCTCCCAGAAAACGCCCGGGTATGCTAACCACTACACCACCCAGAACGACCAAGTTTCTGATCAATTTGAATATAACCATCACAGGATTCTCTAGTTGAAGCAACCAGCATTCATGTTTAGCGAATCTGGAGGCTAAGAATCTTATCCCGTGTTTTGCCTGGAGAAGCAGATAAATCATTAAAGAAATACGGGATTACGCCATATAATACAAATCTGAAGATGACAATCCGTTTTTTGGTGTAAATGTGATAAGGATGGTAAGTCAGATAATATCCGAAAACTATCTGATAATATTTCATGATTTGGTTTATGTCTAAGATTAGAGTATTTCATTGTTGTCTTTAAATTCCATTGTTAATTGGATTGTTAGGTGCATATTGGAGAATTTTTTCAACATGAAATAATAATTCTTGGTTATTTGATTTCCATATGATATGTGTGTATTATTGCATCTGCAATAAAGTAGAAGTTTTTCTTTGTGTTGAGTTTTATCTTCTATTTTTTGTGTGATTTTCTCAGCAAAGAGAAGGGAAGAAACAATCCCATTAGAGCTCATATTTTTGTTCATATGTGGTATTGTCTTATCTAAAGTAGTAGTTCTGGTTGATGTATTTCAATGCATTTACTATCTTGTAGGTAACTTGGAAATCTAGCTAGTTCAGCAATTTTTACAAAAATGTTAGTTTTTACATTTTTTAGTCTATCACTTTTGCCAACATGTAGTTTTTGAATGTGTTTGAAAATCTTATTTTAATTTGGGCTTTTTATATTCAGTAATGCACTTCAATATTTTTAGTACACCCTAATGGAACATTTTCAAGGGGGACTCCAAAAGCTTTTTAACGTGATTAAAGTTTTGAATCAAGCCCATAATAGGTGAATACTGGATGTCTTCAGATTGGTCTAATACTTTGAAGTTCATTATAGTTACACATTCATTATTCAAACATTACTTAATATTTTAGTGTTCTCATTCTACAAGCTGTAATTTGATAATTTTTTCCTGCTGAAAAATTTTCATCATATAGCTTTGTATGGTATAGAAAATATATGATATGAAATTATTCTATGTATAGTAATAAGAAGTTTTGTAAAGATTTCATGTAAATGTTTAAATTAATTTTTATTCTTTATACCACTTGAACACAATTGAAAAACTCCATTTTTGAATTGTCATTTTTTGTTGATACTCCATAATAAATATGCAAGCAAGTTACTCGTCAAGCAAAAGCCGACTTTTCTATTGCTGCCTGAGTGATGGAGTGATCAAAGGTGTGGGTGTTGAACCTCAACCTAGACTCAGGATTGAGTCCAGGTTATAGAATGAAGAATGTGTTTGCCATTAGTTGTTTCCTCTCTACCTTCACTGTAATTGGTGGACTTGATTGACCAATGACTGCTTAAATAGTCACATACATACATACATACATACATACATATAACTAAGTTTTTCTGCGAAATTCAGAGGTTAGCTCCTCAAGGAAAGATATCTGCCAGATTAAATTTTAAAAATGATGGAACTAGACTTGACTTACAGGTCATTCATTCTGTGTCAAATCAACCAGGGGTCCAAACCTTGACATTCCAGATTTACTTGATTTTTGGTATATTAGTAGTACCTATAGAACACATGGAAACAGATTTTTAGGATTTTGAAACACTATTTTTTTAATACAAGTTTTTAAAAATTGCAAAAAATGTGAAATTCAGATGTGTTGTGATACATAAAAGCTCCCAGTGATACACAAAATCCGTAACCCTTGGTCATAAAGAAATTACCCCGAAAGCTTATTTTAAAAGGCTTTAATTTGTTATATATAAATGTTTGACCAATTTTCAAAATTTTGATTTTTGAAAATCTCAATAACACTTTTTTTTTTTTCAAAAAACCCGTTGAAGTGAGACATTTCATGAGTTTATTCACAAAATTTCAGAATGGGATGAAAATGGGATCATATTTTAAAATAAGTGCTATATATTAGATTATAGTGATATACACCTTGGAAGAATGAAATGCGCAACATTTTATTTCTTCTCGGACTTATAATTACGTAACATCTGTTTTACATGCTCATTTCCTAGATTTCACTCGTTCTACTCCTAGTTAAAAAAAAATTTACAGAATTAAATGTTACACCTTACATGAATCCCAACTTAAACTAATGAAAATGACAACAAAATTAATTGATTACTTTGTAATCTTAAAAACCGATATTCACTTACCGACCAAACTGAATCATGAATTCTTAAGTGTAAAATATTTCCTTGAGCATAAGAGAGCAAGTTTTTATATACTTTTTTGGCATTTTTGAAAAACTATTGGAAGATTTTATTTACGGGTCATCATCCCATGTCAAATCCCCCAGCATTTTCACAAGATGTCACCCACCCATCTCAGATTTTTGTGAAAATTTGTACAAAGTATTGTACTGGTGAGATATAACACCTGTTAAAATTTTAGGTTAGTCGGTGCGGTAGATCTTGAGTAATGCCACTTTAAAAATTGGGTAGCTCTGCCTTTAAAGTTTTCACGCTATGAGTTTTCACAACTACACTGTTGGACAAAAAAAAATTCATAACTTCACAACTGTTGCAGCCACATAATTTTTTTTTTAAATAATCTGCTTGAACCATACGTTTGGAAACGACTTGTTTCTGCACATTTTTTAGAATTAAAAAAACCTTTTTTAAAAATTTAATGACAAAAGACATGGAAAAATTAGGCCACATTTTTATTTAAAAAAAAAACAATTTTTTTCAAAATGAGCTCCCACTTCAAGTTTAAAAAAATACTGTGGGGAATTCGCAATTTTGGCGAGAAAAAATAAAAATAAAAAATGGTGTGTTTTTTATGTATAAAACATTCTGACATATTACCCAATATTTTCATTAAGTGGTTGCTTGACCATTTTATACACCCATACCTGTCAACCTCTTGAGGTGATAACCTGTACATTGGACCAATAAAAACCTTACAAAGACTAAATAACCCTTACACACAAAATTTATTACACAAATTTTACAAGCTCAACAGTTTTATAACACCAACTGATGTACGTGTATTAATTTTTGCATATTTAAGCAATTTAATCTTAGTGTGTTGTATTATATTCAACACATGTATGTTTTGCTCTTTTTCAAAATGTAATCAGTGGGTTTAAAGCCAATGAAACAAGTGTCGATGTTTATTTTACAATGTAAAAAAGATGTCAGTGTATCTGCATTCAGGGACTTCCTACAGCCTGTATGGATTTTCTTCATCATGGAGAAAAATCTTTTACAGCCAGCATTATTGTGAGGCAAAGTAAGTAGTCACTGAATACTCACTTAAGATTTGGGAAGCAGATGCCACCAGTACTTGTTCTCAGGCTTATAATATCTAGCTAGTAGCTACAAAAGCTCTTTTTCTGGCCACTGTCTATAAGTACAGGCACACAGTCATCAGAGATCATATAATAATTACTAAACTCATCCTTTAGAGCTTCCTGATCAAAGTGTGGAGCAAAGGTGTCTACTAATCTAGAAAGATGTGTGTACTTCAGGCTGTTTTTGAGGGTTGGGTCAAGTACTTCAGGTCTTTCAGCACCTGATTTTCAAATGGAAATTTATCCACCATCTTTCTCACTACTGCATACCTGCCAACCTGAGAAAATTCTAATGTGTAAAATTGCGCACGAATGATATTTCTAATGATTTTTTTTTAAACTATGCACAAACAACATTTATAATGATTTTTTTTAACTATGCGCAAACAACATTTATAATGAATTTAGCAATGTACAAGTAAAAATAAATGCAAATATTTGTACATTTTATAATTTTTAGATGTTTGTAATATAAACAAATTATATCACATTTTGATACCATACTCAAAGTTTTCCGTCGTCCGTAGCGGACCGACGATTTCCATAGCATGCTTGATGTTTTCCGTCGTCTGTAGCAGACCGACGATTTCCATAGCATACTCGACGTTTTCCGTCGTCTGTGCGGACCTATGATTATCACAGCATGCTTGATGTTTTCTTTCGTCTGCAGTGGACCGACGATTTCCATAGTATACTCGATGTTTTCCGTCGTCCATAGCGGACCTATGATTATCATAGCATACTCAATGTTTTCTGTCGTCCATAGCGGACCGACGATTTCCATAGCGTACTCGATGTTTTCCATCGTCCGTAGAGGACCGACTATTTCCTTAGTAACTACGTAAAATCCGCAGAGTTGGAGTCTCTGAATCTTTCTTCCACCGCATAATTGTTATTTAGTGTCGAGCATAACAGTGTGCACGGAGAATTTACTGTGCCGAAGTCCCGACGATGACGACAGTTCACGAATATTCTGGCGCACAAAGGCACAAAATTCCCATCTCTGTTATATATTTTATTTATAGGGATATTTTTAACAAAAAATACAGAAAATTTTAAAAATCCGGAAGAAAAGTTCTTCCGGCCGGAAAACCAGAAGACCGTATAAAAAAACAGAAGACTTCCACAAATTCCGGAAGAGTTGGCAGGTATGATTTAACTGAAACATTAACAAATAGTTCTCAAGGAAGTTTAAAAAAAAAATGGTTTTTAAATATACGGAAATGCGTAAAACAGAGCGATCTATGCGTAAAATCGTAAAGAAGTGTTAAAATGTGTAAATTTTACGTGTAAAAGTTGGCAGGTATGCTACTGCTACATAAGGCAGGTATGCTACTGCTACATAAAAGTTTCTCACATCTGCAAAAAATAACTTTTTATCTGCACCATTAAGTTCTATTTCTTCCATTAATGTCCTGTTGGAGAGGCTTACTGCTAGTGTGATGTCATCGTGCTGTACCTCGCGATTATTAAATTTGATTGGCCTTAAATCAGCCGCTTGTTTTGATTATGGAATATAATTATGTTAAGAGATTTATGGAATAAAATTTTATTTAAAAATACAGGACAAAGGAACATTGCTAGAAAAAAAACTGATTAAGAGGAAAAAACTTTCACTCCGTCTTACTTCCATTTTCAGGACATTTTTCTTCATTTTTGATCTTATATATTAAATGATGTTTAAACAATAATACAATGCAGGGAAAAGACAGAAAAAAAAATACGAATTCGGAAGAACTCTTCGCTGCTTTTAGCTTCCTTTATCGAAATGTTTTTGTGCTTCTAATTTACGATTATGGGATAAATTTCTGTTCCGTTCAACTTTCGTCTTTGGAAAATTTTCCTCCGTTTTCAGTCTTAAATATAAACATTTATGTAACAAAATTATACTTAACCATACGGGACAGAAGAAATATTGCGGAAAAGGAATGTAAGATTACGAGGCTGCGTCCAACTTCCGTTTTCAGACTGAAACACAATGGAATAAAATTATATTTAGCAATATCAGAAAAGGAAACATCGCGAGAAAAAAGGGGGGAAAAAAAAAAACATTATGGGAGAAGAAATCTTCACTTCGTTTCCGGAAAGTTTTGAAGACTGAATTTTGTCCGAAGACGAAAAACTTGCACCCATGATCGGAAGTCCGCAAGAGGAGCTTCAGTTGGGTTCTGAAGATATCATTTTTGTCTGCAGAACCAAAATAAAATCTGCGACGTACATCGCCCGTTGCCGTGATTCTACTACGGTTATGCGAGCCATGAAATGAACATAAAACGTTTGGTATTATATCCGCAAAAAGTTTTAGAATAGGGCCAGTTAATGTAAATAATTAACAAAAAAGCTTTTCAGAGATTAAAAACAAACCGTACAAAACGTTTGTACGGCCGTACACGAACGAAAATGTAAAAAAACGTACAAAGTACGGGCAAACCGTACAGGTTGACAGGTATGTACCCCCCCCCCCCACACCCCCATAGTTTAACCCTATTGGTGAGTAGCTCAAAACAATTTTTATTTTATTTTTATGTGCCACCATCTTGGATATATGTTCATTTTTCATTTCTTTGGCAGGCCAAAATAGGGCCTCATAATGGTTTTGAAAAAAGGCAATATTTTGCATTCCTCTTATTGTAGATCAAAAGTTTTAGTTTCCACTACCTTAAAGAAGACAGACATTTTCGACTTACAGAAAAGGTATAGAAATGACAGAATTTTTTTTTTTTTAATCTTGCTTTTAAAATGGCGTTGAAATCTGCAATACTAACAAGCATAAATCACCATTTTTTATGAACTGTTTTGGTGACTGGGAGTTGGAACCCCAAGTTGGGAATTTTTGTGTAATAACTATGGCTAGTAGTTTTCAGCTATGGATAACTTAAGTCTGGGAGAACGTTTCAGATCATCAGCAAATAAAATAATTTATTTTGGATCTTCAGATTTTTTCGTAAGTACATAAACTCAACAAGGAGAAATATTCTATTTTCATATTAAATGTGCAATCAAGTAAAAATAATTTAACCTGTTGAATGTAAAGTTGTAATAAGATACAGGGATTTTCTTAAGTTAGTTTTTCATCCAGTGCATGTAAAGACTGGTAAGAAAATGAAAAAAAAAAAAAAAAGTCCAATCTAAATTTGTTTTGTATCAATAATGAAATGCTTGCCACAAGTACTAATGAATGCTGAGCCCCCCCCCCCCCCTTCCCCATCATTCCTTCTTACAGCACTTCAAAATAAAGCCTAAAATTTCTAGTCATTGTGGATGTATCTACTTCAGTTTAGGAAAAAGGTTTTGCATTACCACAGACTGAGAAATATTGAGTATTTCGCTGGTGGTTGCTCTGCACAATATAAAAACTGTAAGAATTTTCTGAACTTGCATGAACAGGATTTTTTAGATTGGTAAGGAAGTGGTCATTTTTTGTAACAAGCCATGGCAAGTCACCATGTGATGGTATTGGTGCAGATTGTAAAAAGGCTAACAACAATAGCCAGTTTGCAGTAACCTTAAGTTCAACAAGTAACATCTGCTGCAACAATTTATAACTTCTACAAAGATAATATAAAACAAATTAAATTTTTCTTTGTGTGTGCAGAAGAGATGAATAAAGTGTGTAATCAGCTTAGTCCTCGTTTTGAGAAAGCAAAAGCTCTTCCTGGTACACGCACAATGCATCACTTTACACCATTACCCAATTTCAGAATTGGTGCTAAGAGATTAAGTTCTGATAAATATTACAATATTATTTCCAAAATCAGTGTAACTAATTTTCAAGATGAGTTACAGTTACATGCTAACTGCTGCATAGCATGTGTATATGATTCCTGTTGGTATGGGAGATTTGTTGAAAAGATTAACTATGATGAAGGTGGTGTGACTGTTGAATTCATGCACCCACATGGTCTTTTTCCATCTTTTTATTGGCCTAATAATGATTGTGAACTACCTCTGACACATATTAGGTGTAACTTATTTCTCGGCCACAAGCACAACACGTTGACAGCAAATTATAGCAAATCGAATACATACCTAATCAGGAAAATAATCCCTGTTGTGTTGCATACATTTGAGCCATCAGTCAGGGAGCTGCCGATTGCCACTGCGGAAAAACGAGGGCTGTTTCGAGTTGAGAAAGTCTTCAATACTTGTGTGGACCTCTTCGACAGAAGTGAAGTGCGTATCACTCAAGTGATGTTGCAGGGAGCGAAAGAAGTGATAATCCGATAGGGCGAAGTCTGGAAAATACACAGGGTGGGACAAAATCTCCCATCCCAGGTCGGCAATCGTGTTAAAAGTCGTTTTCGCGGTGTGAGGACGCACTTTATCCTTAAGCAACAGAACTGACCTTCTGTCTTTGCCAGTTTATGGCCTTTTTGCTTCCATTGCGTCACTCACACAAATGAGTTGCTGACAATAACAATCGGCATTTTTCGTTTTACTAGGTTTGAGCAACTCGTAGTGTATGACACCGCACTGATCCCACCATATGCACAGCAACAACTTCCTGGCATGGATATTCGGTTTGGCGGTACTGGTGGTAGGCTGACCTGGATAAACCCACGATTTGTGCCACTTAAGATTATCATAGAGGATCCACTTTTCATCACATGTCAAAATCTTGTGGAGGAAATCCTTCTTCTTGAATCTGGAGAGCAAGGACACGGCAACATCATAGCACCTAGAGTTGTTCGCAGCTGTTAGTTGGTGGGACACCCAACGGCCCTCCTTGTGCTTTGGAATGGCTTGCCGTTTTACTCCGAGTTCCTGGGTGAGCTCTGACTTTGTGCGACAGGAATCAGCGTCCAACAGTTGTTCCACTTCCTCATCGTCAAATTTCTGTGGCTGTCTCGGACGTCCTGCATGATGGAGATCGAAATTTCCCTGCTTAAACCGCTGGAACCACTTCTTACATGTACTGTAGGACACAGCAGCCTCACCCAAAGCAGCACAGATAATTTGCTGGGCTTCCGTGGCAGTTTTTTTCAGCTGAAACACGAACAGGAGGCAGTGCCTCAAAGTTGCTTTTCGAACAACATTGCTTTTACCGTCAACTTTTGTCCCTTTTGTCACTACAGCTATGAGCGGTTACAGTTGCCTGGAAAGCTGTTGGATGGCACTGCAATCAGCCATCATCACACACAGCTATTTGCATTTGCTGACACACTATGATCGCTTGTGGTTAGGGGCTGAGAATTAAGTTGCACGCCTATTATACGAAAAACGGAAGAGGATCGGAGCAAAATATAATATCAGGCTTGCTCCAAATCTAAATAACAAATTAAATAAATTCCTGCCAGCTTTAAAGCAGAAAGAAGTGGATATCCAATTGCAAGAAGGAGTAATATATTGCTTTGACTGTAACTGCGGACTCAGCTTTATAGGAGAAACGGGGAGAAGTATTAAAGTCCGAATGAAAGAACACCAAGCAGCTATTAGGAACATTAGTTACAAAACAGGGCTAGACAGACATATACAAGCAAGCGGACACTCCATAAATTAGGACTCAGTAAGAATAATCGCCCACCAGTCAAACTTAGTAAAGATGAAACTAGAAGAAGGGATCGAAATAGCAAGAAGTACCACAGTTGTTAACGATAATTGCGGTTGGACACTTCCAAGTGAGTGGCAGCAACTACTCCAGCGACGTAGTCCTGATGAAGAACTAGGCTTTAGTTCGAAAGTTTGACCAACTTTTTTGAATAATAACCTCTTATAAGACCCGTAAAAAAGTTAATTCCACAGTATAATATATTATGTTTGGTTGAGGTAAATACTGCAACAGGAAGAACATACAGCCTATCCAAACAGGCTGAAGACCTGGTTCAGTCAAAGTTTTTTTTTCATATGAAAATTAGTAATTGTGTTTAGTTTTAATTCAAACTGGCAGAGAAAAGAATTTCATTTATCTCTTATGTAACCAAGGAAAAGTTAATTTATAAATCATACATAAATGTATCATTCTGCATTCAATGTCAAAATAATTCATAAAATGGTTTGTTGCATTAGTTTATATTTTTATTAAAATTAGTAAGAAATTTAGAGACTTCTAATCTTTGCAGTTGCTTGTAATCTTAAAAAAACAACAACAAAAAAACCCAGCTTGGGATAGCATAGGTGGCCCTGTCAGTCGCAATTTTCGCAATTGGCGATTATTTTTCAGCACAGCAACTATAAAAAAACTTTGGTGATTGTAAGCACAGCTTTGCAGGCTTGCATTTTGATCAGTTACAAATTGAAATTGGTCAAAATATTAAATTCAACAGTAACAAATATAGTGAGTTGCAAGCGCACTCACAGAAGTATGGCTATACATCTAGACAAGTGTTGCTGCTAAAGTTTGTGAATCGCAAACTGTATAATATGCTCTGGTAAGGTTTTGTTTAGTTTTTTTTATTTACTTTATGTATAAATTGTACATATAGTATTTGGTAGTTAAAGGTGTTTAAAACATAATTCCATAAGACTTAAAAAATATTTTGAAAACAGAAATAAGCATAAATATTCATCTGTGTCTGTGCATTTCCGAGTGCTAAAATGTTACCATTTATTCACAAATATTTTGCAGCCTGTAACTTCTAAACCAGTTTGAACCATAAAATGAAACTCACGGGTTTTGTTGAGTACCAGTAGGGGTATCCTTGGTGGAAAAAGAAAATATATAGTCCTTTTGAGATCTGCAAAAGTTGAAAATTTTGCATCTTTAAGGGAAGGGGAAGGGGGGGACTCAGACTTAAGTTCTCCATAGCTGAAATCTCTACTAGCCATAGTTATTACATGAAAATTCCCATCCTGGGGTTCCAACTCCCAGTCACCTTAACAGTCCATCAAAAATGGTGATTTATGCGTGCAAGTATTGCAGATTTCAACGCCATTTTAAGCAAGGTTAAAAAAATATTTTCTATCATTTCTATACATTTTCTGTAAGCCTAAAATGTACTCTTTAAAGTAGGGAAAACCAAAACTTTTGATCTACAATAAGAGGAAAGTAATTGCCTTTTTTCAAAACCATTGTGAGGCCCTATTTTGGCATGCCACAGAGAAGAAAAATGAACCTTTATTCAAGATGGTGGCACATAAAAATAAAATAAAATAATATTTTGTGCTACTCACCAATAGGGTTAAATTATGGGGGGGGGGGGGGTATGTAAAATGGCCAAGCAACCACTTAATTAAAAAATTGGGTAATATCATGACGGAATGTTCCATATATAAAACACACCATTTCTTATTTTATTTTTTTCCTCGCCAAAATTGCAAATTGCCCAAAGTGTTTTTTTCTCCTGCTGAAAGGTTATGTTATGATACACACATGAAAATATTTTTAGCAAATTTGAAGTGGGGGCTCATTTTGAAACAAATTGTCTTGTTTACTAAAAATTTGACCTCAGTTTTCCATGTCTTTTATCATTAAATTAAAAAAAAAAAAGTGTTCTTTTAATTCAAAAAATGTGCAGATATAAGTTATCAAATGTATGGATCATGCAGATCATTTAAAAAAGTTATGTAGCTGCAACAGTTAGTTGTGAAGTTATGAATTTTTTTGTCCTACAGTGTAGTTGTGAAAACTCATAGCACGGAAACTTTGAAGGCAGAGCTACCCAATTTTTTAAGTGGCATTACTGAAGATCTACTGGACTGACTGATCTAAAATTTTAACTGGTTTCATATCTCACCAGTACAATACTTTGTGCCAATTTTCACAAAAATCTGAGATAGGTGGGCGACATGCCCTGGGTGATCTGACATGGAATGACCCTTACTCTTTTACTTTTTTTTTTTAAACAAAAAAAAGTAAAGTAAATAAAAAAAAAATTACATATATTTACAAAAGTCTTGGTTTTGTACAAAGGAGTAGGAAATTCACTTCACTAGTTTTTTAGTCTTTGTGACAAAAGAATTGAATACCTTGAAGGGTTACTTTTTCTTAATGTGTAAACACATCATGTTGGAGTAACAGAGTTAACTGGAGTTGGCACAGTATGAACCTGTATATCTTGGAAACCTGGACCATCAGAGAAGATAAGTGGTGGTGTAAATATTAAAATTGGTGATTTTTTCGAGTAGCCATTGGCCAGTGGGTGGACAAAATCTAGTGGCCACTTTCTTTACGGCTATTTCATGTTGTATACACATTTTATCACGGCACTGTATACCTTTCATTTATTTAGACATAGTTAAATTTAAGCTTAGTAGTTTCAAGGTCCCACTGTCTATTGTCCAGTGCAACTAAATGAATAAATATAATCTTAAAAGTTATATTTTTCTTCAACTACATCAACCAAATTTTTTAGACAGTTTTTATTGGAAAGATAATTTAATCATTTTTATTTGGTCTCTCGCTATGTTCACATAAAATCTCTCAATCTCTCCACTATAAATTGATGGCAGTGGATGGGTCAAAATTTTCAAGCAGTACTTACTTTTGCTTACTTTATTTAATTTGCTGTATTTTCTAAAGTCATTCTTTGCATGAGCATTGTCTTGTCATCAAGAACATTCCTGACAATGCTTGCATTCTCTTAACTTATTGCTTGGCATAACAGTCAGCAGTATTGAGTATTTCAACAATTTGTGCTATGACCTTCATATGTACTAAAAATTGCTTGCTTTTAGTTTCTCTAGCAGTTTTTAGTGAGTTATTGATGGTCAAAAATGTTCAGACATTATGTTTCAAAGCTGCTTCCATCTGCAAAATTTTTCTTTTCATTCCATTTATTTTTGGTTAGGTTCTTCTTGATGTCAAAATGAAAACTGGCTGTATAGCTTTCAAAAATGAATTTCATATCTTATAGCAGAATCATTTTGTGGTACAGTTGAGATTGGGAGAAATGTGATGCCAACCTGGTCACTTTATTTTACAGACTCGCAATGATTCCTGACCACTAACAAAAAATATTCAGTAATTTCCGGGGTTGTTCAAATAAATATTACATTAAACACATTTATAAACCTTCACAGGTGTTGATAAAATATTCATGATGAAATAAGAACACTTGCAGAATATCCTGATTCCACCAGATTCTGTCCGGTTTTCAAACCCAGTGTTAAAGCTTTTTTTTTTTTTTCAGATAACGTTTAGTTTTGGTAGAATTTTAATGATTTGTCAATTTTTCTGTTTGCCCACCACAGACCTTCCAAATACTACGAATTCTCCATAGTCTCTATGGATATTGTCGATCACTGCGAAGTATGGGAAACGTCGAATATACTACGGAAATAAAAAATCTGTTTTTTCTTGGAATTACTTCAGAAAATGTTGTTTTGGTAGAATTTTAATGATTTGTCATTTTTTTCTGTTTGTCCACCTCAGACCTTCCAAATGCTACGAATTCTCCATAGTCACTTCCAAAATCGTCGATCGCTGCGGAATACGGCAAGCATTGAATATGCTACGAAAATAAAAAATCTGGTTGTCAGTTTTTCCTGTTTGCCCGCCTCAGATCTTCCAAATGCTATGAATTCTCCATAATCACTACAGAAATCGCCGATCGCCATGGAATACTGGAAACATCAAATATACTACGGAAATAAAATAAAATCTATGAAATATTATTATTCAATCATTTGGTCAAAGTTTATTTTCATGTTTTCAAAATTCTAACATTTATCAAACATTTTTGGGACTGTTTATTGGATGTTTTTAATGTCGCGACATTTGTTCGATATAATTTGAGCATCTTCATGCCTTTCGTCTCCTGAAAATGATTGTTTTAGCACAGATGAAAATGTTCCGTAGTTTTCTAAATTTTGAATTTTTCTTACCCCAAGATGCACTTTCTTTTCACTTTCTGGTTATATTCTTATGTTATATTTTTTCTGATTATGTTTCTCGTTTTTAATAGCTTCAGTAAAAGTGAAAAAGAACAACTTCGTATTTTAAAAGTTTTTTCTAGTGAAACACAGTTTTTGTTATTTCTAACAGCCTGTTCTTCAAAACCAATCAATACGGAAAGTGTTTTTCTTTTCTGCTTTTTTAAAGCTAAATTAAATTTCAAAATCGGTACTTATTCCGCCCGTGATGGAATTTCTGTGACCAGTAAAATGACTATCACGGCAGAGTGAACAATACAGTACTGATTTTTTCTATATAATTTTGCTGAAAAACTCGTGTTTACCCATTCCTTAGTAACATTTTACTGTATTAAGGGGCAGACAAGTTTTTTTTTTTTTTATGACCAACTTCACACGTGCAAAGGAAACGCAACCCTGCGTGGAATGAAACACGGCGCGCGGCGGAAAGTGGAGTCCCGACTTTCTATCTTTGATTTCTTTTTGCAAACAAAAGGGAAAATACTTGCCCAATTTGTTCGATGATAAGCAAGAAGTGCCTGAGCAATAGAAAATGGTGCATTTTCAGAGAAACCAATTTTTAAAAAACGAGCTGCTGAAGACCAGTTGTGATGCCACAGTTCCATCTAAAGCCACAGGTGTCTATTCCTGATATAGTTACTTTGTTCACCAACTTAAGTGGAAAAACAAACAGCCGCCCCCGTTCTTGAAGAGTGAATCTATAAATAGATCATACCCACTTATGTGCGGAGGAAAGGGCTGTTCTTAACGATGCGCGAGTTGGATGATTTAAAAATGCAAATTAATTCTTTAGCAATGAAAAACGGCAAATTTTCGAGATTGGCGACTAAAGTTACATTTTTTACTGGACATTTTATTTTATCCAGTCGCTAAGTGGCGACCGCTAATTTTAATCTTTATGGTGGTGGTCCTTTCAGGTGGAGAAAGCTAACTTTCCATTTGGCAACCATATCATGTTGGACAAGAACACATGCCTGCCACCATGCTGCATGATATTCAGCAACAATGTGACCAGAAGATAGATTAGGAGCTGAAATAGAGCTTACAATGGAAACACTTTCAGATACAGCATGGATTGTTTCATTGTAACTGAATTAATAAAGCTTGGTGACGACATCATATTATGACTTTAGCGTGACACAGTGAATCTTCTGTGTCCCTGAAACTGCCGTTGCACTTTGAAGTCTGGCAAGTAATTCTCTTTCACTAAAGTTGTAATCATCACATGTTGAGTATTCAAAGTGAATGCCATGAATATAAAAAAATAAATAAAAATGGCGGGTTTGGAATAGTATCTGCTTAAATTTTTCTACCACTTCCACGTCTAAAAAGTCTGAGAACCAAAAAAATTCGAAAGGGTAGCCACAGGAGCGGTGAGGCTTAGGTATCGAGCTAGTTGCTCTAGTGCAACCCTGTTTCGAATCTCGGCTGAGGCATGTGTGGTCATGGTGTGCTTCAAGAACTCAAAAAGTCCTTGGGTGTCATGATCTGATTATTGTAGGGTCATAAATACCCATTGTTTAAAAGTAAATTGATCAACTAACTCATCCTTAAACTTTAGAATCAAAGCATTTTTAAACAAATCAACTCGAGCATTCCTTACATTCCTTCATATGGCATTCTGGATGGAATGAAACACATGGTATAAGCATCAGTTGTTGCCAGATTTCAAAATAGCTTTCCAAATGATAGGGATGTGAAAAGTTGCATCTGTATTGCAGGTGTTAGGGGTAAGGTATATTTCAATGCTTTCGCAGTACCAAAGAGCTTACCGATTACTGAACGGAGCGATACGTTTAACAGTTTGCCAATTGGGAATCGCGGATGTATCGCTGATGGTTAAAATTGAATGGGAGGTGGAAGGGTTGCCTTTCTTAACATCAGCGATATGTTCCACCAATCGCCGGTTGATGCCGTGGTAAGTACTACCAATATAGCTTAATATGCTTACTAAATTCTTTATTCAGCCCAAGTGGTGGGAATGAATGGTAGAGGAAGGCCAAAGAAATCATGGAAAGACCAGATTTACGAATATCTGCATGAGAAAAAGATGAGTATGAAAGTCCTATAACACATCCACAGGCGTTACCCTCTATGTTCGTAGTATTTACTGCAGCATCAACCAGCGATTAGTGGAACATATCGCTGATGTTAAAAAAGGCAACCCTTCCACCTCCCGTTCAATTTTAACCATCAGCGATACATCCGCGATTCCCAATTGGCAAACTGTTAAACGTATCGCTCCGTTCAGTAATCGGTAAGCTCTTTGGTACTGCGAAAGCATTGAAATATACCTTACCCCTAACACCTGCAATACAGATGCAACTTTTCACATCCCTATCATTTGGAAAGCTATTTTGAAATCTGGCAACAACTGATGCTTATACCATGTGTTTCATTCCATGGCTGATGAAGGTAGAATTCACTACCAAAATGTCCTACCACTTATAATTTTAACATAACTTATGCGTGATATGAGGATTTCAAGAATTAGTCTAATGACCCTTACTGTTGGTGTTTGATCAAATGTCTCCATTTACAGTGATCTCAGCACACAACTCAAGCTCCAGTGATATCCATCACACGTCTCACACGAGACTGTCATATTCGTTATCTTTTCGTCATGTAGATATTCATAAATCTGGTCTTTCCATGATTTCTTTGGATTTCCTCTGCCATTCACTCCCACCACTTGGGCTGAATAAAGTCTTTTCGTAAGCATCTCACCACTCATTCTTTCAACATTGCAAAACTGTCTCAGAATATTTGTCTTCACCTTACTAACAACATTTTGCATCACATTACACATCTGCATTTCTCACATGATCAGAAGATGTCTTGCCACATACCTCCTGTAAGTAATGCATCTATCCTTCCAGCACACAAACGACTCCTATGTCTCTTCTGCAGTACCAAGGTTTCACTGCCATACACCAGAATAGGAACAATTTCACTTTTATACACAGCCATTTGGGACTTGTTTTAAGGGCCCATCATTCCTGTGAAATCTCCTCCTAAAGCAGCTATGACTTTCAAAGATGAATTTGCTCACCTACTAATTTCACCGTCTAATTTATTTTCACTATTAATTATGTTTTTTAAATATATAAATTCATTCACCTGGTCTACCTCTATGCCATTTAGACTTATCTTGCATTCAGTAATAACACTTCCTTGCTCAAAAACTGTAACTTTAGTTTTTCTCTTATTTATCAATTTGAATAGTCACAGTGATTATATCCCAAAACCACAAAAAAAAAAAAAAAGTGGCATACATTTGGTCTAAATAAAAGTTAGTTCATGTTACTTATCAAAGCTGTTTGCAATTTTTTTTTTCATTTTCTTTTAGTTTGCACAACTTGTCTGCAAGATGTTTTTCAAGGAGGAAGCTGATTTTACTTTGTTTGAGTAGTTATAAACCAGAATAGTTATAAATTCTATCCCTTCGTTTCTATTTCTATTGGTTTGCGACTCTGTGCCTTTAGTGATGTTCCATTATTAGAGGATAAATATAATAATATGGACACAAAGCTAATACTGCCTATTGCTGTGATGATAGTGTCTTAATATAAAATCTCCATGTGGCCAAAATGGTATTTTGCATGATATGAACACGTTTTATGTAATTTCTTTCAATTATTGACGGGAATGTTTTCTCGGCAGATTAAAAACTACTTGTGCTATCCTGTTTGCAAAAGAGTAATCACGATCTCCATCAAATTGTCTATCTCTCTATATGCCATTAAGATCTGTTTTATTCATAGTTATGGAGAATCAGTTAATGAGCAACTTTAATGTAGTCAGCACAACTTTTACTAAAATCAATGCATGATAAGTTAGTTAATATTTCCCATATTTAGGATGTGTTTATGGAAATGTTTGGTAAAGCTAATGTGGTAGTACTTTATATTACAAAGGCTTTTGTTAAAGTATGGCATATTAGCATAGGATTGTTAAAAATGTGTAAAAGACTTAAAATCATTAAGAGTTGTAAACTGTTTTATACATTATATACAATTTATAAAATTGTGTGGAAGTGCTTACACACAACCTTGAGTGCATTGTGAACTGTTGTCAACAATTATATATTTATCATTTTTTTTATCATTTATTCATGTAATGTTTTTATTATCAGACAGCTGTTGTCTCAGTTCTGGTGACTAAGTAGTTAGAAGGGCAGAATTCTGGCTGTGGGTTCTGGTGAGTCACAGGTATTGTGATTGTCCTGCGATGCTGTAGGTCTGTCCCTTCCCAGGATCTTGTGCCTTTTAATTAGAATGGGTTGCTCTCCTTATAGTTTTATGTGCTTGTGAGTGTTATCAGCCCCCCCCTTCCAGTTACAAATGAACTGCTGCTATATTGATGATTGTGGAGAGTGTTGTAACTGTTGTTGCACAATTGATTTTATAATGCTTGATATTTCCTTGAAGTCTGGTACAGGGGTACAGATTTTCACCATTCTTGTGTCTTGCTTTTCATCTTTTATATAAGCAACTTCCAAGGTAGAATTGTGTTATGTGTTATGGCATCATTGTAGTTAATGAGTGTTTTAAGTGTATGACTTGATGTACAGAATTCAGTCATTTCTGTAGTCATGAATAGTATTTTTCCATCTCAAGGTAAATTTTTGTTTAGATAACCATAAAAAAGCAAATGGAATTGAAATTTTCAACAAGCAGCTCTATGTGCAAGTTACAAATGAATTTTGCATGCACTGAAACACAGATATAGTTATTAGTATTACCTATAAGCAGGGTCTGATTACTGCACTGGTCCAGGGCCACCTTTTAAATTTTTTTATAAAAATGACCTAAATATCATAATTAATGTTGTCAATTAAATTATGAATTTTACTGTCTGGAGAGGTCCAGGCCCATTTTCTTGATTTCTTGTGAGGGAAGAGCATTTTAGTTGTAGTGAATGTTCTGTATCACAAAATTAATCGGAGTGAAACCTTTTTCATTAGCTTCACCCAGGTTAAACAGTCCTGTATAGTAGGACATTCCACTTCATATGTGTTTCAATTTTTGTGTTCCACTCCCTTCAGAGTATCACAAAATCTTTGATTTGCACTTAATGGATCGAATAATTTAGTTGCCAGAAAAAAACAACAACATGTTTTCACACCTTTTTGAACTTCGTAGGAGGCTGTCTGAGGTTATGGTAATATGCAGTGGTTTTCTCTTAGTCTCATCATGGCAAGTTTACTGCTGATAGACCTAAAATACATGACATTATATTTGTTGCTTTTGTGCAGTAGAAACCCAACTTTCTTCCCACCTCCTGCCTGGGTGTGCCAGAATAAAGAAATAGATTTCCCTGTTCAGTTACAAGTTTTCCCAAATTTGGCAATCTTGTTTCAGAGATACCCTTAACTTTCCTTTGGAACATTCAAGAATCTTGAGCTGGCCACATTGGGTAAAGGCTCTAATATTCCATGTTATCACTATAAAATTGTTCCTTATTTGAAGTTCCTCTCTCAAAGATCTTGCTGCTAAAAGATGGTTGCTATGGTATTTAGTAACAAATTTATCACCACCTCATCTGGTGGTGCAGAGAGATGAAGCTGTCCTAGTTTGACTGGAAAACGAGTTGAAGGCATAGTAGTTCATATTGTTTTCTCAATGACTGTCTAGGGGTTTAGTGATGACAGATGGTGCCATGTACTCTATCTTCAACTGCTAGTATTTAGTTGAACATAGTGGTGTGACCTTTATCCTTAAGTGGAGGCCTTACCAGGAGTTTACATGATTGTCTAGTGGGTCAAATAATGGCAGGTGGTGGCATATACTCTTCTGTCTTCACATGCTAGCATTTAGCTGCATGTGGCAGAACAGCCTTCACTCATTGGGTGGTGGCCTTGCCAGAAATCTGCATTTCAGAAATACTTTGCATATTTGATCCAGTGACATATTCTGTTGATGATGAGGCAGCTTAGCAGGACTTTGGTTGGGAGCAATGGATTAATCAAATGAAATTTGGTGTTAAGGTTCTAATCTAAACACAGGGTTTGCATTGCCCCTGGAATCCTAAAAAAGACTTGGAATTTGATTTCTCCTTTTTCCAGGCTAGGCAAGTCCTTGATTTTTCATGTTTTTGTGAAAGGTCCTGGAGTAGTCTTGGAATTTTTCTTACAATGAAAAAGAAAAAAAAAGTTGGTTGAAATGTCTAGATTGATTGCATCACTTTGTTCTAGCCACCTCTGGCATCTGCTTGCAATGACATCACTTCTTTCCATGGAGTGCAGAGACATGATGCCATCTGATGCTGGAATACAAGATGTTTGAGTGCTATATATCCACCCACCTTGGTTTGTGCATAGCATTTGTGTACAGTTGGAGTCGCAATAATGTGTGGAAACCTTCCCGCCAGTCCTGTTCTTTGTAGCTTTGATGGCTGTTTGTAGCATGATCTTCCCTCACTGAAGGAGATTGATATCTGGTGTTCCTGCCACCAGTATACGTGGGAATAGATGACTATGGAGTACAGAATCTTCACTGCTGTGACAAAATTACTTTGTATCATTATCATAAGTTCCAGATTGCTTTGTATAAATTTTATACAGAGCAGTTTTTGTACGGGGAAATTTTGCCACTTCATTGAAGGTGTAACACACACTCAAGAACACTGTAACAGTGGACCATATAGGACTTCACAAGAATTCGAAATGCATAGTAAATTCACCCCAATTTGCAAAATATAAAATGAAGCTTCAAGTACTTCTAATATTGGATTTTTTTAGTAAAAGTCCGCTATTGAAGGGTTTTTTTTTTTTGACGTGCATTAATGCAATTGAATTTTTGGACTTGCCATTAGATTGGTGAAGTTCCCATTTATACACTTCCAGCACGTGGATCCTGGTTTTTTTGATTTTTTCCCGTATTCCCGTTATGTAGATGCAGCATGGGGTTTTTTCATTCAGTTGCTGATCTGCTTCAGTTATTTCCCATTGGTTTTTAATTGGCCTCGTTACTAAATGATTTTTTTCCTTTGCTGCTTCTACATATACTTCTATACGTTTTTTTACCCAAGTACTTTCGGTAACACTCCGTTACAGTCATCTGGGGGACGTTTGCTCCGACCAGCACGGACCGTGTCAGTAGAGCTTTTGGGTGGTTCTCGCGGGCTGCGTCTGTCAACGTCTATGCCACATCTATATAACGGAAATACGGGAAAAAACCAGGATCCGTGTGCTGGAAGTGTATAAATGGGAACTACACCATAAAATGAAGCACTATGATTCTGTCAAAAATTTATGCTCCTGGAATTTTTTGATGCACTCCTGGAAAAGTCCTTGAATTTTATTTTCTGTAAATGTGTACAACCCTGTAAACAGACTGATGGCTGTCAATGCAGTTATGAATACCTTTCTGCAAATTGCATATTTATAAATCTGCTAGATTCTGTGTACGGTATTTATTTACTGCTTTCTTCACTTTTTTTTTCTATAATAATTTTATTTTTCAGGAAGAAAGCATTGCTCTCTTAGTGAAGTAAAAAGAATTTTTTTAGGTTTTCTAAGACCCACAAGAGCTCACCACTGACCCCAGTTGGAGAGACCAGGAAGATTTCATCTATCTCCATGCCAGATGAAAAATCTTCTGCGTTTGGGATTTGTCTCTGTGAAATCATTTACCACTGGCAAAGAAGTTCGAAATGCTGAAATTCTGTGGTCTTTAAAGTGCGTTAAGTGCCATTTAAACCTGTCCTAAGTATAAAAGCTTCTGTGCAATGGATTTTAATATGCGATCTGCACCTCTTTCTTCATTTTTAATATTACTATATAGATTTTTTAATTGAGAATGATAGGAATAGTTTTATGTTCAAAATTGTCAGAGATAGTGGTAAAACTTCTGGGATTTAATGTGTCGTAATGAAATAGGTCGGCCAGAACTCAAAAATTTTGTTCATTTTAAAGTTTTTATCAAAAGATTTTAAATTCTTATTCATTATACTCCTTTTAATTCTATTTCTTTTTGTGGTATAAGCACATGAGTGTGGAACAATTATAAAATAATAAGGTGTGCACTAAGAGATGTTTACAAAGAAATGGTAAGTAATAGGTATGATCTTCCTGTAAGTTTAAAATGTCTTATAGCATGGACAATTATAGAAGCATTTATATTGATATATAGTGCATTATGTTTTTTCAAACTTTCAAACATGGTCGAAACAGCCCTTTCCCTGTTTCATGGGAGTGCTGATGTAGAATGTGGTACTATGATGTAGGTTGTGATGGGCACAGAGAGATTTTCACATTCACATCCCAGCATTTAGGTATCAGAACAGTAAAAGTATCAAGCTCTGTGGTGGTAAGCCACAAAGTTTCCTCCATTGCAAAAAATTGTGTGACGAGATGAAAAATGCAAGAAAGGATTATGGCAAATACTTGAGTTAAGGCAATGCCAAAGAAAGTGCTGCTGCTTTATTAAAACTTAGCTATGATGATCTCAACAAAATTGCAATAAAGCAAGCTCTTAAAGAACATGTTCCAATAAGCAAATTGGCCATTGAGAAGCTAGATGATATGGACAACACAATTCATAAAGAAGTAAACATGGCAGATCTTTTAATGAAAAAGCCATGGATAAATTATCTTCTGCAGTAACCAAAAAAAGGTGTAACCAAGATTGATGTTTTCCAAGCCATTCTTGAAACTGCTCATGCCGCCCCGGTGGCGCAGTGGTCTAAGGCGCTGGCCTCTGATCATTCGTCCGTAAGGGGTTCCGGGTTCGAATCCCGGTCAGGCATGGATGTTATGTTTGTCTTACGGAACTGGCTCTCTCCCTTCCCTGGAACCAGTGACCCTAAATTAGGGACGGGCAACTGCTTATAGCCCATTGAGTTGCTCACGGTGGTCGTTAAACCCCCAATCAAAAAAAAAAAAAAAAAAAAAAAAGAAACTGCTCACTCAAAATATAGAAAGTTGTGGTAACTTCAATTAAAATTCTATAAAACAGTTTGCATAGTCCAATAAAAGGCAACAATCAAAAGCCTGAAGTGTTGATTGGAATAAGATCTATCTCTCCAGTTCTGTATGACTACAACACATACTGTGAAATACATGAAGTGTTGAATGTGATAAGATCTATCTGCTAAGTTTTGTATGTCTGCAATATTTGTTTAGTATTTTCATGGTTATAATCTGCAAAATACCCTTTCAATTTGTTTGCTGGTTTGTAATTTATGAAAAGTGATAAAATGTAAAAACTGTGCAAAAAGTAGGAGTTCCAAATTACTTCAAAATGTTTACAAGTGAATGTGTATAACTTAGCTGATGCAGCTTTTGTTAAAATAATTTTTAGATATATTAATTTCAAATGTGCACTTGTGGGCAATGTAATTTTTGTTTTTTAAATTTGATATGTTATACTCACTCACAATTTCCTCTCCAAATGGAGGTGGACTGATGTCCATCACGCAGCTCATGCAAGACCCTTTGTACTTCACTCTCATTTTCTTTTTCTCATAAAGGAATTCCTGAATCTGGTTCTCCCATGGATTCCTTGACCTTCCTGTATCTTTCATTCCTGTCTTAGTAAGCATTCCACTACACGTTCTTTTAACATGGCCAAACTACTTCAGAATATTTGTCACTACTTTACTAAACATTTTGCTTCACATTACTCATCTGCAACACATCTTCCCTTACGTGAACAGTGCGTTCCTTTCCCAATTCCCATGTAAGTAGCGCATCTCTTCAGCATACAAACAACTCCTGTCTTGACGATGATGGGCAAAACACGTAACAATATTAACAAATAAAGGTAACTTGATCACGCTAGTTACGTTAAATGAAAACTTTTACAAAAAGTTTGTAAGTTGGAAGCTTTCGACCTTACCTTAGGTCTTCATCACCCCAATGGAGGACTAAGATTGTTGCCAGATTCTACATTTGAATTTTTCCTATTTTTGTTGCCAAAACTTAGAATTGATCTCCTGATCATCGGAATGTCGAGAAGAGATTCGGAATTGCAAGTCATTGAGTTGAAAATAATTTCCAGGCTTTCACAGTAACGGAGGGCAAAACGATTGTCAAAAGAAGCAATTCGTTTTGCTTCGTTCCAGTGGGGAACTGCAGAAGTGTCTTCCATTGTCAAAATAGACAAGGCAGTATTAGGATTGGCTTTCGAAACATCTTTTTTATGTTCTAAAATTCTATGGTTAATGCTCCTGTATGTGCTTCCAATGTATAAGTTATCCCCAGTAGAAGAACAGATAGGAATGCAGTAAACTCTTGGGAGGTTCAGGCTGTCAACTTTGTCCCCATCCCTTTGTAGAAGTTTCAAGATGTTTGGGGTGGATTTAATGGCAAGATGGTAACCAAAACTTCTAAAAAGAATCTGTAACTTATAAGCATAGGAAGGATGGTAAGGAACAGAACCACAGAATTTCAGGTCTTCTTTCTTATGAAGGAGGAGGCATTCGATTTTCAAATGGTTTTCATATTTCTTTATGAGGGAGTTGACTGTAAGAGCAGGGAAAGCTATGGGAGAGGGCTATTGTAGAAATTTTGGAGAGTTCTTCTTGAAGAGAGAGTTGGTTGTTGCAAATGATATGAGCCCTGTGGATGTAGGACTTCAATGCTGCAAGCTTGTAGAGATGCAGGGTGAAAGATTTGTAGGGAATGATGTTAGTGGCCGCAGAAGGTTTACGATAGACGGAACGAGTAATGGAGAGATCAGCGTTTCTGCAGATAGATACATCCAGGAGATCAATTTTGTGGTTTACTTCCTTAGATATAGTGAGATTAATGGAAGGAAATTTTTCCGTAATGGAGTTGATCAGTGTCTGTAGTTCAGACTCTGAATGTGGCCAGCTAATGAAAATGTCGTCTACATATCTTAACCATAGGGAAGGTTGAAAAGGGTGTTGAGTAATGATGGAAACTTCAAGATGTTGCATGTAGATTTCTGCAAGCAGAGGGGAAAGAGGTGAGCTCATCGGGAGACCAGATTGTTGCCTATACACAATTTTGTTGAAAACAAAACAACTGTGTTGATGAATAGTGTGGAAACAATCATAAAGATCTTTGATAAGAGTACTGGAGGGTTCAAAATGAAGAATCAATTTCTTCATGAGGAGCATGTAGGAATCAAAATATGGTACAGAGGGAAACAAAGATTCTACATCAAGAGTATACAGATTAACACTAGGAGAAAAGGAATTAGGAAGTTTGTGGATGAAGTTTGAAGTAGAGACAACAGTATGAGGATGGTTGGCTGCCAGGGATTTGCATTTGAGGACCAATCTCTTTTCAAGGTTTACTGCTGGAGAAAAAGAATATTCCACTAAAGGCCTGATGGGGTTACCAGCTTTATGCAGTTTCACTTGCAGGAAAAGCCTGGGTGTTCTAAAGTAAGGAGGGGGTGATACATCACCAAGGAAGGATTGAAGAGTTTCTTTCTTAGCTAATCTGTCAACTGAGTTTTTGAGTGAGTTGGTGGTGTCTGACTGCAAAGGAATGCAGTTAGCAGATGTGAGAAATGAATGCACTTTTGGTGTATTCTTTTACTCCTGTCTTTTCTGCACTCCCCAGGTTTCATTGCCATACATCAGAGTGGGAACAATCATGCTTTCATACACAGTTATTCAGGACCATTTCGAGGACCCTTCATTCCTGTGAAGTCCTTCTAAGCCAGCTATGACTTTCAAAGATGAATTCACTCATCTACTAATTTTGCCACCTAATCTGTTTTCTCTGTCAAACATGCTTCGTAAATATGCAAATACATTCACCTGATCTATCTTTTTACCATTTAGACTGATCTTGCGTTCAGTATTACCAATTCCTTCGTCAAAAACCATAAAGTTTGGTTTTTCCTGTATTTATACTCAGCTTGAATTTCATACAAACTTCATATATCTGAGACAACATATTCTGCAACTCACTATTTCTCTTCACCAACAGGACTATGTCATCTGCATTTACAGATATGTTATCAAGACATAATTTGTTATTGTCTGCTTTGTCATTGTGCATGCATAATGTACATCCATAAATACACTCATCGTCAAAAAAATATTTGCACCCAGAAGAAAGCAACCGACAGGAATGAAACTTGGTGGGTAGATTTGACACTGTGAGACTTGCAAATGATTCAAGTATCACGCTTGGCCGCGCATGTGACGCCAGCAAGGAGAGGTTACAGCGCTATGAACCTCTATGACCATGCTGTTGTGTTGGTTGCATCCTTTGCAAGTGAAGTACGCCTCGAAGAAAAGTTCGAAAACAATTCAAGCAGTTGGAGAAGTTTGAGAGGGGCCACATCGTCTGGCTCCGGGAAGCAGGATGGTCTTATCGTTGTATTGCACGCCATTCTGGTCGTGCGGATATCACCATAGTAGGCTGTTGGCAGCAGTGGATAAAACAAGGCACACAGCAGCAACAAGAAGGGTCTGGGAGACCTAGACAAACCACGAAAAAAGAGGACCGACGGGTTGTTCGACATGCACGGAATGACCCAATAGCCACGATTGCGGATATTCAGTGAGCAGTGGTGCCCTCCATGCATCGTCCGATTAGTACCAGCACCATTGACAGATGGCTGCACGACGTAGGACTACATGCACACAGACCGTTACGATGACTGCCCTTAACATTAACCATTGCATTGTCGCCAAAGACTGCAATGGTGTTGTGCTAGGCTGTCAAGGAGCCACTCAGAATGGCAATGGATGATCTTCAGTGATGGGTCGCGCTTTTGTCTTGGAGGAGACAATCAACGAATCCATGTGTGGAGGCACCTTGGTCAGCACCAAGATGAATGGTTTGTTGTCGTGCGTCACACGTCCAGAAGGCCTGGTGTCATGGTGTGGGGTGCAATTTCCTACGATGCAAGATCACCTTTGGTGTTCATTACAGACACTTTGACAGCCCAACGTTACGTTAATGAGGTCCTGCAACCAGTGTCCCTACCTTTTCTGACTGCTCACTCCTGTGCAATTTTCCAACAGGACAACGCTCGTTCGCATGCAGCTGCTGTCTTGAGAGCTTGTGTTCAACGCTCTGACACTCTGCCTGGCCAGCAGCATCACCAGACCTATCACCGATTGAAAATGTATGGGATGCTATTGGACGAGCTATCCAAACTCCACCCCTACCACACAGTCTGCAGGAATTGCATGAGAAGATTCAAGCTGCATGGGATGGCTTATCGCAGGACACCATTAGGAACCTGTATAACTCCATGCCGAGACATCTGGCATGCTGTGTGAGTAAACTTGGCAGCCCGACGCCATACTAAGAGACACTACTTATTGGCATGTAGCTCAATAAATATTGCCCATATCAGTCTCAATGTTTAATCATTTATTGTTCCTGGTAACCTTTACCTTCCTCCTGAATAGCATTGTAATCAGACATGTCCTCCTGGGTGCAACTATTTTTTTGACGATGAGTGTATATTAAACATCCATTGCGACATTACACAACCTTGTGTGACTCCTATACCAACAAAAAGCTATTTCAATAAAATACCATTCACTTGTAAATGCTCTCTGTTGCCAGCATACAGAGCTGTCACACTTTAAAGCAGATTCTCAATTATATACCATAGTTGTTATTCAAGACCTTCCACAAGAGTATTCTGTGTCATCATCATCATTGTCAACCATAATCAATCCACTGCTCACTGGACGAAGGTCTCCCCAAGTTTCTCCCACAACGGTTTGTCTTGTGCCAGTCTCCTCCATGTTACTCCTGCATACTTTCGAATTTCATCCACCCTTTTCACATGTGATCTTCTTCTGGATCTTTTCTTGCCCCTTGGAATCCAGTCTTAAAATTTCTTAGCTGCCCATCGATGGTCTGTCCTTCTGGCAATATGTCCAGCGCATTTCCATTTCAGGGATTTTACTCTGATCATGATGTCTTCCACTCTTGTCATTTTTCTGATCTACGAGTTCCTCTTCTTATCTCTCCTGATTACACCAAGCATGCTTCTTTGAGTTGTCTGCAGTCTTTGTATGTCTCTTTTAGTTAAGGTCCATGTCTCTGATCAATGCATTATTCCAGTGCTTACATATGGTGCAAACACTTTTTTTCAAAGACATAATGGCATATTGCTCTTGAAAATTATATATTTCTTCCAAAAGCTCTCCAGGCAAGTTTTATACGCCGATTAATTTCTTCATCAATGTGACCCTCACTTGATATCTGCTGTCCAAGATAAATGTAGGTATTGGTTATCTCTAACTTTTCCCCATCAATCGATAAATCTTCATTTTTTGTAAAAGCATTGTACATCACTTTTGTCTTCTAAAAGTTCATTATTAATCCCACTTCTTTACTCTTGTCAGCAAGTTCCTGGATCATACTCTACAGCTCTGGTGGCGTAGTTGCAAAAATGACTACGTCATCAGCAAAACGAAGGTGAGTTTTAGATAATCTCCATTAATCTTTATCCCTTTGTTTTCCCAGTTCAGTGATTGAAAGACATTTTCCAATGTGGCATTAAAGAGTTTGGGAGATATAGTGTCACCTTGTCTCTCTCTCTTTCCAATTTTTATGGGTGCTGTATTCTCAAATAGCCGAATCTTTGCACTAGATGTTACTAATAATATTAATGTATGCATCTTCAATACCGCAGGTTTTCAAAGCCATTGTAACTGCTGATGGTTTCACCGAATCAAAGGCCTTTTCATAATCGATAAAAGCCATGCACAATGGAAGTTCATATTCCCTTGCTCTTTCAATTAGTTCTCTCAGTACGTGGATACCTGAATCCAGCTTGTTCTCTCGGTTGAGCCATTTCCAGTGTCACCTTCAAGCGGTGTGAAAGAACTTTAGTGAAGATTTTATAAACCACTGATAGGAGGCTAATAGGTCTGTAGTACCTGAGATCCTCAATGTCACCTTTTTTATGTAGCAGGATCATTGTAGCATTGTTCAAATCCTCAGGAATCTTCCCTTCAGTAAGGCATCGAGTGAAAACTTGGGCGAGTACTGTTTAAATATTTCCACTTGCTTCTTGTATGATGTCTACGGTAATTCCATCTTCTGGAGCTTTTCCCTATTTCATGTTCTTGATGGCATGTGGAACTTCTGCTGGGAGGACTGGAAGAACTCTGGTACTGGTACCTTTCGTAATGTCTGGAGTACATGTATCTTCCCTTTTATATAGTTTTGAGTCGAAATCTTTTACTCTTGTCAAAATTTCACCTCAGTTTCTTGTTACAGAACCATCTTTTTTTCTCAGAGCCATAATCTGTTTTCTTCCCTTACTGAGATGTCCATTTTTTCTCTTTAGACTTTGGTTGTTTTCAATTGCTTTCCTCACTAGTTCACAGTTTAATTTCCTTACATCTTCAGTGATACTTTTTCGTACCGTCTTGCATAGCTCTATATATTCCAGTTTGGAAGTCACATCTCCTTTAGTTTTTCTCTTCTCTCTTCTTTTTTGCATCAGAATTTTGTTTTTTCCTGATAATTTGTTCGTATGCAACTTGTTCTTAGTGCCAGCTATTTTTGTTGCTGTTTCCATAAGAGCCTTGGTTAGTTTTATGTTAACTTCAGAGATGTCCACTTCTTCCGACTTTAGACCTACTAGAGCAGAGAATCTGTTCCTCAGTTCCAATTTGAAGGTATTATGATGTTTTTTAAGGTTGGTTATGTCAATACACTCTGTTTGTTTTATGAGCTTGCCACGTTCGAGTTTAGCATTGAGGTGCATCTTGCATCGTACCATTCTATGGTCACTACCTGTGTTGAACTTGTTTAGCACACTGTAGTCTTCCATGACAAATTTTTTGTTACACTTAATAGAATCAATTTCACTTGTAAATCCATTGGAATGCCTCCATGTCCATTTCCTTTGCGGCTTTTTCTTGAAAAAGGAGTTCATGATAAAAAACCCTTCTGCTTCTGCAAACTCTACGAGAGTATTTCCATGCTGGTTTCTGTTGCCGTGACCGAATTTACCTACTAAAGTTTCGTTCTGTTGCCGTTGCCCTATTTTCGCATTGAAATCTCCCATAATGATCTTCAGGTGCTGTTTGCCTTTATTATTTAGATGACCAATTTCCTCATAAAATTCTTCAATCTCTTCAGGATGACTTGTAGTGTGTGCATAAGCTTGAATATATGAGCCTGGTATCTTCTCGAGAGTTGGATAACAAGTCTTGCAGCTCTTTCAGAGGAACTTTCAACTTCTACAACTTTATCCTTCAGTTTCTTGTTTGCCAACAGATGGATACTTTTTAATCATCATACGTAATTCAAAACTTTGGTTAGTGCAATCCTTACTAGGCATAAACTACTGTGCATCCCACACCTCTGATGTAAGACCTCATACCTTATCAATAATGACCTTTCCAAACACTTTCCCTGGCACACTGAACTTGCATATTTATGTTGTTCTGCTTGTTATGACTACGTGAAAGAAATGATTTGTAACCAAATGCTTATTCTTTGATCTGTTAGTGTTTGTGTTTTCATCATTAACAATTCCATTTTCAAGTGAAGAGTGGGCATGGATTTGTATGTGCATAAGCATGCAAGATGCATTTATCATATAAGTTAAAGATTGATTAAATATCATTCTGAAATATTTGTACTGGATAATCCTGAAGCTAGAGAAATATTTTATTATTTATGTTGTGCTTTCGTGTTTTGCAGATTTGTATCTGCGTTGTATAATCCCTAAGTTCTCCAGAAAATAAGATGTTTCTTTCTGTCCTGTGCATGATAATGTGAGCTGTTTCTTTTTTTGTTTCTTACCTCATAAAAATTGCAAATTTATTTAAATTATGGTGCACTATTTTTATGTGCAATATACATTGCTGTCCTTAAATAGTCTGATTTTTCTTTTATTAGAATTCCTAACAGATGGTCATTCCATGTCAAATCAGCACAGCACTCTACCTTGACATCTCCGATTTTAATGAAAATTGGTGAAAAGGTAGTCCTTACGTAGTCAAGTAATTTTTTTTTTTTTTTTTTTAATTTTCCTCTGGATTGTTTTGAAAGTAAAGGTGTCAAAATTTTGGAATTTATGTGCATTTTTTGAAAACTTGCAACCATTCAGCTTTTAATGTCTTGAGTTAAAATTGTATTATCCAGTCAATCCTGGTGTCAATAGAAAGCTTATATAACAAGCTTTAACATAATAAAAATTGCATCGTAAAAGTTTTCTTCCAATTAAAATAAATACATTTTAAAATTTTAAATTTATTTTTTTCAAAAAGTGAATTTTAATTTTTTTTCAAAAAATCATATTGCTGAACTTTTTGATATCTTGGACATGTCATAAAAGTTTGGGAGTGGCAATCTAAAAATTTCTAAAGTTACAAAGAAATTTTGTTTTCAATAAGTTTCAGAATGTATCGCATATCTATTCCTATCTGTATTTTTTTCTTTTTTAATTACAATGTATGGATTAAAGTTTATTATGCAGGGATCGCATTCCTCCTAAAATTCCTAAAATTCCTAATATTTTGTGACCCTCCTTAAATTCCTAAAATTAGACCTAAAATTTGCTATTCATCCTAAAATTTTCGTAAGCTTATTTTTATTAAAAACACAACCGTTATTAATGCCAATAAATTTACCATTACGGTAAGGTAAAAAGACCTGTTATTGTAGAAACACAGCCTATATGCTGTGCTGCTGAAGGGAGGGAAAAATGACGCCATCGAGATGCACTTGCTTCGGGGCGGGCGTTCTATTTTTTTGCCTTCGAACAGTTTTCGAGAGTAACAAGAGATCTAAGGGAAAAGGGGAGGGGTCATTTTCACCCCTGGTTTGCGCTTTGCAGACGAACTCCGTGGCACGCAGAAGATCGTACTTTATTTTTGTACATGCCTTGTGGAACCTCCTCTTTCTGCTGATGTTTTGTTATTGTAAACCGCAGGTGGGTGGAAGCAAAGAGGAAACATGTGGTCTCCTTCCGTAACCTCCGGTAATGACGATGGGATGGTAGCTGAGTATTATCTTGGCAGGCAGTAGAGCACGTGATCATTGACCTTCGATCATGCGTCGGCGACAGCGACCTTCGATGCGCAATATATCTCGGCTCCGACTCGCTTTGACTGAACTTGCATGAGATGCGTATGATAGTTTCTGGTTTTACGTCTTTTATGGTGTTCTCTGTGCTGTGTGCAGGTTCAGTTCTCTAGTGGTGACCTGCTTTTTTTTTTTTTTCATATCTTCTGACATCCTCGCAGCCAAATTTCGGGAAGTTGTCTGGTTTTGCAATATTGGAACGTGTTTTTGTACTTCCCTTTCATGTTCTGGTTAGTAATACAAGTGTTTAAGATGCCTAAATCCAAAACGAAATTTCAAGATGCGTGGCTCGCCAAAGAATTGGACGGAGTGAAGTTGAAAGAATGGTGTTCTGCAACTGAAACAATATTTTCTGCTAAGTGTATATTGTGTTCAGAAATTTTCAACATTTCTAATAGTGGCTTTTCACAAGTAAAAGCGCATCATAAAGGAAAAAAACATTTGCAGAAATTTCAAAGTAAATTTCAAAATAAGTCCATCCTGAAAGCCTTTGGAGGACGGGATCTTCAGCCCAAAACAAATATTAGTGAAGTACTGAGTCATGATTTACAGTTGGCTAAAGCCGAAGCATTATGGGCCATGAAAGTTGCTAAGGACAATATGTCTTTTGTTTCATGCACTGAAACAGTTGAACTTTTCAAAGAAATGTTTCCTGATTCTGCTATTGCAGCCAAAATGCAACTTAAAGAAAAAAGTTGCTTATGTGATATCACATGGATTGTCAAAATATTTTGAAGAGGATTTGAAGAAAGACATTGCATCTAGTAGCCCAGGAAAGGTTACTATAGCATTTGATGAAACTACAAATACACAAGTGAAACGGCAGTTGGATGTGTATCTCAGGTACTGGTCTTCAGAAATAAATTCAATTTCTTGCCGATACCTAACAAGCGTTTTTCTGGGTCATGCAACAGCAGATATTTTGCTAAAAGAAATTCTTGATGTGTTATCATCCTTCAATATTTCGTTGAACAGAATTATTTGTGTATCCATGGACAGCCCAAATGTAAATAAGTGCTTTTTACGCAAATTCAATGAAGTTGTAAAACAAGAAACAGGCCAGAAATCTTTGGAACTAGGTTTTTGCAACCTGCATGTTGTTAGTAATGCATTTAAAATTTTTTTGACAAGCTTAAATATAGATTTTGACGAATTTGCTACTGATATGCATTACTTTTTAAAGAGTAGTGCTGCAAGACGAGAGGATTATAAATCTGTCGAGGATATAACATTGGTCACTGCCAAATTTCTTTTGCGTCATGTCAGCAACAGATGGTTAACCGTTGGTTCTGTAGCCCAGAGGCTCTTGGATCAATGGCTAAATATTACAGAATATTTTTTAAACTTCTTGCCATCTCAAAAAATATTTGAAAAACAACTGCGCAATTCGGCAAGGTATAAAAGAATTCACTGTTTCCTGAAAAATGAGCTTACTCCTTGCTATTTAGCATTAATTTCATTTTCACACCAAAATTTTGAAAAGTTTTCATTATGTTATCAGAGTGAAGAACCAAAAATACACCAGTTATATTCTGATTTAAATACTTTAATGAGGAATGTTATGGCTCAGTTTATCCAAGATGATGTTATAGCAGGGAAATTTGGAGAAGACCTAAAGAATGTAGATTTTGAAAACAAAAATTCATGGAAAAAACTAGGGAAGTTAGAAGTTGGTATGAAGACAAAAAATCTCCTCAGGAATGTTCAGGAGACCAGGCAGAAATTATTTCTCTTAGATGTAAGATCATCACTAATTGCAACCACAAAATATTTAAAGTCAAATTTGCCATTCTGCAATCAAAAGCTAAGAGACATAGAAGTTTTAAAGGTAAAAGAACCAAAGAAAGAGTCAACTCAACTTTCAGTCACTGAAGGACTTTCGGAAATAACCAGAATTTCAAGTGTTTTGCATCTTTCTGAGGAACAAATTGATAGAGTAAGAGAAGAGTGGAAACTTTTAAATTGCGATAAGCCAACTCTAGATGAACTAGTGAAATTTTCAGAGGAAGGGCATATTCCAGTGCGGATTGATCATTACTGGCGTAATATATTTAGTATTAAAGACTCTAGCGGAAAAGAAAAATACTCAAATCTTGCTAAACTCATAAAGTCAATTTTAGTTTTACCTCATGGTAATGCTGATGCAGAAAGGGGATTTTCGGTTAACACTGCTCTGTTAAGGAAGGACAAGGCTAACTTAAAAGACTCAACTATAACATCATTAAGAATAGTTAAAGGGGCCATTAAACACTATGGATGTGTAAGTAAAGTTCCCATAACAAGAAATTTGTTAAATAGTGTTTGTGATTCACATAAATTTTATAAAGAGTATGTTGATAAGCTGAAGGAAGAAGAATCAAAAAAGGTAAAAGAAAGGAAGCAGAAAGAGAGGGAAAATAAGGAAAAGCAGCTAGAGAAAAAAAGAAAAGCTGAGTTTGATGACAAAATAAAAGAAAATGATGCAGAAATAAATAGACTTAAAAGCGATAAAGAAGCCTCCCTAGCAATAATTCAAGAGGGAACAGAAAGAATGAGAAAAGCTGTAGAAAAACAAAATACTGTTGAAATAGCAGTTGCCTCTAACTTGATCATACAAGGTTCAGCTGAAATAAAGAAAACTGAAAGTAAATTAGTTGTGGTAGAAGCAGAAAAAGATAGGCTAATCAGGAAAAGGTTAAAACAATAATATGAAAAAAGTAATTCAGTGAACAATTGTACATAGTTCTTGGTTTTCAATTACCTTTTTAGGATATTATAATTTAATGTGAAACCTGAAAACTTTACTGTGAAAATCGTGAATTGCTTCTGGTTCAACAGCATATTAATGTTCAAAGTGAAACTTGAATGTGGTAAATATACTTTAATATGATAACAACACGTGAAAAGATAAGAACTGAACATTAGAAGTAAATCATACTTAAACTTTAGACATTAGACGTTATGCAAAAAATTTGGGTGTTAACTTCGACCATATATACTAATGGACTGCACATTGGCAATAGCTGCATCAAAGCCGCCATGGCTCAAACATTGTGCACGTCATCATCAGACTCCAAATTTCGTGTAAAAATGCTGTTATGATTACTAATTTACGCTGCAGAACTTCAGTGTTTTCGGTGTATTATGTGAATGCGCCTCATATATAATGAAAACTCTTCAGGTAAGTTTACTTATGAGCTATATACATGCATGATCGGGTTGTTTACATTTTGTGATTTATAATGTGATGAACATTTGCGAAGAATTTGGAACATGCATTCCATTTTTTTCTTAAGTTACTATATTTTTATATCAATAGCTGCAAGTTTCTGGTTAAGTAATTGAACTTTATTGACTTAGGTATTTAATTCGTTTCTTACCCATGAAAAATCATAGAACTTTCTTTACTATATCGCTCAGAGCAACCATAAGCACAGCAGGTGTAACCCATCTTTTTGACTGTTGTCATGTGATTTTATGTTGGAGCCAGAAATTTTGATGTCATGCGCAGTCTATCAGTATATATGGTTGAAGGGTGTGAAGCAAACTCTTTACAATGTATACAAAGTTGTTTTACTAGATGTATACAAATATACATCTAGTTTTTATTGAAATACACTCCTAAAATTTTCCTAAAATTTTTCTAAAAATTCCTAAAATTCCTAAAATTCCTACCTAAAATTTTCCAGAAGTATGCTATGATCCCTGATTATGTAACATATGCGTGGTGGGAATTCAATGTTTACCAATGTAAGATACATTTTTAATGCTCAATTTCTTGATAATGGTTAAATAAATTTTCTTATTATTGCTTTATCTACAATAAAAGAATCTCTGCTTAGCCAATCTGCTAGTGGTCTTTCTTTCTAAAAGCCAATCATATTTGTCCTTAGTATAAAGTTTCAGTTCAGATTTAAATATTAGGAACTTATAGCTGCACAGGGGCATATTTAGAGCCTCCCCCCCCAAAAGAAAATTACATTTGTTAAAATGCTACTGGCCTTAAGTTTTTCTTTTATTTTCCATTAACTTTTATTTTTTTCTGGTGGGTTTCAAAAACTTCCATTTTTTGTGTTTCTCCAATGTGAAGGAAGCATACATATTTCTTGCAAAAATATGTATTAAGCTGAAAAAAAGCTATTACAGCCATATTTTAAGACATCAAGAACAATACCAAACACTCACAAACTTCACTGTTTTATCCCAGCTGACAAAAACAGAATATAAGTTTATTCAAATTCTACAGTTACCAAAATAGAGTATGTTACTTCTGATAAATATGAGATAGTACTTGTAGATATATGTCTTTCTGGCCTGTCTCTGTGCAAAACACTTGTGGAATGGCTGCATCTCGAATATCTTTGAAGGCATGGATGAAGTAAAAATTTTGTTTCATTATCTTCATGGCCCTTCTTTATATATATATATGCACATGTATATTCCTTCAACCAAGATATTTTAAACTTGCCAAGATCTGACATATTGCAAAAAGTGGATAAAAATTACAGCAGCTTGATAAATTTATAAAATCTCACAAGATACTGAAAAAACTCAGAAACATTTCCAATGTAAGAGATTTTAATTTTGCCAACATAATTAAAACGGCAGAGAAAGCTTATGCTGATTATGACATTTACACCAGAATGCAATTGTTTTCCATTTTGATGTGAGCAGTCTCACTGCAAAATAATGTAAAGCATCGCACAGAAAACATTTTCATGTGATGTACTTGATGCAAACTTTGCTCTTTATTTTATATAAAAATAGTTTTCTTCAATAGCTACAATAAAATTGTCACTGCTGAACAAAAGATGATCAATTTTTATAATTTTAAAATTAGATATCAGTGCCAAGTTCAAGTGCATTAAGTCAACTCTTTTCAGCAAATAACATGTACCCTTTTTGAAGCTGAACTGCTAAGATAGTAATATGAATGTTTTCATTATATATTACATAAAATGATTTACAAAAAGAGTAACCCATCACCAAACACAGTGCATATGTGTTCCTTTTTATGCTGCTGTTTGGCTAGATTATAAAGCTTCTCTATTGATCAGTAGAACAAGCATATTTTAGCCATATGGTAAATTTACCCAGCATGTAAATTTAACATATCCTTGTAACTTTTGATGCCTTTTGATTGCCACCCTCAAATTTATAACATATTATCATGCCATGTAATTTTACTTGTCATTTAAAAAAAAAAATGTCACTTTTTGAAAATTTGAGGTCAAATTTTTAAATTGTGTGACCTTGAAATTAAAATTTTGGCATTAAGCAATATATCATTTTAAAGCCAATAAAAAAGGTTTTAAAAGAACCAAACTTCATAACTCTGTAATGAAAAGAAATCGAGTTATGAATACTTTTATGGAATGTAAAACAGTGAAATTTGGCAAATTTCTTGAAATTTATGACCTATTTCAGGAAATTTAAAAGCTGTTGAGCTACAAATTAGCACACATTCGTTTGTTGTGTAGGTCAACATATCTACGAATTTTCATAAAAATTTAAAGGGGTCAGGTTGAAAATGCTATTTTTCTGTGTTGAATTGACATGGAATGACCCAATATCGTGTCACGCATTGGTTATGTTTTTTTTTTTTTTTAATTGCAGGTTTAACGACCACCGTAAGCAACTCAATGGGCTATAAGCAGTCGCCCGTCCCTAATTTAGGGTCACTGGTTCCAGGGAAGGGAGAGAGCCAGTGCCATAAGACAAACACAACATCCATGCCTCACCGGGATTCGAACCCGGACCCCGTTCGCACGAATGATCAGAGGCCATCGCTTAGACCACTGCGCCACTGGGGTGGCATATTGGTTATGTTAAAAACTATAAGTGGTGGGATGTTTCGGTAGTGACTTCTACCTTCATCAGCCGTGGAATGAACCTTGTGGTATAAGTATCAATTGTTGCCAGATTTCAAAATAGCTTTCCAAATGATAGGGATGTGAAAAAGTGCATCTATCTGTATTGCAGGTGTCAGGGGTAAGGTAGATTTCAATGCTTTAGTGGTACCTGAGGGCTTTCTGATTGCTGAACAGGGCGATTCGTTTAACATTTTGCCAATCGCGGACATATTGCTGATAGTTAAAATTGAGAGGGAGGTGGAAGGGTTGCCTTTCTTAACATCAGCAATACGTTCCACCAATCCAGTGGCGGCTCGTGGTAGGAAAAATAGGTGAAGAGCTACTAGATCAATATGAAAAGATATCTACTGTCTTCAGTGAAAATCAGTTAATGAGAACTTACCTATTTTTATATATATTAGATCAATTCTTCTTCCCTTTAAAGCTGGAAATTTGTCGATTATGTCGTCATAAAATGGCTGTTTCTTCGTGACATCAAGAAAATGTCTTTCTGAATAGAATTCTTTGCCAAAGAAGCAAGTTTATCTGGAGAAATAGTGTTTCTTGAGTAAGTTTGTATTCTTTTAAGGCAAGAAAAACTTCTTTCCACTGAAACACTTGCAGATGCAATTTTTAAAATCAGGGAAACCAATATATAAGCTTCTGTAAAAATGTCTTTACCTCCATGAAGCACTCGAAGAAGTTCATGAGTCGATATATTCCTTAATTTTTCATCAGCATATACAAGACTCAGTTCATTTTTAAGGCGCTAGTGTTTAGTAAGTATTTTTCCGTAAAAATGTAGATTTTCAAAAGCGTGAGAGGGAAAGCATCAATTAAATTGGTCGAATTTGGTTGTGTCAGCAAGACAGGCAAATTGAATAAGTTTCTCACAGTCTTGAAATCTTATATCCATTTCCATAAGAATGTGGTACAAAATTTCAAAATACAATTGTTTATAACTTTGAAAAATTGTTTCTTGTGTAAGTGAGCAGCATATCCTCGTTTAGATCTGCTTATTTCTGTGATTTTGCTAGCTTTTTCAAACAGTGTTTCAAATACCTCATCATTCCTTTTATGGCTCAAAATTTCATAAGTTTTTTTTTAATTTGAGTAACACAGTAGTTTATGTCTAGTGATTTTTTCTGCAAAATTTCGAATAATAGATCGGTGAAGCCAAATATTTCATTAAATACTATTGCCAAAAATGTAAATTCAAAAGTGTTCATATCATTTAAAAACCCTTGGGCAAGTTGAATTGATTTTTTGTCTGATTGGTCACTATTTGTGAGAAATTCAAATACTTCCTTCAATTTATCCCAATCTTCAACTATTACACTTACTAACTTTGAAGTGGAGGACCATCGAGTTTCTATTATGGTTGGCATGCATCTTGCGATTGTTGATGTGAGTGTATTGTTTTTTCACCGCTCAGCAAAGCGATCGCTTCGCTGAGTGGTGAAAAAACAAAGAATTACACTGAGGCTTGCAAAAAATATTCGACACTTAGAAATTTGAGAAAAACTGTTGTAATACAAGGTTCAAACGATGTACTAAGCAATAACAAAAACAGCTTGAGACGCTCTATGCTTCATTTTTTTCTGGAACCCAGTCAAGTGTCCAGACATTATGCTTGCCCCATCGTAACATTGTCCTATTGACCTGTGTTGATAATCAAACTGTTCCAAAATTTTCTCTAGCATTTTGCATAAAGCTTCTGATGTTCTATCTTCACTCTCATCATGAAAACCCAAAAATCGCACACCTTCCGAATCAACAGATCTTATTATTAAAGAGCACTCGGAAGTCTGGTTATGTCTTCCCATCTACTGGAATAGAAAAGCATTGAACTTCATTTATTTCATTTTTGACGTGATCGTTTATATATTCAGAAATACATTCAATTAATTCGTTTTGAATAGTTTTTGAGTCACCTGTGAAGAAATTTTTTATCGTTTCGTATTGATTTTGAATTTTTAAAGGACTTCTTGATATCAACAGTGAAAGAAATTCCTTGAATTTCTATGATTTATTGAGTCAGTGCCTTCGTCATGGTCACGGAATGCTAGTTCTTGTTTACTCAAATACAGTACTGCATCAATCATTGTCTGCAGAAAAAGTCTATTTGAACGAACGCTTTCGTTGAAATGCATTTTCAAAAGCCTAGCATTCTCCCTCAGGGCATTAGCAATGGTGTTCTGATTCTTTTCAAAATTATTTAGCATTAATTCGCATTTTAGGTGCTCGCTAGAATCACCACATTTGTGAAGTGACCGTTTTATATTTAAGAAATCAATCTGAAAATTGTCTTTATTCCACGCCGAATTTTATTACTAAAAAATAAGCAAGGCCAACAAAATAATTTTTGTAACACCGAAAGGCTACAAAGCCATTTATATTCAGTAAACCAGCAATTTTTTAAATTAATGTTGTAAGATTTACCGCTCTTCTTGATTTCTTTCGTGGCGACAATTGTCAGTGAATCCGTCGGTCGTCCTTGAAGTAAAATGTCTCTCTTATTTTCATCTTTCCATCGACTGAACGGAGTTTGCAATAAATTACAGACAATGTTGTTCACAGGATACATACTGAAAATTAAACTATCACTATCAGTTAAACTGTACACAAAACTAAAGTAACTAATGAAGTTTTTAAAAAACAATCACAAAACATGAAAAAACAAATCTCTTTTGGAAAGTATGTACCAAATCACCACAAGGAAAAAGCCCTAGTGAATTGCAAAGAACCCTTGGCAATCCGTCCCGTTCCACTGCGATCTCTTCGGAAGGTCACGACTGCAGGTGCAGAGCCTTGGCGTCTCAAGCTAAAACACTTCACTTGCCCGGCAGATAGGGGAGGGTGATGTCACAGTTACCATGGCAACTCGGACGAAAACTGCAGACTTCCAAGCATTCTCATTTCAGCTCTTCGCTTGAACTGTTTTGCGTATAAGGACTTGTTTTCCGTATTGAACGTGCATTGTGAATTGATATCTAATCAAAATGTTGGGTATTTTGGCACTCAATAAAGCCAAAAAATGAATATATTATACAAAATTTTTAAATGAAACCTTATTTCAAATGAAATAGGTGAAGAGGCACTTCACCTTCTTCACCTGAAAAGCTGCCACTGCACCAATCACCAGTCGATGTTTTGGTAAGTACTACCAATGTAGTGGGTAACGCCTGTGGAAGTGTTGACAGGGATAGAGTAGACACCTTGTAAATCAAGGAGTTTATTGGGATCTCTGCCTTTAAGAATGAGATTAGGAAGTTGTGGTAGTGGTTTAACTGTAGTCCTGTAGCCAAAAGATTTGAAAATAGAGTGAACTTTATGAGTGAAGGACAGGCTAAAGGGCAAAGTGGCAACAAACTGATGAGTGGTGGAAGGTTCAGGCAGTAAACTAGTAGTTCTGTTCTGTGACTCAAATTTCTTAGTTTATGTACTAAGAGGGGTGGAAAGCCATGCCATTTGCCAATGTTGATGATGTTATTCTTTTTGTAAAGCAGGAGGGCTGTTGCAAATAAGATTAGCTCTGTGTATGTAAGTCTTTATAGTAGCCAAATTTATATTTTTCAAAGGTGCAAGAATGGTAAGGATGATGTTATGGGTGACAGAAGGTTTCCTATAGAGAGACCAAGTGAAAAGTCTGAATTGATGTTAACATCCAGAAAACTAATATTGTTGTCAACCTTTATTCTTTGTTCAGAAACATTGAACCATATTACGTGGCTCTATAAATCATTAAAGTTTATACAACAGTTTTGTTGTACTGCCATTTACTGTTTCACACGTTAATTTATAGCATTAGCCCCTCGGGAGCATTATTCATTGCATTTTGAGAACTATATGTAATTATTGAACATATTTATAAATTGAACATAGTTTTTTGTTGTTGTTCTTACCTTTCTTCTGCATAGGTCGATATAACCCGCTCTCTATTGTTCAGTCAACGGTTGTGGCCATCCAAGTGCACTCAAAGTATCAGATCGGAAAATTGCTGTCGTTGTCACTTCAAGTAATTAAAATATAAAATTATTTGAATAGTTTTATCATATTTAATTCAAATAGTTTTATTATATTTTAATTACTTGAAGTGACAATGACTGCAATTTTCCAATGTGATACTTCGAGCGCACTTGGATGTCCACAACCATTGACTGAACAATAGAGAGCGGGAATATTGACCTATGCTGAAGAAAGGTACTTGAACAACAACAACAACAAAAAAAAACTATGTTCAATTTATAAATATGTTCAATAATTACATATAGTTCTCAAAATCCAATGAATAATGCTCCCGAGTGGCTAATGCTATAAATTAACGTGTGAAACAGTAAATGGCAATACAATAAAACTGTTGTATAAACTTTAACGATGTTGTCGACCTGTTCTTCAGACGAGAATTTCATATGAGGGAATTTGGAAGTTATGTAAGACATGGGTTCTATTAGTGAGTGTTTCTGGTGTGGCCAAATGATGATGATGATGTCATCAACATACCTTAACCAAATAGTAGGTTTTAAGAGGGATGGGGCAACAATTATTTTTTTAATATTCTGCAAATAAATTTCAGCAAGTAAGGGGAAAAGAGGAAAGCTCATTGGTACACCTTGTTTTTGTTGGTAGTAGATACCATTGTATATACAAAAGGAATGTATACAATGGTATCTACTACCAACAAAAACAAGGTGTACCAATGAGCTTTCCTCTTTTCCCCTTACTTGATAAAATTTATTTCCAGAATATTAAAAAATTAATTGTTGACCCATCCCTCACAACGGTATCTACTACCAACAAAAACAAGGTATACCAATGGGCTCTTCTCTTCCCCCTTACTTGCTGAAATTTATTTCCAGAATATTAAAAAAATCATTGTTGACCCATCCCTCACAACGGTATTTACTACCAACAAAAATAGGGTGTACAAATGGGCTCTCATCTTTCCCCCTTACTTGCTGAAATTTATTTGCAGAATATTGAAAAAATAATCGTTGCCCCATCCCTCTTAAAACCCACCATTTGGTTAAGGTATGTTGATGACATCATCATTTGGCCACACCAGAAACACTCACTAATAGAACTCGTGTCCTCCATAACTTCCAAATTCCCTCATATAAAATAACTGTCTCAAGAGGAGGTCGACAACAATATTAGTTTCTGGATGTTAACATCAACATCAATCTAGACTATTCACTTGGTCTCTCTGTTTACAGGAAACCTTCTGCCACCCATAACATTATCCCTAACCATTCTTGCACCTTTGAAAAATATAATTGGCTGCTATAAAGACTTGCATACACAGAGCTAACCTTATTTGCAACAGCCCTCCTGCTTAACCAAAAAGATATCAGAACATCATCAACATTGGCAAATTGCATGGCTTTCCACCCCTTAAAGTACATAAACTAACTAAGAAATTTGAGTTACAGAACAGAACTACTAGTTTACTACCTGAACCTTACACCACTCATCAGTTTGTTGGCACTTTGCCCTTTGGCCTGTCCTTCACTCATAACGTTTGCTCTATTTTAAAATCTTTTGGCTACAGGACTGCTGTTAAACCACGTCCACAACTTCTTAATCTCATTCTTAAAGACAGAGATCCCAATAAACTCCTTGATTTACAAGGTGTCTACTCTATCCCTGTCAACACTTCCACAGGCATTACCCACTACATTGGTAGTACTTACCACAGCATCAAGCGGCGATTGATGGAACATATCGTTGATGTTAAGAAAGGCAACCCTTCCACCTCCATTTCAATTTTAACTATCAGCGATACATCCATGATTCTCGATTGGCAAAATGTTAAATGTATCACCCTGGTCAACAATCGGAAAGCACTAAGGAACCGCAAAAGCATTTAAATTTACCTTTACCCCTCACACCTGCAATACAGATACACCTTTTCACATCCCTATCATTTGGAAAGCTATATTTTGAAATCTGGCAACAACTGAGCCTTATATATACCACATGGTTCATTCCACGTGTTTCATGCCGTGGCTGATGAAGGTAGAAAGAAGTCACTACCAAAACGTCCCACCACTTATAGTTTTTAACGTAACATATGTGTGATATGATATTAGGAATTCTTTTCATTTTTTGTGCGTTACGTGTTTTACTGCCAATCTTTCTCACTCTGATTTTTCTTTTCTTTAAAATCATTCCTTAAACTTAGTGACATAAATGACTTAACTTTTGAACCTCATTTTCAGTTAATAAGAATCGTGAAAACAGTATTTTACTAAATGTGCAGTGTGATTTAATTAATTCAAATTGTGTTTTAACATCCGGAGACTATTCTTCACTTTTTAAAATTTTTATTTTTTGTATACAGGTTGTGGTGTTCATGTACTCATTGGAGCTGAAAGCTTTTCCTGTGGAACTGAAGAAATCACAGATGTTTTGCAACTTCATCAGCACTTTGATATTTTTTTATTTTACCCAATAATGACCATGCAATTAATCTCATGGTATTATTAAATACCTGTATCAGTATGCATTGTCTGTACTAATTTTTTTTTTTTTTTGTAATTCTTTTGGTATGATATGTGCAGTCAGATGGAAGTATATGCAGTGATTTTCCTAAGTAATGAGAGTGTTAATTTTGTAATCTTTGTGTGTGTGCATTTCATTGTGTTCCAAATAATTATCTAGATTTATGATCGTGACTCTGTAGACCTGCATTCTCCCAAGTCACATCCTCGTAAATTGTTTCAGATTATTTCATTTTTTGTAGTTTATGTAATTATTTCATTTTTGGTATTCATGATAAGATATATATATATATATATGGTGTTGCTAATCTTATATTTTTAATTTTTTTCTTTTCAGATTCTTTTCCTTAATAATTTTCTTACCTTGCCATAAAACATCTCTTTATTTTACAACAGCAAAAGTGCATGCATATGAAATGGTTGAATGGAAAAAAAAATTAGTAAAGATTTCGTTGCACTTCAGGGTTCAGTACTAGCATTAGTTTGTTATTCTGGTTGTCCATTTTCTCCCTCTCCTCTGGAAAAAATGTAAGAGGGATTTTAAACAGGTGAATGGACTGGATGGTTGATAAGATTTCATTGTTCCAGTACTACAATTTAAAAGAGCAACACAGAAATTTCTAATATCACAGCTTTAATGCAGTATCACATTGGGGAGAAAAATTAGTAAGAATTGCATGAGAAAGTGATGGTATAAATAGATTTTGAGACACAGTAATGGGCAATGAATGGCTTTAAAGAGTTATGAGGACTGTATTCATATCTCCAATAAAGAAACAGTTTGGGAATGCAAGGTTGATGAGTGTTTGCTGAAAGGTTGCTACATGCCCAGTTTTTGTATTTAGCTCATTCTTATTGCTTGAGTGCCCCTTGATCTACATACATATCACTAAGCTGTTCTCTAAGATTCAGAGGTTAGCTTCTCAAAGAAAGATCATGTGCCAAGTACACATTTAACTGATAGAACTAAAATTTACTTACTGTTGGTGTATCAAATGTCTCCATTTACAATGATCTTGGCACACAGCTCAAGCTTCATTAACATCCATCACATGCTGCACACAAGACCTTTTGTACTACATAGTCATAATCTTTTAACTGATAGAACTAAAATTTACTTACTGTTGGTGTATCAAATGTCTCCATTTACAATGATCTTGGCACACAGCTCGAGCTTCATTAAGATCCATCACATGCTGCACACAAGACCCTTTGTACTACATAGTCATAATCTTTTACATTTAACTGATAGAACCAAAATTTACTTTCTGTTGGTGTATCAAATGTCTCCATAATCTTTTAACTGATAGAACTAAAATTTACTTACTGTTGGTGTATCAAATGTCTCCATTTACAATGATCTTGGCACACAGCTCAAGCTTCATTAACATCCATCACATGCTGCACACAAGACCTTTTGTACTACATAGTCATAATCTTTTAACTGATAGAACTAAAATTTACTTACTGTTGGTGTATCAAATATCTCCATTTACAATGATCTTGGCACACAGCTCGAGCTTCATTAACATCCATCACATGCTGCACACAAGACCTTTTGTACTACATAGTCATAATCTTTTAACTGATAGAACTAAAATTTACTTACTGTTGGTGTATCAAATATCTCCATTTACAATTATCTTGGCACACAGCTCAAGCTTCATTAACATCCATCACATGCTGCACACAAGACCTTTTGTACTACATAGTCATAATCTTTTAACTGATAGAACTAAAATTTACTTACTGTTGGTGTATCAAATGTCCCCATTTACAATGATCTTGGCACACAGCTCAAGCTTCATTAACATCCATCACATGCTGCACACAAAACCTTTTGTACTACATAGTCATAATCTTTTACATTTAACTGATAGAACTAAAATTTACTTACTGTTGGTGTATCAAATGTCTCCATTTACAATGATCTTGGCACACAGCTCAAGCTTCATTAACATCCATCACATGCTGCACACAAGACCTTTTGTACTACATAGTCATAATCTTTTAACTGATAGAACTAAAATTTACTTACTGTTGGTGTATCAAATGTCTCCATTTACAATGATCTTGGCACACAGCTCGAGCTTCATTAAGATCCATCACATGCTGCACACAAGACCTTTTGTACTACATAGTCATAATCTTTTTCTCAAGCAGACATTCCTGAATCTGGGCCTTCCACTTCCTTTCTTTCGTGCCACTTGGGCTGAAAAAATTCTTTTAGTAAGCATCTCATCACTCATTCTTTCAACATGGCCAAAACCACCTAAGAACATTAATCTTCACCTTACTGACAACATTTTTCCTTACATTACACAACTGCAACACATCTTCATTCTCACACAATCAGAACGTGACACCCCCCCACCCCCGTAAGTGACGCATTTCTCTGGCACACAAATGACTCCTATGTCTCTTCTGTAGTACCCAGGTTTCACTGCCATACATCAGAGTAGGGACAATTACACTATCATATAAGGCCATTTGGGACTTCCTTGAGAATCCACCATTCCTGTGAAATCTTTCTAAAGCAGCTATGACTTTCAATGAAGAATTCACTCGCCTACTAATTCCACCATCTAATTTGTTCTCTTTGTCAAATATGCTTCCCAAATATACAAATTCGTTCACCTAGTCAATCACTGTGCCATTTAGACTTATCTTGCATTCAGTGCTAACAGTTCCTCACTCAGAAACCAAAAAATTTGATTTTATTTGTATTTATACTCAGTTTGAATTTTATGCAAACTTCATATGCCTGAAACAACATACTCTGCAACTCACTTTTGCTCTCTGCCAACAAGACTGTGGCATCTGCATACAGCTATCTGCACACACGGGTATTACCAAGACATAAACCAGTATTGTCCATTTTGGCATCATGCATCCATAAATATACATGTATTAAACATTCATAGTGGCATTACACAACCTTTCTAACTCCGGCACCAATAGAAAACCATTTCGATACAACACTATTCACTTGTACACATGTTCCACTGTCAGCATACATGGCTTTTACGCTGTTAAGTAGATTTCCAATAACACCATTACCTTCCACAGAAGTATCTTGTTTACTCTGTCATAACATACATTACATACATACATATCACTAAGCTGTTCTCTGAGATTCAGAGGTTAGCTCCAAAAAGAAATACAACTACTAGATATTTTTACTTACTGTTGTTGTATCAAACTTCTTCATTTACAGCGATCTTGACGTACAACTTGGGCTTTACTGATATCCATTACACGCCGTGCACAAGATAGATCTTTTATACTTCATACTCATAATCTTTTTCTCATGCAGACACTCCTGAATCTGGTCGACCCATGTCTTCCTTGGCCTTCCTCTGCCTTTCCTTCCTGCCACTTGGGCTAAAAAGATTTTCTTAGTAAGCATTTCATCACTCATTCTTTCAACATGGCCAAACCACAGAAGCATATTGGTCTCAATCTTGCTAACAACATTTTGCTTCACATCACACAACTGCAACACATCTTCATTCCTCACACAATCAGACCATGTCTTGCCCCCCCCCCGTAAGTAACGCATTTCTTCAGCACAAAAACGACTCAACGACTCCTATGTTTCTTCTGCAATACCCAGGTTTCACTGCCATACATCAGAGTAGGAACAATTGCACTTTCATACACAGCCATGCAGGACTCTCTAGAGAACCCATCATTCCTGTGAAAACCTCCCAGAGCAGCTATGACTTTCAATGAAGAATTCCCTCGCCTACTAATTTCACCATCCAATTTGTTCTCTTTGTCAAACATGCTCCCTAAATACACAAACTCACTCACCTGGTAAACCACAGTGCCATTTATACTTACATTACATTCAGTGCTACCTGTTCCTCTCTCAAACACCATAACTTTGGTTTTTCCCTTATTTATACTCAGTTTGAATATCATGCAAACTTCATACATCCGAGACAACATACTCTGCAAACCACTTTCGCTCTCTGCCAACAGGACAGTGTCATCAGCATACAGCAATCTGCACACACAGATATCACCAAGACATAAACCACTATAATCTATTTTGGCATCACGCATGCACGCGTCCATAAATATATTAAACAGCCATGGTGACATTACACAACCTTGTCTAACTCCTGCACCAATAGAAAACCATTTTGATAAAACACCATTCACTCGTACACAAGCTCTACTATCAGCATACATGGCTTTTATACAATTAAGTAGATTCCCAGTAACACCATATTCATTTAATACCTTCCACAAAAGTGTCCTATTTACTAGGTCGTAAGCTTTCTCTAAATCTATGAAGGCAGCAAAAACTTTCTTCCCAACAGCCAGATACTTTTCAATCATCGTGCATAATGCAAAAATCTGGTTTGTACAGTCTTTACCAGGCATAAAACCACTCTGAACATCCCACACTTTCTCTGATGTAAGATCCTGTACTTTTTCAATAACAACCTTACCAAACACTTTCCCTGGCACACTTAGGTGGCTAATACCACGATAGTTCTTGCATTCAGTCTGATCACCTTTTCCATTATACACTGGTGTGCAAAAATTAAGGACGAAGAGGAGAAATTAGCATAACATCAGAATGAGTAGGCAGAACGGACCGAAAGACCACCCAGGAGATAGACTAGGGTATGGTACAGTAAGGCATGCACATATATGCAGCATGACGTGGGGAGGGGGTCGGAAGGGTATAAAGCACACAGGCAGTGTACGCTCAGCATTTCGGTGAAAGCTATTGCATGGTGTATGACGGTTTGAACGACGTCGAGTTGTTGCCACCCTGTGATATGGCCAACAGGCAATCCAGTAGACGACATCTGGATGACTTTACCCGAGGTCGCGTCATTGGGAAGTTGGAAGAAGGTCGAAGTGTGACTAGTGTGGCTGAGGAGTTCGGGGTCGCTGACAGCATCATTTCACAAGCTTGGAGAGCATTTCAAACAACAGGAACAGCTGTCCGAGAGTTTAGCAGTGGTCGTCCACGAGCAACCACGCCGGCGGACAACCTTTATATTGTCCTACAGGCGAGAAGAGACAGACGGCAGACAGTGGGAGAAATCGCAATGCACATGCAACAGACAACTGGACGTCCATTATCACGTTTTACTGTGGCCAGGAGGCTGCACAAAGGTGGTCTATTTGCACGACGACCAGTACGGTGTGTGCCATTAATGCCTGCTCATCGAAGACTGTGGTTTCTGTGGTGCCAGGAACACAAGAACTGGACACATCAGCAATAGGGTAGAGTTCTCTTTACGGATTAGAGCTGATTTAGTCTAACAAGCGATTCTGGACTTATACACATCTGGAGAGAGCAGGGAACATGCAATCACACCTCCAACATCATCGAAAAGGACCGGTTTGGACGTGGCGGAGTTCTCGTTTGGGGCGGTATCGTGCTTGGTAGCCGTACTGACCACATCTTTCAGGGAGGTTCAGTCACTGGTGTCCGCTATTGTACCGAGGTTCTCCTGCCTCACGTGCGTCTGTTTAGAGGTCCTGTGGGTCCTGAGTACCTCTTCATGGACAACAACGCTACACCTCATCGTACAGTGGCTGTTGGAGAGTGAAGATATTCAACGAATGGATTGGCCTGCAAGGTCCCGGGACCTAAATCCAATCGAACACGTGTGGGGCCTTCTCAGGAGACGCTTGGCAGCACGTCATCAGCCGCCAGCAATGATTCCGCAGCTGCGATTGGCGCTACAAGAGGAATGAGCCGCGATGCCTTAACAGCTCCTTGACAACCTCTTCTTCAGCATGGACAGACATTGTAAATCCTGCAGTGCAGTCAGGGGTGATCTAAAGACTGGATTTTTCTTGGCAGCCGCCTGTCACAAGGACGTTTCTGTCTTCTGTCCAGTTGCGCTCGAAGCTACCTTTTCAATAAAGTGCCTTTGTATTCTTTGGATTCCTTGTTGGGACGGTTTTGCTCACTTGTCCAATATTCTTACATCTTGGGGATCTTTTAGTATGATTTGAGTCGATCTGGAGCACTTCTGCACGACGTTGCATTAAAAAAACTATCTCGTCCTTAATTTTTGCATGCCAGTGTACAAGGGAACAATAATAGCATCCTTCCAATCCCGAGGGACCATTCCTAACTCCCAGCCTAACTGGCAAATTTCAGTTAACCAGTCGATTACAGAGGCACTACCACATTTTAACATCTCAGCAGTTATGCCATCAACTCCCGGAGCCTTACCATTCTGAAGAGATTTTAGAGCTTTATACACTTCTTCTCTTGAGGTCCCTCTTGTGCTTCCATTCCTCACTGTGACATCATCTGTGTCTATCTCAGAATCATCTTTGCTATCCTGATCTAATAACTCACAGAAATATTCACCCCATCTTTCACTTAACTCATTGGGCTCCCATATCATTTCCCCGACCTCATTCTTCACACAACTTACAACTTTGTTTCCCCTATTTTTCCTGAGTCTCATGTACTTACAGAAAGACTTCCTATCTTTCAAAAAAGCCAGTTCATGCCTTTCTACCTTCTCCTTCCTATCTTTTGCCTTACTCTGGTGAACCAGCTTCACGCTGCTTTGAGCGATATTCATCCACAGAGACTCTACCTTGCAACATCCCCAAATAGGCTTCCTTCTTTCTCTTTACTGCCTCTTCTATCTTACTATTCCACCAAGCATCACCTCTATTGTTACCCACTATTGGGGTGCCACATATCTCTTTAGCAGCAGTGACAACACAGTTCTTAAAACATTCCCACTTTTCTACATCTCTCTCACCAGACTTCAGCTCCTTCAATCGTTCGCTGAGTTGGTCAGAATACCGCTGATGATCTTCAAGGAGCTAATTAAACTTAATTCTTCCTATCCTGGGTCTCTTCCTATTCCTTTTCTTCCAACCAACATTAAGTTTCGCTTGTGACACTACCAAGTAATGATCAGAACCAACATCTGCACCTCTCATCACACGGGTGTCAGCAACTAAGTGTTTCAGACGCTGAACATAAACAACAAAATCTGTTACATTCTTTTGACCCAGAGTGTGATTTTCCCAAGTATATGTGTGGATATACTTGTGATTGAAAAAATGTGTTAGATGCACACAAACTATTCTCAAAGCAGAGTTCAGTTAATCTTTCACCATTATCATTCACACAAGGATCATTAAATTTACCCAAGAACGTCATCAGAAATCTCATTCTGCACACCTACTCTGGAACTGAAATCCCCTGCTATAATAATTTTCTGTTTGGCACCAAACTGGCTCAAAACAGCTTTTAGCTTATTCCAGAAATCTTCCTTTCTATCAGAAGGTTCCGAGTCGCAAGGAGCATACACTACAACAATTACGATTTTCTGAAGTTTCACTTTCAAACGAACCCAGAGAATTCTCTCACTTATGCAACTATGGTGAATCAAGTTGTTGTTCATCTTTTCACTTAAAATCACACCTACACCAGCTTGTCCTCTCACATTATTCATTACTCCAGACCACACACTCACTGTGCCATTCATTTCTTCTACCCCAATTTCCTTCTTTTTGGTTTCACTTACACACAGTACATCCAGTCTATACTTATTCATCTCCTCAATCACCTCATTCATCTTGCCATTTATACCTCTAGTATTCCATCAGGGTTCGTACGGTCCTTAAAAGTCCTTAAGAACTCCTTAATTTCCATTTGCCTTTTTAAGGGCCCTTAAAAAGTCCTTAAGAACTCCTTAATTTTCATTTACCTGTTTTAAGAGCCCTTAAGAACTCCTTAATTTCTGTTCTGTTTTTAAGGGCTCTTAAAAAGTTCTTGAAAACACCGTAATTATGCAGGGTGTTCGGAAAGTAACTGTGCACCTAGACTACCGTTATGTTTTCGCAGTTATCAAGTGCAGTATGTGCCACCGGAACGTAATAAAGTGGATTCTCCCAGTCGCAGCCGATCGCGGGAACCCATGGGTCTCACTGCGCATGCGCAGCAAGCTGCTCGAAGCGTCGGTTGCCGCATCGCGGCAGTTGAGTTCCAGAGGTCAACAGAGACAAGTCGTTGTTACTGTAAGTATTGAAGTTATCGTGTGTGCTGTTGTCGTTCGGGTTTTCGCACTATGGTTCTTTCAATTGCGGAACGTGTGTTTCTGGTTGAATACGTCTTTCGAGAAGGCAATGAATACACTGATTTAGTGCGGCAGCAATTTGCTGCCAAATTCCCAGACACACCTGTACCTCATCGTAATGCATTTCGTCGACTTATTGAGAAATTTCATGCGACAGGCTCAGTGTTTGACGCCGAACGAAGCGGGAGACCACAACTACACTTACCGATGGGAAGTTGATGGACATCTCTGACTCCATGCTGCGGAGTCCATCAAAATCATAGCGCAAGTTGGCGCAAGAGGAAAATATCGGGCTTGCGACAGCGCATAAAGCAGTGAGATAATCATTGCACCTCTACCCATACAAATTAACAGCGGTACAACAATTGCAACCGGCGGATCACGTAAAATGACTCCGGTACTGTGAATGGTTTAACAATTTTATTCAAACGAAAACTGTTGCTGTTCTTGATGTCACCTTCTTTACAGATGAGGCGTGGTTCCACCTCTCTGGGTATGTTAACGCACAAATCACACGATTGTGGTCCACAGAGACTCCTCATGCTGTGTCGGAACGACCCTTGCATGAACAGAAAATCAGAGTGTGGGTTGCGCTATCCCGACGGCGCATTGTCGGGCCATTATTCTTTCAGGACACCGTGAATAGTGCACATTACTGTTCCATACTCCATGACTTCATCGGCCGCCTTGAAGAAGACGAAATCACCTACAGCTGATTTCAACAAGATGGCGCTACTGCGCACACAGCTCACACCTCTATGAAACTTCTGAATGAGGTTTTTGGCAAACGTGTCATCTCAAAAAACCTATGGCCCCCTCGCTCCCCAGACCTTACTCCACCAGACTTTTTTCTGTGGGGCGCAGCAAAATCTTCTATGTATCGTGATCGCCCACGCATGCTTGATCAATTACAAACTGCAATAACTACGTTCATCAGAAACATCTCACAAGCAGAGCTGCAGCAAGTGTTTGCAAATAAACTGAAACGGGTTCAGCGCTGTATCGACGCTCGTGGAGATCACTTCGAATATTTTTTCTAAGTGCATAGCTTAGGTGCACAGTGACTTTCCAAACACCCTGTATTATATTCGGTCGTTAAAAAGGTACTAAATTTTGTTTTTTAACCAAAGAAATGCGTGTTACGCAGTCCAGCTGGTTTCATTAGCGTACTGATGATGGTTTTACGTCACTAGATCGTATGTCGCAAAAGTTTACCCATGTTCTGTATTGCTTTTGGCAGTTTGCCAACCAGCTACCTTCAAATCCCTTTGGATTAGATTTATTGCTGGCTTCTTGATTTCTTTGCGCGGGGTCAGTGCAGTGCAGATCGTTATCTTCTGCTATTTATTAGAGAATGTGGTACTAAGTAAAGAGCTTAGAGCTGTCTTTTCAGCTAGACAGAAATATGTTCAATATTTAGATGCCGAAAAAAAAAAAAAAAATGTGCCAAGCAACATCTGGGAGGAAACATAAATTGATTGAGAAGGAATTGCAAATGCTTAGTACGAAAAAACTGAAAGTAGAAAAAAATATTGCTGAATTAGAGGAAACGTGCAGATGACCTTGCCACCCAAGAGGAATTGATGAGAGATATGAACTGTTTCCTTCAATCAAATAGTTTTCAAAAATTAATAAAGGAAAAAAAATGAAGAATTGGCAGAAATTACCATGTCAGTAGTTGCAAAAAAGGAGCTGAAAAATTTATTTCATTGTAGGCCCGCGTCCTTTGTTTGACCTCAAAAAAGTGAATATGTACATAATATAATTTCCTTGCAGTCATTGTTAAATTGTATTACCTATTTTAGCACATCTTTTGTAAAAAAAGATCATGCTTATGTTATCGGTTTGTCTGTCCGTCCGTACCCGCGAAATCTCTGCAACTATTAGTCAGATTTGAAAAATTCTTTTTGCATTGGGAAGCTTGAAATATGTGAATGATGATCCTTTATTTCGTTTTTTTGTACGATGTGCAATTTCGCCGCTAGAGGACGTTAAATGCAGATGATGTCGAATTCAAAAATACGTTTTATTCCACATATTTGCTTCTAAACATCCGATTGAAAAATTCTTTTATCTTTCGATTCCATTTATGTCGAAGAGTATTTTAGATATAGTTACATTTTGAAATTATGCATAGATTTCCCGCTAGGGGGCGTAAAAGTAAATTACATTTTCCCCGTAATTCTTCTTCCAAAACTCTGATTTGAAATTTTTTTCTTCAGCGGATACACCTCCTGATGGAAAATCTTTTGTATATAATTTCAAATTTTTGGTAAAGCATACTTTGGCCACCAGGGGGCGTAAGCGTTACTTTTTGCTTTTGATGTATTTGCCATAAAATCTGAGCTTCTAAAATATCGCTTGAAAAAATTCTTTCGTGGACTGATGCCACTCACATCGATAAACCTTTTCGGAACATTTTCTTCATAAAATATTCCACAGTTTCTCCGCCAGGGGCGTAGATGTATATCTTATTTTTGTGAATATCTCTACTTCTAGAAGTCCGATTTGAAAAATTCCTTCTTTGTTAGATAGTGTTTTCAGTGTGACATGTTTTTCATATAATTTCAAAATTTTCAAGTAATTCATAGACTTTCTGCTAGGGGGCGTAAAGGTAAATTGCTTTCCCCTATATTTCTGCTTCTAAATCTCCGATTTGAAAAATTCTTTCTGCACTGAATACAGCTCCTGATGGAAAATCCTTTGCACATAATTTCTAATTTTTGTAAAAAATGGTTTGGCCACCAGGTGGCGTAAGTTTTATTTTCAGCTTCTGATGTATTTGCAGCAAAATATGAGCTTCTGAAATCTCGATTGCAAAAACAGTCGTTTGTTGACCGATACTACTCATGTTGACAAACCTTTTAGAAACATTTTCTTCTTGAAATAATGCATGATTTCTACTCCAGGGGTGTAGATGTATATCTTATTTTTGTCAATATCTCTGCTTCTGAGAGTCCGATTTGAAAAATTCCTTCTTTGTTGGATAGTGTTTACGATGCGAAATGTTTTCCCTATAAATTCAAAATTTTCATGTAAATCTTAGACTTTCTGCTAGGGGGCACAAAGGTAAATTGCGTTTCTGCATTATTTCTGCCTCTAAAACTCCAATTTGAAACATTCTTCCTCTATCGCATACAAGACCTGATGGAATTTTTTTTTCACATAATTTCTAATGTTTGGTAAAGAATCGTTTGGTCACCATGAAGCATAAGTGTTAATTTCTGCTTCTAATGTATTTGTAGTAAAATCCGGGCTCCTGAAAATTCGACTAAATTTTTTTTTCTTGGACCGATACCACTCATATGGAAAAACCTTTTGAGAATACTTTCTTCCTAAAATAATGCATGGTTTTCCCACCAGGGGACGTAAAGTCACATCTTATTTTTGTCGATATCTCTGTTTCTAAGAGTTCGTAAGCTCATGATTCCGTTTACAGCAATATCTGAGGGATTAAAAACCTGATTGAAAACCTTTTTTTCGTCATATACTATTGTTTTCCATACTGGTTCCATTGACTTTGAATAGCTTTGATAAATTTCATTTGTGTCAGAACGGATTGAAAAGACGTATTACACCTGAAAATTCAGTGTCATCTTTCTTGTTTAAGTTTAAGAGCAAAAAAAGATGTATAATAGAAGTAAAAATTCTGAAGGAAATTTCATAGGTGTCTTGTTGTTACTGCAGTTTGTTTTAGCTTTTACACCTATACACTATTGCCAAATGTTGAAAATCAGCCTGCATTAAGTGTATGGAAGAAGTTACTACAAGTGCTACAGCTGTAGAATTAAAAAAAAAAAAAAAAGCGACAGTTACACAAGCAAAAATGTGTTATTCATCCAAATCTACGAAAACCAAATTTTTCTCCAGATTTGGGAATTTGGAAGCTGTGTAGAACTAAATAAATAAATACTTAAAAGAAAGTGATGCTTCACTGTTCAGTTTTGATTCTTTGAATTCTGCCAATGTAGTTTTGAAATTTATGCAAGCATTTTTATTGAACTTAGGGCTTTCAATTCCGATGATATGATTTAAGTTACGATGAACTTGTGTGTTTCCATTCGATTTAGATAGTGTGTTTACTTGCTTCATTAACCTAAAACAGGTCTAACAAGCTGTGCTGCTCGTAAGAGGTCCGGGTTCGAATCCCGGTGAGGCATGGATGTTGTGTTTGTCTTACGGCACTGGCTCTCTCCCTTCCCTGGAACCAGTGACCCTAAATTAGGGACGGGCGACTGCTTATAGCCCATTGAGTTGCTCACGGTGGTCGTTAAACCTCCAATCAAAAAAAAAAAAAAAAAAAAGCTGTGCTGCATTTTTATAAAAGTGTTATTTTTTCAGCTGCAGCACTTGTAGTGATGCCACCCACAGAATTAATGCATTTAGTTTCTTAGCCTGTGTTCGTACATATTTGTAAAAGTAATTCTAATGGAAGGAATTAAGTTATTGAATGGAAAGGTAAAGATACCAAAAATTTTAAAGACTGACAACAATCACAGCCATATGAAATTCTAAGCTGTATTTGTAATACTGTTTTTGTTCAAATGAATTTGTAAATTAATAAAAAAATATAAATTCGGATAAACTTTGAAGGAAAAACAAATGTAAATTTAAAAAGTTTCCGAAACCACAAAGATGGGCCTATAATCACAATTAATGGGCGAAAATTTGTTGAAAATTGAAATTCCAAAGTAAATAAATTTTATGCTTCACACCACAATACGAAGAAGCAGAGTGTTAGTTCTGTAGATGCAAAGATATGCTTCAGGACAAATAATGGATCCAGTATTACCAGTAAGTAATGTATATAAGGAACTTTTAAGTTAGTTGGTTTTTCTGGTGGAGTATTTAGGTTTATTTTAGTAGAACTAATTTTAATTCATATATTTGGGCAATGGAATATTCATTAGTTTCAACAAAATTGATTTATTGTGTTAAAATGACTTATGTGTAATTGTGTATATTTGCATGCAGCGATTATGAAGTCCTTAAAAAATATTTAAAGGTCCTTAAGAACTCTTTAATTTCCATTTTCAAAAAAGAGTATGAACCCTGTCCATACGCCAATCTTACATTCACTCAGCCGAGATTTCTTTCTCAAACCTCGTTTAGAAAGTCCAGGTCGGTTCCGTGGTGGACCGTCCTTCTCAAGTGTGGTAGGTCCACCATATCCCACACTTGAGTCCGGATATTGATTTCTTTTTGTCTTTTTAATCAGGTAAGTAAGCTTTCTCTAAATCTATGAAGGCAGTAATAACTCTCTTACCAGCAGACAGATACTTTTTGACCATCATATATAATGCAAAAATTTGGTTAGTGCAGCCCTTACCAGGCATAAAACCACTCTGTACGTCCCACACTTTCTCTAAAGTAAGATCTTGTACTGTATCAATAATGCCCTTTCCAAACACTTTCCCTGGTGCACTCAATAAGCTGATACCATGATAGTTCTTGCATTCAGTGTGGTCACCTTTTCTCTTAGTGGCCGTCCATAAAGTATGTCCATGATTTTTTAATTATTTTTAGACTCCCCCTCCCCAGATCACATTTTATCCGACTGTTGACAACCCTCCCCCTAAAAAGTACGTCCTAATTCATGCAACCGCCCTTATTTTTGACAACTGCTTTTAGAAGTCCGTTGTGAAACAGAAAGAACACATGCAATTATTTAAAGGAATCTTCCATATGTTTACATGTTTGTTTCAGAAAATATTTATTATTTAGGCATTAGTTTATTCCCAAATGCTACCCGAACTTTATCATTCTGATATAAAGATCTATAAATGAATGCACGCATTCAAGGTTGAAGCACACCCGATTATACCATCTACAGAACATGACAGATTTAGTATACAAATACGAGAATTTCATATTAATATTCTGATTTAGCTGAATATCATCAAAAATCTGAAACATTTCATACCTTTTTTTAACTATTAAAAAAAGGAGAAAACAAAACGAAGAAATACCATGAAGTAAATTTCCTCATTATGCTCAAATTCTAATAAAAATCAACCCCATTTTACATAAAATACGATCGTCATTGTTTGGTTATTACAAGCTGAGTTGCAACAATTACTAAAGTGCTACTTAAATGTTGCAATAACTACTTCAAAATTTGCAGTAATTATTTAAATGTTTATTTTTTTATGTTGTGTGTTTAAAGTATTCTAGGCAAATATTTTGGCAAATTTCATAGAACGATACAAAACACAATTTTTCACATACAACAAATACTTTTTTTTTATTGCACTGGATGCATTTTTGTCGTAAATGAGGCTAATTTAAAACTGTTTTTATTGCATTATAATTTTCAGTGTGGTTATACATATAGGTTGACTTACGCCCCATTTTCATATTTTTAACACCTTTGGGAATTTATTTGAATAAATCTCAGTTCTCAATTTATTCAAATAAATTCCCAAAGGTGTTAAAAAATATGAAAATGTCAGCCATTTACTGTTTATTATATTTACATGAAATTTTCACGTTCAGATTAGCTCAACAATGCGGTATAATAAACTACAATTTATTTTTATAGGGCTCTTCTTTAAAAATATAATGTTTTCTATTAATAAAGTAATACTTTAAAATATTTAGCAAACAAATGCCTTTTTGAGGAATTACGAATTTATCTTACCTTGCTACTGTTTTAATTTAAATATACGAGATAGTTTTTTCAGTTGATTAGATACATTACTTTCCACATGTCCCTTGTGTTTTCCTCTTCCATGACTACGACTATGGTATAAGCAGTGATGCATTTGTGTTCTTGGAATTTGAAAATTAATCGAACACTCTGAATTGTATTTAAACTGTCTGTTTAATGTCCTCTCAAATGGGATCTAGATGCTGGCCAACATCCGTTATGGGCAATCCAAAGGAAATTAAACTTCTTACTTTAGGAACGTTAACATCAGTTAGATCCGGGTCATTTTAATCGATCCATTCAACATCGGTCATATTCATGTCGAATGGCCAAATTGACATAAGCTCACTCTGTCAGCACGCAACAGTTCCAGGAGGGTGTTCTTTTAGTTCTGCTTTAGCTTGACCACACTGAGTGGTATGCAATTTTGCATGAGCCATCATGTTGCTGATTGAAGCAAAATACTTTCCACCAACCTTACAAATACAGGAGGAAAGTTTAGATTGCCGCCCCAGTAGCGCAGTGGTCTAAGCGATGGCCTCTGATCATTTGTCCTAAAGGGGTCCGGGTTCGAATCCCGGTGAGGCATGGATGTTGTGTTTGTCTTATGGCACTGGCTCTCTCCCTTCCCTGAAACCAGTGACCCTAAATTGGGGACGGGCGGCTGCTTATAGCCCACTGAGTTGTCATGGTGGTTGTTAAACCTCCATTAAAAAAAGTTTAGATTGCACTGATGGGCAGTAGAGGTCGTATGGCATTGCCTGAAAGCTCGGCAGGAGTGTGATAGCATTTCTGAAATATCCAGAGAAAGATTTACTAAGAATAATCCATATTGATGTCGACCTGTTTCTCTTGGTCTGCAAGCCTCAGGTCATCCGGTGTTTGAGCCAGAGGAACAGGTGGTGGTAAAATGCGATTTTGAAGGATGGGGAAGTGTGAACTTTGACACAGCAGACAACATTTTGTGTCCTGAGATTTTTGCAAAAAATACTGGCTTTCAGCAAAGTGTTTGTTTCTCCATGAAGAATCTTTTTCAAGAAGGGGTTCAACTAGCTCAAAGTTTGTGGGATCTACATACTCCGTGATTGTTGGACACTCATCGATTACAGTGTTAATCCAAACTTCCACAAGTGTTTTTCCAGCAAACACAAAGTTCATTTTCTCTTTTCGATATCAACTGTTCGACCTTGCGCATCCAAGTGGCTTCCATAATGATCATGTGGTAAAATCAAACCTGCGAGTTCTCTGCTTAAAAAAGCCATTCTTCGTTCGACTTTGTTAAAGGAACTTTGACCAGGAGCATTACAGGCAACAAATACAGCATCCAAATTTCTTGTTAAAAAATGATGTATACTTATCTCAATAACTTTTTTGTAGCGTGGATTTTCATTAGGGCCACCATCAACAGTGATTATTATGAGCACTGGTTTTGATAAATTTCCTGGTAAAGTTCTCATGATGTTCCTAAACTCTGGAAGATCATACACCCTGTTGAGATCACGTGTGTGAGATGCTGTGGTGGATGATGAATGTTTTCCCGATCTTATTGCTATGAATGTTGGACCAGAGTAGCTAACAGCTTCTCGTTCTCCGAACAGACCGTCTTTAATAACGATATCTGCATACACTGATGGAATTAGTTTATGGTGATTTGCCATTACCTAGTCATGATCGGACAAAGTAACTCGGTATTCCACGTGCATCAGTATCGGTGCTTGCTTACTGGCTGCTGTTAACCCTAGAGGTACGTGTGCTTTGTCATTTTGGCTCAGAAAACACACTTCTTATGATCCTGATAAAGGAACAACATTGTTGCCATTGCAAAACCGGTTATATAATTTGCATGTGATTCAGCTGTTGCTCAAATTACTTTTACAGGTACAGTATGAGCATGGTGTTTCCGTTATGATGACAAGATTCGTCTTGGAAGGCGCCGTAAATAAACAGAGCTTCTACTAACATCATATCCAACCTCCTTCAGCTTTTCTGTTAACTCAGATAACGTCTTTACCGAACGATACGATTTTCACAGCGCTTCTCATGGGCAGCAGAGCTAAATACAGCTGTATCCGTATTGGCTGTCAACAGCAGTGGCTAGTCGTTTTCTAAATAATGACAGCCTGTTTTTTCCCCTGACTTTAAGCTTGGATTTGAGTTCAGGATATTTTTCACAAAGTTCGCGTACTTTACTTTTCTTTGTAGCACGCTCTTTTCTTTTTCTCTGCATTTCATGTTTTTTTCCCCATAGTCTTTTTTCAAGTCCCTTTAGCTTCTGCTTTTTTACGGTTAGTTCTTTTGTCTGTACTTCTGTTAACATTCCACTTTGCTTCTTATTCAGTAGTCCAACTACACCTGCATTTAAAATATTGATTTCATAATTCAGAGCTTGTTGTGCAGGTGCTAATCGAGTGGATATTCCTGGCTTAATTTTTGACGAACATCGGTTTTGTTGTTCATTATTTTTTTTATAAGAAGAACATCAGCGGTTTTTGTTGTAGATGTTCTGGGAGGATAATTGGCTTCAATGCTTGAAGATGCATCTTGAGAAGCATCAGAAGATGTAGCTTTTATAGCAGCTTTTTGGTATTGCTTTCCCCATAATGACAGCAGTGAAACTTTCCCTGTTTTATTTGGATGTGTTGTTTTATATCCTGCCTGCAACTGCTAAAATAACTTCTGCTTATCTATTCAGGATTAAGAAGTGGCAGATATATACAACTGTACTAACACAGTACTGAATTCGCTTTGACTGTGTGCTTTATTGAACATACTCTGCTGAGGTTAAATAACACGTAAATCGCTTCGAGCGAACTGTTCTGTCATATTAGCGCCAGTCGTTGTTTGTTTTCGTTCCACCATGGCAGCGATCAAGTTTCATTGGTGTTTAAACTATCTCACACAATCCAAAACTTTTTGTGACTCATTTACATTCGCTCAATGTTGTTTCTACACTGCTACCCTAGGTTGCACGATCCTTCTCAGAACAGCTCGGTTAACAACGCATTGGCCATTAGTTTTTTTTTTTTTTTTGTAACTCGACGCAACTGAGATTTTAGGTATAGAATACAGATTGGAGCCCGGGGACACCTCACTTCCTGAAAACGAATACACATTGCAGACGTATATTTCAGGTAAAATATAATTAAGCAATAAACATTGCTTTTCCCCCAGTAAATTAAGTTGAAAGAGCTTAATTCTAAGAAGCATAAAAGATACGGCAGACTCTGTCGTAAAGAACTGTGAAAAAAAAAAAACACTATCTCCCCACCATGATATAAAGACATATTTGCAAACATACTTAAATTCCATTGTGAACAAACGGGGAGTTTTTTAATACTACAATTCAACTATATTTTTGCCGTTGGACGTCCGAAATACTAAACCTCCCCCATGTCACATTTGGTCCGGTCGTCAGAAACCCCCTCCCCCTGTAATCCCAGACGTACTTTATGGACAGCCCCTTATGAAAGGGAACAATGATAGCATCCCTCCAATCCTGAGGGACCATTCCTAACTCCCAGCACAGTTGGCAAATATTAGTTAACCAGTCAATTACAGAGTCACCACCATATTTTAACATCTCGGCAGTTATGCCATCTACTCCCGGAGCCTTACCATTCTGAAGAGATTTTAGACCTTTACACACATCTTCTCTTGAGATCCCTCCTGTGCTTCCATCCTTCACTGTGACATAATCTGTGTCTGCATCAGAATCACCTTTGCTTTCATCAACTAATAACTCACAGAAGTATTCACCCCATCTTTCACTTAACTCATTGAGCTCCCGTATCATATCTCCCATCCTATTCTTCACACTACTTAGAGTTTTGTTTCCCCTATTTTTCTTATATCTTATGTACTTCCAAAAAGCTTTTCTATCTTTTCAAAAAGCCAATTCATGCCTTTCCACCTTTTCTTTCCAGTCTTTTGTTTTACTGTGGAGAAGCAGCTTAGCTGTCTCACACTTCTTACAGTGATATTCATCCTCAGAAACTACTTTGCAACATCCCAAGTATGCTTCTTTCTTTCTCTTTACTGATTCTTTAACCTCACTGTTCCATCAAGCATGCACTACAACAATTACTATTATCTGAAGTTTCACTTTCAAACAAATCCAAAGAATTCTCTCATTTATGCAGCAGTAGTGAATCAAGTTGTTCACTTAAAATCACTCCTAAACTAGCCTGTCCTCTCATGTTATCCAACACTCCAGTCCACACACTCACAGTTCCATTCACTTCTATCCCATTTTTTTCTTTTTAGTTTCAGTAAAACACAGCACATCCAGTCTATACTTATTCATTTCTTCAATCACCTCATTCATCTTTCCATTTATTCCTTTAGTATTCAATACATCAATGTTATGCTCACTCAGCCGAGATCTCTTTCTGATACGCCGTTGCTCCTTGATCAGTTTCTGTAATTTTCTTTCTGAAGAGTAGCATTTTTTAACTGTGACAGTGCAGTATAAAGCACCATTCAGGTAAGAAAGTAAGCAGCTACAAAACTTGCCAGTTGATATAGATCAGATCAGATCAGATGTAGAAGGTTTTAGGAAGGGAGTGTCTGACCCCAGGTCTTAAACAACCCTTAGAAATAGGAAGCTAGGAGATTTGGGCTAGAGTGCCTGATAGAAAGTGACACGGAAGAGAAGTAGAATGGGGGGGGAGACGCCCTTATTTATTACGGGGGAGGGGCAGTACCCGGGGTCCGACGCCTTAACATGCCCATCCAACGCACTGTGGATATTTAATGGATCGAGCGTTCGTACTTGCGTGGGATCAAAGCTGAGGTCTTCTCCATGGCAGCACGAACGTTGCCCACTATGCCACCCGCGGCCCCAGTTGATATAGGTAATATTTGGAGGTAAAATAATTAAAATTTTATCAATTTTTTAGTAGTAGTATTTAATTGACTGTTGAATTTGCCATTTGGAAAGAGGTTGATTGCTTTGAAGATTAACCTTTCATTTGTATAAATAAAATGGCATAAAGGTTGGTTGCATTTTTATGTGGATTTGGAATTTGTGATTTAAAAAATATTAATAAAGTCTCCCTCATGCAAGAATTTGAAATAATACAAATCAAAAAGAAAAATAATAATAATTGGGTATTACACAATTTCATAGCTGGTGAACCAAGTGAATTGTAAACTGTGTTCATGCTATTACCTTGTGGTGGCACCACTTTACAATAGCTAGTTAATGGAAATACTCACCATCGTTTTTCAGTACATATCCTGTGAAATGCACATGCATAGGTACTTCTGTAGGGGATTTTGGTGACTAATGTGGTGTTATTTTAATATTCACTGTAACTATGATTTAAATTTTTCATATATTATTGCAGTGTCATCTAAGCATTCACTTAGTGCTGGTCATACTGCAAGTGATAAAAAATGTGCATGAAAATCAATAATTTTGGAATAGTTGCATTTGATATAACATAATGAAAAAGGCAAAACAGTGCTGTGATACACTGTTCTGTTAAAGAGAGAGCATTCTGTGAAGTATTAGAAACAATACTAAGAAAACAAAGAGCAGTATTACAGAGCAGGTGTACTTTATATTCACAAAAATCATTGAATCACTAGGCAAAGATGATGGGAAAATTTTAATTTCATTGATCTTTCTCCAAATATTATATTTTCTAATTAGTAAATTTTTATTCAATTAACTTTTGTTCATGCATTATTGATTTATGCTATTTTAATATACTTAAAAGTATGTTAAGAAGCAAAAATATGCAACAGTGGTCGTAAATTTCTGCTTTGAGAACATATCCCCTCTACTTTATATTTATTGATATAGGGAGATAGTTCTAAAATTATGCAAAGTCTTCAAGAATGTATCCTTTGTATAAAATGCAACTAACCTGTAGTTCGCACATATTGTCTTGCTGTATTTTGATCCACCTTCTGTATGGTGAACAGCAAAGTGATTTCAGAATATGCTTCTGTAAATCTGGTCACCTGCGTTTCTGGCTCAACATTAGTTGCAGGTGATATTGTTTGTTTGGAGTTTTAGTTCATTTTTATATACACAGTGTGGCAAAGAATTTTTAAGACTGGGTTTGTAAAATGAAATAGAAACAAGAAATTATAATTTGTTTTGGTTTGTTATTCAAAATAAGTCCCTCCGGCTTCAATACACTTGTTACAGCGATTTAATAATGATTCGAATGCCTGTTCCAGTTCACTTTACGTAATTGCCTCCAAAACACGCGTCGAAGCTGTTTGTATGGTCGAAATATCATCAGAATAACATCCTTTTAACGTCATTTTAAGTTTTGGGAATAAAGAAAAGTCGCAGGGTGCTAAATCAGGTGAATACGGTGGATGATTCAACACACAGACTTTATTTTTCGCCAAAAATCTACGAACAAGAAGTGAGGTGTGACTGGGTGCATTATTGTGCAACAAACACCAACTGTTTTCATCCCGATATTCTGGATGAATGCGACGAATTCTGCCCATCGAAACGCCTCAAAACATTTAAATAAAACTCACCAGTAATTGTTTGTCCACTTGGAACATATTCTTTATGGATAATAGCCTTACTATCGAAGAATGTAATGAGCATTGTTTTGATTTTCCATGGAACTTCTTGTTTTTTTTACTTGTGGTGAGTTTTTTGACTTCCATTCTGCACTTTGTCATTTTGTTTTAGGATCATATTGAAAACCCCATGTTTCATCACCTGTAACAATCGATTTTAAGAAGTTTTGATCATTTTCAGCGGCTGAAATGATGTCTCTGCAATGTGCACTTCTCCTTGATTTTTGTTCATTGGTTAACGTGTGTGGAACAAATTTAGCACAGACTTTTGTTTTGCCCAAATCTTCATGCAGGATGGTTCGAATCATTTCTTTGTTGATGTTTAAAGACTCTTCCATCATTCTTAGTGACGCACATAGATTGTTTGTCACGAAATCACGCACTTTTTCAATAATCTCAGGTGTCCTAGATGTACTTGGTCTTCCGGTATGCTTATCATCTTCTAGCGTATCTCTTCTGTCCAAAAAACGTTTGTGCCACAGGAAAACATTTGATCTACTTAAACAAAACTCACTGTAAACTTGTTTCATCATTTGGTATGTTTCCGAGGCACTTTTACCAAGTTTTGCATTAAATTTAATAACAGCCCTTTGTTCCATCTTAATAATTCAACATGAAAAAAATTTTACTTCTCTAATGAACGGTCGTTTCGTTTCAGTTACTTTAACAACTGCGCAGTACTTTTGGCAGAAAGCAAGCAGATGGTCACGGTTTATAACGCATTCGCGATTACACTGGTGGCGCCACCGTAGGCTGAAATCTAGCGCCAGTCTTAAAAATTCTTTGATGCATTGTGTATGTTATAGATCAGATAAACCACTTTTAGCTGCCTATTTGCACGCTTCATAAGGCACTTGTTTTTTAATAGATGGCTTTGATGGCAGCAATGTGTTTTAGCATATCACTGTTAGACATTATGATATGCACAAACTTTTAATTTCATGCAATACAAAATACTATATGATTATCTGTTCTTACATATGTTCCCCCATGTTAAAAAATATATTGAGAACAGAAAGCTAAATAACAGTGTGTAACATCTACTGACAAATTATAGGTAAACAGTAACACACCTGTCAATTAGAGACTATCTACCATGTTAGAAAAAGGATTAAACTTTTTTGAATTTACTGAATCGTTGTATATGTTCTTTCACATCCTTATTGAGAATCATGAATTGAATTATTACAACTACTATATTTTCATTGTGAATATAATGTCAGCAGCATCTAGATCCAGATTCTGAATACATTTAATGGTAGGTGGTATTTTTGCGATAAAAATGCAAAGCAACAGTGCTGAAGATATTTTTCAAGACAAAGATTGTCATCCATGGTTTAAGTCTGTTATAAAAGTTAAAATTCTCCTCCCCACACGCACACACACTTTTTAGTAGAGAATGTGTTTCAGTCTTCAGTGATTGTATATCAGGTTCAGAAAGTTTTATTACTCATATCTGCAAAAATATGTTGTCTAGGCATATAAATTTCAAGTGTTACACTTAAAAATGTACTCTTCTAAAATCAAATCAAATTGTTTATTAATTAGGTTTCATCTTTCTTGTTATTATTGTTATTATTATTATTTCAAAGATTCCACCTCTTCCTGAGGTTTTTCTTCACTTCCTTCCTTGACGGGTACGGCGTACCAAGTCTGGGAAGTTGTACTTCTTTCTCTCAGTTGTCCAGAAACTTCCTTACTATCCTACAAGTGTTCAGGATAGCTGCCTTCTGTAGTTCCATGTAGGTGTTAGGTTGAAGGTCTAGTTTCTATATACAGCTGTGAATGGTCTTAGGTACAACTCCTATGGCTGATATTACTATGGGGACAGTGGTGACATTCTCCATATGCCACATTTCCTTGACTTCATATTGTAGGTCGTTATACTTTGACATCTTCTCTCCGTGTGTCTTCTGGATGTTGCACGTGTTGGGCATGGCTATGTCAATGAGGTGTGTTAACTTCTCCTTGTCCAACATGGATTGTGGGGGATGGTCTTATCTGTTCTGATCGATCTGTCCCAGTACATCTTGTGGGTGTTGTTCTCTAGAAGCATTGTTGGTTCATATTTATAGTATGGGGCAGGCTCAGTTGTAATAAAAGGTGGTGCTTTCTAGCCAATTTCTGATGGACAATCTTGGCGACTTGATTGTGCCTGTTCGTGTACTCTGTGTGAGGACTCTGCTGTGATATGTTGGATGGTCTCTGGTGCTTGATGGCATTGCCGACATGTGTCACTTTCCATTGACGTGTCCTTCAGGATATGTTTCTGGTGTTTACAACTTGATCTTGTATAGCCATCAGGAACCCTTCTGTCTCGGGGAAGAGTGATCCATTTGTTAGCCATGCTTTGGAGGCAGTCTTATCTACCTGGTCCGATTGCAGATCATTGTAGTGCCTTCCGTGTAGGACTTTCTTGCCCCAAGCTTCTTCTTTTGGCTCCCTTTTTCCAATCTCGATGTTCTGAGTAGAGAGGTTTAGGGCTATGTACTTCTGGTCACTCTGGTTTATCGCTTGGGGGCTGTCCATAAAGTATGTCCATGATTTTTTTACTATTTCCAGACTCCCCCTCCCCCATGTCACATTTTGTCTGATAGTTGACAACCCCGCCCTTCCCTAAAAAGTACGTCCTAATTCCTGCAACCCCCTTTATTTTTGATGACTGCTTTTATATGTCTGTTGCGGAACAAAAAGAAAATATGTAATTATTTAAAGGAATCTTCCATATATTTTCATGTTTGCTTCAGAAAATATTTATTATTAAGGCATTAATTTATTACCAAATGCTACCCGAACATTCTGAAAAAAACAAATGTTCGGGTAGCATTTGGTAATAAATTAATGAAAATTTTTATTCTGAAATAAAGATCTACAAATGAATACACGCATTCAAGCATGCAACACTCCCGATTATACCATCTATGAAGCACAATAGATTTGGTAGTACCAATACGAGAACTTAATATCAATATTCTAATTTAGTTAAATATCATCAGACATCTGAAATATTTCATAACTTGTTTTAACTATTAAAAAAAGAAAAAAGGAGAAAACAAAACTAAGAAATACCATGAAGTAAATTTTCTCATTACGCTCAGATTTTAATTAAAATCGTGCCCCATTTTACGTAAAATACGACCGTCATTGTTTGGTTATTACAAGTTGAGTTGCAATTATTACTAAAGTGTTACTTAAATGTTGCAATAACTACTTTAAAATTTGCGGTAATTGTTTTAATGTTTAACTTTTTATGTCGTGTGTTTAAAGTATTATCTGCATATATTTTAGGAAATTTCATAGAGCAATACAAAACACAATTTTTCACATTCAACAGATACTTCTTTTTTATTGCACTGGAAGTATTTTTGCCGTAAATGAGGCTAAGTTAAAACTGTTTTTATTGCATTATTATTTTCAGTGTGGTTATACATATAGGTTGAATTACGCCCCTGTTCCCCAGTTCTCAATTAATTCAGATAAACTCCCAAAAGGTGTTAAAAATCTGAAAATGAAAGACACCTACGGTTTATTATGTTTACATGAAATGTTTACATTGCAAATTAGCTCAACAATGCAGTACAATAAACTACAATTTATATTTATAGGGCTCTTATTTAAAAATATGTTTTATATTAATAAAGTAATACTTTAAAACATTTAGTAAACAAATTTGCCTTCTTGAGGAATTGCGAATTCCTCATCTTTGCTTGTCACTTTTCTAATTTAAATACTGTATACGAGATTGTTTTTTCAGTTGAAAAGATAAATTACCTTCCACCTGTCCCTTGTTCTTTCCTCTTATATGACTACGACTGACTGTGGTATAAACAGTGATGGATTTGTGTTCTTGGAATTTGAAAAACAAAGTAACAATCTGAATTATATTTAAACTGTCTATTTAATGTCCTCATAAATGGGATCTAGATGCATTCTAACGTCCATTATAAGCAATCCACTGGAAATTACACTTCCTACTTTAGGAACTTTAACATCAGTTAGATCCAGGTCATCTTCATCGATCCATTCAGCATCAGTCATATTCATGTCATATGGCGAAATTGCCATAAGCTCAATCTGTTGGCGCACAATAACTGGAACTGGGTGTTCTTTTAGTTCTGCTTGAGCTTGACTAAACTGAGCGGTATGCAATTTTGCATGAGCCTTCATGTTGCGGATTGAAGCAAAATACTTTCCGCAAACCTTACAAATACGGGAGGAAAGTTTGTATTGTACTAATGGGCAGTAGAGGTTGTATGGTGTTAGCCTGAAAGCTCGGCAGTAGCGTGGTAGCATTTCTGAAATATCCAGAGACAGATTTACGAAGAGTGATCCATATTGATCTGCAATCTTTAGGCCATTCGGTGTTTAAGCCAGAGGAACAGGTGGTGGCAAAATGCAATTTTGAAGGATGAGGAAGAGTGAACTCCGACACGGCAGACAACATTTTGTGTACTGACATTTTACTATTTGCAAAAGATACTGGCTTTCAGCAACGTGTTTGTTTCTCCATGAAGTATCTTTTTCAAGAAAGGTTTCAGCTAGCTCAGAGTCCGTGAGATCTACATACTCCGCGATTGTTGGATACTCATTGATTACAGTGTTAGACCAAACTTCTGCAAGTGTTTTTCCAGCGAACGCCAAGTTCATTTTCTCTTTTTCAATAGCAACTGTTCGACCTCGCACATCCAAGTGGCTTCCGTAATGATCATGTGGTAAAATCAAACCTGCGAGTTCTCTGCTTAAAAAGCCAATCTTTGTTTGACTGCAATGAATACAGCATCCAAATTTCTTGTTAAAAAATGTATACTTGTCTTGATAACTTTTTCATAGTGTGGATTTCGTTAGGGCCACCATCAACAGTGATTATGAGCACTGGTTTTGGTAAATTTCCTGGCATAGTTCTCATGATGTTCCTAAACTCTGGAAGATCGTATACCCTGTTGAGGTCACGTGCATGAGATGATGCGATGGATGATCAATGTTTTCCCGACCTTATTGCTATGAATGTTAGACCACCATAGCTAACAGCTTCTCGTTCTCCAAACAGACCATCTTTAATAACGATACCTGCATATACTGATGGAATTAGTTTATGGCGATTTGCAATTACCCAATCATGATCAGGCAAAGTAACTCGGTGTTCCACGGGCATCAGTATCAGTGCTTGCTTACTGGCTGCTGTTAACCCTAGAGGTACGTGTGCTTTTGTCATCTTGGCTCAGAAAAGACACTTCCTGTGACCCCAATAAAGAAGCAAGCACTCAAGAAATGATATTGTTGCTGTTGCAAAACCGGTATCTATGTGTTTTGTTTGAGATTCAGCTGTTGCTCAAATTAATTTCACAGGTACAGTACGAACATGGCATTTCCCATCTGATGACAAGCTTCATCGTGGAAGGAGCCGTAAACAAACAGAGTTCTACTAACATCATATCCATCCTTCTCCAGCTTTTCCGTTAACTCAGAAAACACCTTCACCGAACGATACGATTCTTCACGGCGCTTCTCGTGGGCAGCAGAGCCAAATATAACTACATCCGTAATTGCTTTCAAAAGCAGTAGCTGGTCATTTTCTAAAGAAGGACGGCCTGTTTTTAAACCCCGACTTTAAGCTTGGATTTGAGTTCAGGATATTTGTCACAAAGTTCATGTACCTTACTTTTCTTTGTTGCATGCTCTTTTCTTTTTCTCCTGATTTCATGCTTTTTTCCCCATAGCCTTTTTTCAAGCTTCTTCAGCTTCTGCTTTTTTTACGGTTAGCTCTTTCGTCTGTTCTGCCATTAACATTCCACTTTGTTTCCTTTTGAGTAGTCCAACTACATCTGCACTATGGGTTTTGTTAATTATTTTTCTTATCAGAAGAAACAAGAGCAGTTGTTGTAGATGTTCCTGGAGGACAATTGACTTCAATGCTCGAAGATGCGTTTTGAGAAGCATCAGAAGATGCAGTTTTTATATCAGCTCGTTGGGATTGTTTTCCCCACAACGACAGCAGTGAAGCTTTTCTCTGTAATTGTTTTGATTTCCACTCACTTAAGTAATTTTCTACTAATTCAGGTAAATTTAAACCAGGCTTGATGGAGTTCCAAATGGATACAATGTCATCCTGTTGCTGTTTCCCTGTTTTATTTGGATGTGCTGTTTTATATCCTGCCTGCAGCTGTTGAAATAACTTCTGTTTATCCATTTGGGATTTTATAATCCCCAGATACTGTATATACAACCACACTAACCCAGCACTGAATTCACTTTGATTGCATGCTTTATTGAACATACTCTGCTGTTGTGAAATGACACGTAAATCGCCTTGAGTCATACTGGCGTCAGTCGTTGTTGTCGTTCCACCAGGGCAGCGATCAAGTTTTATTGACGTTTAAACTATCCTACGCAATCCAAAACATTTTGTGACTAATTTACCTTTGCTCTGTGCTTTTTTTCCCCCACACTGCTACCCTAGGGTACGCAACCCTTCTCAAAACAGCTCGGTCGACAATTGATTAGCCATTAGGTGTTCTTTTTTTGTAACTCGAAGCAACTGAGATTTTAGTCATAGAATACAGTGGGGTCCGGGGATGCCTCCCACACTGAAATCGAATACACATTGCAGACTTATATTTCAAATAAAATATAATTAAGCAATAAACATTGCATTCTTTCAGTAAATTAAGTTAAAAGAGCTTAATTTTAGGAAGCATAAAAGATGATGCAGACTCTGTCATAAAGGACTGCGACTAAAAAAACAAAAACATCCCCCCACAATGATATTAAAGCATATCTGCAAACATATTTAAATTCCAAAGTGAACAAACGGGAAGTTTCTTTACTACTACAATTCCACTATATTTTTGCTGCTGGAAGTCCGAATTACTAAACCTCCCCCTATGTCACATTTGGTCCGGTTGTCAGGAACTCCCCCCTCTCCCATCTCACGTTTGGTCCGGTTGTCAGGAACCCTCCCCCTGTAATCTCGGACGTACTTTATGGACGGCCCCTTGGTGAAGGGGTCCCTTGCTCTGATGGAAGTATTTTCTGAAGCTGCTGATTTCTTTGTCTCAGTGTTCCAGGAGATCAATCATTCCCCGTCGTCCTACTGCACGTCCAATGGTCAGCCTTTCTGTTGCAGACTTCGGGTGGTGCTGGCGATGTTTAGTGAGGGTTGTTCTGGTATTGTACATTATTTCCTGAAGCTCTGTTGTGGTCCACTATTATTATTATTATTATTATTGTATTTGGTTGTCGGAAAAGTCATGACGTATTTTAGCCATGTTTTGCAAAGGTTATTTATTGATAGAAAGAACAAAGATCAATCAATGATATAATGCCCGTTTTGTTCGATAACCTTTTGCCATCTTTCAGTGAGCTGCAGAATGCCTCGTTCATAGAAGGACCTGTCTTTCGTGGCGAAAAACTGTACAAGGTGCTGATTTACAGCTTCATCTGAGTTAAACGTAATACCATGCAAGGGCTGTTGAAGAGAGTGAAGCAAGTGGAAGTCTGACGGCGCAAGTTCAGGCGAGTATGCTGGGTGTGGCAACACATCCCACCCAAGCTCCAATAATTTTTGGCGGGTGATCAAACTTGTGTGTGGTCTCGCGTTGTCGTGATGGAACACAATAACTTTACGATGAACAAGCTCTGGATATTTCTGGATGATGGATTCATTCAAACTGTCCACTTGCCGACAGTACACATTCGAATTGATTTTTTGGTTCCGTGGTAGGAGCTCAAAAAACACACCTTTAAAATCCCACCACACTGAGACCAGAACCTTCCGCTGATGAATGTCTGCTTTGGATGTCGTTTGAGGAGAAGCAGCACGTCGGGACCAAGACCGTTTACGCAGCACATTGTTGTACACAATCCACTTTTCGTCACCAGTTATCAGTCACTTCAAAAATAATCGTTTTCCTCATGTTTAATTAGCATATCGTAGATGTTTATAAGCGCTGTCAATTGAGCTTCTTTGAGTTCATGAAGAACTCTCACATCGAGCTTGCTTACGTATCCCAGCTTCTTCAGGTGGTCGTGAACGCTTGAATGATAGATGTGCAATGTGTCTGCAATCTTTCGTGTCGTGTAATTTGGGTTTGACTTGATCAATGTCTTGATTTGGTCATCATCAACCTTGGTTGGCCTCCCGGACCGAGGAGTATCGTTGAGGTCAAAATCACCAGCACAGAATTTTGCGAACCACCGCTGGCACTGACGTTCTTGTAGAGCATTATCACTGTACACTTTACGCAACTTTTCACAAGCTTGATGCGCGTTCTTCCCTTTACGGAAGTAAAACAGTAAAACATGGCGAAAATGCACAGTTTTGTCTTGATGTCAAATCTCTGCAAATCAACCAAATCTTTCACTATTCCTTTTAGACTGCAGATAGAACTGGCACCTGTCGAATGCTATAGCAATAACATGCCTCTAGTACTTCCAAAAAACACCCAACCGCTATCGAGTGCCAAAATACGTCATGACTTTTCCGACAACCCAATATTAACAGTGTTAAAATTAGCACAGGAATGTTGAACATTTAGGTCTTCAGTGTATGCTCGTGGAAGTATTAAATATGTAAAAATGCTTTTGATATCTAAAGGAACTTTTTTATCGCTACTGAAAAGTGTGTTCCATGTTATCAAAAGTTATAGATTATCACAGCACTTTCTAAGGGCAATAATTTTGTGTTTACAGTAGTCAATTTAATATTTGTTATAGATACATTTTTAATGAAAGTAAAAATGGTGTTTATGGAGAGGGTTCAGCAGGAGCTTTGCAGAATGACATACGGTGGGTGCTTAAATAAACTGGTAATTGATTTGCATTCGCATCTTTGATTGAATTGAGAATTCACCATAGTGAAAGTTTTTCGAAAATTATGGCTCAAAGTGAAATGATCAAATGCAAAATCATGGAAAGTGAAATCCCCAACAGATGAATTTGTCATAGGAGAAGCTTTGTAAAAGTTACCAGTATAAATGAAATCCTTTCCGTGAAATAATAGCAGTAATTCAACGGACCATATTGGGAGTTTCCATTTGTTGGCTAATGTATGATTGAACAGTTTCCCCATTATAGTTAATTCTACCCTGTTTCTGAGAATAATGTTCATTTTATTTACAGTGCACAGTTCAGTGAAAGAAATACAAAGATCAATGACTTGTGGTAGGTAAATTAAATTAATCATTCAGCTTTATTTGCATAAGCTTTCAGGGATATATAGGGATAAATAATGCTGATGTTGTATAACAGAAAATGAATAAAATCTGATTTGCTGTTTTTTCTTAAACATCTTTTATGTTTGTATTTTCACCAGGTTATCTAGTCTTTAAATTCTTTTAAATAAGTTTACAAAATTTGATAAATATTTGCTATGCAATTTAAAGTTATAAATTAATGCCAGGTAAAGTATGACAGCACTTAGGAGACTAAAGCAAATACTTTTACTCAAATGAGTGTGTGTGTAGGGGGGGGAGACTTATGTTTGGGTTTGTTCTGATTGATATTGGTAATGACACAGATTTAGAGGGCATTTGGAAAGTAAGGAGCAGGTAGAGGGTCTTAATGCTGGAGGGCAAAGTGGAGAGGAAAGCATACAAAGGGCAAGCCATGGCCTCACTTTTGAGTGTATACTGAATTAAATTTTAATTTACCTTTCTTATATAGCACACATTGCACTTATACTTGTTGCAATGATTTTAATTTTGACAGATTTCTTCAGTTTTGTGCCAGGCTGTGAACACACTAATCTGTAAAATTTCTTTTCATTCGAATGATGTGCATTCAGTATTTCACCACATCATAATTTCAATTATAATATGCACGTATTTCTCGATGTATCAAGATTTAAAAAAACATGTTTTCCATACGTTATTTTTTCAGGTAGAACCATTTAATGGTGCTTTTAACTGCTGTAACTTTTCACATGTTATATTTCCTTTGAGTGAAAAGCAATTTCTCAGTTGGAAGTTATTAATATTCGCTACGAATATATATCGCGGTAATCGAATGTGATTCAAGGAAAAATCTTTCGCGTACCTCTCGGTTGTAGGTGGTCAGTGTTCAAATCTTTGCCCAAAATTTGAACATCGACCACCTACAACCGAGATTTGGACATCAACCACCTACAACCGAGATTTGAACATCAACCACCTACAACCAAGAGGTACGTGAAAGATTTTTCCTTGAATCACATTCGATTACCGCGATATATATTCACAGCGAATATTAATAACTTCCAACTGAGAAATTGCTTTTCACTCAAAGGAAATATAACATGTAAAAAGTTACAGCAGTTAAAACCACCATTAAATGGTTCTACCTGAAAAAATAACGTAATTTCATTTATGTATATTTTAGTAACATTTTTATAGCCCCTCCCTTATAAGTTTTCTGAATCCACCCTTGTGAGGATTGGAAAGGGTTGAATGATCAGGGAAGAGCAGATCAGAAAAGGGCAGTTGAACACCTTCCAATCTCTAATTCTAGGTTGGATGATTTTACCATGAGATGCAGTGGAGAAACAGGCTGTACATGACAGGGCAAAGCAATGCAGCATTCCTTTATTTAGTGAAAATTTGTAGAATTATAATTAATTGACATATGAGTGTTGTCACACTGATCAATATTTTGAAGACGACAATCCGATTTTTGGTGTAAATGTGACAAGGATGGTAAGTCAGATAATATCCGAAAACTTGAAAATTTCATCGTCCTGGAGCGGGACTCGAACCCGCGTCTTCCAGAAAGCGTACAGGTCTTCCATGACTGATCAATATTTTATGGTTACTGTTAAGAAAAATGATAATACTGCATATCAAAGTTATCAAATGAATTTATTGAAAAATTTATCATTTCAATAAATTTGTAATTTTCAAAAAGTTGTCCTTCAGTAAATTGCTTGTTTGATGAATTTGTTTTAGATGATTTTGCATTCAATAATTTTGCCTTTGTTGTCATTTTTTATTAATCTCCTGCTCCCAAGGTAAATTAATGAACAAATTCCTTCATTATCGAGTTGTATTTCCAGTATTTAAGAAGTTCTTATGTATATAAATCCAAATTGATAGATTAATGAGGAAAAAATGTCCTTTGCATAATATTTTAATTTCCCTGTTTCATTTGTTAGGTATTCATCATAATCTCTGCATTGTGATTTGCAGGTTTTGATATTCTCTGTATTTATTTTCAGGCATGCATCCTTTTCAGCCGGTGAAAATTGAGTACACGCCCTCAACAGAAAATTTTGGGAATGAAATCTTGGGAAATATTGCAAATGATGATGCCAGTGAAACATGTGAGATTCAAGTTTCTCGAATCAGGCACATCACAAAGGAAGTTTTTGTAGCTTTGGAAAGCTCTCTGCCCACAGCATATCTCCATTCAGCAGAATGTGATGCCTCTAAAGAAAGCAGCAACACAGGCAACTTTCATAGAGCAACTACAGATAGATCAGGTTTGCGATGGTCCTCTGCAATCAAATCCTATATTTGTCCTCTGTGTTCTTACAAATGTCGACAAAGGTCATACATGTTGGTTCATCGGAGAAAGCATCTCCTTAGTGCACGTAAAAACTGCGAATTCAGTAGAAATTTTCCAGCCTGGGGCACATGCTGAACCTCTTGCGGAAGGCAGCACTCACGAGACTCGCTCTACTAGAGAGAAGGATAGTTCACTGTTCCACTGGTTGCCCTCCGTCAAGTGTTTTGTTTGTCCTTATTGCACTTACAAGTGCAAGCAGAAAACATACATGTCACAACATGTGGTAAAACATAATGCTGCATTGTCAGAAAGTAATTCTTCAAATATGTCAAGTAGTAAAAATAACTGTACTTCGAATCTGAATTTTTCAGAATGCAGCAGTACCATCAATGGTGAAATCATCCGCTCACGGAGAAATGCAACGTTGCGATCTGGCCTGCAGTGGTTACCATCTACAAAATGCTATGTTTGTCCATTTTGTTCGTACAAGTGCAGACAGAGAACATACATGTTAGTTCACTTGAGGAGACATACTGGTGAGAAGCCTTATGAGTGTGACTACTGCTCTAAGGCATTTGCCCAAAAATCACACCTTAAGTCTCACAGCATGACCCACAGTTCCGTAAAATCTTTTGAGTGTAAGATTTGTAGCAAATCTTTTCACTTGAAAAGCGTCTTAATGCCCACATGTTGAAACACAAGAAGGTGAAACCGTTCAAATGCGAGCGATGCCAAAAATATTTTTCCCATAATGGGAATCTCAAGACACACATGCTTTTCCATTGCAAATTGAAGCCATTTAGATGCAGTTACTGTAAAAAGGCATTCTACAAGAAAGAACATTTTGAAAAGCATGTTGAATTGCACAACAAATCCAAAATTTTCAGATGCGGTAAGTGTGGCAAGAATTTTACTACAAAGCAAGCTCTTTCAAAGCACTTGAGCACAGACCCTGCATTTAAACCATTCAAATGTAAATTTTGCCAAAAGGAATTTTCATATAAATGTAAATATAGGTTACATATACAGTTACATTCTGAACCTAAAGTATTTAAGTGCAAAGTTTGCCAGAAAGCCTTCACCAAGAAGGGCTATTTATCTATTCATATGGTAGTGCATTCTAAGTTGAAGCCACACAAATGCACTATTTGCCAGAAGTCCTTTTCCCTGACATGGAATCTTAAGAAACACATGCTTATTCATTCTGCAGCAAAAGTGTTCAAATGCAAGGCTTGCTCAAAGGCATTTACTCTGAAAAATAATCTCATGAAGCACGTTCGTATACATCACTCAGCTCCTCAAAATAATCCAGCTAAACGTTTTAAGTGTACTCATTGTGATAAAGAATATTCCTATAAGGGGTGTTTTGATCTTCATGTGGCAACACATAATAATTAATCTTGCTGTCTTACCTGTGATTGGTGGTACTGGTTAGATTGTTTTTGAAGTCAAGTAAAGTTTGTTTCAGTGCTGGATGTTTCCTAGTAATTTCTGTTTTTTAGCCAAGATATCAGTTTAAGGTGAACTAAGATGGATGATTGTGTACTGTTATGTTGTTGTTTTTTTATCTTAAAAATGACAATGCTTTTGTGAAGTTAATGAGTTCCTTCAGATAAGATTTGTGAAGTTTCCTTTTTTAAATTGCAGGCAAGTTTTCAAATTTTCTTGAACCAACACAGAGTGTCAAAAAAAAAAAGTCTTCAATTGGGCTCATGTTTTATAGTTGTGGTAAATTCACATGTGCCATTAGTTTGAACATTCTTTAAATTGTTCGTAACTTTTTGTATTAATTTCATTCCTTATGATTTTTTAGTTTGTTTACAATATCCATATTTCTCATTATTTTGCTTTAGATTTTTGTTTCATGTGCTTAACAATGTGAAGATTATATTTAGACATGCAATTTTGCAAATATAGTTCTGAAATTTAACAAAACTTATTCTGTCTTTAATGTGTGTGTTGATTTAGGAGTCTGCTTTTTTATATTGTTGCTTTGGAAAGTTACTGCTGGGTGCAGGAACCAAGATATGTTCTGATTGTTTCCTTTTTCCTAATGGCTGAAGTACTGGGTGAGCAGTAGAGAATTGAATACATGTTTTGTATTAATTGGAGTACATTGTTATGTAGGTACCTGCAGTGCCATACATATTGAAGGTATTTAATCACTGCAATTCCTTTGGCATTGGATAAGTGTTGCAAAAGTTTTAGATCATTCTTCTTCAGATGTGCATCAGTGTTCTTTGCTTGAAGTATTTTAATTGATTTATGTGTATTTGTTCTCATATCCAAGGTTTTAGTGCATTTGATAGTAATAGTTCCTTCCAAACTGCTTATAATAACTTACGTTGTAATGACAACACACTGTGCATACTAAGTATGTGTATAATCAAACAACTGAATCAGAATATGTATATATATATAAAAGTAAAGTTCAGCCCCCCTCCCCTTTTTTTTGAGGGGGCAGAGAGTCAGTCATTTCACAAAATTCTGAAAGTGAAAATGTAGAAAATGCTTTTGTTGATGTCAATATATATATATTTTTTTCAACAATTCATGAATTTTCATTGAGAATATTTCAAAGAAACTGCATTCCATTTCTATGGCATTGGTAAGAAGTTCTTATCCGAAATTTCATGAATTAACCATGTAGTGGAAATTAAATTATTTCATGTCAAAATAATTTTTTTTTTATTTGTTAAACTGTTGGTGTAATGTTCAAAATTTTTCTGCACAAAAAGGCACATTTCATTTCTAGTATTTTAAGCCAGCTAATGATATCATCAGTTTCTGTGTCTACGTGCATGATTACAGGTCTGCATACTTGTGCTGGTTAAATGTGCTTATATTTATATCTTAATAAACAATTCTGTAAAGCTAGTTTTTAAGCATTTTTTTTGCACTCAACAATTAATTTTTTTGTGTTAATTATGTCTCTTGAATTATGTTTCAAATAATCGCCAATATTGATTAAAGTTATGAGCAATGGGAACTTTTTTCTGAATGTCTTTTTCATGAAAGTTTGATTTGTAAAAGATCATTTGCTGGTCAGAAATTAATTTTCCATTGAGATGGTAAATTAATCCGGTTGAGTCTGAAATTTCACATCTATTTATGCATCATCTTAAAGTTAAATGTTTAAAACAAAAATTTCATTCAGATACCAAAAAAAAAAAAAAAAAAAAAAACTGCATTACTTGCACCTTAGAATTATTACCAGTTATGCTTTATTTTCATACATATTTTAAAGTGTGTGGCATTCAACTGAGTTATGTTCTCACTAAAATATATTGAAAGCCAATTCTTAGTGATAAGTTTACACCTTAAGATTACAAGTTTAATGCTAGATATGAAATACTTACAAGAATGACATTTGAAACATTTAGGGCAAAGGCATCAATGCTTACCTGTAGTAATCTCAAAAATCTTTTAACACAATTGATGTATGAAAATGTTAGGTTATCTCTTTCATTTGACACCTGACAGGTCACTTGTCATTCTGCACTTGGACAACACCCACAGGTGGCCTACTGGTTAGCATGTACCACTTGGGCTAAGGGATTCCTTGTTTGTGTCTTGCTGCAGCCAGATACATGCAGTGGTTTGGGAGTCATATTAAATCATTCATTCTGGGGAAGATACTCTTACTTTTAAATAAGCACTTTACATTCCCTAGGGATTTCAGCATGGGACATAGCCCAATTTGTAACATGATCCTAGACAAGTGTTAACCACCAGACAACTTCCACATTTATGTATATTCAGTGTATCACGTAAATATTTTCATTTTCCATTACTAGTGTAATAATGCATATCTTTAGTTATTTGATCCGTACCACAGTCTCCCCTTCCCCACTCTATCATGGATTTTGCTCTTCATAATTTTTAAGATTGTTATTTATTGTGGAATTTAATTGATGTATGCTGTCTTCAAGAGGTTCGGGGTCCTGGACAAGAACCATATTAGGGGGCTCCTCTTCCTCTTAACCAGTCTTTTCGGGAATTTCAGAAAATATACCACAGGGGAGTATTTAGCTCTGAAGTTAAAGAAAAAATTATTTATAAGACATTAAAATTAGAACAAACTGTAAAAAACATGGAGAGGGGCGTATTTGCATTTATGTACCTTTTTAAAGGAATTTCCCCACCCCTCGTACCTATGTCACTCGTAGTAGAGATAGAAAAATAACCATAAAGTACCCGAAAACGTTATGCATATATCATGAGTAACATTTATCATATATATGAGGGGCAGTTAATAAGTTGTATTCCAATTAAAAAATTAAAAGCTGGTAAGTCAGTTGATTTCATTTACCTAGAGAGAAACTAGATTCCCTTCCATCCTACCATAAAAGTTTTGGTTTCTTCATTCCTTTTATAAAAAATTTGATAACAGCTGTGTTTGGCACATGCAAACAAAAAATATGTGTACATTTTTTAAGGATACCAGTGGAGGTGCCTCAGACACTGCATCCTGGAGGTTCAGCTTCTAAAGTCCCCCCCCTCCCCCAATCCAGCCTTGAACAAGAGTTAAAATTTTTATACTTATTTAAAACTTCATTTAAAAAGCACATGTGACTTGACTGTATGATCAGGAGTTAAAATATTGTATACATATTAGGTGTACAACTTAATTCTTGGCCCCTAACTGCAAGCGATCATAAAATGTTGACAAATGCAAATAGCTGTGTGCGATAATGCTGGGCTGATTGTAGCGCCATCTAACAGCTTTCCAGGTTACTGTAAACGCTCATAGCTGTAGTGACAGCAGGGACGAAAGTTGACGTTGAAAGCAATGTCGTTCGAGAAGCAACATTTTGAGGCACTGCCTCCTGTTCGCGTTTCAGCCAGGGAAAAGTGCAGCGAAAGTCCTGCAAATTATCAGTGCTGATTTGGGTGAGGCTGCTGTGTCCTACAGTATGTGTAAGAAGTGGTTTAAGCAGGGAAATTTTGAGCTTTGTGATGCAGAATATCCGGGACAGCCACAGAAAGTTGACGATGAGGAACTGGAACAACTGTCGAACTCGGATCCCTGTCGCACACAGTCAGAGCTTGCCCAGGAACTCGGAGTAATACGGCAAGCCATTGCAAAGTGCCTGCACAAGCTTTAACAGATTCACAAGGAGGGCTGTTGGGCGCCCCACCAACTCACAGCTGCAAACAAGTCTAGGTGCTACGATGTTGCTGTGGCCTTGCTCTCCAGATTCAAGAAGGATTTCCTCCACAAGATTTCGACCTGTGATGAGAAGTGGATCCTCTACAATAATCCTAAGTGGCGCAAATCGTGGGTTTATCCTGGTCAGCCTATCACCAATACCGCCAAACCAAATATCCATGCCAGGAAGTTGTTGCTGTGCATATTGTGGGATCAGCTCGGTGTTGTACACTATGAGTTGCTCAAACCTGGTGAAACGGTCAATGCTGAGTGTTATTGTCAGCAACTCATTCGTGTGAGTGACGCAATGGAGGTGAAAAGGCCATACACCGGCAAGGGCAGAAGGTCGGTCCTGTTGCTTCAGGACAATGCGCGTCCTCACACCCCGAAAACTACTTTAAACACGATCACTGACCTGGGATGGGAGATTTTGTCCCACTTGACGTATCTCCAGACTTTGCCCCATCAGATTATCACCTCTTTCTCTCCCTGAAATATCACCTGAGTGATGTGCACTTCACTTCTGTTGAGGAGGTCTACACAAGTATTGATGACTTTCTCAACTCGAAACAGCCCTCTTTTTTCCGCAGTGGCATTCGGCAGCTCCCTGACCGATGGCTCAAATGTATCCAACATGACGGGGATTATTTCCCTGATTAGGTACGTATTCAATTTACTATAATTTGCTGTTAACATGTCGTGCCTGTGGCCGAGAATTAAGTTGCACACCTAATATATGTATTAGAAAAATGTCGATCGAAGTTCAGAAAAAGCGAAAAACAATGAAATAAAAAATGGCAGACATGCCGACAGCAACTTCTGACAAGCCTTCTTATTTACAAAATCTTTTTCAATCTCTGCTATATCTAACAAGCTTGCAATTCCCCATTCTATTCATAAAACAGCTAGACCTTTTAAGCCTTTCCTGGCTCATGCTAGATGGTAAATTTCGTGGCTCATGCTGTAATTTGGAAAAACTTCTTTTCCCGGTAGCTACTGTTATTGGAAGGGTTAAAATAATTTTTGATAGAATGCAAAGATTAGGGTAGATTTCATTAAAACCCTTTTGATATATAAGGTCCAACATGTTATAATCGAGTTTCCTGTTAACACTTGATAGGAAATATCTGAATGATTGCAGATTTTGCAGGGAGTGAGGAAATACCGTATTCTCGTGCGCATAGTCTGCTTCGCAGATAATACAAGAAAAAAGTATGTATTGAAAACGACAAAATTTCCCAGATAGTCCGCACCCACAGATAAGTAATCCGCACTTCCAAACTTTAAACAAAATAAGTAACTTAAATTTTCTTTTCCATTTCACCAACCTTTAATCCATAAATGCTGGTAAAAATGCTGCGTACTGGCAAAGAATTTGGCAAGCCATGCGGTACCGTACCTGTCATTAGCATTTAGCCAATAAAAACAGCATACAGTTGCAAATTTAATATGTACAATACATGTACAAACGATAGATATTTTTTCAAGTAGCCAACTGAACACAGGTGAATAACAGAATCAGGTCGGTCTTAGTGCTTACGGTATCTCTCCCTGTTTCACAAAGACAGATAAGCCCAACCTAGGAAATATGTCCGTTTTCTTTAATTTTACTTGTAATTCCTTTAATCCTTTGACAAATTGGCTGGAAATCTTGCATTTCAACAAAAGACTTAGAAGATCACTCATCATGAATGTCAGGGACATTGGGGGTAAAACTCCTAATCTTAATTCCCTGAAGCAGGTTGTCAAACATGTACCAGTATGCTGAGGAGGGGAAGGTTAGTGTGTAGGGGGGAGGAGATGGGGACTATACTAAGCTGTTACATTACAAATGGCAGTCCTTTGAGGAGGACAGGCAGCTCAGGGCACTTTTTTCTTTCTTAATGATACAGTATTCTAAAAAAAAAAAAAAGAAAAAAAAAACCCCATATAGTTCGCAGTCTCGTATAGTCTGCACCTGCCTCTTATGCTGGGAAAATTCACAGTTAGTCCTCTGACTATACACACACTAATACGGTACATATTTATGTGCTTTATTCATATTTTGAATTTAATTTTCAAAATTACAATCAGTGATGGCATAAGAAAAATTAATGTATATGCAGCAGAAAATTAAAAGCCGCCCCGGTGGCGCAGTGGTCTAAGGCGCCGGCCTCTGATCATTCGTCCGAACGGGGTCCGGGTTCGAATCCCGGTGAGGCATGGATGTTGTGTTTGTCTTACGGCACTGGCTCTCTCCCTTCCCTGGAACCAGTGACCCTAAATTAGGGACGGGCGACTGCTTATAGCCCATTGAGTTGCTCACGGTGGTCGTTAAAAATCCAATCAAAAAAAAAAAAGAAACAGAAAATTAAAAAGAAAATTAGTTAAAAGAATTGAAGCTCGGAGGCCCCGGACTTGGATCCCGCTCTGCTGTCTTCAGGACTGTGTATTGGTCACTTATCTTTTTCAGCTCTTAAAATATCAACGTTTAGTAAATTTCAGGATAAATTTGAACTTCATTTTATATGTAGTGTTTGGGATGAACTGAATTTATTTACATTTTCAGTATAAATTTTATTTTATCATAAACAGTTTTCATCAAACATGTAGATGTATTCTGAGTATTACAAATTTACATGAGCAGTAGAAATATCAGAAACAAATGCAGCAACATTTGTTTCTGATATTTCAGCTGCTGGAGTAATATCTCTGTGCAGTTACTTTCCTCATCATCACTTCTACAAATCATTTATTGTGTTAATTTATAAAATTATATTTTTAATATGAAAACTACTTTTTGAAGTTTTTTAAAGTCCTGAATACTTAGTTGCAAACAGTTAGTCAAGACTTTTGCAAAATTAAAAAAAAATGAAAAATTGAAAGCCAAGGTTTTCAAACATTATATTTATGCCTAAAAATTTGTTTCCCACAAAAAATTAATGGGTGAAAAACTAAACATCCATGAAATCCATCTATCATGAAATACTTCCAAGCCATATTACTTTGGTTTTCACAAGAGCATCATGAAAAGGTGATCCAAGTTGCTGAGTCAAAAAAAAAAAACATCTCTCTGTAGTAGTATTTTTCATAATGCCATCGTGTTTGTCTGTAAAAAAAAGATAGTTTCATGTTGCTTTATTTCATTTGTAAATCGTGCATTGCACTTTTTTAAGAAAATGTAAAAACTTGTCTGGTTTCAAACATATTCAAATACATTTTGTGTACAATATTTGATAAGAAATTAAGTACCTGAAATTAAAATATCATTTCTTGCACATTCTTATATCCAGCTCTTTGATTTCTCACTTCAATTCTTTAGATGTTCTAGGAATAATTATGGTTGTATTGTTTCTGTGTGAATTATTTATTGTTGCTCTGGGTAAGCCAACCTTTTAATTTCAGTTGTTCTATTGTCAGCTGTCAAAAATACTTGAGAGAAGTCATAGCTAGGTTGTTAATTCATGAACTAGTTTCAAAACTCAGTGATTTAACCTTCAGGAAAAATGAAAAAAAAACACCCTGTTTGCATTCTTTCTATCTTACTCTCTTACCTTCAGTGGACGTAATTGTAGAAATCAATTCTTATTGCTGCAGTCAGTACTCAACTCATATCTTCTCTCAGATTTTCATATAATGAAAATTGATTCTTTTGAATGTCCTTTTATTGGTTGTAACAAGAAGTCATAATTTATTTCTCATTATTCTTTCTAATTATTTCTTTTTAAACCACCAATTATGAAGGATATGATACAGTGTAACTTGGATAATTTGAAGCTGAAGGGATCACAAAAATAATTCGAATTATCAACAAATTCGAATTAGGCAAGTTTGAATATGGGCACATTCAAAAATCATTTCAACTACTGTAAAACCCAACATAATTATTCATAACGTACACACACACAAAAGAAAATACAATACAGTAAATGTACATAATTTTTGTAAAAAAAAAACCCATGAAATTTTGGCCTGCTTCTTAGAATTTGTTATGGGTAAGTATAAATTCCTCAAGTTTATCGAGTGAATGAAATAGAGAGTCACTTACATTCTGCTGTCTCTCAACAAACTTCCTTAACTGTTGGAAGTGAACCAAGGCCTCTACTGTAAGTCTTCTTATTCAAAACAGTAAGTCTTCTTATTCAAAACAACAGTCAAGATCTCATCATATGTGAGCTCACCACAAACAGCTGAATTGTCATCAACACTCACAAAAGCTTCATACGGTACATCACGGCCTATGTCTTCCCAGTACTCCACAGTGGGTATGATCTCCTCACCACCATTACCTTGATGTAGTTGAGACTCATCATCGGGGTGCTTGGAAGCCTGCTTTTCGGAAACAGTTGGCTATAGTTTCAGGTTTAACATGTTGCCATGCACTGCTAGTCATATGACCAGCTTGTAGAAGGTCGATTTTGAAGCGATCTTGTGTATCGATACCTGATAGAAATTTCTGGACTACATGGCATTGGTAGAAGTGTTTAAAGTTCTTAATCACACTCTGATCCATGGGTTGAACTACTGAAGTCATATTTGGCAGAAAGAACAAAACCATTACATTTTCCAGCAGAGGTATGGCGTTATGTGCTGTACAGTTGTCAATAAACAACAAGATTGTTCTGTTTTCTTTCTGAAATTTTTTATCTATTTCTTTTAGAAGCCATTTTTCAAATATGTCACTAGTCATCCACACTTTTTTTATTTGCTTCATATTCAACTGGCTTAGTTTTTACATTTTTGAAGCAGCGTGGGTTAGCTGATTTGCCAATCATTAATAAAGGAAGTTTCTCCGATCCATCCATATTAGCTCCGACTAAAATCATTACCCATTCCTTGCTATGTTTTCCACCACTGCAACGTTCACCTTTGAAGGCTAATGTTTTGTCTGGGGTACATCTGAAAAATAAACCTGTTTTGTTGACATTGAAAATGTCTTTAGGGGCTGTGTTCCCAATCATTTCTAACAGTTCTCCCTTCCACTCATTAGCTGCTTCTAGGTTAACATTTGCACTTTCCCCACAAATAAATTTTAAAGAAATGTAATTTCTTTCTTTAAATCCATCTAGCCAGCCAATACTGGCCTTAAAATAATTTTTTTCCAATTTAGTGGCAAAAATTCTTTAGCTTTAGCTCTAATCAGGTACCACTTAGTGGAATGCTTTTGCCTCATGCCTGCTTATACCACTTCAACATGCTCTCCTCAACATCAGGATTGTCCAGTCCTCTTACCCTTTTCCTTTCTCCACCACTACGTTGAGTCCCAAGATTATTCAAAATTTTATCCTTATTTTTTAAATAAGTGGATAACGTATTGAGAGGAATGCCAAAGTCCTTTGCAATCTAAGCCATTTTTTTAATCCCTTTTCCACTTCATGAATCACTTCCACCTTTTGAGTTAAAATCAATGTTTTGTACTCACCACGGGCTGGTCTACACAAAGACATGATGAAAAACTTAGATACAGCAGGTTACAGCAAGCACTACTCATAAACACAGACATTCAAACAACCGGAGCAGGCAGTTACATTGTTCACCTCACGTAAATGCAAACAAACTAAACATCTACAGTTACGGCCTACAACGGAAGTGTAGTGACCTTGACCCCTTTTCGCCTCTCGCCACCAACTGCATGACAACAGCTTTCAGGTAAACCTAGAGCAGGCAGAATTGGCGCTCGTGACCTCGACCTCGTAACAACACTCGGAACTTCATCCAGAACAGTACGTACCCATTTTGAAAGGTAATTGTTGAAAATATGAGATTATGAAAATGGGGTTTTCTTCGAATTAAACAAAAAAAGTTCAAATTAAAGGTGTTTTTCTAGCATTATTTATATAGAAAATTCAAGGGACCAAACGAAAGATTCGAAGGAACCAAGAATTCGAATTAAAAACATTCGAATTAGACAAGTTACACTGTATTTCTGCTGGATTGTGTATTTTTACATGCTTGAAAATATTTTTAATATGCTTGAAACTAAACAACAGCATGGAAGTGAAAAAATATTTCATTCATGTGTGGACATCAGCCAAAAGTGCACGAATCCTTCAAAGTGCACTAAAAAAACTAAAGTTACCTGCCTAATAGCGTTTTGATGTTTTGATCCTCCTCTAGCATGAATAACAGCCTGTACATGCCAAGTCATTGACTCCACCAGATATCGCTGGGTTTCCAGAGGTATTGCCAGCCATGTCTGTTACAGTATTGTCCACAGCTCCACCTGAGATGTCGGTCCACGATCCATGGATCTGACATTACGTACCACGACATCCCAGAGGGCTTCCACGGGGTTAAATCTGAGGACATGGAGGCCACTGGATGGGTGGTTCCCAACTCAAATGAGTGTTACTCAAGCCATGCCTGGGTGGTTGCCGCTCGGCGACATAGACGCCACCAGATGCCGGAAGGTTTTCGGAGGTAAATCCAGCCATGCCTTTTGTAGCATTGTCCACAAAGTATCCATGGATATGATGTTCCGCGCCAAGGTATCCCAGAGAGCTTCCAATCCGAAGATGTTAGGGGGATACTGGATGGTTTCAAATTCAGATGAGTATTCGTCAAGCCATGCGTAGGTCGTTCTGGCACGGTGGGACGGCACATTGTCCTGCTGAAACAGACCATCGGCCACAGCATGCACAAAGGCCATGAAGGCGTGTAAGTCATCAGCCAGCACATGCTGGTAGCACGCATCACTTAATAACCTCTCCAGACACACTAAGGGATCTAATAAAAAAGGCTCCCCAAATCATCACACAGCCACCACCACCTTGAACAGCACTGATCTGGCACAATGGGGCCATGGCCACATGCTGTTGATGCCACTCCCCCAGTCATCTTGGTATAGCTAAAAATGGGATTCATCTGACTACACGCATGACATGGTGCCACTCTACAGAGGTCCAGCTTTGATGTTCCAGGCACCAGGTGAGGCAGAATTCCCAATAACGAGCGTTCAACAATGGCACACGAGTAGAGTGTCAGTTCCCATAGCCCAGGGTATGAAGTGTGCATCATACTGTTTGCTTGCTATTGCTGCTGCTTGGACTTCCGACATTTAATCTGGATGTGATTTGCGCCGCCGTTGCCAAACAGTCGGGTCTGTATGAGCCTGGATAATGTACGTTGACCCCAGTCGTCGGTGAGGTGTGGTATGCCATTGCTTTCTTTGTGGATGCTGGTATGTCCGTCAGTGGTATACTTGTGGTACACCTTGATACTGTTGCCCTCGAGAACCCTGGGGTTCTTACCACTTGGGCAATAGAATCGCCCATCTGTCTTGTGCCAAAAATGCATCTGCGATCAAAGTTGCTCAGGTCACCACGTTTACCTGTGTTCCTGTATTGCAATACACTGTTGAAAAGCCCTGCTGTCTGCCTATTTATCACCTGCATTCAGTTTGGGTCTGTTCCATGCTGCACTAGGGATGCCTATGTCAACTGCCCATCACCTCTATCTGATGTTTTATCTACTGAGTGTACTTTTCTGTCTGTTGTATCTTGCATTAATTGGAGGGTAAAACAAAACTTTAGGTTTTTGTATAATAATTTGCATCAAAAACTGCCTTTTTATTTTTCGTCTTCTGCTTGAAACTCTTATGGTATCCAGGTTCTGGAACAAGTATAGTTTTGGAGATTTCGAAATTGCAAAAGTGGATTCAATTTTTTTTCTCTTACAGCATGAAAGCAGTGTAAACTTCCTTTAAAACATAATTTTTCTTTCCTTGCACCCATAGGATCTAAAATAAATTTTTTTTTTCAGTTGGAGTGTACCGATTTAAAAAAAAAAAAAAATGTGAAGGAAGGTTGTCTTCGTCTCTATTTTAAATGAGTCTCAATCATCTATAATGTGGAGTAATGTTATGTAAAATATTTCTCCTTGATTTTGCAATTATGAGAGAAGCATCAACAAATTTCCTAGAAACAGAACTGAATAATTTCCTCACAAATACTAAACTTCTCAAAGCCATCCATTCTAGTGATGCTCAATATATTGCATCTCCTGAACAAATGTCAAAACCTGTCTTCTCACAGTGCTCCCTATTTTAACTGAAGGAACTCTGACAACAGATAGAGACCAATAGCAGTATCACTGTTATCTCCAGAACTAGACAAAATGCTCTTCCATACTCACAAACTCTCATGGTCAGCAGAATTACCCTAAATGACTTCCTAAACCCTTGGCCCTCAGTCTCCATTGGGTGGAATGTGCCTTGCCAAGGCAGCGGCCAGTGCAACATGAAGACAGGATGCTAAGAATTACAGGAGGTACAGACTAGGCTACCAACTGATGCTGACCCTGGCTACACACAACAGAGAAATTGTGTCTTCTGAATCAAGGCTTCTTGAATTGGAGGGGGAACTCAGGCAATTGCATGGGTGTAATCTAAGTGAAGTAAGGAGAAGAGAAGTAGAAGATCTTATAGAACTGAAAAGTGGACATCTCTCTCTTCTACACTGGTGTGCAAAACTTAAGGATGAGCCAGATTTTGACCTTTAGTGTGTCACAGGAGCTGCCTTGATACATGAAATTGAAACCATAGGAACTCCTTTGCTTACTGAAGTGATGACTAAAACAACACCAACATAACTGCAGATACTAAAGGATGCAGTGGAACTTTATTCAGAATTACATAACACTTTCAGCCAAGCAGATGTGATGGCTTCTGTTAATTGCCGAATGTTCACTGCAAGAGTATCTCTGTTACAAATCGCTCATTCAATCTCATCCGACAAGCGTTCACTTGGGTTAAGATCTGGAGGGAGGGGCACCACACACACACATATTCGCACTTTTAAGTCACTGTCATGCTTCTGGAACCACTGTATAACAGTTCAAGCCTTGTGACATAGCACATTATCCTGCTGGAAGTAACCCCTCCATCAGGAAACACCATGCACATGTATGGGGCAGAGATGGAAATTTGTCAATGGATCGACAATTTTTTACGAGACAACAGGTCAAGTCAAGGTGTTCCTGACCTGATTTCAATCAGTTTTTTATTTCCATTTTATTTTTTAAAAGAAAAAAATATTTCAAACAAAAATGCATACTGTGGAATTTTGTGCTCAATTCTGGTGCCAGCAAAGTGAAAAATGATTTGTCATGCAAAAATATTGCCTCTTTTAAAGCAATGAAGATTTCCACAGACCAACGATTTGGTGCCGATCTTAGACAAATAGACACCATATCATAAAATGATACTTTGTGTTTGTTTTCAGTGGGATTGTCTGGAGCAAGGTACAGGCAAATGCTTGTCACCACTTTTTCTGCTGATTCACTCTCTCACAACCCACGTCACATTGTAGGACTCATATCTTTTTTGTCTGCCTCGGTGGCACAGTGGTCTAAGCGCTGGCTTATGACCTTTTGTCTGTGAAGGGTCCAGGTTCGAATTCCGGTAAGGCATGGATGTTGTGTCTGTCTTACGGCACTGGCTCTCTCCCTTCCTTGGAACCAGTGGCCCTAAATTAGGGACGGGCGACTGCTTATAGTCCATTGAGTTGCTCATGGTGGTCGTTAAACGCCTAATAAAAAAAATATATATCTTTTGCATTTAGCATTCAGAAGTTTTCGTTTGACATGCTAGCATCCTTTTCTCATGTCATGTCAGAATTAATGTCTTATTTGTTAATATAGATGAATTTAATATTAAGGAGATTTAAAAAGGTGTCGAGGCCAACAAATATATGCTTATTAAAAACAAAAAAAAGAGTGAATGCTAGAAGTTTTGTCTAATTAAGGAACCAGAATATGTTTCACAGCATCGTCAACACCAATTTTCGCAGTTTCCAAAATGTGAATGTTTATTTCATAAGCGTCCCTTCCTTCTGAGGACCAATGATAAAATCATCGTCCACATTTTGGAAATTTTCAACTGATCAGAAGTTTGTGACAGTTGGTGTTGCTGTAAAACATATTCTGTAAGCTTGGTATGTTATCAAGAAAACAGCAAAAAACGAAATTAAACATACAAGTCTCATAATTCAAAAAAATTGACTGTAGTGCCATCAGATTTAAGTGGAACAGGATTAACATTACTGTGGAAGGACTTTTAAAACGTGTAAAACAGTTAGGTTATTTGTTCAAGTTTATACAACAATTATGTTGTATTGTTATTTACTGTTTCACACGTTAATTGATAGTTCTAGCTACTCGGGAGTACTATTCATTGCATACTGAGAACTATATATATATTGTTAACATACTTATAAATTTAGCATCACACCCGTTGACTGAATGATATAGAGTGGGAAAGACGACGTATGCTAAAGAAAGGTAAGAACAACAAAAAACTATGTTAAATTTATAAGTATGTTAATAATATATATAGTTCTCAGTATGCAATGAATAGTACTCCCGAGTAGCTAGAACTATCAATTAACGTGTGAAACAGTAAATAACAATACAACATAATTGTTGTATAAACTTGACCGACTTATAGAGCCACATAATACGGTTCAAGATTTTGAACAAAGAGTAAACAGTTATGTTATGTCTTCCAAATGAAGGACAACAGTTTTAACACTTCCTATAAGTAAGTGAGTAAATTATACGCTCCCCTGTAATGCATTCGTTTAATTTCTATATAATCTATTGCACCCATTGCCGAGAGACTTTTTGAATGCCCTATGTATCAGTGGCGGCCCGTGGCTCCAGAAATAGGGTGTTGCACACATACGTATCTTTGTCCTTAGAAAGACTTCTCACGAGCATTTTTTTTTTTTTTTTTTTTTTTGTGGGTGTACTTTGAGGCAGAGTTTAACGTTATTAAAAGCAACACAATGTAGCAACAAAATATTGTCTGTATAATTACCACACTCCAAAATTTCATATTACTTAATTACAATTAATGGGAAAAAAACGAAAGCAGTTCTTACTATAAGTTATTTAAAGTAAAAATCCATCCTTCTCTCTTTTTGAGTAGCAAATTTCGGGAATATCCATGATAAGATCCTTTTCAATAGAAAGTATGGCCTGGGCTGACAGCCTTTCCTGTGTCATTGAGTTCCTCAAAACTATTTTTATTCTTTTTAAAGTCGAAAAACACCGTTCTGTTTCTACTGATGTCAAAGAAATTGTTAGGATAAGTTTCTGTGATGTGTAACATTCATTAAATGTTTTTCCTAAATTGTTCCCCGTGATGAACCCGAATAAGCTAACAGCCCCTGAGAATGATCTGAACTCTTCTGCACAGTAGATAGACAAAAGTTCATGGTGGAGTTCTATTTTATCGATAAATGGATACACAGCACACACTGTTTTCAATGTCATGTCTGGGAATTTAATGGCATAATGAGAGGGCATTTGTGGTACAAATAACAAAGCTGCAACTAGATGCCCTGTGAAAGTGTACTTTTCCTTAGCTTGAGAAAAAATAATGACATCACAGACTTTTTGCTTCCCTTACTCTGCGTTTCCAAGAGAGCATTGAAATTTTGTTCACCAAAAACTGCAATTCAGAGACCCCTCACCAAATCCCATTTATTTGGATCTCTCTTCTAAAATCTGGCAACAGTTCCAACACCCCAACTTCAAATTGTAGTTCTGGCAACCAGCCCATCCAGTCGATCGCGGGTGATCAAGGTCGTAGGATGACCGAAAGCTACCGCTAAACGAACCTTTTACCGTACGTGACTGTGTGTTTCACTCGTTTTATATGTTTATGTGTTATTGTCACGTGGTGCCCGAGTTTTAAACCATTCCCTTATCCACTCGGAGTGGTCAATTTTCCGTTTTATAAATGAAGCAGATGTGCCCTTTGTCATTGCACCGTTGCAACATCAATTTGTTCCCTATTTGCCACTACATTTGCCTCAAGAGAAGTATTAGCTTTCTTTGCTGAAGGTAGATCAAGGTACCTTTTTGAAGTTGACCAAAAGTTTTTACAAGAGGCATGATTTTAGCAAAAAATGAAAGCCAAAAGCTTAAGCTGTAACTTGTGAGAACCTTTAAATGACCATTAGCCTGGCAAATAGTACTTTCACTTTTAATGTCATTAGATTTGAAAATGGTATTCAGGCATTCGATATCTCTCTTTTTTATCAAAAACCGCACTTACACTGGGTGAGGAAATATTCCATCTTGTAGTGCAAGCCTGGGGTAAACATTTTTTTTTACAACTTCATCAAGTACTGCCATTTGTTGTGAGCTATTTGTAAAAAATGTACAGATGCGTTCCAAACTAAAGGAAAAAAATGCGTAAAATGATATTATCGAAGCAGCTTTCATCATAACTAAATTTATTTGATGAGCATAGCAATGTATGTATTCAGCAGCTGGATAAGATTCTTTCACAACTGCTTGCACGCTGTGAGAATAACCGGCTAAAACTGATGCTCTGTCGTACGTTTGAGCGATTAATTTTTTGGGATTTTCATTCATTTTATATTCCTTCAGCTCTTCTAGTAAACAAGAAGTCAAGTTTTGTGCATCATGTTGTGAAGGAGAAATAAAATCCCAAAATCTTTCAACTGGTTTTCCTTTTACCACATACCGATAAGCAATGGCCATATGAAATGTCACTTGTTTCATCCGCAGTACTGGCTGAAAACTGTTTCTTTAATTTCTTCTGTTATTTCGTCATGAAACACTTCTAACATCATTTGCAAAATTTCATTTTGAATTGTTTTTTATGTTTCTTTAAAGACAATTGCCTTTTCCAAATGAGTTTTTAATGCAGCTTCTAGTTCAGAACTAAAACCAAACCTTTAAATATGCCAGGGTTAAGTGACGTTTCAGTTTCATCATGACTTCTCAACGCTAACTCTAAAACCCTGTAGAACCTAACACAATTTATTCAAATATTTAAAACATATCTGTTATGCCTAACTAATTCATTGTATCCTAAAAATTTTCTTCTTTACCTTTCGTCTAACTGTTCAGCTAAACTAACAACGCCAAAAAGTAACAATTTAAAAACGTTTTTAATGTGTGTCTCTGAAGCCTCGTGTTTTTTAATGCAAGTGGTTGAATGATTAGCATCTGCAGGTGAGGAGCCGGTCACCTTTCTCACCTTTTCAAACCTTTTTAAAATTAATCACCTTTTTTTTCAGCTTTTGTCACCTTTTCAAACCTTTTTTTACCATATTGGGAGGGGGGATGTACAATTTAGCAATATAGTTTCAAAAGAAGATGCTGGAAGTTGAAAGATTATTATTGTATAAGTACACCTACATCTATAGTTACATAGTACAACTATGTGAATGTAGTTATTTCTGTACTCCTATACCTCCCCTTATAATTGTAGGAAGGCCTGAACTTCATTTCAGATGGGCCAGGATTTCCATTAGACTTGGATAGAAAAGTAAAAAATGTATCTTTGTGAATATTTTATGAAACTTGCTGAAATTTGAATGAACACCACAAATAGCTAATAGAAACATGAGTTCCAAATTTTGCCTTAATCGGTTAAAAACTTTCTCAATTATCTCTCAAAATTTGATTAACCATTTCTGTGCATGCCATTTCTGTTTACCGATGATAAAAAATTCCTCCTTGGCTAATTTAAAAATTTGCAACCGATTTCAGCGAAATTTGGAGGGTCCCTTCCTATTATTAATTCATGGTGTTGATCAAAATTTCAGCCAGTTTCGTGAAGATTTCACAAAGTTAGTTTTTACGTTTTTTTATGCATAGTTCTGAGCCAACGGTGGTGCATACCTGCCAACTCTTCCGATTTTGGCAGAAGTCTTCTGATTTTTTATACATTCTTCTGACCAAACTCACTTTCTTCTTCCATTCAAAACATTTCTGTGTTTTTTGCGAAAAATAACCTGTTTTATAAATTTTTGTTACTTTTCAATAAAAAAAAAAGTTGCAAAGTGTAGTGATAACTTACTAGTCTTAATCTTGTATATTGCTCACTTTATACGTTTCGCGCCTGTAGAAGCTATTACTTCATTTACGGCAAATGATATGGTCACGTGGCATATGACATCCGCATTCGCCCGCTTCTCTTTTGGGCTCCTTTCCTTCCATCAGCATGGCAACAACAGGGGGCAGTTGCATGTAACCGCAACCACAAATAATTCACGTGTCTGTCTGATTATGCATAACGGTTGAGACTTCAACGTTACGTTAGTAAGCTTTTGATTTCTTCTCAGTTTTCTGATTTATCATCTACCCATGACATGTACTGCAGCTGAAAATATTTAAGCAGTTTCCTTCTAATTGGTGAAATGAGTAAAAAACAAAAACAATATGTGCAGTCTTATCGTGAAATGTACGGCGCCGAATTTCTGTGTATCGAGAATATGTCATGGCGGGAAAAGTGACATAACGAAGCATTTAAAATCATTAAAGCTTCATCAGAAATTGGCCGAAGGTGAAAATACCCTCAAAAATAAGCTCACTTTTCACAAGTAGTAATGAAGATAAGGAAATAGAAGTGACTCGTGTGAAATGCCTATTTATTACGTTTTTAATAGAGCATAATTTGCTCATTAGTGCAGCAGATCATGCTGGGCCTTTATTTCATAAGATGTTTCTGAAATCGGAAATTACGAAAAAATACAGCTGTGGTAGAATAAAGACTACTGCAATTGTTAAGGAACTTTCATCTGAAATAAGAAGTCAAATTAGCACTGTAAAAAGTTTAGCTAAATGTTAAATTACTATAAATAAAAGTTCCCTTCAATAAAAACACACAAAAAAAATAAAGTTAAGTGCCCTGTATTCCTTTTTTATTTAAGCAGTACGATTTCAAAATTACTTTATCGTGTGACAAGTTGATGTAAAAAAATCTTCTGAATTTTTATACAATCTTCTGAATTTTTCAAAGCAATCATCTGCATATTCATTAAATTTAGTTGGCAGGTATGGTGGTGGAAAACTGTAACTTCTCCACCATCTCCTTTCTTTCTGTGGGGGTTGGGAGATCCTAGCTTAGTATCTGGGCAGTGCAGTTTCTCAGAAGTGCCATTGAGAGGTCGGTAGCAGTGATGTGCGTGCGTGCGTGCGAGGAGTGATCTCTGGCAGATGGGCCAGGATTGCCATTAGACTCGGATAAAAAAGTAAAAAATGTATCTTTGTGAATATTTTATGAAACTGGCTGAAATTTTAATGAACACCATAAACCGCTAATAAGAACATGACCTCCAAATTTTGCCGGAATCAGTTAAAAACTTATTTAATTAGCCCTCGAAATTTTATTAACCGTTTCTGTGTATACCATTTGTGTTTACCATTAATGAAAAATTCCCATGGCTAATTTAAAAAGTTTGCAACCGATTTCGGCGTAATTTGGAGGGTCTCTTCCTTTTACCAATTCATGGTGTTGGTCAAAATTTTAGCCAGTTTCGTGAAGATTTTGCAAAGTTAGTTTTTGCTTTTTTTTTTTTTTATATATATGCCTAGTTCTGAATCAATGATGGTGAAAGACTGGGACTTCTCCACCATCTTTCTTTTGATGGGTAGGGGGTGGCAGAGATGTAGGCACCTTATTTATTGTCGCAAGGAGTCTGGGCGGGCTGTCAATCAAGTAATGAAATGGTTTTCTTCTTTTAATAAAGCTGGGGAGATCCATTTCAAAGCCAAAAGCCTCATGGATTTCTGGTGCATTGAAAGCCCAAGGTGCAGTTTTAAAAGGTAATTTCCTGTTGAGAATCAGTACTACGTACTTATGTTTTAGAAAGTGAAAAAAAAATCCATAAAATTCAGCATTTTTCCTGTTCATTCGTTTTAACCCTTAAATATCCGTAAAAACTGCAGGCTTGATCTAACCCAATAGTTCTGCTAAAAATTTCAAAATGGGAAAATGTAAATTCTGTAGTGATTGGCTGGAAAAGACAGATAATTCGAAGGCTAAAGTTTCTGCATGGGGTAGAAAGCATAATGAAAGTGAACTATTTTGTGCTGTGTGTTGCTGCACCATTAACTTTGAAGCAAAAGATTTTCAGGCAATTTTTAATCACTTGCTTACATCAAAACATAAATCAAACTTTGAATCTAAATTGGAATAAACCAACTACGCTTAGAACTTGCACCTCCTCCTGCATGCTTAGAGCACTTACAACCTTCAAGTTCAACTTGTGCACCAACACTTCGCATTTATAGTGCCAAGAAAAGGTCTACTACTGCTGAATTGATTTGAATGATGAAATCAGTGTGTAGTAATTATTCAGTGGATTCATCACAAGATATTCATGATGTTTTTAAAAAAATGTTTCCTGACAGTGTCCCTGAACATTTTTCTCTTTCCTCTAAGAAAATACAATACTTAATCCCTGATGGACTGGCTCTTCATTTCCGGGAACTAATGTTCGAGGAAGCATGTTCATTGCACTACACATTGAGTTATGATGAAACAACTAATGTTAAAGATAAAAAGGAGCTACAAACAACCATCGCATTTTGGTCAGAAAGCAAATGTGGCATAACGACACAGCACCTCAGAACTTTCTTTTTAGATAAGGCGGATGGTGAAACATTGCATAAAAAACTATGTAAAGCACTTTCTGAGGCCAATTTATCACAAAACAGATGCCTAATGCTTGGATCAGATGGACCTAATGTTAATAAAAAAGTTTTTAGGCTTTTCAATAGTAATGTCCAGGAGACACGAGGAACAAGTCTTATAAACATAGGTACCTGCAACATTCACACAATGCATATGTAAAATTATTGGAGTGTTTGGGTGAAGAACCTTCTGAGCTGCTGATCAACATTTACCATTATTTTGATGGTTGGCCTGCCCGTTGGGAAGAGTTTGAAGAAATCCAATCTAAATATAATGTTCCACACCACAAATTTTTGAAACATGCAACAACAAGGTGACTTACCTTGGGGCCTTCAGCCAACAGGATTTTGGAGCAGTGGGACATTATTCAGTTCTGTTTCCTTAAGCACATTCTTCTGAGAAAAAATTCTGCTGCTCTTCAATCCAGATCCTACATGGCTGTTGTGAATGCCTTAAAGAAACCTTTTTACGGGTCTTATAGAGGTTATTTTTCATGAAAGTTGGTTGTCAAATTTTCGAACTAAAGCCTAGTTCGTCATCAGGACTATGTCACTGGAGTAGTTGCTGCCACTCAATTGGAAGAGTCCATCCGCAATTATCGTTAATTGTGGCACTTCTTCTTCTTGCTATTTCGATCCCTTCTTCTAGTTTCCTCTTTACTAAATTTGACTGGTGGGCGATTATTTTCACTGAGTCCCAATTTATGGATTGTCCACTTGCTTGTATATGTCTGTCTAGCCCTGTTTTGTTCCCAAAGTTCCTAATAGCTGCTTGGTGTTCTTTCATTCGGACCTTAATACTTCTCCCTGTTTCTCCTATATAGCTGAGTCCGCAGTTACAGTCGATGCAGTAAATTACTCCTTCCTGCAATTGGATGTCCAATTCTTTCTGCTTTAAAGCTGGCAGGAATTTCTTTATTTTGTTATTAAGATCTGGAGCTAGCCTGATATTATATTTTGCTCCGATCCTTTTCAGTTTCTCGAAAAGTCCCTTGTGGTACGTAATTTTGCTGGTGAATTTGAAGTTGGTTTTTCCTGCTTCTTTTTTGGCACTTGTTTAAATATTTTCTCAACATATGGGGAGGGGTAATTGTTTTCTGCCAATATTTCCTTTAATTCTTCTTTGTGAAGATCTTTTTGAGTAGCTGAAGAGACCAGGATTTCAATTTTTTCCAAAAATTGTCTCGCCGTATTCGATTTAATATAATCAGGGTGGAATGAGCAGAAGTCTAACATCTTCCCTGTGTTGGTGGGTTTTCTAAAAAGCTGAGTGAATATTTTCCCCTCTCTTGAGGTCAAGGTTAAATCTAGGTAATTGATGCTATGGTCTTTTTCCTGTTCCAGGGTGTACTGCAAGGTATTCTCTAGTAAGTTAAATTCTTCCAGAATCTGAGAGGCTAGAGATTGGTCCACAGTATCTACTATAATTAGGACATCATCCATGTACCTTACATAGAGAGCAAACAAGGAGGGTTGTATTAGGATTTTTGCCTCTAGTTTACTTATATAATAATTTGCTAGCAGAGGTGCTAGTGGAGAACCCATTGCAAGTCCTGAAGTTTGCCTGTAATATTTCTTTCCAAACTGGAAGAAATTATTCTTGAAGGAAAATAGGAGCAGTTCATATATGCCAAGTAGTATTTCTCTATTGTAATTATGGAATACTATTTTTTCCGCAAGGTCATCTGCAATGAATTCCAATAGGAGGTCCAGGTTAATGTTGGTATACATAGAGACTATATCCAGGCTTGCCATTACTGGATGAATTAATTCTGGCAAGTTGTCCAGTTTTCCTTTTAGCTGCATGGAATTTTTTAGTAGGTAGGGAGGAGAAGGGAAAATATCTCTGAAAGCCAAGCCCCACGTGCGGTAAGTGTTCATCGAACTTTACCAACTAAAAGTGAAGTAAGTGTTCATCGAACTTTACCAACTAAAAGTGAAGTTCAAAAATGCAAAAGTAAATAATAATTAATGTTGGAGAGTGGCGAATTTCTAGTGTCTATTATAGGTCTTACTGGATGGCCTTCTTTGTGAACTTTTATCGTACCATAGATCTGTGGAATTCTTGACTGGATTTTGGAGAAGTTTTTGAAGAGCTCATTAAGCTGTTTTTTATTTCTTAAAGAGCTGATTAATTTCTTAAGATTTTTGACAGTTTGATCTATAGGGTTACCATTGAGTTCTTCATAATAAGGCTTGCTCAATTCAGCTTCCATTTTATTGTAATACTTCTCTTTTTCTACCAATACCAAAACTTTGCTCTTATCTGCTCTCAGTGCTACAACTTTATCATTGGCTTTGAATTTTTTAAGGTCAGCAATGGCATTTCTATTAAAATTGTAATCAACTTTTACTGGCTTTTTTACAAATTTTGAGATGCAGTCTGAGAATTCTTTCCTTAAAGTAACTGCTGTATTTTCATCTTCTCTTTCTACCTTACTACAGATGCTTTCTAAATCAATCAGTATACGTTTTTATCAAGTGTTGTGGAGGAAAGGTTGTAATTATATCCCTTATTGAGGAGATTAATCAGGTTTTCATCTACTCCTTCCGTCAGATCTATGACATGTTTGTTAGTGGGGGATGGTATTAACTGTGGGCCAGGTGCTGTAGACATTAACTTTGGATTCAACCACTTATTCTCTTTAATCTTCAATTTTTCCTTAAACTTTTTGTTTTTATCTCTCACTGCTTTAGCTAACCAATTATCAATAATTAATTGATAATTGCAATATCGGAAGTAAATTGAAACTACCAATGAAATTAATAATATTTGTAAAAAGCATAACATTCAAATTGGAGGAAAAGTAAATACCATCAAAAATATAGTAACAAAAAATAATGATAAAATAAGAATGTTAGAAAAAGCAGGTATTTATTCAATTCCTATTACTGAAAATCCTCCAATGGCTTATATAGGAAGTACCAAAAATAAGCTTAAACACAGATTAAAACAACACATAAAAAACTGGCAGAAAAAAGAAGAAAAAACAGCACTGATTCAATACTGTCTGGATAACCAAAAATATCCAAAATTCGAAAATATAAAAATCATTAAAAGCTGTAAATCCGAAAAACACCTCAGAATAGCAGAGTCGGTAATGATTGAAAAAAATAGGACAAAAGTTTGCAACCACAATGACCCTAATAATTTGAGAAACAGCTGGAGAAATTTAATTAAAATTGAGCAAAAAAAAGAAAAAGTTCGAAAAAGGAGATCACTGACCAACAAGAGATGGCGCCACAACGCCCAAGAAGAAGCGATAGCAGATGACAGAAGCAGCCCGCGAGAACCACCGAAATGCCCAGCTGACACGGTCCGTGCTAGTTGGAGCAAAATGTCCCCTCGAAGACGGTATAGTAGTAGTACCGAAAGTACTCGGGTATGAATAAATATTGAAGTAAATGAGGATGCAGCAAAGGAAAAACTCATTTGGTGATGAGACAAAATAAATTCCAACGGAGAAAAAAAAAAAAAAAAGAAGCAGACCCGTGGCCAAATGAAAAAATCCCGTGCCGCATCCACGTAACGGAAATATGGATTGAAAGCCAAGCCCCACGTGCGGTAAGTGTTCATCGAACTTTTACCAACTAAAAGTGAAGTTCAAAAATGCAATTATCAATATTTTTCTTTTCTGCTTTCGGAATTTCACCTAATGAAGAGGTCCAAATACGAGCTTCTATTCGTTCGCATTGCTCAATAGTTTTGAATTTATTACGAATCGCGCCATTCACCTTTTTAGTTCTATTTTTTAATAAAATTTCTTGACAGATTTTCCGCGATGTTTTTCGTGAGTCTCAAAGAAGTTGGGAACAAAACAGGGCTAGACAGACATATACAAGCAAGTGGACACTCCATAAATTGGGACTCAGTAAAAATAATCGCCCACCAGTCAAACTTAGTAAAGAGGAAACTAGAAGGGATCGAAATAGCAAGAAGAAGAAGTACCACAATTAACGATAATTGCGGATGGACTCTTCCAATTGAGTGGCAGCAACTACTCCAGTGACATAGTCCTGATGACGAACTAGGCTTTAGTTCGAAAATTTGACAACCAACTTTCATGAAAAATAACCTCTATAAGACCCGTAAAAAAGTTATTCCACAATCACTATGAATAGAGGTGCCATAAATGCATTTACAACTAGGATTAAAGAAACCTTCAATAAAAGCTGAACTTCATTTCATTATTTCATCAGCAGAACTATTGATGAAGTTCACACAACGTTTTCAATGCCAAGCACCCATGGTCCACAAATTGCATGAAGAAATAGGGAACGTTCTTCAGATCTTCATGGCTCGTGTTTTGAAGACTGCTGTCATTAGAAAAATCACTAATTTTTCTAAAGTTGGTCTTGATGAACTGTTTACAGTTGGTAATCTGCTTTCTCTTGAAGAACTTGTCGTTAATGAAAAGGTCACAGATGAGCTTTTAAACTGAAAGAAAGTGATAAGTTGTTGTTTCTGAAGAAAGCTCAAAAGCACTATATTACTGCTTGTAAGCATGTGATGGAAAAGACTTGCTTATCAAATGGTTCACTTAAAAATTTTCGATTTTTAGACTTAAAAGAAAGACTGAATGATAGAAGCTGCAGAGACATATTGAAAGTTGCAAAATTTTTGCCATTTCATGTTCAACTGGATTATTTGTTAGATGAGTGGAAATTTTTGCAACTAGGAAAAGATGATACAGCATTTGAAAACAAAACTATTGATGATTACTGGCAACAACACATCTCAAAAAGGGAGTCATTATCAAAAGATATAAAGTTTCCAAACATTGCAAAAGTCATATAAAGGCAGCCCTTACTTTGTCACATGGAAATGCTGACACGATTTTCCATTTCTAAGCATATATTAGGAGAAAATTAATCAGCAATGACTGAAAAAATTTTGAACAGTGTACTGACTGTGAGGGATGCCTTGAAACAGTATCCTAATTTTCTTTTTGTACCCATTAATCCAAAACCACATTAAGTACAGACAACAAGCACATTCAAAGTACACTGCCTTTAAGGAAGAATGTAAGAGGAAAAACAAATTGAATTAGAAGAAAAGCAAAAAGAATGGATTATGAAGAAGATATGAAAAAGATGGAAAAGATAAAAAAAGTCAATCAAATGTTAGACTGCTGCTCTGAATTACAAGAAAAAGGGACACCTACAAGCTAAGGAGGCAAGAGAAGAACTCTTTTTGGAAGCTTCGGCTAAACTGAGGAAAGCACTAAAAAAAAAATTATTTAAAGGGAGCAAAATTAGCTTAAGGCATGCTCGAGGGAGTAAAATGTATGCAAACAGAAGAAAGAGTGAAAGAAAAGGAAGTAAAATTATTCAGAACTCAAGTATGATTACATCATTAAGAACAGAAAAAGAAAATCAAGTATGATTACATCATTTTTTGCTAAGATGCCTAGAAAACAGTAAGCCAAACAATTTTTCCTTCAGAATATTCTTTTTTGGAACATTAAAGAGAATTGTATGTCATAGATTTTCAGAATTTTGTGTAATTTTTTTTTTTCTGTAAAATTATATAGTGACAATAAAATGGCCATACCCCATCCAGGACCATAATAAAGAAATTAATTTAATATGATCTTACCTGGCCTTTTTTGGTAGGGATGTATAAAGTAAAATAAAAAAAAATATGTTTTTGTAACTGTATTTGTTGTTTTGCACTATTGGCAAAGAAGTCTCTTTTAATCACCTTTTAGTCACCTTTTTCAAAGGTCGCCTTTAGCTCCTCACCCTGCATCTGTAATGCCTGATTTTGTTCATGAATCCTTGACTCCAAACAGTAAACATGGGAAACAAAATACCCACACTATCACTCATTACTTACGTAGAATTCTCTTTTAGAAAATCTTTTAAATTGCCGCTTGTTGCTTACCAGTTATGTTCTGGACAATATTCAAGTCAGATACTGGTTGTCGAAGTTTACTTATAATTTGCTTTTCTTCATAGGAAAGTCCACAAAAACGAATTTGATGAACGATTTTCAACATTATTCATTTTAAATTTGCAAAAAATAACGTTAATTTATCAATAACAACAAAGCTAATATTGCATTTTTCATTGGCACAATAAAAGAATGACGGATTAGAAAATTAACAATCATTACACAGTACACTCATAACTTCTGAATCCAATCGTTCAATGTCAGACTATATTAAATATACACGTGGTGATGTAATCTTTTGAGGGGAAGCAGCAATCGAAGACTGCTTTCAAAATTATTGAAGCTTTGCTTCAAAGTTTCGAAACTTTGATTTTTGGCATATCTATTTACAAGACAAGAATGCCGAATTCATCTGCGAGTTTCAGGTTGGTGCCTGTGATCACGAGAGCGCATGCTCTAACAGGAGAAAGGCAAAACGAGGTCATTTGTAGTGGGTTTTGCAGAGCGTTTGCAACACCATGCATCTCGCTGGTTTGAAATGCCTTGAAATGGGTCTGGCATTTCTCGTCATACCTAGGACATTGCGGCACGGTTGTATTTCGCCGGCAACAACCACTGAATCAACGGCAAGTTCATACGCTACTCCCAACATTGCATCACTTATTGGAATTTTTGGGTTGACTGCACTACTTATTTTCGACAGATTTCAAGCTAAATAAACCAATTTCTCATAAAATAAAAATTGTTTTATTAACAAAATGTTATTGTTCTTTATAATGAAACTGGTTGTTGCGCAACACTGCAACTCGATCACCAGCCGCCCCTGCTATGTATGTACATTTATACATGATTACATATAATTATAAATTGAGTTTTAAATTTGTAGTTCAAAGCAGACTTGTTGGGGTTGAATCCAATTAAGTGACGTCTGGGGTCCAAATTTTTTTATCTATTTCCTAGTCTGGTATGGGTGTACCTAGTCAGCAATGATGTTAAGATACCTTGTAGCATCTAAATGCTGTTCCAGAGGTCAATTAATGAGCCCAAAGCCTGTGCCATGAAGACATATCCCTAGACCAGTACATTGCTTCCTCCAGCATGTACAGTGAACACTAGATAGCTGGGATCCATTAGTTTGTGCTGTTGATGCCATATTCTGGCCTGTTCATCAGCATGTATTAACTGAAAATATTGCGCCAGGCAACTTTTTTTCAATCCTCACGAATCCAGTTTTGGTGATCCCGTGCCCATTACAGATGAATTTATCAGTTTTCAGCTGAGTCACAATGGGCATGTCTGCTGTTATAGCCTATTTGCACCTATGTCTGGCCAGCTATGCATTGCTGAGATTCTTCTCTGTTCTGCACAGTTACTTGATGCAATGAAGCTCATATGTTGCCATGTGCAATCTTCTACTGCCATTGCCCTCAAACATGTGAGCTGCCCTGGTGGTTCAGTGATTTAAGCGCTGGCTTCTGACCATTTGTTTGAGATGGGTCCAGGTTCAAATTCTGGTGAAGCATTGATATGTGTGTTTGTCTTACAGCACTGGCTCTCTCCCTTTCCAGAAGCCAGCAAACCTAAATTAGGGATGGGCAATTGCTTATAGCCCATCGAGTTGCTCACGGTGGTCGTTAAACCTCCAATCAAAAAAGGAAGGGAGAAAGGAAAAAAAAAGAACATCAACCAGATGTTTCTACCCACAAAAAGACTGCTGACTGCTTGTTTTGTTGTTTGTGCCCTACTGTACACCCTCAACACAGTTTTTGCATAGCCGAGTTGCTCACGGTGGTCGTTAAACCCCCAATCAGAAAAGGAAGAAAGAAAAGAAAAAAACAACGTCGACCAGGCGTTTCTACCGCTGACCGACCAGACTGCATCGCCCAGAAATTTCTACCGCTGACTGCTTGTTTTGTTGTTTGTGCACTACTGTACACCCTCAACACAGTTTTTGCATAGCCAAGAAGATTTGCTGTTTCTGAGATTCTTGTACCTGCCCCTTAGCACTCACTATCATGCCTCTTTCAAAGTTTCTTAAATCTCAAGTCTTTCCCATATTGCCACTATTTACACTTTATACGTGTCTAAATCTTTTGCAGTGAGCTGTTCAGAAAGCCATCTCAACATCATTGTTGCATTCATAAGGGAGGATGGCATGTGTCTGATTACTATTGGAGGTTCTTAGTGATTTGCTACTTCATTCTACTTGAATGTACTTAACCCATGTGAAGAATACATAGTGTGATGATAAGAATAGGAGACTGATGATAGAAAAAAAAATGTTCTTATGTTTGAGTAAACTAACTTTGGTTTATTCAAAGTAACTTTTCATGTCTGCACACTGCATGAAACTATCACAAAATGACTGTAATGACTGTTGTTAAGCAGTGCCTGGTGTACTCCTCAGTGTTCTCATTACAGTGTTTGAATATTTTCCATGGTATCAAAATAGCAGTCATTCAATGTTGCCTTGAGCTTCTGAACAAGGAACTGGCACAGGGTTAATAATGTGTGATATTATGTAGAGTTCTTTGTCCAAAAATCTTGAAGAATAGGAACCTTGCAACGGTTGGTGTGTGGTTGCACAAAAGGAATTAACTCCGGTTTTCTTGATGCTGAAGCCACACATGACATTATCAGCAACAAACACTTCAAAGTACCTAGATAGTGAGCAGCAGCAACACTTTTTCCACTGGGCACAAACTCTTTGTGCAAAATGCCCTCACTATCGCAGAAAATGATCAGCATTGTTTTGATTTTTGACTAGTCTTGACAAACTTTTAGAACTTTTGAAGATTTGTCAACTTTTGCTCTGAAATTTTTGCTTCATTTTGGGGTGGTATTAAAAACACTGCCTACTTACTGTAATGATGAAGTCCAGGAAATTCAGTTTACTTTCATTAGCCTTGATGAGCTCTCCACAGTGTTCAACTTGTAACTGTAATTGTTGGTGGCCTTTGTGTTCTTCAAATCCTGGGTCATTATTTGCCAAATGGTTTCCTTATTAATGCGCTGATCATCCAGAATCAGTTGGAGCATTACACTTTGATTATTGGTAATGATTTTCAACACCATTTTAATCAAGTCTGATGTTTGAGCCATTTGTGCTTGACCCAGGTGTTTGTTGCCTTCCATTTATTCTTGTCTGTGGAAGAAACATTTGTGTCACTCTGGAGCACATTCACAAGATGGACAATTTGCTCCATAGACTTATTTCATCATTTGAAATGTTTCCATGGCACTTTTGCCTAGTGCAACACAAAACTTGATATGTGCTCTTTGTTCCACTGTCCCTTCACAACACAGATTTTGGAGAGACGTGCAGTTCATATTGCACTATGTTCTGAAATGGTAGCAGTTTTCTCTGACTTTGATGGTAGTGCTCAAGGAACAACTCCTCTTTCATTTCATGCTTACTTCTAATAAATGGCAACACTAGCACTCATCTCATGTCTGTCTCATTTTCAAATTGCTGCACTGTGTGCTTTAGTAATGTTGAAAATTTGTTTTGCTCTTCTGACCTTCAAAGATTTTAAAGTTTTCTTGAAGGATCTTTGTGTAAATTATGGATACTGAGGTATTAAATAAATTGCTTTATAATTATGTTTAGTTAATATGACTGAAGTTGTGGAATAAAAGTCAGAGTATTTTTCAATATTTCTACTCAGAGTGCAATTGTTTGTTTGCTAGTCTCCTTTTCCAAGTACTACCTCCCTTCCTTTTCTGATATTTAAACTAAGGATTTTAAAATCTGAAAATTATTATGTTGGCATTTTTTTCATGTAAATGTGGTTAAAATTGTACAATATATTAGTGCACTGATGTTATGCATTTTTAAAAATGCTTCTCTGAAAATGTTGCGAAGAATATTTTCAGGAAAATATATATTTAGAAATGAGCATTTGATTAAGGTCTTTTTATTTCTGTCTGAGTTATAGCACATTTTATTCATTCATGAAATCAACAGTGTATTCAAAAATTTTTAAGTTTTCTTTTATCTTCAGGTTTTATGAACTTTTCTGTGTGCCTTTTATGAAACAAATTGTGAGATTTGTTAAAAACCAATACAAATTGCTAACATCTTCAGTTTTTAACATTATTAAGGCTCTTGGCGAGGGACAGACAGATACTGGAAAGTGTATTTCAATTGTTTATTCAACAGTTACTTAGTCACCTTTTACTGTAACTATTCCATGAGACATATTGCTGGGTGCTTTGCTTGTCATGCTTACTCTAGTCCATGTATCTGAAGTAGTTGATGTTTAACCTGTGGGGTTTGTAATCCCCCACATATATTATTCATTGTTCTTTTGTAAGGGTACCCATTATCGTGTACATGAAGTAACAAGAAATAATTGTTAACACTTTTAAACCACAGGAATGGAGAAAATGCTATATTTGTTGTTACTGTATATGTGCATTATTTATCTGTTGGTTTTTATGTTAAGGGAATTCGATATCCAGTAGTTCTTAAAACATTGGCATATGCATTAATTGGACTCTTTGTTAATGTGTCAGCAGAAATTGTGGTTACATCTGTTTACTCTTGAAAAAATATTATATGAGAATTTCAAATAAGTAAAAATAAAAAAGACCAGAGTTATTTTATATCTTCTCATTGATTTCATGCTGTTGAATTAAAATTATTTTCAGTGTCTATATCTGCATAAGTAATCTTTATGAAAGGTTTAGTTGATGTATAAATGTATGCTCAAATTACGTTATGCATACCTCAAGATGGGTTATGTTTTCTGTATTAACTTTTCATCTTTGCATTGTATAATATGTAATATTACTTTAGCTCATACATTTGATTTCATGTGCATTTCTATCAAATATGGTGTTCCTTTATATTATTTTAATCAAATTTATTCATTTATTTTGCACTTATGATGTTCTATATCTTCATTGAATTCTGATTATTGATTTATGAACTGAACTATCAGTCATTATTTTAATCAGTTAATCGATGGTTTGCATATGTCATGCAATTAGTTCATATATTTCTGCATATATTTCTGTTTGTAGTATATATGTTGTAAAGTTTATCTGATGCACATTAAAAATGGTGTTTATTACCAGAAAATTGCCTTGAACAATTTGCTGTCTGAATTACTTGTACAAAAGGTAACTGTGTATACTTAACAGATCTTGGTGATCCAGAATTTTTGACACGTCAGATTTCCATTCTATATACATTTGTATTGAAAAATAAATCAATTTTTAATTTTCTTGTCAAAATGTCAAAACAGCTGCTAATTTGCTCATCTTGCTGTTTTGTTAGAAATGTGTGTCAACTGTGTTCATTCCTTCCCTAACATTGGACATATTTAATTGAGGAAAAGTTAAAATTTTGCTTATTTAATTATAGAAAAATGAAACCATATTTAATGTCATTTCTGGAATTAGTGAATTAATAAGTTATATCTCAAAAATTTCTGCTCTTGTTTGAAATCACAGTTTTGAGATCTGGAAATACCAAATGAAATACTAAACAATAAATGCAAAATGTTCTTTAAAATTTCAATAAAAAAAATAATGAATAGTTTCCAGATGAAAGCAACTCAGATCAAAAATAGATTATTTAAGATATTCAGAACTTTTTGTTACTAACATCAAAATGTGTGTATGATTTACATTTACAGCTTATGTTTAGATATTTTAAACTTAGTTTTTGATGTTTGTAAACAAGAATGGTTGATGGAAATCCTCACTCTGTTTTCATAGCTTCTACACACAACCATCATGCGCCACTTCATATGCACATAAACACCTCAAGGATCATTCACAAGTGCAGTTATTACTCATTTTCATTTTTCTGCCACGTTTATAAAATGAAACTTTTCAAATATTTTATTATAAGTGTCATTATCGAAACATAAAGTGTAGGATAATCTTCTCATCGTACATGGAAGAATCACCACTGGACATGTGTAAGGTCAAGTATAGTGTTAAATGTATATGACATATTACTATAGACATTTAACGTGGACCAGGAACATCAAACAAAGATCTTCGCTCTTTCCACGTTTATAAGTGAGTTACGGAAAAATTCTCATTGGCCGCCACCGGGAGTCGGACCCAGGGTCTTCCAGTTACGCGCCGGATATGCTTCCGCTACACCACAGCGGCCTCGAATTCCTCCGGACTCGCATACGCTAACTGCCAAGCCAATTTGGCAGGTTGCTTCTTGGAGCCCTGCACAATGCTGGGGATTCACCAAAGATGGTAAACAGTAACTGAAGAAATAATTAGAAGGTGAATGAATAATTAATACAGACATTTAATGTGGACCAGGAACATCAAACAAAGATCCTCCCTCTTTCCATGTTTATAAGTGAGTCACGAAAAAATTCTCATTGGCCGCCATCGAAAGTCAAACCCAGGGTCTTCCAGTTACGCGCCGGATATGCTTCCGCTACGCCACAGCGGCCTCGAATTCCTCCGGACTCGCCCTGGGTTCGACTCCCGATGGCGGCCAATGAGAATTTTTCCGTGACTCGCTTATAAACGTGGAAAGAGCAAAGATCTTTGTTTAATGTTCTTGGTCCACGTTAAATGTCTGTATTAATTATTCATTCGCCTTCTAATTATTTCTTCAGTTGCTGTTTACCATCTTTGGTGAATCCCCAGCATTGTGCGGGGATCCAAGAAGCAACCTGCCAAATTGGCTTGGCAGTTAGCGTGTGTGAGTCCGGAGGAATTTCGAGGCCGCTGTGGTGTAGCGGAAGCATATCCGGCGCATAACTGGAAGACCCTGGGTTCGACTCCCGGTGGCGGCCAATGAGAATTTTTCTGTGACTCACTTATAAACGTGGAAAGAGCAAAGATCTTTGTTTGATGTATATGACATTGTTTAATTATTTGAATACTTTTAACCGTTGTTTTTATGTTCTTGTGTCTGTAAGGGGAGGGAAGCCATGGCTAAATTTTTGTGCACATTTGGACATAATTTATTTTAAATGCTTGACTCAACATTCAAATCATTGTATGTTGCTAGGCAAATTTTACATTTAGGTTTTTACCTGTTATGCAGTAATTACATGGTTTTATTATTTGAGGTTTGAAGTGCATACCTTCTGTATTCTGTTCTTCATGTACATTTATTTTCTAAAGGGAATATATGACCAGATAAACAGTCATTTGGTAATATTGTTTTAGAATTTAAAAATTTCGTTTGGTAAATATGAACATAAGATTAGTTTTATCAGATGTGTTCTTAATTATGAGTTCCTATGCTCACCTTGTCGCACTCCTAAGCTTAACATCCCTAGATTTGATCCATTGCTGTGTTCACATTCTGAATGCCTTTTATTGCTTCTTACTTGCAGCTTGTCAAGATTTTCGGCATTAAGATAGAAGAATTCTTGAAATCATCATATCACGCGTAAGTTACGTAGAAAATTATAAGCGGGACATTTTGGTAGTGACTTCTACCTTCATCAGCCGCGGAATGAGACACATGGTAAAAGTGTCAGTTGTTGCCAGATTTCAAAATTGCTTTCCAGATAATAGGGATGTTAAAAGGTGTGTCAGTATTGCAGGTGTTAGGGGTAAGGTAGATTTCAATGCTTTCGCGGAACCTAAGGGCATGCTGATTGCTGAGTGGGGCGATCCGCTTAACATTTTGCCAGTCGGGAATCACGGACGTATCGTTGATGGTTAAAATTGAAAGGGAGGTGGAAGGGCTGCCTTTCTTAACATCAGCAATATGTTCCATAAAACGCCGGTGTATGCTGCGGTAAATACTACCAATATAGTGGGTTACACCTGTAGTAGTGTTGATAGGGATAGAGTAGACACCTTGTAACTTTAGGAGTTTATTGGGATCTCTGTCTTTAAGGATGAGGTTAAGAAGATCTGGAGGTGTTTGACAGCAATCCTGTAGCCAAAAGACTTGAAAATTGAGCAAACTTTATGAGTGAAGGACAGGCTAAAGGGCAAAGGTGCCAACAAACTGATGGGTGGTGGAGGGTTCAGGCAGTAAACTAGATCTATTTTGTGATTCAAAACTCTTAATTAGTCTATGTACTAAGAGGGTGGAAAGCCATGCAATTTGTCAATGTTGATGATGTTCTGATATTCTTTTTGAAGTGCAGAATGGCTCTTGCAAATAAGGTTGGCTCGGAGAATGTACGACTTTAGAGCAGACAATTTGTATTTTTCAAAGGTGCAAAAATGGTAAGGGATGATATTATGGGTGGCAGAAGATTTCCTGTAAACAGAGAGGCCAAGTGAGAAGTCTGGGTTGATGTTAACATCCAGAAAACTGATATTGTTGTCAACCTGTTCTTGAGAAGGAAATTTTAAATGCGGGAATTTTGAAGTTATGGAGGACATGAGTTCAAACAGAGAGTGTTTATGGTGTGACCAAATAATGAAGATGTCGTCCACATACCATAACCAAATGGTGGATTTTAATAGGGATGGGGCAACAATTAATGTTTCAATATTCTGCTAATAAATTTCAGCAAGTATGGGGGAAAGAGGAGAGCCCATAAGTACACCTTGTTTTTGTTGGTAGTAAATACCATTGTATACAATACAGGAATACTTTTCCAATGAATCAAAACAGTCATAAAGATCTTTGATGAGTTCTCCAGGAAGTTTTTGGTGCTCCATTAGTTTTTTGACCATGAGCATGTAGGCATAAAAGAAAAACGGAAGGAAATAATGAATCCACGTCAAAGGCGTACAGGAAATCTTGAGGATTGATGGAAGAAGGGAGTTTCTGGATAAAGTCCTTGGTCGATACAACAGAGTGAGGATGATTTCTTGTCAGAACTTTGCAACATTTGACCAATTGCCTTTCAAGATTGACTGCAGGAGAAAAGGAGTTTTCAATTAATGGCCTAATAGGATGTCCAACGTTATGTATTGGGTTGTCGGAAAAGTCATGATGTATTTTGGCACCTGATGGCGGTTGGACTGTTTTGGAAGTACTAGAGGCATGCACAGCTCTGTTATCGCTATGGCATTCGACATGCGCAAGTTCTAGCTGTAGTCTAAAAGAAATAGTGAGCGATTTGGTTGATTTGCGGAGATTTGACATCAAGTTGAAGATGAAAGACGAAAACTGTGCATTTTCGCCATATTTTACTTCCGTAAAGGGAAGAACGCGCGTCAAGCTTGTGAAAAGTTGCGTAAAGTGTACGGTGATAATGCTATACAAGAACGTCAGTGCCAGCGGTGGTTTGCCAAATTCCGTGCTGGTGATTTTGACCTCAACGTGGCTCTTCGGTCGGGGAGGCCCACCGAGGTTCATGACTCAGGGATCGCATTCGTCCTAAAATTCCTAAAATTCCTAATATTTTGTGACCCTCCTTAAATTCCTAAAATTAGACCTAAAATTTGCTATTCATCCTAAAATTTTCGTAAGCTTATTTTTATTAAAAACAACCGTTATTAACGCCAATAAATTTACCATTACGGTAAGGTAAAAGACCTGTTATTGTAGAAACACAGCCTATATGCTGTGCTGCTGAAGGGAGGGAAAAATGACGCCATCGAGATGCACTTGCTTCGGGGCGGGCGTTCCATTTTTTTGCCTTCGAACAGTTTTCGAGAGTAACAAGAGATCTAAGGGAAAAGGGGAGGGTCATTTTCACCCTGGTTTGCGCTTTGCAGACGAACTCCGTGGCATGCAGAAGATCGTACTTTATTTTTGTACATGCCTTGTGGAACCTCCTCTTTCTGCTGATGTTTTGTTATTGTAAACCGCAGGTGGGTGGAAGCAAAGAGGAAACATGTGTTCTTCTTCCGTAACCTCCGGTAATGACGATGGGATGGTAGCTGAGTTATCTTGGCAGGCAGTAGAGCACGTGATCATTGACCTTCGATCATGCGTCGGCGACAGCGACCTTCGATGCGCAATATATCTCGGCTCCGACTCGCTTTGACTGAACTTGCGTGAGATGCGTATGATAGTTTCTGGTTTTACGTCTTTTATGGTGTTCTCTGTGCAGGTTCAGTTCTCTAGTGGTGACCTGCTTTTTTTTTTTTTTTTTCATATCTTCTGACATCCTCGCAGCCAAATTTCGGGAAGTTGTCTGGTTTTGCAATATTGGAACGTGTTTTTGTACTTCCCTTTCATTTTCTGGTTAGTAATACAAGTGTTTAAGATGCCTAAATCCAAAACGAAATTTCAAGATGCGTGGCTCGCCAAAGAATTGGACGGAGTGAAGTTGAAAGAATGGTGTTCTGCAACTGAAACAATATTTTCTGCTAAGTGTATATTGTGTTCAGAAATTTTCAATATTTCTAATAGTGGCTTTTCACAAGTAAAAGCGCATCATAAAGAAAAAAAAAGTTCCCATAACAAGAAATTCCCATAACAATAAATTTGTTAAATAGTGTTCGTGATTCACATAAATTTTATAAAGAGTATGTTGATAAGCTGAAGGAAGAACAATCAAAAAAGGTAAAAAAGAAAGGAAGCAGAAAGAGAGGGAAAATAAGGAAAAGCAGCTAGAGAAAAAAAGAAAAGCTGAGTTTGATGACAAAATAAAAGAAAATGATGCAGAAATAAATAGGCTTAAAAAAGATAAAGAAGCCTCCCTAGCAGTAATTCAAGAGGGAACAGAAAGAATGCGAAAAGCTGTAGAAAAACAAAATACTGTTGAAATAGCAGTTGCCTCTAACTTGATCATACAAGGTTCAGCTGAAATAAAGAAAACAAAGTAAATTAGTTGTGGTGGAAGCAGAAAAAGATAGGCGTATCAGGAAAAGGTTAAAACAATAATATGAAAAAAGTAATTCAGTGAACAATTGTACATAGTTCTTGGTTTTCAATTACCTTTTTAGGATATTATAATTTAATGTGAAACCTGAAAACTTTCTGTGAAAATCGTGAATTGCTTCTGGTTAAACAGCATATTAATGTTCAAAGTGAAACTTGAATGTGGTAAATATACTTGAATATGATAATAACACGTGAAAAGATAAGAACTGAACATTAGAAGTAAATCATACTTAAACTTTAGACATTGAACGTTATGCAAAAAATTTGGGTGTGAACTTCGACCATATATACTAATGGACTGCGCATTGGCAATAGCTGCATCAAAGCCGCCATGGCTCAAACATTGGGCACGTCATCATCAGACTCCAAATTTCGTGTAAAAATGCTGTTATGATTACTAATTTACATTGCAGAACTTCAGTGTTTTCGGTGTATTATGTGAATGCGCCTCATATATAATGAAAACTCTTCAGGTAAGTTTACTTATGAGCTATATACATGCATGAACGGGTTGTTTACATTTTGTGATTTATAATGTGATGAACATTTGCGAAGAATTTGGAACCTGCATTCCATTTTTTTTTCTTAAGTTACTATATTTTTATATCAATAGCTGCAAGTTTCTGGTTAAGTAATTGAACTTTATTGACTTAGGTATTTAATTCGTTTCTTACCCATGAAAAATCATAGAACTTTCTTTACTATATCGCTCAGAGCAACCATAAGCACAGCAGGTGTAACCCATCTTTTGACTGTTGTCATGTGATTTTATGTTGGAGCCAGAAATTTTGATGTCATGCGCAGTCTATCAGTATATATGGTTGAAGGGTGTGAAGCAAACTCTTTACAATGTATGCAAAGTTGTTTTACTAGATGTATACAAATATACATCTAGTTTTTATTGAAATACACTCCTAAAATTTTCCTAAAATTTTTCTAAAAATTCCTAAAATTCCTAAAATTCCAACCTAAAATTTTCCAGAAGTATGCTATGATCCCTGATGATTGACTACCAAATCAAGGCATCAATCGAGTCAAACCCACGTTACACGACACAAGAGATTGCGGACACATTGCATAACCATCATTCAAGCGTTCATGACCATCTGAAGAAGCTGGGATACGTAAGCAAGCTCAATGTGTGGGTCCTCATGAAATCAAAAGCTCAATTGACGGCGCGTATAAACATCTGCGATATGCTCATTAAACGTGAGGAAAACGATCCTTTTGTGAAGCGACTGATAACTGGTGACAAAAAGTGGATTGGTGGATTGTGTACAACAATGTGCTGCGTAAACGGTCTTGGTCTCGACGTTCTGCTTCGCCTCAAACAACATCCAAAGCAGACAATCATCAGCGGAAGGTTCTGGTCTCAGTGTGGTGGGATTTTAAAGGTGTCGTGTTTTTTGAGCTCCTACCATGGAACCAAGCAATCAATTTGAATGTGTACTGTCAGCAATTGGACAGTTTGAACAAATCCATCATCCAGAAACGTCCAGAGCTCGTTCATCGTAAAGTTGTGGTGTTCCATCACGACAACGCAAGACCACACACAAGTTTGATCACCCGCCAAAAATTATTGGAGCTTGGGTGGGATGTGTTGCCACACCCAGCATACTCGCCTGACCTTGTGCCGTCAGACTTCCACTTGTTTCGCTCTCTTCAACAGTCCTTGCATGGTATAACGTTCAATTCAGATGGAGGCTGTAAATCAACACCTTGTACAGTTTTTCGCCACGAAAGACAGGTCCTTCTATGAACGAGGCATTCTGCAGCTCACTGACAGATGACAAAATGGGCATTATATAATTGATTGATCTTTGTTCGCCGCCCCGGTGGCGCAGTGGTCTAAGGCGCTGGCCTATGATCATTCGTCCGTAAGGGGTCAGGGTTCGAATCCCGGTCAGGCATGGATGTTGTGTTTGTCTTACGGCACTGGCTCTCTCCCTTCCCTGGAACCAGTGACCCTAAATTAGGGACGGGCGACTGCTTATAGCCCATTGAGTTGCTCACGGTGGTCGTTAAACCTCCAATAAAAAAAAAAAAAAAATCTTTGTTCTTTCTATCAATAAATGACCTTTGCAAAACATGACTAAAATACGTCATGACTTTTCCGACAACCCAATAGCTTGATCTGTAAAAACAACCTGGGAGTAAAAAAAATAAGCGGGGGGGGGGGGGGGAGTCTCCTAAGAAAGATTTCAGAGAAGATTTTTTAGAAAGCTTAGTAACAGCTTTACATAGTTTTTCAGTGTTGTCAGCCTTGAGTCTTATGCAATTGGTTTTTTCCAGGAAATCATCCACTTCCAAAGAGTTCTTATGGATGAAAACAGGACATCCTGCTTTGTCTGCTTTGCAAACTGCAAGATTACTACACTGGGTGAAATTTCTAAATTTCTTCAAAAAGGAGGAGGAATATTTGCGCCTTGGGGTTTGAACCTCGGAAATAGCAATAGCTGATTTTGCACTAATGATCAGTTGATGTGCGGGATCCATGTTTTGGATTGCTGCTTCCAGTAATGAAATAGTATGTCCCGCTTATAATTTTCAACGTAACTTACACATGATATGATGATTTCAAGAATTCTTCTAATGTTTTATGTGTTACGTGTTTCCCTGTCAATTCTTCTCATTAAGATAGTTTTAGTTCTTATCCAATTTACTCCTTTGTTCCACCGTACATATCCAGTTCTTGTCGGAAACCTCATTGGTGATTCGAAATTTTGATAGGTCCATCACTTCTTGGAATTTTAATGAAAGTTCACTACTTTAGTTGCTCATACAATGAAATAGCTATTTTAAAATGTAATAAAGTTGCAGATACATCACCAACTTTTTTATGTACTTGAATTCTTCCAATGATTAAAAACTACATCGTTTTCTCTTATTGCATTTCCATTTTTGGATGAGCAATCTTTGCTGGCATTTTCAACAACTGTTTCTCGGCAAATTAATCTTAACTTTGAAAGCTGCAAATGAGAAGAAACAAAAGGCATTCAGAGTGCGAACATGGCAATGGATTGAATTTAGTGATGTTAAACCTGCGAACATGACGAGGTGAGCATAAGAACTCTTAATCAAGAACACGCCTGGTAAATCTAATTTTCATATTTTCTAAATGAAATTTTGAAACAATAATATTACAAAATGATTGTTTATCTGGACATATGTTCCCTTAAAAAAGTAAATGTACTTGTACATGAAGAACAGAATAAAAAAGTATGCAAGTACTTTAAACCAAAAAAAAAAAAAGTTAATAAATAAAAATTGTATGTTGCATTGGGCAATTCATAATTACATGCACAAAATAGTATTCTTTTCTGTAGATTTAAAGTTTTTGAATAGCAGTTATTGGCATATAATGAAGACCAAAGACACCAAACGATAGTTTTCCGTATCAAACTGGAGTTAATTTTGTTAAAGAATTTAAAAAAGCAAATTAGATTCTTAAATCTGGAATAAATTTTTATCATATGTTTGATTGAAAAAACACCTGTTTCTTAGTCTATGTTTATTGTTCTTATTTTAAAAAAGAGAGTTCTCACAATTTACCAACCTTTTGGTTTTCTTTAAAGTTCTAGTCATTATCAGTCATATTGGTACCCAGGGTAAATTGCAGTCAGTGCTGTATCATGGAGTTGTACTTTTTTGCTAAAGTTATTAAACACTTAAAACTTGAGAACAAAATACTTGGAAACTATATCAGTTATAGTAAAAAGGTTCCTAAATTAACGCTAAATCAGTATCCCTGATGCCGACAAACACACTTCACAAACCAACATTTTCACCTTAGATAAATTTTGTCATGATCAATTGAAATAACAAAGGTATCATGTACCTAATGTTGAACCATATGTAGCACGTTACACGCTCGTGAAACATGTGTTCCCACCCCGAGAGGAGTGTTTTTGAGTGAACCGTGTTTCCCAACCTGATGAGTTTTGTTAGTTCCTAACATGGTATAATTTTAATTATTAGACATTTTTAGATGTATGAATGTTTCAGGGAGTATGAGTTTAATTGCGAATTGTAAATTAGGCTTCTCTTGGGGTGAGAATACGTGTTTCACGAACGTGTGACTTGCTGCATATGGTTCAACATTAGGTATGTGATACCTTTGTTATTTCAGTTGTCCACTTAGAAGCACGTTTTACCATGAGACTGTCCCTTGGGATTTCACGAACGTGTGACTTGCTGCATGTGGTTCAACATTAGGTATGTGATACCTTTGTTATTTCAGTTGTCCACTTAGAAGCACGTTTTACCATGAGACTGTCCCTTGGGATATATCTCATGATATGTATATGTTTTGTCATGATGTTTGCCATGCATCCACCAACATGACTCTGAATGTGTCTCTTCCCAGCTGCCTTAACTACTGGTTCTGTGTCATTGCTGTGATTTGTTTTACATTGAAGTTCTTTCTTGTGGTTCCATCTGTTTTCATAAAACCAGGTCTAATTTGTTCATTTTTTTTTCCAACTCTTTTTTTAAACATTTTTTGTACCCGTTCATGGTTTATACCCTCCTTGAAAAGTCCTTGGGAAAAAAAGTTCATTTTCAAGTCCTTGAAAGTACTTAAAAAAGTTTAGGGCTTTGTAGATGGTACTTGAAAAACATTTGTTTATTAAGTAATGATATGAAAGAGCATGTGTAAGATAATTATTTGCACTAAAAGGTTGTAGAAAAGATTTCTGTGTAGTTCTGATAAAAACTTAAACACCAAGCTGATCAAATAGTGCAGAATTTGCGTTCAACTCAGGGGAGCTTTTGGACAGCTAGTACCTCGGCTATGACATCACCACTGAGTAAAATGTCAGTCATGGGAGTAAAATAAGTGGAATGATGTATTTGTGAATTGTGATGGGTTTTCTGTTGACTGGGGTTAAGGACACATTCTTGCCGGAGGGTGGTACTTCTAGGAATTGCTTGTGCTTCACACATGGACCCTTCGTCTCCTGGCTGTATCAAAATATTCATTAAAAAAAAAAAAATTAAGGTAAACAATAAATATCAAACCAGCAGATGAATACAAAAATAATGTACCCTTTCAAAATATTCCAGAAAATAAAATGTTTTAAAAAAACACCGAAGCAGAGGGACAATTTCAAAATTAATAAAATAAACCAACAGGTGGGCAGGGGGTAACAGGCAGGTCATTGAAGATGTGCCCGTTCCAACTAAGTTAAATGGTTTGAACTTACTAAAATAACTATCGACTGACAACACACACATATGATAATTTGGTTTTGAAAAGTGCTTGAATTTATTTTGCTTGGAAGAGTACAAACCTTGCTGTTTCCACATTAACATCTGCATCATGGCCAAATTGGCCTCCTGAAGATGAAAACACTTGTTTGGGGAAAATTTTGTTCAGGCACATTGAGGATAGGGTTTTAGCTAATTTAGAAACCTTTTTTATACTCCAATGAAATAGCTTTTAAGTGTTTTGTTTTCAAGTTGTTAATGTTCAATAATTATAACAAGAAAAACTTGGTGACACAGCATTACCTAGAATTTACCCCAGGAACCAGTGTATACATATGACTGAAAGTGGCTGGAACTTTAAAGAAGACAAGAAGGTTGGTTCATTATGGGAATTCTCTTTTTGAAAATAGAAACAATAAAAACAGACTAAAAAGTGGAAGTGTTCCTTGAGCTACACATGTATATGATACAAAATGCATTTTTATACAGTATAATGAAAGAATGCATTATGTAAGAATCTAAAATAGCTGAAAAAATGTAAAAACATTGATAATTATTGTTGGTAAATTTAAAAAAGCAAAATATTTTATAGAGAAATGCATTTTTTAGTACTTTTAAAGAAAAATACCATTATATTATCCTTTGTTTAATGTGTGATATGGAATTCATTACAGACAGTGACAAACAATTTTCCATATTGAAAAGTTTTGCTCTGGATGTAGAATTCCAAAAGAACCAAAAAAAAGGTGAGGGGTCTGCAGTTAAAAAATGTTTTATTCATTTACTTTTCTATATTTGCAAAATAATCCTTGTCCTAATTTTAACATTTAGTGCATATTTTCCTTGTGTGGTTCCAGTGACATTAGAATTGTTATCCAATTCCTAAAAATATTGTTATACAGCATCAAATTCAATTTATTACAATTAAGATTTAAGTTTTTTTACTTCATGAAGACTAATGCAGTTGACAGGGCTACTAGTAACAATTTTTTTTTTCAAAAGTTATGTTTTTACTAACTTTATTGTTTAAAAAATTCAGATTTTTTTTTGTTCAGTTCAGCATAGAACAAGTTTACATATTGTCAGCACCATGCTCCATATACACCGAAGTAGCAAATTATTAGAAACACCTACCTCATAAAGTGTTGGGGCCCCCTCAAAAGAGCCTTGATTTCATGTGGCATAGATTCAAAGAGGTATTTATATTGTTCTGTATGTATGTTCAACCAAGCAGATATGATGTCATTTGCCAAATGTTCACTGGAGGATCTCTATTACTAGTGGCTCTCTATCTTGTCCCATTGGTGTTCAATTGGGTTGAGATCTTTAAGTTACTGTTGTGCTTCTGGAACTGCTGTGTAAATTCCAAGCCTTGTGGTGTAGTGCTCTGTCCTGCTGGAAGCAGCCCTCTCTATCAAAAATACCATGTATGTGAACAGGTGTGCCTGATCACCAGTGATTTTTAGATGGTGAGAAGGATTGGCAGTGATGTGCGTAACAAGCAAAAATGAAAAGAATCCCTAATATCTTTTTTTTTTTAATGCATTAGTTGCGTTATGGAAGCCTAACCGGTGCGTGATAAGAGGATATTAAGGATTCTGATTTTTAGATACCTTGTGGCATCCAAATGCTGTTCTAGAGATATTATGGAATCCAATGTCCACCATGAAACAGACCCCAGACCACTACACCACCTTTACCAACTTGTATAGTTAATGCTAGGCAGCTGGGATTCATTGATTTGTGCTGTTCATGCCATAGTCTGACCCATCCCCTTGCATGTATTAACTGAAAATGTGATTCATCTGACCAGATGAGCTTTTTGCTATCATAATTATTAAAACTTTAAAAGCATGCTTAAGTTACATAAAAAGTTTAAGTTAAGGTAGCTTTCAACTGATAACTTCAGTCTTCATCAACCTGGTAACAGATGGATGACAACAATGGTAAGGCACTGATCATCGTTGATTATGAGTTGAAAGCTATCTTACATTTAACATTTTACGTAACTTAAGAGTGTTTTTAAAGTTTTAATACTTGTTATGTATAGTTACAAGCTTATGTCCAAATTTATAATGGTTTTCCAGTCACCAAGTGTCTAGTTTTGGTGTTCTCATGCCAACTGCAAACAGATTTGTCAGTTTTTAGCAGAGGCAAGTGGTACACAAAGGGGCCATTATAGCCCATTGATGACAGTGTGCAGTAGGCTGTGTATGCTGAAATTCTCTTCTCCATACCACTTTTATATTGCCTGGTTACTTGACTTAGTGCTGCCCCAGTAGCACAGTGGTCTGAGCAATGGCTTCTGATCATTCATGCAAGATGGGTCCGGGTTCGAATCCCTCTGAGGCATGGATGTTGTATTTGTCTTATGGCACTCGCTCTGTACTTTCCATGGAACCAGTGGCCCTAATTTAGGGGTATGCAACTGCTTATAGCCCACTGAGTTGTTCACTGTTGTTGTTAAACTCCCAACCAAAAAAAGAAAAAAATTACTTGACACAATGGAGCTCATTGTTACCTCCTACAATCATCATCGGTCACTGTTGGCCTTGAATATAGACCAGTCATTTCTGACTGCTTGTTTTGTTGTTTGTGTTCCACCATTTGTACATCTTTGATACAGTTGTTTTTGCATAGACAAGAGATTTTGCAGTTTTTAAGATGCTTCCACCTGTCTGCCTAGTTGTCACTCTACAGTAGTTGCTTCCACCAGTCTTCCCAGTTGTCACTGTAGTTGCTTCCACCTGTCTGCCTAGTGGCCACTCAAGCTTGGAGGGGGATCTGTGATGGTGTGGGGGTATTTCTGCTGCAAGGACTCAGTCCTTTGTTTATAGTGCTCTTCTGCTTAGTCCTTTGTATTGCCTAATGGCTGATAGGTATGCAGACAGTCTGAACAATTTTGCACTACCTGTGCTGTGGCAGTACTTTGGCACAGGTCACTACCTGCTTTAGCAAAATCAAACACCTTTCCACAGTGCAACACCTGTCTACATCTATTTTGAGGAGCAGGATGCCCAAGTGTTGGATTGGCTCACCCAAAGTGTCAACCTAAATCCCATAGAATATCTGTGAGACAAACTAAAATACTGAATCCAATCTCAATGGGTAAGGCTTTACTTACTCTATGGCAAGTGTATATTATAAGCACACCGGACAAAAAATTATGAAATGCTTATTTTATCGGTTAATATGGGGTTACATCACCACGAGCTCGAAGCACAGCCTTGATTCATCACCATGAGCTCGAAGCACAGCCTTGATTTTTTTTTTTTTTGGCATGCTCTCAATATGGGAGTGGATGACATTAATGTCTAGTTTTCTCCACGCCATGAACAACTGGTCCCACAGAGCAGTCAAATTGGGAGGGTGTTGTCTCTTCTTAACGGCGCATTCGAGCATGTCCCAAATTTTCTCTATAACATTGAGATCAGGTGAATTGGCGGGCCAGGTGAGATGCAGGATGTCGACCTCATGTTCTGCAAACCAATCCTGCACAATGGCAGCTCGGTGGACAGTGCAGTTGTCTTGATAACGTGGATCTGGAATGGCGGCATCTTGGAGGAACTGGACATATGCAACACCTCGTTATCCAACAATTTCACGTAGTCCACCGCTTTCATGCCATTAGACACGTGAACTAAAGGACCCACCCCAGCACTGGACATTCACCCCCAAAATATGACACTTCCACCCGCTTTCTGTACAGCCCTTTGCACACACTCTGCGTTGAAGGCTTCTCCGACCTTCTGCATGACCCTGGATCGACCATCATTGGAATACAGGCAGAACCTGGATTCGTTCGACCAGATGATGCGTCGCCACTGTTCTATGGTCTGGTGTCAGTGTTCCCTCACCCATTCCAACCGCTTTTTCTTGTCTATGGCAGACAGCTTGGGGCGTACCCTAGCTACACGACTGAATATTCCTACATCATGCAGTTCTCGTCAAAGCGTTCATTCGGAAACAGGCTGACGGTGTCCCGCATTGTACGCAGCAATTCCTGCCGGGTTTGGAACCGTTTTGCAGTTGATAATCGCCCCAGACGTCAACGATCGCGGTTGCTCATGATGGTTTTTCTGCCGCAGCTGCTCCGACGGAATTGTCTCTGGCCGACTCCTTCCACGATAAATGGACACTACTGACTGTGGACTTGGACACGCCAACGGACTCCGCCACCTCCCTCAGCGAATGAGCATATTCACGACCAAAGACGATAGCTTCCTTTTGCCACATTGTTAAGTCACCTTTTCTATCCATGGCAACAATAAAACTGATTAGGCATGCACGTCTTACAAGACTGAAAAAGTAACAAGTAATATACAATACTTTCCATTCCATTATATACATGCATTTCTCTCTGCCTGACCAGTTTCCAACTGTTCCTCCGGATGACAGCATTCCGTAATATTTTGTCTGGGATGCTTAGCTAATCAATGATTAGTATTGTAAGGTAAAAGTGCAAAAGACTAATGATTGAAACAAAATTTAGAATTTTTAAATCCCTAATATATATCAATGGTCCTTTAGTGTATTGAAATAAAAATAAAAAAACATTCTCTATAAAATTGTAACAAAATTATTAATAACCACATGCTAATGCTCCCAAATAAGAACAATATATATATATTTTTGAAAATATCAAAATGTCTGTTATATACAGGTATAATAAGCTTTAAAAAAGCTGCATGATAAGTATGAAACTCACAGTGAGCATAGTGAGCATTTAAAAGGTTAACACAAATCCAATTTCTTTTCAACCTTGTGCTTCAGTTTACCAAAATCATTTCCTAGGTGCATGCTGGATTTTTCTCATGGTATTGATCTTGCATTGTGCTGTTAATCATGTATGTTCAACCCTTCTGCTTTTGAACTCTGTACTGTTTTATCGCATGCTGAATAGTCATTCCCTCCCCTGTCCATTCATTGACTTTAGTTTTCTGCCAATTTCAGTGGAAGCATTTGTGCCCATAAATGCTGGATACAACCATTGAATTCTTCACAAGACCGTTTTTATAACAGCTTCGACCTGTGAAAATTGTTGCATTTAAAAACAGTTACTTTTGCCCACACTTGCTGCACTGAATTTGATGTGACTGTATACTGTAATTAAACCTCAGAAAAAAATTTTATCTGCTGAAATCATAAAATCAAAATTTTTTTGTTTTTTTTATGCATCTAATTTATAACGTAGTTAGTAAAGCCTCTGTCTTTTTTATGTAAGAACAACTATAAATTTTCCCAATGAAAGCTGGAAGAATGTGAAATAAATTTACTTTCCTTCCTTTCTGATATCAGTTTCTAGATCCTTCCCCTTTATGATCAGCTTGTTTTTTTGTTTTCTTTTCTACTTACTTACGCTCGTGTGTGCAACTTTTTTCACTGACCCCCAAGCTATACTACATGCTTTCTAAAGAATGACTGTGTATCATCATTCATTCAAAATTTTAGTTAAAGGTAAAAGTTGGTTGTAAATATAGTGATTGTTCAGTCGTTAAATGCTATGCTTAAAAAAAAAAAATCCACTATAATGAGAACACATTTTACTGTGAAACAGCTAGGTATTTGTAGTTTTCACATGAAAACCACATGCATGCTGGATGGTTACAGAAAATGCAGAATATAATTTCCAGCTAGAGAAATGACTGTACACACACACACACACTCTCTCTCTCTCTCCATAGTATCCTATGTAACTCACAGGTTTGTTTTAGATAATTTAAAAATGTGAAGGTAGCAGTGCCAATTGGCTGTTCTGTGCTTTGCTGTGTTGGAAGAAAAATAGGGAAACTGGCATAGATTTCCAAAACGAATAGATTATTGATATTTCTGAAAAGGCAGCAGGGCTGCAAAAGCAATTCCCTCCTTAGTCTCCTCCCTTTTGTTCTAAGAGGAAAAGAGTCAGATCCATTCTGAAGGACCCAGAGTACAACTGTAAACTGCTTTCAGTTGTTAAATAGTGTCCCTATTATATTATCATAGTTGCAACCAAACTTTTTTTACACCCACAAAAGCTGTGAAAGAAAAGATTGTTTTGCAGCTGCACATCTTGAGTTTCAGTGTAGCACCAGATGATGTGATACTTGCAGAAAAATATTCCTTTCCCCAGTAAACAGTCATACTGCTGGCATTGTTGTTGAAAGGTTAAGAAGCAATACTCCTTAAGCAGTCTGCGATATCAGAGAAGTTTCAAAAATGTTCTAAATTATGCCATTTTTTTTACTGGTTTTCCAGTGACCTCTTAATCATTTGCTAACAATAGAAGAAAACTCTGCAAGAAAATTTAATGCCCTCTCCCTCACAAGTAATGCTGTTCAACTGCTTGTGCTGTGATGTATGAAAATATCTTCTACTTGGCATTGTGAATAGAGATGAAAGGCTATGCCTAATGAGAATGAATGTTTCCATGGAAAGGGCTGACAGGCTTAAACATGAAAGTTAAAATTTTTCCATTACAACAGGTTTCTCTGTACACAAAAGATTTGAAATATGGAGTTTGACCTGCATCTCATAAAAGGGGTATAACATGAAACTTTCTACATATTTTGCTATGTCCAAAAGTATTTTTCATCACAGATTTCCATTTTATAGTGTTTAGTTGAAGCAAGCTTTACAGTATGTACATGTAGTATTATATGTAAAAACCTTTTCTGTTATATAAAAAAATGTGTTAGTGAAAATAAGTAATTCTTTCTTAATGAAATGTTGATTATTAGTAGCTTAATTATTCTTTCTGAAGTAAAAAAAAAATGTGATGATTTTTATGAGTTGGTAAGTGCGATGTTCATATCCATATGATCATAGCAATGGGTTCAAATTCTAACATTGCTGAACTCTTTTTTATGAGTTGGCAAGTGCTATGTTCATATCCATATGATCATAGCAATGGATACAAATTCTAACTCAATAGGCATTGTTAACAAAATGTGTAAGGCAATGTCTACATTGGGAAATGTATGAACAATATGTTTTTCCCGTAAGAATTTTAATTTTTCTTTAGGACACATTTCTTTTGGCAAAAAATTAAAAAAATGGCAGACTTCATCTTCAAATTCATCATCTATGTCACCACTATATATCTTTCGAAAACAATTCGCTGCTTTTTGAAATATTTCTTTAAAAGCATCTTTTTTCATTAAAAAGCTAAATCGATCATTAATGGTTACATATGCTTGTTTCCTCCTTTCAACCTCCAAAATCAGTGAATCACATATGACATAGTAACACTGTGTAATAAAGTAATCTCTATCAGACGGTTGAAGTTCAACAGATGCACTATCATCAAGCATTCGACTTTTTGGCACTGTACTTTTATGCTTCACTGAATACTTTTTTATCGCCAAATTTTTCGCCTCAAGCTCATACTTGTTGAACTCATCACGCACCGACTGTACAAATATAACTAATGAAGTATACATTGGTACTAGTACTGATATATCTTCAGTAACAGACTGGAGCGTCTCATTAACACTGTTCAAATGTTGCAAAATTGTATCCTATATAACTGTTAAAACAGCAGTCTCGAACTTCTCCATTTTGTGCAGCAGTACTTTTGCTTCGTGCTTTGTAGGCATTTTTTCATCGACATCATCGGATACGTTAAGCAAGGCTTTCATGATGTTTTGATAACCTTGCCGAAGAGCTTTAGATACACCAGCAGCGGCAGACCATCTAGTTCCAGATAATGTGTTTACACGAAGTCCACCAGCTAGTTCTGAAGAAAGAGTTTCCCACCGTTGAGGAGAACTAGAAAAAAAAAAAAAAAATTAAATATGCTCTGCACTAATCCAAAGAAGGAAATGGCTTGTTGACAGCATTCAACTGCATGAACTCCAACTAAATTTAACGAGTGACCTGTGCATGGCACATATTCAGCTAATAGGCACAGCTCCTTTACCTTGGCCTGTAACCCTGAGTATTTGCCAGACATGTTGGCATTGTCGTAGGACTGTCCTCTGCAATTAATTATATCTATGCCAAGTTGTTTAAGCAAGGAAGTCACAGTATGAATTAGATGACTGGAATCCCGGCCATAGATTGACACAAATTTCAAAAAACGTTCAACAGGATCTCCATTTTCAGTCACATAACATACAGCATCTGCCAACTGTTCTACATGTGCAACATCAGGAGTAGAATCCACAATCAAACCAAAATATCTGGCTTTCTGAACTTCTGCAACTACTGCATTTAATACTTTTTGAGCCATAATTTGAATTAATTCAGTCACAGTAGTAGAAGATAGGTAATTTACATTACCAGTACCAATATTTCCATATTTTACTAAATGGTCTGCCAAGAATGGATCGAAAAGGGCTTACCAGCTCCAAAGCTCCAAGGAAATTGCTGTTCTGTAGGGTATTTCATTTTCCCCAAACAAAGCAAGTCCACATAAAGCAAGAGACTTTATTACATCCACAACTCTAGTCAAAACTTTCCTCCAATGCTTACACTCCTGCTGATATTCCTCAATTAGCAAATTATCTACACGTGAAGAGAGTGTAACCCTCTGTGACAGACAGAGCACCGATTTCTATGAATGATGGAGTTTTCATGTTCCTGAAGTCTCTCTGCAGTATTTTTCCAGTAGGAAAATCCATCCTTACATAAAGCTTGATCACTAGAGTTGAACAGTGTACACACATAACAAAAAAGTGCACATTTAGCTGGAGAATATACTAACCACTCTCTGTTCACCAATTCATTATTTTTCTTCTTGCAATAAAAGTTTTGTTCTGTGAGCATGCGTTCTCTTTTCAAAATAACACTTTTTGAACTAGAAATTTGGCCAATATTCTTTTTGACTTGGTTTGTTACAAATGAAATGCTCATGAAACTCATCTGTAATAAAATCAGGCCACAAACTGACATCAGCAGGAAATACAGGTTTACATTTTGACTAATCATAATCACGACTGTGTTGGTTTTCAATACTTGAACGATTGAATTCATGACGTGGCAAACTTGCACTTTGCAAGGACTGACATTGTGAATCTGCTGTGTTTGCATTTTCTGTGAACGGATAACTATTGCAAAACACATCTTCGGGCTCTATGTTGCCCTTTTCTTGAGTCTGGGCTGTCTGGGAAGAGCTTATACCTAACAGTTTGTTACTAAAATGCTCTCCTACCTCGAGTTCAGCATTAGAAGAGTTACCCTGTTCATCCACGGCAACATCTTTTTTGGAACTTTTTATGAACTTCTCAATGGCTTCCTTATGGGATAGCAACTGAAGTCAAATATCGTTACTTCTTTTTCTTTTACAAGCACCTGAAAGATATTTTTGTGAAAACATTGTAATACTAATATCTCAAAATTCTCAACTGATAAATTCGTTTAGTTTAAGTTACAACTCAGAATCCTCTACCACATACAAAATACGATTACAGTTGCGGTTTAACTTTAACAGAATTCAATTTGAAATCTGGCAACTACGGTTGTAGATGATAGCACGAAACAGTCATTATTCACAAGATCATGTGACTGGTTGTTAAAGAATTTTCACCAGTGGCAAGCCGCAATACATTTGCAAAGCAGGAATGTATCTTATTTAACTGTTTATCATTGGTTGGTTTGTTGACTGATAAGGACATGTAACTGCGTTCAGAAGACCCACGATAAATTCCATACTGCTAAAAACTGATAGACAATAGTCATACCTCAAACGATCACAGAAACCCTGTAAAATATTACTTTCATAGTAATGATAAGTTCAACAATTATTATAAGTAATTTTTCTAGAAACAATTTAAAAGGGGCCCCGTTAAACGGGGGCAGGGGGTTGCAGTATCAGGCCCTGACACAAACTCATTCACCTGGTCAATCATTGTGCCATTTAGACTTATTTTGCATTCAGTACTAACAGTTCCTCATAATTTAAATACATAACCATCTGTGCATGATATACAATAGAATTTTTAAAAAACTAGTATTAAATGTACGGTTGTTAAAATGTTTAATACTAAAAACATGACGGACTGTGCAAGATCTTTCGAAGTGTCCGGCACTTCATCATCAGGCTGAGTGATCAACTTGTGCTGCAGGAACTTCATTTTTATGTACAAGAATCCGTCGGGTGTCTGTCGTAATCTGGTTGAAGGTGAGAAAAATGGACAAATGCACCGAACTATCTAATGATGTATTGTAATTTGGCGTTGATATGCCATTTGTATGAATTTGGGATTCCGGACATTGATTTTTAGTGCGTCTGTGACCTTCGACCAGATTACGTCATAGACACCTGACGGATTCTTGTATATAAAAACGAGGTTCCTGCAGCACATGTTTGTCACTCGGCCTGATCATGAAGTGCCAGGAACTTCTAAAGATCTTGCGCAGTCAGTTATGTTTTTGGTATTAAAAATGTTTAACAACTGTATGCTTAATACTAGTTTTTTAACAGTTCTATTGTATATCATGCACAGATGGCTATGTATTTAAATTATGATATTAAGCATGAAGATTTAGCAAATGAACTGTTCCTCACTCAAAAATAATTTTTTCCCCCTTATTTATACTCAGTTTGAATCCCATGCAAACTTCATACATCCGGGACAACATACTCTGCAACTCACTTTTGCTCTCTGCCAACAGAACTGTCATCAGCAATCTGCACACATGGATATTACCACATAAACCCCCCAAAAATAATCAAAATAATATCACAGTATATGTGGGCAGTACAAAACGAAGTTTCAATATAAGATAAATGAACACCTTAATAATTGGTACAAGCATCAACCCAAAACATCTTTAATACAATTTTGCATAGATAACAATACAGAACCAGACTGGAAAAATGCCAAAATAATTACCACCCATCATAATCAACGACAGATTTTGATGTCCGAAACGATATCGATCTAGTAATCCAAGCATTTCAACTACAATAGTCACTCACCTTATGACCTCTCTTTTGCCTGGAAACACTTAATCAAAAAAGAAATTAAATGTAAAAAAAGAAATAAAAAAGCCACCAAATAGTGTCGTAATTATAATAAATTCCTTCCTGCAATAGATGGTGCTACAGCGATAACACGTAATGAGGTTGATGACGGGAAGTTCAACGATGACTTGGCATTCCCAGAGCAGGGGGGGGAGGACCTGCATGATGAAGAGAGCATACCGTCGCAGCCACTGAGAAATCCCACGACCAACGTGGAGGAAAGGCATTTGGATGACAGTCGGGGGACATGTTGATTCTTGTTTTCTGCCTTTATCAGTTTCAATTTAGCCAGAGCCTTTTTAGTCGATATCATTGCTTTTATTAATATTTGCTAGTTATTTTCATGTTCTTATTCAGGTTTTTAAAACTCCTATTCATATTTTATCAACTTTATATCTTCACTTTTATTTTCTGTCGTCATACTTCAGTTTTTCTGTGCTATGAAATTTGTGTTCCTCAAAATTTGCAAGGAGGGACGTTTGACAGCACGCCAGACAGATTAAGCAAGTCAGTGAGGTAAGGCTTATTCTATATACAGTCTTCCATCTTTTCTTAGTGTCAAATGATAATTCAACAATGCCCCTGACCCAGAACTAAAGCTATACATGTGTAATAGAAGAAAAGACAATAGTCTTAGGACAATTTTAATTGTCTAACACAATAAGCCATGGTGACATTACACAACCTTGCCAGATTCCTGCACCAATAGAAAACCATTTTGATACATCATCATTCACACGTACACAAGCTCTATAGCCAGCATACATGGCTTTTACACTATTAAGTAGATTCCCAGTAACACCATATTTATTCAATACCTTCCACAGAATTATCCTATTTACTCGGTCGTAAGCTTTCTCTAAATCTATGAAGGCAGAAAAAGCTTTCTTACCAACAGCCAGATACTTTTCAATCATCATGCTTAATGCAGAAATTTGGTCAGTGTAGCCTTTACCAGGCATAAAACCACTGAACATCCCACACTTTCTCTGCTGTAAGACCTCGTGCTTTTCAATAATGACCTTATCAACCACTTTCCCTGGCACACTCAGTAAGCTAATACCACGAAAGTTCTGGCATTCAGTCTGATAACCTTTTCCTTTAAACAAAAAAACAACAATAGCATCTCTCCAATCCCGAGGGACCATTCCTAATTCCCAGAACAACTGGAAAATTTCAGTTAGCCAGTCGATTACAGAGTCACCACCATATTTCAACATCTTGGCAGTTATGCCATCAACTCCTGGAGCCTTACCATTCTGAAGAGATTTTAGAGCTCTACACACCTCTTCACTTGAGATCTCTCCTGTGATTCCATCTCTCACTGTGACATCATCTGTTTCTCCTTCAGAATCACCTTTGCTTTTTTGATCTAATAACTCGCAGAAGTATTCACCCCATCTTTCACTTAACTCATTGGGCTCCCATGTCATTTCCCCGATCCTATTCTTCACACAGCTTACAACTTTGTTTCCCTTATTTTTCCTGAGTCTCATGTACTTCCAGAAAGTTTTTCTATCTTTCCATAAAGCCAATTCATGCCTTTCCACCTTCTTCTTCCTATCTTTTGCCTTACTCTAGCGAACCAGATTAGCTGCTTCACGCTTCTTACAGCGATATTCATCCACAGAAACTCTACCTTGCAACATCCTCAAATATGCTTCCTTTTTTCTCTTTACTGCTTCTTTAATCTCACTGTTCCACCAAGCATCACCTTTAAAGTTATCCACTGTTGCTGTACCACAAACCTCTTCAGTGCCAGTGATAACACAGTTCTTAAAACATTCCCACTTCTTTTCTTCATCCCTGTCATATGACTTCAACTCTTTCAGTCATTCTCTCTGAGTAATTTAGAGTAATGCCGATGATCTTCAAGGAGCCTTTCACTTTTTATTCTTTCCATTCTAGGCCTCTTCTTATTTCTTTTCCTCCAGCCAACATTGTTTCATTTGTGACACTACCAAGTAATGATCAGCACCAACATCCACACCTCTCATCACACGAGTGTCAACAACTGTTTCAGACGCTGAACATAAACAACAAAATCTGTTACATTCTTTTGACCCAGAGTGTGATTTTCCCAAGTATATGTGTGGATATACTTGTGGTTGAAAAATATGTTAGATGCACACAAACTATTCTCAAAGCAGAGTTCAGTTAATCTTTCACCATTATCATTCACACAAGGATCATTAAATTTACCCAAGAACGTCATCAGAAATCTCATTCTGCACACCTACTCTAGAACTGAAATCCCCTGCTATAATAACTTTCTGTTTAGCACCAAACTGGCTCAAAACAGCTTTTAGCTTATTCCAGAAATCTTCCTTTCTATCAGAAGGTTCTGAGTCACAAGGAGTGTACACTACAACAATAAGTATTCTCTAAAGTTTCACTTTCAAACAAATCCAAAGAATTCCCTCACTTATGCAGCTATAGTGAATCAAGTTGTTAATCTTTTCACTTAAAATCACACCTATACCAGCCTGTCCTCTTACATTATCCAATACTCCAGACCACGCACTCACCGTTCCATTCACTTCTTCTATCCCAATCTCCTTCTTTTTGGTTTCACTTACAGACAGCACATCCAATCTATACTTATTAATTTCTTCAATCACCTCATTCATCTTGCCATTTATACTTCTAGTATTCCATACACCAATCCACCAATCTTACACTCATTCAGCCAAGATCTCTCTCTCATATGTCATTTGCCATTTCCATATCGTTTCTGTGGTGGAGCATCCTTCTCAAGTGTGGTAGGTCCACCATATCCCACACTAGAGTCTGTAAGATTATTTCTTTGGGTGTTTTAATCAGGAAAGTACACCAGTTTGGGGGTTTAGCCCACAGTTCCAGTTGGTTATTCCACCTAAGGATTCTGGAACACAACCCAGTGTGTTGGGACCTTTTGGCCAATGTCACATAGAGCAAGCTGGTATCTCAAAACTAATTTATAAATTTATACTGAAGCTTAAAGTTGTGTCAGTTTTCAAGAATCACGGAGGCCATTGTTGTCCAGTCGCCCCCCCCCCCCCATGCAAACCCATCTCTCACTATGATCGCCTCTTGTATTGTATATATAGCAACTTCCAAAAATTCACAAAAAACAAGTAAAAATATTAATAAAAAAGAATACATTTATCCCCCCACTTTTTGAAAGTTAGCTTTATGCCACTTCACTTTTACAAAAGACGTACATTAATACCTGTTTTTGCTAACCAAAAGAAATCCTTTGAAGAGGTTTTTCGCTTTAACAAAAGAAGATGAAAAGCAAAAATAGTGCTCAACGTTTGTTTTGCAACAAGCTGTTATAGAGACAGCATGCATCCTGATCAGCCAGAGTGACGCTGCCAAGCTCATTTCCCAAGAACTAGTCTGCAAAAGCTTTGAACTGTGTGAGCATCTGTGCTTTATCTCAGTCGATTTTGTGCATCTGTTAGCAAGATGTGTTGCAAGGTATCAGAAAAGCCTAAGAGAGCTTGTTATGCTTAGTGTAAAACTGAGCATAATTAAACGTTTCGATCATGGTGAATGAAATAAAGACATTGCATGTGCATTGAACTTGCCTGCATCCACCATTCGTACTGTATATTTACATGCAGAGAGAAAGAATCCTAAAAGCTGCTGAAGTTACTATTGGTTCTGCTAGTAGCGGAACCAATAGTAACTTCAGAAACCAATAGTACCTCATCATCACCTCTCAGCCTTTCAGTGTGCTCCATGTCTTCCCATTTTTGGTAAGTGACACTACACTGTCCATTCATTATTTCTACTTTATATAGGCTGTGTATTTATCATATTCCTGCTGTCACTATACATTTTGTGTTATATTAGGTTTTATGTGTTATTTGGTATGATTTGGTGGATTATTTCTTGGGTCTGGGAATGCTCAGAAATTTTTCCTATGTAAATTAAAGGTAATTGCTCCTTTGCTTTACGCCATTTCGACTTATGAAAGATCCTAATTGTAAATTAATTTATGGCACCTCTATTAATATTGTACTGTGGAATTAACTTTTTTACAGGTCTTATAGAGGTTATTATTAAAAAAAAAAAAGTTGGTGGTCAAATTTTCGAACTAAAGCCTAGTTCATCATCAGGACTACTCACTGGAGTAGTTGCTGCCACTTAGTTGGAAGAGTCCAACCGCAGTTATCGTTAATTGTGGTACTTCTTCTTGCTATTTCGATCCCTTCTTCTAGTTTCCTCTTTACTAAGTTTGACTGGTGGGCGATTATTCTTACTGAGTCCCAATTTATGGAGTGTCCACTTGCTTGTATATGTCTGTCTAGCCCTGTTTTGTTACTAATGTTCCTAATAGCTGCTTGGTGTTCTTTCATTCGGACTTTAATACTTCTCCCTGTTTCTCCTATATAGCTGAGTCCGCAGTTACAGTCGATGCAAGATATTACTCCTTCTTGCAATTGGATGTCCACTTCTTTCTGCTTTAAAGCTGGCAGGAATTTCTTTAATTTGTTATTTGGATCTGGAGCAAGTCTGATATTATATTTTGCTCTGATCCTCTTCAGTTTTTCGAAAAGTCCCTTGTGGTACGTAATTTTGCTGGTGAATTTGAAGTTGGTTTTTTCCTGCTTCTTTTTTGGTACTTGTCTAAATATTTTCTCAACATATGGGGAGGGGTAATTGTTTTCTGCCAATATTTCTTTTAATTCTTCTTTGTGAAGATCTTTTTGAGTAGCTGAAGAGACCAGGACTTCAATTTTTCCCAAAAATTGTCTCGCCGTATTCGATTTAATATAATCAGGGTGGAATGAGCAGAAGTCTAACATCTTCCCTGTGTTGGTGGGTTTTCTAAAAAGATGAGTGAATATTCTTCCCTCTCTTGAGGTCAAGGTTAAATCAAGGAAATTGATGCTATGGTCTTTTTCCAGCTCCAGGGTGTACTGCATGGTATTTTCTAGTTAGTTAAATTCTGCCAGAATCTGAGAGGGTAGAGATTGGTCCACAGTATCTACTATAATTAGGACATCATCCATGTATCTTACATAGAGAGCAAATATTGAGGGTTGTACAAGGATTTTTGCCTCTAGTTTACTAACATAATAATTTGCTAGCAGAGGTGCTAGTGGAGAACCCATTGCAAGTCCTGAAGTTTGCCTGTAATATTTCTTTCTAAACTGGAAGAAATTATTCTTGAAAGAAAATAGGAGTAGTTCATATATGCCAAGTAGTATTTCTCTATTGTGATTATGGAATACTATTTTTTCCGCTAGGTCATCCGCAATGAATTCCAGCAGAAAGCCCAGGTTAATGTTGGTATACATAGATACTATATCCAGGCTTGCCATTACTGGATGAATTAATTGTGGCAAGTTGTCTAGTTTTCCTTTCAGCCGCATGGAATTTTTTAGAAGGTAGGGAGGAGTAGGGCGGAAAAAGTTAATTCCACGGTACAATTATGAAAGATTTCATAGGAATGCTATACTTTCAGATGTGAGGGAAACCAGGAAATGTTAATAAATGTGTAGTTCAGCAGAAAGCACCGATGTTGCAAAGCCTTTTAGTCAGAACAGAATGCTACTATTTCATGAGAACATTTGGAATTCCTTGACTGTTATAGTACCAAGCTCTACATAGCAGCTATCATAATACTCTCATTCTTAAGTTCTGTGTTCTGAAGCTAGTGAGCAACCATTGTTTGTATTGGTAGTTAAAAACATGTCTCCTGTAGATTAATGTAAAGGATGTTTGAAGGCAGAAAATATATTTAAGTGTAGCAAGCATCTGTGTAGCTGGCAAACTGAAGGAGTTGCTTTATTGTTTCACCGAAAAAGCTCTGAAATAACAAAATCAGATGGTGAAATTTATTTCATTTAAAATAATGCTATTAACTACCCTTCTGGCCCAGTTTCCACACCATATATACACATTTTAAAAGTGTATAACTAATCAAAAAAAAATTTTTTTTTAGGCTAAGGACATGTGTATAAGAATTGACATGTAGGAAAAATTTCAATTTTAGAGCCCAATATTTTACAAGCAAAAGTGAGAGACACTATGGTATAAGCATAGTAGAAAGAGAATAAGCCAAACTTAGTAAGGTAAAAAATGAGTTATAGTTATTATAATATGAAGGAATATCCTAGAAACTTTCATAATATATCAGGATTGACAAGAGAAGAATTTGTGAAATAGTTGAGAAGTTAATGCCAGAATGGGAAAAAGTAGAAAAAACGTTAAGGAAGAAACTTATCAGCTGCACCCCACATTTTGCAATCTATTAGACACCAATGCACAAGGAAGGTCAAAAAGGCAACCGTGCAAGATCATCTTTAGATCACTGCTTGAACTTCATTACTACTCTTGATTCTCCTCGTTACTTTCATTGATTTAATTTGCTAACACAAAATTAAAATGATTAAGAGCTCTGAAAATTCTGTAAGATTTTTGGGGAACTATGGAAGAAAGTTTTTATTAGAAAGAAAATTAGGTATTACTATAAAAAATATCAGAATAGAAATATATAAAAATAGCTATCTATTATAAAATAAATAGAACTTCACAAAATATGCATGCAGTGGAAGATGAAAAACAAATGTGTAATGTTTATATAAGATAAAACCTACATTTGATTAGCATAGGAGCAACAACCTTAGCATCATGGAAATATGTTTGGTTCACTAATACAACTTTTTGCTATTCATCTTTTGAGTGTCTTTTATGGTAATCAATTATATCAATTAACTTATATAAAACTCTGGATTAAAGATAACAGTATCTGTGAACTTCCTGTTTAAATTCTTCATACTCTTCATAAATTTCCTTAGTTTTCATGATGAATTTCGGGTAGCAAGAATTTCCAGCCACAACTCTGTAATGAAAGGTAGAGGATGTCAGGAAGTATCCAGGCTTGGAGTGGTGTGTAATTTGGAAAGAACATGCAACTGTAGAAGGGAAGGTGACCAAGTGTATGTCTGTTTCATCGAAACACATTCTCATTCTACTATCTATAATCTTCATTAGCCTTTTCATGCAGCTTGCATTTGATTGCTGTTCTGTATAAATCTTATTCAACTCACAGTAGTTGACCTTAACAGAATTTGAAACTATTGCAATATGTTTCCCAGAAAAGAAAGAAAGGCAACAGAAAACCTGAGACTTAAAGATATTAATGTAAAACCTCAAATTTAAGTAAGTAAATAAAAATGCAATGAAATTTGAACTGCTGAGGAGAAAGGCAGTTCCAAAGAAAATTCAATGTATAAATCCGAGTGTTTGAAGTTCACATTTTTTAACCAAATAAGTTCCATTGCTCAACCTGAAAACTATAACTTAAACGAATCATGTTCTTGTAATTTGATCAGACAGTATTAATTTTATTAATTTTTCTGTAACTAAATCAGGCAATATTCATTTTAATAAAAATGCAATGAAATTTTTAAATTTTTCTTGAATAATATGAATAATTTTTTTGGTAATATTACTGGCTTCTGAAAATCATAAAAGTTTGTGTTTTGAAGTATTTGCTTATGTACTGATCTTACTCTTCAACTTTATCAAACTATTTGTTTGTTGATATACTTGATTTTTTCTTGAATAGGTATGAATATCACTGCAGTGGAAGAATCTTTGAAGATGTTGAGCAAGAAGCCTCACCTATGGTCATCATCTACTAAGTCTTATAACTGCCCTCATTGTCCATATTCCTGTAAGCAGTGGGGAAATATGTTAAAGCATCTAAGGAAGCATACTGGAGAGAAGCCATTTTCATGTCAATATTGCCATCAAGCATTTTCACAAAAAGGGAATCTCAAAACTCATATGCTTCGACATGCTGGAATAAGGCCATTCAAATGTGTACGATGCGGAAAAGGCTTTTATCAGAAAAGTCATTACCTTAAACATGAGATGAAGAACTGTGAATGATTAGTGTCTTACATATGATTTGGTGTCTCTTATACGTACTTGTTTCAGTCCAAGCCACATCAGGCCAATCAAAACATTTTCATGGACCACCTCCTATTTGAGACATGATTAAAAAGGGCAGACAACTAACATTTTGGCTTGAAAATTATTCATTTATTACTAACAGATTTATAATATTATATATATTATAATCCATTAGTAAGAATAATATGAAACCTATATTAAATATGTATACATTTTTACATTCTAATTATTTATTACAATCAACAATGATGTCGCAGTGCTATTTTGAACTCTTTCTTAACTTACCGAAATAGATTTTAATCAGAAGATTGCAAGATTCCTTGAGCACTATAAACATCAATAGAGTAGTAATAGATCATTCAACAGAAGCGATTTACCATTTGATAAAATGCTTTATTTTCATGATTCTGCTTAATTAATGATTACTCCGGGCCACTGTGCGATTAGACATCAAAGCCCTTGTCCCAACTCCTCGCTACATTCATTCTTTTCGCTTGGGCGCAGAAACCATGCACCCCTTCTCAAAACCTACTCCTTCCTACGAAAAATCTCAACAACCTCCCTCTACTTCTCTGAGTCGCATTCTGCTTAAAAACGTCATCATCCTTCCTTCAGAAGGCCCGCTCTCCTATTGTTTACTGCACTGCTTCCAAAACACTGCCTCCGGCAAATACTCTTTCCCCATGTCTCCATGTCCACTGCCTAATGCCATCACCCCGAAGGATGGAAGTCCTGTCTAATGAGTGGCTTTAAAACTCTAAAAAAAGTCTTCTTCTATTGTAGCTATCTACACATGAATGTCTTGTGTGTTGTCCATCTCCAGGAGTCAGCCGATAAACTAATAATTTCCGGTGACTTACTGGCTCTACCAAATAGAACTCAAAAAATATATTCTTAAGAAGTTTCCCATGATTACTTTTCAAACATTCTAAAATTGCAAGGGTTCTTAATTATTTACATATTCATTAAAATTCAACAATTAAAAGATTCTAAGTATTCACTTGACATTACATTTCATAAAATAAACATTCCTATTCCATTACATTATTATTAAAGGTTATTTACAATTACCACTATTACAGTACCACTGAACTTGTTGATGTTAAACAAGATATTCACATGCAGACAGAGTTACATGGGTAGATTGATTATAACCCGCATTTGCAATGTGGTGCCTGTTCACACCATGTGACTTTGAACTATTTTTCTGTGCCTAACAACGTCACTGTGAACCCCTCCCTTTTTAAATTAAAAACCATTATTTAAAAATTTTATTCATTTAAAGAAAAACAAGCTGTAGGAACTTGATAGATTTCATACGGGGGCATGTATCTGAATTCCATCTTCTGTTTTAATGGTGAAATAATACTGTAAAGAGACATTCATATCGAAAAGGAGTTGAAGTTTTTCCTTGTAAGTGTGATATGCTTTTCCATAGGTGAACAATGAATCCATTGATATCTCTACTTGTTGATGATAATTTGCAGTCTTTGATGGCTTCTGCTGTCTTTATCTGGTTAGCATTCTTATGTTGTACCACCAATTCTGTATTCTCTCAATCAGGCTCTGTATCATTTCCTATGCAGAATTCAATAACAGCAGTTTTATTTTTGCTTATGCCTCCAATTTTTAATATGTTCTTTTAATCTGGTATCAAGATTTATTTTTGTACTTCCTACATAAAAAAATTTGCTTACCCAAATTATATTTTCCTGTTGGTGTTTTGTATACACCAGACTTATGTAATATGCTGACTTGAGCTTTATTCTTGCGAATAGTCATTCTTATGTTGATTAAAGAAATCACAAAAACCATGGACATACTTAAGAAAGTTAGCATATATGTTGGAGAAAGAGTAATGGACATAGGATGAACTATTCTAAAAAATAAAGAGAAAATCAGCATTTTACAAGTCTGGTGTATACAGAATACCAACAGGAAAACATAATTGGAGTAAGTCAGTTTTTTAGGTAGGGAGTACAAGAAAAAAAATAATACTAGTTTAAAAGAATATATTAAAAAATGGGAGGTATAAGCAAAATAAAGTAGCTTTTATTGAATTTTGTGTAGAAAATGATACTGAGCCTTACTAGGAGAATATAGAACTGATGATACAACATAAAAATGCTAACTAGATATTGACAGCAGAAGCCATCCACATAAATAGAACCAAAGAATACAATTGTGATAGCAATACTCCTATAAACATATTTTAGAAGAGGAAGAAAAATCACAAAAATCCCCTTAAAACGGAAGCAAATACAAAATAATCTCAGAAGTGGAACAGTGTGATAGAAAGCACCATGTGAGAAAGAGACGGCATCTCGTGTTCTGTGCACATGATATCTACCAGCTTGGACCAGAAAAATTGAATTCCATTAGCCACAAATGATGTCAGTGCAATGCATTTGTCGTGACCCAAGGCAGCTATAAGATAGTGATGATTCATTGTTTTTTATTCCATTTTAAAGTTTTAACCCCAAATCATAACTCTTTCCTTGTTTTGTCTGGAATTCTGGATTTTACCTATGCATCTTAATGTTTTTCTGAACAGGAATATGCAAATTTACAAAACATGGCATCAACAAGGGTTATGTGGATGATGAGATAGATTACTACTGCTTGTGTTTTTTAGTTTTACTTATTTCTTGATTTATCTGTTCTACCTATTTTATCTGTTTTTAATACTACCCTCAAGTTTTAACATCACAACTCAAAAATTGTGGAAGTTGAACCTTACTGTGATGATGTTAATATGATTTGATACAACATTGAGACTTGACTGGCATGCCAAAGTGAGATGGCAAAATGTGAGTGAGCGACATATTTTACATATGTATTTCATTATGATTTCTGTTATACAGGGTAGCCAAAAGAGGTAGTATTATAAAATACCCATATATACAGTAAGAATGAAGTACACACACAAAAAACTAGTTTTCCCTGTTTTTTGTAAAGTGTGTAATACCCTAGGTGTCCAAAAATGGATTTTGAGATACCATAATTTGGAATTGGGTCTGAATTTTTCTCACATTTGCAATTATTACCTTGTAAAAATTTCAAACAATCCAGCTTTGTAGTCCACTAGAACTTCACCTTCCTACCCCCCTTGTAAAGGTACTTGTTTAGGTACCACAACTTACTTTTTTCTTTCAATAGTGATACATTAACATGAAGTTTTTGTGATGACTTTTGTTATTAGTAAAAACGACAGGTGGTTGAAGAAAAACTTTTTTTTCAATACGAGAGGTGATCAAAAAGTATAGAGACTGCATGTATAACTGTTAAATGGAGCGGTGGAGCGAAACGCTGTTTCGTAGGCTGCAACTGTGGAACCTATTGCACATGTGCCTGCCGAAAGAACACTGTTGGCACAGTGCCTTTTGTGCTGTGACCAGTTATTTGTTGTCTAGTTTCATTGGCATGTCACATTAACGATGTCTGAGAAAGTTGAGCAATGCATTTGTGTCAAAATTATGTGAGAAACTTGGGGATTCTTGCAAAGAAACTTATGACAAGTTACTGAGAGTGAATGGTAAAGACTGCATGAGTCATCCACAAGTGTACAACTGGTACAAACATTTTGAAAATGGCTGTGAAAGTGTCCAAAGTGACAATCATTGTGGAAGGCCCTCGACAAGCTGGAACGGAAGAAATGTCCAAGAGAGGTTCATTCAGCTGTGAGGGAAAATTGCAGAATTACTACTATCAAAGAACTTGCTGACAACTTTGGCCTTAGTTTTGGATCTATACAGGCAATGCTCACTGAAGATTTTAGGGGATGAGATGTGTGTCTGCGAAATTTGTTCCAAAAGTCCTCTCAGATGAGCAAAAGGAAACCTGACTGTGTGCAGCCATTGACTTGTTGGAACTGGTCAGAAATGACAACTTTATGAAAAAAAGATTGTAACTTACAACAAAACATGGATTTATGGATATGACCCAGAAACAAACTCAGTCCTCATAGTGGAAGACACCCCCCCCCCCAAGCTCACCAAGACCAAGAAAGCCTGCCAGTAATAGTTAATGTGACATGTCAGTCAGACAACTCCAAACAACTGGACACAGCACAAAAGGCACTGTGCCAACAGCATTCTCTCTGTAGGTGCATGTGCAGTAGATTCCCAGGTCACAGCCTGCCAAAGAGCATTCTGGTCCACTGTTCCATTTAACAGTTATGCATGCAATCTCAATACTTTTGATCACCCTTTGTATATGTCCCAATGAATAAGATAGGCCCTTTTAGCTCAATTTCATCTGAACTGCTAATTGTAATAGTCCTCCAGTTTAAACTTTAAATTAAGGTATTCTGTTTATGTATTACTAGAATTTTTAGAGGAACGTTTTTATACCACTTACAACATAGGATAAGCATTTTTACTATGGTGTATTTTTGCATAAATTTTGAAAATTCAGTACTTATAAAAGTAAGTATTGTGTGGAGTACTCAGTTCTTAAAATACATTGTCCATGGATTTTTAAGCTTTACAATGCGATTAAATTTTTTCTACTACACCAATTAAGGGCTCGAACTTGAGATATGTTGGGTGAACATACGTGTCCCACCTACCATCATAAAAAATGTGCAGCTCAAAGTCAGTAATACATATATAAGAAACTAACCTTTGGCAAACATAGAGCTGCCAAATACCATTCTAAATGGTACATTTCATGCACATGTAAACTAGCCCTCGGCTCCCAGCTGTGAGATACGCTCAGCTGATATATATATATATTTATTTTCCATGCCCACTCCCATATACTCAAAGAACATAAGCGATTAACTCTCTAACCTGAACTATTTGAAACACTTATTTAGTTCTTATCAAAACTCACCCTAAATACAGTATGACCAATTCTAACCATGAATTCAGCGGAATAAGTTAAATTACTCTCAAAATTAAAATACTATATATTAACCTAACTGAAGTAACTAAAACAAACTTAAAAAACTTATTTATTATTAAAACAATAAGTTAATACTGAAACATTTTAAATCGAATGGGAGACAGTAACTTTGAATATTTTTGCCCATCCCCGTGGACATTATTAGGAAGGGTTGGTCACCTTAACACTCGACTACCAGCAGCCAAGTGTCAGGCAAGTCGCATGGAGAACTTCTGGTGCTATCTATTGGAAATCATGGTATGTATTGTCAATTACAAGTGTTTGCCCTCCCCCTCTTCCAACTGTATTGAATCTTTCCAATGAGTTGGGAGTATATTAGGATTGTTAAAAGTTATAGAGTCTCTTTCTATTTTTTAATATTAATATTGTTTCAGCCAGTCCTAAGTGCGTTTGGGATTTGCAGTCATTTAGATATGTTTGATCTTTTCCTTTTTTTTTTTACTGTATTGAAATCGTGTTTACCCAAACAGGATTTTCAATACAATAAGTATTAAAGTTGTTTCAGCTTTTTTTTTTTTTTTTTTTTGTGAATTTCTCAAATGTTGATGCAGACGGTGTTTGACAGTGTCTTATTTTTTGTACTAGCTATGTAAGATATGGCTGGATTATTTCCAATGGGAATGTTGTATATACCTGATTTCTCCAATACTTTATCATGACCTCTATAATAATATTTTTAACTGAGTTAACTGTATTACCTAACTGTAAATTGTATTTAGCACACAATTTATTAATTTCATGCAAAATACTTTTTTAAAAAAGGAAAAGATTTAACATACCTAAATGGCTGTTTTTTTATTACTATTTTTTGTGCTTTTTCATGTATATTTTTATTATAACATTTTTTATATCTGATTCCAATTTTTTAAATTCTCTAGAAGGATACCCATATTTTGTTGTAATCCCTTCTATATATTTTAATCCCTCTTCCCTGTGCTTATCATTTGAAATATGCATAAATGCTCTCTTTATTATGGTCCTAACCCCTTTTTTTTATGTGATTTAGGGTGATACGTGTCATATGGTATCCACACCAGTACATCAGATGGCTTCCGATAAACTGTATAATCAAAACTACTATGTTTTTTGAAAAACAAAGTATGCACAAAAAGGAAGTTGTCTATTATTCTCAAATTCTATTGTTAATTCAATTGATGGACAAATATTATTATATTGTATAGCCATTCTTTCCAATCCAGATTTATTAAATTTTGACAAAATAAAAATATCGTCTACATACTGATAGTAAATCAAAGGTGCTCTGTCACTTTTTCTATAACTTCTGTTTCGATATAGTTCATCACCACTTCTGCGAATAATGCTGAAAATGGTAAATCCGTTAGTCCCCCTTGGTTTTGTTTATAAATCATACTCTTAAAAGAGATGTTATTATCATTAATATAATGCAGAACATTTTTTTAATTCTTGTACTTGGGTTGCATTTAGAATATTTTATTGTGTTGATTTATCAGTTATAAGGCCAATAGCCATAGGTACTAGGATGTTTGGATATAGGGCTTTAACATCTAGGCTAGCCAGACTATAATTTTCTAAATCTTGTTTTGTTCCTTAATGTGTTCTAAATGCAATCCAAGTACAAGAATGAAATATTCTGCATTATATTAACGATAATATCTTCTCTTTTGAGGGCATGATCTATAAATCATTAAATCATGGGTTCAAAGAGGACCAATGGGTTCATCACTTTCAGCATTATTCGCTGAAGTGGAGATTGACTTACATTGAAACAAAAGTTATAGAAAAAATGAAAGTGCTGCCTTTAAAATATTTGTCCATCTATTGAATTAACAATAGATTTTGAGAATACTAGGGAACTTCCCTTTTTGGATATTTTGTTATTCCAAAAACATAATAGATTTTACGCTTTCCAACTGTAGGTGGAAGAAGCGTAATGCTCCAGCTTTGTCCGTCTGTTGGCACGATAACTCGCGTAAAAACGGTTCTATTTTGATGAAATTATAGTATGTGGTAGGGGACCACCAGGGGACAAACCCTATTGAAAATGTGTTAAGTGGGGTCAAAGGTCAGGACATAGGAGTGGGATGCATTCCATTGCCCTTATGCGTCATAATGTGCGTAAAAATGGTTCGATTTCAATGAAATTTTAGTATGTGATAGGGGACCACCTGTGGACGAACCCTATTGAAAATGGGACAAATGGGGTCAAAGGTCCGGGCATAGGTTCAGGATCCATTCCATCGCCCTTATCCCATACTATTAAGGTGGACGTCAAGTAATTTTGCTTCCTATACTTCCAATGGAAAAACTTTCCTACACATTTCCTTCACAATTAGTGTGTTCCCAAGGATGGAAATTTGAACATCGATTAAAATAACTTCATATTATAACTTGGAATTCTTAACATTTTCTAAAACATAACCTTAATTATATTAAAAAAACAATAACGCTTCCTTTGGTGGTGTTGAAACCAGAAAAAAAGATGGTGCGACCTGTACTTTGATGACGTCAGTAGACAAATAAATGTTGGATTGCATAGTTATGGTTATGTTTTAGAAAATATTAAGTATTCCAAGTTATAAAATGAAGTTGTTTTAATCGATGTTCAAATTTTCATCGTTGGGAACGCATTAATTGTGAAGAAAATGTGTACAGAAGTTTTTCCATTGGAAGTATAGGAAGCAAAATTACTTGACGTTCACCTTAAAGGAGCGATTCTTGTATCTATGTAAATTTTATTTTAAAAACGGTTCAAAGGATTTTGATGAAAGTCGTTAACCTACCGTTTTCTGGTACTAGAAATTGATTTAGCTTGATCTCGACTTTAGGAAAATTGGTTTAGTGCATTAAATAACCACCCCGAATTACCAAGTTTTTAGTGTCATGACGTCGTTCCATTAATGTTACACATGCTTAGAAATCTTATGATGTCACAATCTCGCGACTGAGATGTTGGCTCGCGCAGTCACGCCATCTGTCTCATTATGTCACGCGTTGTGTGTGGATCCTATTAAAGTTTTATGATGTCGCACTCTTGCGAGCAGATGGTCGCGATTCCCATCTGCCTCATTACGTCACGCGTTGTGTGCGTATATCCGTCAGCACGATAACTCGCATAAAAATTGTTCGATTTTGATAAAATTTTAGTATGTGGTAGGGGAACATCTGGGAAGGAAAAGTGAACGAAATGGGGTCAAAGGTCAGGACATAGGTGCGGGATCCATTCCACTGCTGTTATGCGTCATAACTAACGTAAAAAAAGTTTGATTTCATTGATATTTTATTATGTGGTAGGGTCCCACCTGGGGACAAACCCTGTTGAAAATGGGCAAAATGGGGTCAAAGGTCAGGACATAGGAGCGGAATCACTTCCATCGCCATTATGCGTCATAACTTACGTAAAAATGCTTTGATTTGGATGTAATGTTAGTATGTTGTTGGGGCCTGCCTGGGGACGAATCTTATTGCAAATGGGCGAAATGGGGTCAAAGGTTAGGACACAGGAGCGGGATCTATTCCATAGCCCTTATGCTTCATAACTTACGTAAAAATGCTGCGATTGCGACAAAACGATATTTATCATGTTATTTCGCAGGTATACTGAACCGGTTCTGTTGAATATAATCGAAATGGGATCAAAGGTCAGGGCACAGGACCGAGATTTATTCCCCAGCTATTATCCTCATAACTTGAGTGATAACTTGAGTAATGATTTCTGGTATGTTGGAAAGCGTATTATAATCAGTGCATTGCATGATTTTACTAACTTGTTTATTTTACAGTTTACAGGAAGCCATCTTATATACCAGGGCTCATACCATTATGATTCATATGAACCCAAAGCACATAAGAAAAATAATATTAAGACCCTAATAAAGAGAGCATTTGCATATATTTCAAATGATAAGTACAGGGAAGAGGAGTTTCGTACACATCCTGGAAATCCTGGAAAAGTCCTGGGATTCCATTTTGTCCTGGAAAAGTCCTGGCAATGTCCTAAAATTCTGTTGCATGTCGTGGAATTTTATCCATTCCTGCCTTTTTGTCTCTGCGCGACGTTTTGTAGTTGAGGAATTTTCTACTGACATAACTCATGTCTGACAAATTTCTCTAACCACCCTGAAAAATGCGGGACGGGGGTGTTGGTTTTGTTGGTTTTATTGTCTGTTAGGAGAACCGAAGCTGCATTATTAGCATCTTTTGCGTTGTGCTCATGTTATCACTTTTTCTGTCCGACCAGGGATACCATATCTCTGCAATTATCAGTTCGATTTGTAAAATTCTTTTTGTATTGACAAGCTTAAAATGTGAGAATTGATGATCCATGCGTTTCGTAGTTTTTCTGATGCACAACTTCGCTGCTAGAGGGCACAAATGGAGATAGATCGTATCGAATTTAAAATGCATTTTATTTCATATATTTGCTTCTAAGTATCCAATTGAAATAATTTGTTTTCCTTTCGATAACATTTATATCAAAGATTATTTTAGTTACAGTCCCTTTTTCAAATAATGCATAAATTTTCCACTATGGGGCGTAAAGGTAAATCACGATTTTCCCAATATCTCCGCTTCTAAAAGTCCAATTCGAAAAATTCTTCCTTCATCGGATACAGCTCTTGAGGAGAAATGTTTTGCTTATAATTTCGCATTTTTTGGTAAAGGATGATTTGGCCACTAGGGAGCGTAAGTGTTTCTTTTTTCTTCTGATGTATTTGCAACAAAATCTGAGCTGGAAACTCGATTGAAAAAATTCCTCCATGGACCAATACTGCTCACCTCAGAAAACTTTTTGAGAATACCTCCTGCTTAAAATAGTGCATAATTTTTCCACCAGGGAGCGTACACGTATATCTTATTTTTGTCCATATCTCTGTTTCTAGGAGTCCAATTTGAAAAATTATTTCTTTGTTGGAGAATATTTTCGGTGCGAAATGTTTTTCATAGAATTTCAAATATTTCTTAATGCACAAGTGCGCCACTAGAAGGCGTAAGTTCACGTTTCCATTTACACCAATATCTGCAGGACTTAAAAGCACAATAGAAAAATATTCTCTTTCGATCAGATACTACTAACTATGAAAACTCCTTGTATGTATTTTTCCCCCAAAATAGTGCACAGGTTCGCTGCTAGAGGGCACAAGTATTTAATCTATTTTTCTCAATATCTGTACTTTTAAATGTCCGATTTAAAAAAATCTTTTAACATCAGATACCATTTACCTTATGGAACACGTTAGGTTTGTATTTGAGGAGGTTTGTGGTTCACAATTTTGCCACTAGGTGGTGTTTCTGTATTTCCGTTTGCAGCCAATCTCTGCCTCTAAAAATTGTATTGAGAAATTTCTTTTTTTACTGCATGCCATTCACTATAATAAAGATGGAGAGTGAATAAGATTTTTTCTACGATAAGATCCTCTTTAAATAATGTACAGCTTTCCTCCTAAGGATTGTAAAGGTCAAAACGTTTTTTTTGTTATCTCTGCTTCCGGGAGACGTATTTGAAAAGTTTTTTTTTCCCTTTTGCTATGAAGAATACTTTTCACCTGTTTTCAACTTTTCTTCCATTATGCAAAATTCTTCTGCTGAAAGGCATAGAGTTATATCATGTTTCCTTCTATATCTCTTCTTTGAACTGTTTGATTTGAAAATCTGTCTCTAATACCTTCCTTCTACTATGGCCTATGGGAAACGTTTTTGTGCCATTTGTTAGTTTTTGTAACATACTTTTTAGCCACTGGTGGAAGTAAGTAGCTGATGTTCTAGAAGTAGCTGATTTTTTTTTTGGGGGGTTATTTTGACCTTTACTGAAATTTGCTAATGAATGCTTTATATAAAAATTTGCCATAAAATCAAATTGCTTTCTAATATCAGAAACTTAAATCTAGTTGTTTCTTCATATTTTCTGAAAAAACTAATCACTTTACATCTTCTATAATTAGTTTTCTAATCATGCCCAGTTAAATTGCCTTGATCACTAATGACTGCAGTTGTACACAGACAGCCCTTGGATTTAAGGTTTTCCTGTTATTCTCTTTCATTTCATGTTGGAAATTTTCGTGCATACTTTGTTTGCTGGCGAGTACAAATTTAAAACATGGCTATAGCATCAATACTATGTTGAAAATTCTTTCCCTAAATAAAATGTAACACAAATACTTGATCCCATGATTATTTGTTTAAGAAGTAAACATTTTTTGGTCCTTTGAAAAAAAGTTCCAAATATTTCACCTTTCCTTACCCAAATTTCCAATGTAAGTATTATTTCAAAATAATTAAATATAAATAGTATTGTATGTATGTGTCATATATGAAAGCATTTCAAGAGTAATGTCACATGCCTATGGGGTTTTTTTATTCTGTAATTTTCTTCAATAATTGATCTAAAGCCAAAGTAGAAAAATAAATTTTTCTCAAAATCAGTGTAGTATACTGTATATAAAAGTTTGGTAGATATTAAACCTATTCACATTTTCAGTGACAGTTTTGGTATTTCAATATTTATCTGTGATTCTAAGTTTCTGATTAGCTACAGCAGACATAATTTTTAACATTCTGCATTTTGTATGAAGGTTGCCCAAACATGTAGGAAGATTTTTGTTGTAGGTTACAGGTTGAACAGACCTATGGTTTCACTATATTTTAAGTAAGAGCGTTTGGATCATATGTTCTGAAAAAAAATCCAAAAGTCTTGGAATTTTGTGATTGAAAAATTGTATGAACCATGTTATTAATATATATAGTAGATGTTACAAAAAATATGGATCCATGTAGATAATTTAAAAAAAATGGAAATTCAGGCATGAAAGACCCGCTAAAACGCGGAAATCCGCATTTTCTGTTCCGTTCTTGGTATTACCAATATTTTTCCAAAAATGCAATAAATTTTTTTATGGGGGGTGGGGTATGCCTTCCTCTTGTGAAAAGCAAAATCGTAATGACTTCGAACGACGGGATGGTTACGGCTGGAAATGACGTCACCTCTACCAGGGATGGAATTTCTGCGCAAAAGTGTGCCAAAACAAAAGTCTTGCGCCGTCTTGCTACAAAAGGCAGGTTTTGCGCTATTGGGCGGCAGAACCTCTGTGCCCTGTCATCATCGTTGGGACGGAAGTTAAACGGTACAGTAAATTCTCTGTGCGCACTCTTCCGCTTGACGCTGAGTAAGTCCATGCGGTGGGAAGAATGATTCAGCAACTCCAAGTACCAGGAATTTTATGTAGTTACTATGTAAATCATCGACGGAAAACATAGAGTTTGCCATGGAAATCGTTGGTCCACTGTGAACGACGGAAAACGTCGAGTATGCAACGGAAATCAAAAATCTCAGTGAAATAACGTTATTAAACATCTGTGTAAAGTTTATTTTGTGTTTTCAAAATTCTAACACTTGTTAAATATTTTCGGGAATGTTTCTTGGGTGTTGAGAATGTCACGTCGTTTTCCTTTTCCTCATATTAATTTTTTTCGACAAGCCCCTTCCCCCTTTTTTTTTCACTCTCTCTGCCTGATTATATTTTTATTTTTGATGTTTTCTTGTCATATTCCTCGTTTTCAATATCTTCGGTAATAGTGAAAAGGAGCGACTTCGTTTTTTTTTGTTTTTTTAAAGAATTTTTTCTAATGAAATGCATGTTACCCTATTTCTAATACATACTTCTTTAAAACTAATCAATAGAGAGCAATTGTTTTGCCCCTTTCCCTTTTTTTAAACGAGATTAAATTTCTAGATCGGTATTTAATCCGTCTGTGGTAGAAACCGCGCCGTTTCCGTGCCTCGTAAAATTGTTTCACAGCAGAGTGAGCAACGCAGTATCGATTTTTCACTTTCCATAAAATTTGTGTTTTTAAATTTCTTAGTTACTTCTTACTCATACATGATATTATTTCGTGGATTCGCGGAATTCCACTTTTCCTGTCATCATTTAGGTCATTTTCAAGTTCGATGTAAGACTGAAAAGAAGCTGTTTTTTTTGGGGGGGAGGGTATTTTCCGTCTGGGGATGGTATTTCATCTTTCAAAACTTTCGAAAACGGAAGTTAAACGGAGTGAAGATTTTCCCCCATAATCCTAATTTATTTTTTTTCCGATGTTTCTTCTGCCCAGTATTGTTATTAAATTTCCTTTTAATGCATAAATATTTGTACAGGGTTCCCACTCAACCTGGAAAACAGGGAAAACCTGGAATTCTCAGGGAATTTGAAAATGGTTCCAAAAATCAGGGAAAACTCAGGGAAAATTATCCCCCTTTTTTTTTTGTAAAAATCAATGGGTACTTTATTTTGCCAAAAAAACTTATTTTTTCAAGCTTTTGCTTGCAATTACTGCTTGCCTAGAATTTGGTAGATCTTACTTTCAGTTATATGAAGTATTTCCTTTATTCTCTAAAAAAAGATGCAAAATTGAATTTTAAAAATTGCCAGTTATTAAGCTTTTGTTCAATTTTTGCAGGCAGTTGTTATAACATGGAACAATTGGCTCCTGCTTGAAGAAACACTTCACAAGAGAACCAACCAAATGATGGATCAAAGTCTTTTGTCTGTTGGTTCTCTTGAAACATGTTTCTTTGAATAGAGCCATTCCATCATTAAGCTTAGCTGCATTGTGTTATAGAAAAACTGAAACTATTCAACTGACAGATTTTTTCTTACATATGACCTGTTTCATGGGAATGTATTTACAAATTCCGTGTGGGTAGTATTCACAAAAGTTCACGGAACTCTGGTACAGAAAATAATGTGCACAGTTAGTTGTTATTAATGAAAAACAGGTAATTTTATAAAGACAAATTACGTAAAGAATTTACAAGTGTGTGCTTTGGTAAAAAAAAATTAATGGAATGGAATGAAATGTAACAATTCTTTGCAACATGCCACTCTGGAAAATTTTAAAAACCACCTGGAGAACCTGGAAAAGTCGGGGAATTTTTTCATTACTTTTGAGTGGGAACCCTGTTGTATTTTAGCTTGAAAAACGGAAGGAAAATGTCCAAAAACGGAAGTCGGACGGAGCGAAGATTTCGCCAGTAATCGTAATCCCCGCTCTCGCAACATTCTCTCTACCCTGTGTTATTGTTAAATGTCAGTAATTTTATACTTTGGATGCAGTGATGTGCTCCGGTTTAATATTTACATTAATAAATTTCAATGAATCCAAAAACATGCACTTTTTAAGTTAAACAAATTCAGTGCCCTCTCAAAAATAATGAAGGCATTATTGAGTTGTTTTCCTGGCTCTCAAGTGGAAAATTCCTGTAGTATGATGGGGGATGTACTTGATAAAGAATCCAGCCACATGAAAATTGAAACATTTTCATCTGTTCAAACCATGAAATATTAGCTACTGAATCAGGATAAGTCAGCCTTGGAATTTTTTAAGAAAAATGATTATTTGCATGATCTTGCAATAGAGATTTATGCCAAAATATGAAATCGTCATATTCAGAATATAAGAAAGAATTACAAGATAAGGAAGAAATGAAAAGAAGATGAAGGGAGCTAAATATTTCTAATGACTTATGCAGCAAATTAAAATCAAATGAATTGGTTCAAGAGAAAGAAAACTCTAGCCGGCTAATTCATAAAAGAAGGTTAGAACAAATTGTTAGACAGAAACAACTTAAGAAAATGAAATTTAATTAGTTGTTAATGACTTTTATTATTTATCTACAAAATGTCTAACCTTTTTGCAAGCATTTATCATATTTCTTCATTAATAATTTTGTGTCAAATCAAGAATGAACATTTATTCTTCATCAAATTTTTATTACTTATCAACAAACATGTCTGAAGTTCTTCAAACCTTCAAGATTTCATTTCCATACAACATTGTTGTCTTATAAAAGCATTTGATTAAAGACATCGTTCTGTACTAAGGTGAGTGATTTTTTATGCATATGACCACATAAGCAATTTTTCCCCTTGCATTATATTGTATTATATATTTAATTTTCTTGAAACAAAATACATATATTAAATCTATTTAGTTGGCAGGCATGTGACCAATACCTAAATGTCATGGTTGTATATATTAGAGAGTGAAATGTAAGATTTAACACTTTGTTACCCCCCCCATGTGGAAGTTCAGCTTTTCCTATCACTGCCCACTTTCATGCCTGAAATTAGAAATGGAAAAAAGTTACAATAAAAATGTAAATTAAAAAGCACAAAAATAGTAATAAAAAATTCATTTATATATGTTGGATTTTTTCTTCTTTAGAAAGTATTTTGCATGAAATTAATAAATTATGTGCTAAATGCAATTTACAATTAGGTAGTACAGTTAACTCAATTAAAAATATTATTATAAGTAATAGAAGTCATGATAAGGTATTGGAGAAATCAAGTATATACAATATTCTCATTGGAAATAATCCAGCCATATCTTACAAAGCTAGTACAAGAAATAAACACCATTTACTCAATGTTTAAGGAAAAGGAATTAGAAAAAAAAAAAAAGGAGGGGTGGGGGTGGCAAAAGATCTTCAATACATTATTATACTCAAAAGCGTGTTTATCCAAAATTTAGCCAGATAAAAATTTTAAAAAGCTGCTAATCCAGAAAGCACCAAAGACTGGCTGAAACAATATTAGGTAATACAAAAAAAGGAAGAAAGAAATAGACTAACTTTAAAGATTCTAATATACACGACTTATTAGAAAGATTTAATACAGTTGGAGGAAAAGAGGGGAGAAAAAGTGAACACCAGTAATTAATGATACACACCACATTTTGTAATAGATGGCACCAGAGTAGCAAAGGCGTTAGAGGAGGTCTCGTGCGACTTACCTTGATGACATCGCTGGCACTCAGCTGCTGGTGGCTGAAGTGTTAAGGTGACCAACCTTTCCTTACGATGCCCACGAGCATGGGTGATAAACATATGTAGTAACATATGCAGTTTCATGTGAAAATGGGAAAAGGATGTGCCCTAACAGAGTTCAAAGAAGAATTATTGTTGGCTACCAACTGAAGGGTGGTAGCATTACAGAAAATGTCCGATATTATAGACTGTTCATGTGGTGCTGTTGTTAAAGTGTTCCAGGAATGGAAGAAAACCAGTAAGACCTGCAGAAATCGGGACAATAGTGGACAGCAGTGGGCTGTTACGACTAGTACAGGCCACAGTGAAAGAACCAGCCAGAGCATTTAATGCAGGCACATCAAGGATTGTATTGCAGACCACAGTCCAATGAATTCAGCTCTATCTGGGTCTCTGGAGCCATCATCCACAAAGCAGTTGTTTTCCTTCGTGCTTTACTGAAGTTTTCTGAACTCAACTGCATTTTTCTGCATAACATGAAATCTGTTGGTTCTGTAGTCCCTGTCCAGAGCTGAACTGGTTGCAGCCCTGAAATATATTGAAACCATCTCATGTGAGAATCTTAACCTCTTCACACATCAGTTAGTTTCCAAGTGACAAAATCTCACTCTGGTGCTGTTTTGTGGACAGTCCTGGCTGGTCAAACAGCTTATTCGCCTCCAGTGATGTGTCATTGCTTTACTTTATTCATTGCTGTGCTTCTGAAAATGAAAAAACAAACAAACAGTGAAATCAATTTAAAAAAAAAACTACAGTTTATGAATATTGTATAATTTTATAATTTTATCCTGTTTTTTTTTTTTTTGTTTGGTCCTGTTTTTATTGAATGTAATATTTCTAACAGCGATTTGATTGCCATCAAACTGGAGAAAATAATCCGTGTTTTCTAATAAAAAAGTCCCAGTTGCCATGATTTTTGTGAAGTATTTTAACTGCTTTCTCTTGTAGTCAAGATGAACATGTGTGAGAACAAATTGGGGTTACCAGGTTCAGTAATGAATAAATTGCAAACAAAACAAAATACTTGCATAAAATTTAGTTTTTTCACTTTCTAGCTTATGTAAATTTTAATTCATCAAAAAACATTGAAATTACTCCATTGGGTAAATTTTATTTCAAACATTTTTTTCTTTTTATAGTGCTTTATTTATTTTTTCAAAACAAAATGTGCTTTTCAGTTCAAGTAATGAACTGTACTTAATCCCTTAATGATCAACATTTAATCAGAGCTAATGAGTAATAAAGATACCACATACCTATTATTGGAACGTATACAGCATGTTACAAACTCGGTGAAACACGTGCTCCCGTCCCGAGAGAAGTTAGGCTTCTCTCAGGCGGGTGCACGTGTTTCACTGAGTTTGTAACATGCTGTATATGTTCCAATAATAGGTATTTGATTCCTTTTATTAATCATTAGTTTACTTAGAAGCATGTTTAACCATGAAACTATCCTTTGGGATAAGTTTTGTTATATGTATATATTTAATGAGAGATGTAAGCATTAATGGGCGAGCCGCGGATGGCTTAGTGGTTAGCGAATCAGACTATCAATGCAAGGTCCTCAGGTTCGAACCTGGGCTGATCTTGCAGAGGTGGTGTGATTTACTAACAATCGCTGAATATCCGCCGTACATCGGACGAGCACGTTAAGTGACGGCCCCCAGGCTGGACCCACTGGTTAAATGGGTATCCTTTCCTATGCCCCCCTGAAATTCTCTCACCCTTCTATGTGCAACATCGTACTTGTACGGTGGCACCATCTATTGTACTCTAATCTCACTGCAAACTGTTCGGTCAAAGTCGTTAGACTTGCTCTCATTCCTTCCGTTTCTGTGTCCTGCCCAAAAGGCGATCTCGCTGTAGGTGGCTGGGACCTAAACTCTACTCACTGTGGACGGAAGTCCTACAAGAAAATGACAAATACTGTGCAGCATTAATGGGCTACCCATGTCTTTTTTATGTTATGCAAAAAATACCAAATAAGCATGTTTCGTTCATACCAAGACTTGAATATGTAGCTTTTGTTGTTCAAAAAATTCATGAAGATGACGTACTTTCACAAAACTAAATTTTTTGCAGTAAATTGTAGTTATGGCTAATGAAAATGGAATGCATTTTCAGTCTAATAAAAAGAATACCTCTCTGTGTGTATTGCAGCAATAACTTGTGAAATCGTGATATGCACTCCAAAATTTGGCACAATGTTTTCCATTGCCATCCAAGTTTCAGTGGCCGGTTTAGAGTCAAAAGTTCCAAAGGGGGGCAGATTAGAGGTAAAAATATTTATTAAGATATTTCTACGAGGCTCAAAAAGACAGCTGATAACACATATATGACCTTGGATGTGCATGTGCTGCCATTAGCATTAGCGTGAAAATGCTTCTGCAAGAAGCAAGACAGGTTCTTTTAATTGGATGTTGCTATTACATTTATGGTCGCAATCTTGGTGGTGTTGAGTGTATGTTACTCTCATGAAGCATTCAGTGTTTCACCACAGGCCTTGAATTGGGCTAAATTATTTTATCCACAGTTTGAAGAGTGTGTTTGTGTGCGTTAAACTCAATTTTCTTTTCATTCCTTCAGAAAGAGAAAACTCATGCCTAGAGCTGTGTAAACATAAGAAAAAAAAAGAAACAGGTCAGCACTTAATAGAAAAACTGGACGTAAATTATAACTACAAACAGAGTTTTTTCTGTGTTCATGCATTTCAAAGATATCATTATTGCACTGCTAGCAATATTTGCACACAGAGTGCATGCATATGAAGCAAAATTTTTCTTGGTTACAGGACTTGCACAGTGTACATGTACCACAGCCACTCACTGCAGTAAAATTCAGAATGTACAGGTTGCATGTTAAACAGTATCCCTGAGCTGTGAAGAGTTCAATTCAGCTAGTTAGAAGTAAGTCCAACAAATCAATTCTGTTGATGGAAGAGTGAAGTAAAAGAAAATGATATTGTGGAGTAAAAGCAGTGCTGGTACTTTTTAGAAGTCCAACTTTTTATGTTATGATTTTGCTTGTTCAACACTCACATTATAAATCTACTGAAGCGCTTCACTGTTTCAGCAATAAGAAACCTTACAGCACTGACAGGCTCACAAAAATTTAATTTTATAAGTGATGTCTACAGAACAGCCTCTCCCATCTGAGCCCACTATGAACCTCTACTGCAGCTTAGTGATAGATGTGTATGTACTTTTGCCGGCCCTGATCAGGAATATAAAAAAAAAAAAAAATTGTTTGCTAAAATTATTCAGTTGTATATTTTAATGAGCATGTCATACTAAATATTCTACAGTAATGCATTCATCAGCAGTATTTAGCCTTGCACAAGGACTTGTATTTGTATTTTTATGTATAATTTTTCTTTATCTTCCCCCTTAATTTGCATGATTTACTTTCTGTTTTTAGGTTTCCCAATCCATAAAAGCATTAACATCAAAAGTTTAGCATCATCAGCAGAAGAACCGGCTGTGCTTTTAAATTTTCACAGGAATCAACATACGAGGATTTTTACATGTAATTTGTGTCCTTACAGCACTCCATGGAAAACAAATATGACTCATCACCAGCGTAAACACTCTGGAGAACAACCTTTCAAATGCTCTTACTGTCACAAAGGGTTTTCTTTAAGATGTAATCTCAAAAGGCATATGCAAAACTGCCAGGTATTCAGATTATGAATTTTAGCCGTATTTAAGGACAATTGTAAAGTACCTTGCAAAAGCCATGCCTTTCTCTGGAGTTTTGGAATATCATAGCACACTAGGTGATGAATACACATGAATTCTGGTATGTACATGGACTTTAATACCACATAAATCTGTAATAATATTGACCTAGTGTAGTATGCTTTTTATATTGCTTGGAATAGCATAAAGTTTAATAAAATTTTAGTAAAATATCCTCATATTCAAGTGAAGTTGGATACTCAGTTATGAGCTTAGCTCATTACATACATGGTATCTAGCTGGCTCTTGGTTTGAATGCCACTTCTTTCATGGTGTGAAAGAACTATCTTAAGGATATCCTAGCCAGTGACAAATAATGCTTTACATTTCCAACATTATTAAGTGGAAAACCCATTATTAGTTAAAGTGGAGTTGTGTATGTCTTACTGTGTTCCTGTGCTGGCAAGTATGACTAGTTTTTTTTTTTTTTTTTCAAGACAGATGCACCATATTTTTTTCATTGCTAAGTAACCATCTCAGAAATCATGGAAATTGTAACTACACACACCATCCACTGCATTAGAAATCTTTATGCAGGTGTACGTAAATGTCATTTACATCGTGTATGTGTAAAATACGTGGTCACGTGATCTAGGAAACTTAAAGATTGCTGCATGTCAGTAGTATTTTTTACAATGGAAAAAAACAAAGGGTCTTTCAGAGTTCAATAAAGGGCTTATTGTGGGTGCCCATCTGGCTGGAGCAACTATTTTGAAAATTGCAGAGCTGACTGGTTTCTCAAAAGGCGAGGTGTATCCCAGGTGTGTAATAAGTGGGAAAATAACCCACATTGCTTTTCTAAAAAGCGTAACTGTGGCTCAACGACAATCTATCAGGAATGAGATTGCCATTGTCTAAAAAGGCTTGTGTGGAGAAGCAAGACTTCCTGTGCAGCAACTGACTGCAGCATTCAATGAAGGCTGTTTCCAAACCAAATCTCAGAGGATCTGTGTTGGCAGTTGCATACTATATGAAGACCACTGATTTTTGTAAACTACCAGAAAGTTAATCTACAGTGGTGGAACTCTGGAAAAAATGCAGTACATTGTCATCTATGACTGTTTCATAGATGACAATGCTTCTGTCCATCATGCAAGACGTGTTCAGCAGTAGTTCATCTGGCATGACAAAGACTTTTACCATCTTTTTTGACCACCACAAAGCCCAGATCTGAAACCCATTGAGAATGTATAGGACATATTAGAAAAACAGATCCGGAGACAGTGTTGTCTTGCATCAAATCTGAGGCCGTTAAAGGACTGTATGGTGAATGCCTGGTATGCTATCAGAATCTATGCCAATCCACATACATGCTGTAATTTGGGCTAAAGGAGATCCAACCCAGTATTGAACAAAAGTTTCTAATTCAGTGGTCAGTATGTGTACGTAGTGAATAGTGAAATGTGGTGCTTCTATGCCAAAAAATAACTGTTCTGTGCCTACCATATATTAAAGAAGATTCATTCTTTATAAATTTCCATGATATCATTAGGTATTTTACTATATTTGCACTTTTAAGGTATTAAACCCCTGCAAAGTGCGCATAATTTATGTGCAATTCATAAATGAAATACTATTAAAAAGCACCAATCACTTACCCTAAAGATCATGGTAAATTCCATCAACAACACACTTCCTGTACGTCAACTATCGTAATGTAATTGGCCTTCAAAGGTTTACAGACATCTTGCTTACAATTCCTTCTTCCGGGGATGAAACATCGTATTTTTTTTTTTTTCAAGCCATATGAGATGTAACTATAAGCTTGTCAATTCCATAAAAACCACACATGCATACTACTCATTCATACAATTCAATTAAAAACTATGTACATATTTACACAACCTTACATTCCTAGGTGGTTAAACCTTTGTCAACTGTGAGTAACAAACTGCTCTTTCTGTTTCAAAACCCCTGCCACTCTCAATGCAAGTGTCACACTCATTCAGCCCCTCACACACAATTCTCTAGCGCTTTCAACAGACTACTATCATCATCAGGAGGCAGGTGTGTCTCACCCGCCCACTACAGCTCAAGTGAGCAGAGCCATCGAGGCATGGGCCCCAGTCGCAATCTCTGAATCAGTGTCTCTGGCGCCATCTATTGTCATTGCTGCTCTTTTTCTTTTTTTCTTTCTAAGTTGTTGTTCAATTTTTATTAGGGCCTTCCATTGTTCGTTTAAGTTGCTAGGCTCATTAATGTTGCATAATCTTGATCTGTTTTTTTCAATTAACACTGACTCTGCAATTCTTAACTGTCTTTCGTTTTTACAGCTCTTAATAATTTTAATATCCCCAAACCTTGGACATTGTTAATTCTCCATACAGTATTGGGTTAATGCTGTCTTAGCTTCTTTTTTATTCCAATTATTTATATGCTGGTTCAATCTAAAAAGAGGGACTGGAGATTTGAGAGAAGAGAACAACCACGTTAAATGACCTATGAGGTTGGTTCTTACCATCAAAATGACAAACTTCTACTCTCCTGATAAACTGAAATTGAATTTTATCAATTCAATTCATCAAAATTAATTAGGTCTCTATGATGTGCTATATTAAAATTTACTTATCCTACTTTACTGTAGAAGCCAATCATTTTCAGTACATTTTCTTCCTTTGTGAAAAAGCCTCACACCAAAACAAAGTTCCGATGAACTTTTAAATATAATTTTGAAATTATTGTTAAATCTATGATTACTCCATTAAATTATTAAAATCCTTTAAAGACAAAATATTTACAGTTCTTTCAAATCACTTTTAGTTCTATTATTTTGCCTCATGCCAACCACATGGTCATTGTGAAATGTAAATTTTATTCCTTTTTGTAGACATTTTTAACCCTAAAACTTTAGAAAGGAATTTAAACTATTTAAAATTTTAAAAACACATTTATGAGGTAATAATTGATGCTATGGCTATTCCTAGACTTAATGCATCACAACTATTTCAAAATTATGGCTGTTGTTTTTCTAAACAATAAAGAAGATTTTTAAGTTAGATTTTCAGGTAGTATCCCTATCCTTCCTGTAGTACTATAGCTATAGGACTAAACTGTAGCTGTAGTCTTAAGGAAGGGTAGGGGTACTACCCAAAAATTTGCCTTAAAAGTCTCCTTCATTCCTTACAAAAAAAAAAAAAAAAAACAATAATTTTGAAATAGTTGTAATACATTTATGAATACGAGAGACGTCTAAAGCTTTGGCATCCCACTCAAGTTTCACACTTTCAGAACTGCTCATCAAAACACAAGAACTGGTTTTCAGTGATTCATTACATTGCCTTCAGATGTTATGCAGTGTTTGCAACAGCACCTGCTGTTCAACTGTAAGTGCTTTTCTTTTTCCAAGAGGCATGGTTCACAACATTCTGAACTGTGTGCAATAGTGTGTTATATTGCTCAACTTTGTCACCATCTATTGAGTTTGTTTCAAACGAATTCTCTCATTGAAAAAAGAAAGGTCCAAAAAATACAGAATGTAATCACTATAGTCTCTTTTATAACAAAATTGAACCAGAAGTTTCTCACTGCACATCTTAAAAATTTGTCACAGCACCATGGGCACTAATAGACCATGGCATTTAATAGAAATTGGGCCTAAAACAACCAAAATATGTGTAAAGTTACATCATTCAGATTATATTGTCCTAAACAGCTTTAAAATATAATAAATCTCATGAATAGTTTTGCATAGCTAAATGTTTTAAATTTCTGTCTTATTAAAGTATCATTTAAGCATGTTTGCAGCATATGAAGAAAATGTATCTAATATGATGCATTATATTATAGACACAGTAGTCTAATTGCAGACACATAACTTATTTGAGTGTCTATTGTTGATGGAATGTTTTGTGAGTACAAGTAACCAAGGACAGAGAAATTCATCCAGCTGCTGGTAATAGCATAAGAGTTTATCAATAGCTGTAGAGGCAGTCCTGTGTTTGATTTTTTAGGACATAAACAGCACTGTATTGTACATTTGCCCTCCTAAATTACCTCTTATACACCAAACTCAGACTTTCATCCTTCAGCTGATAAACAAGCATTTCAAGTTTTTGCACAATTGAAAAAAAAAAAATTAAATTATGTGCTCAAATAGGTCTTTGAAGGATAAGAAGTTAATTTTAAAATCCTTAACTATGCATTACTAGAAGCATGTTTCCAGGATAGTTAAAATGTCGGAGAAAATTTGTGTTTAACTGCAACAAAGGAGGTCATCCAGCTCATGAATGAACTGAACTTGGTGTCAGCATTAAAAATTGTAATAGTTGGCTGCATTCATTTATCTATTAAAAATTTAAATGGCACAGAAAAGGCAAATAAGACATGAACCTAAAGTCAAAGATGATTACTATCAGTTATCCTACTAAGACTGACAATTAAGAAATAAATTAATCTTGAATAGTTCTTAAGCATCAAACAGATGTCATCGCTCTTTCCGCGTCTATAAGTGAGTCAAGGAAAAATTTGTTGCTGGAAGACCTGGGTTCGTTTCCCAGTGGCGGCCAATGAGAATTTTTCCGTGACTCACTTATAGACGTGGAAAGAGCCATGACCTCTGTTTGATGTTCCTGGTCCACATCAAGTGTCTGTAAATAAACAAATGCATCGCTCCTTCCACGTTCCAGAAACATATAGCAACCGAAAAATTGTAATTCGGTCACCGCCGGGGAATTGAACCACGGATCTCTCGTTATCTAGCCGAGCACGTTGGCCTTACACCACGGTGCTATGTGTGTTTTTAAGTCAGCTTCTGACATCATAAATCCGTAAGATGAGCTCAGCTACTAAGACGTCTCCATCTGGTGAGCATTAACGGCACTGGCTATATATCAATTACAGCAGTTAAATCCAAAGTGAAAATCCTCCAAATTCATGGCGTCAGTAAATAAACAAATACATCACTCCTTCCACGTTCCAGAAACACATAGCAACCGAAAAATTGTTATTCGGTCACCGCCAGGAAATTGAATCCACGGATCCCTCGATATCTAGTTGAGCACGTTAACCTTACGCCACGGCTAGATATCAAGGGATCCTGTGTACTCAATTTCCCGGCGGTGACCGAATAACAATTTTTCGGTTGCTATGTGTTTCTGGAACGTGGAAGGAGCGATGTATTTGTTTATTTACTGACGCCACGTATTTGGAGGATTTTCAAGTGTCTTTATTGATAGTTCTTAAGCATCGTGGAAGAATATGATCCAGATTAACATTCACAAGTACATTTAAACTTTTGAGAAAAATAGTAGTGTTCTAATGTACTAGAGGAGGTTTGCTCATCCCTTTGTTGGTAGTGACTTTCCTTGTAATGCACTCCCAGGGACATAATGTGTTTTACAGAAGCAGTTGAACAAATCATGCGTGGCCCTTGCACATGCATGATTACTTAAAAGAAATTTCATATGCTCATTGACATTTTTCTTTCATGCTGATTTAGGTTCTTGAAATATTTAACTTTAAAATCTCATTCTCAAATAATGCTAAAATCTATTTTGAGGGTTCCTACGCACCATGCAAAACCTGGAATTTAAAAATATTTCTTTCAGCCCTGGAAATGTTATGGAATTTCTCCTTTCTCCAATCTTTTCCTGAAATTTTTGAGGTTGTCCTGGAAATTCCTTTGTCCCCCTTTTTTTAAGCAGGAGGAAACAGGAGTAAAACATCAGTGTCATGGCATCAGTGGTTTATTTACTTATGTCTCATTGCTGTGTAGTGTAGTCATAGTTTTGTGCTAAGTTTTATTTTTGTGATTGAAGTATAATGTCCTGCGTTTTTGTATCGCCCAGAGGTAGGGAAGATTGTTCAAATTATCTGATTGTCGAATTATATGGGTACTATCCATTTATATTTTTCCTTATTTTAATTTAAGGCAACTATAACGATGGAGTTTTTTTTTTTTTTTTTACTATTCATTGCTCAATGGAGCTCACAATGTTAAAATTCTGTATCTGTAATTGTCATTATAGGTACAAAATTTAAACATTTTTCTAGTTCTCTGTTCTAAGGAAATTAAATAATGTTTTCTTATTGTGTCAGGGAATACAATCTAGGTCAAGATGAGTGGACAATGTAAATGTTCTTTCAGAATAGAGTGGTTATCGGATCCACATTATAGCAAGTGGATTGAGGAATGCAAAGCAGACATTAATAGCACCTTTTGTAAAATATGCATAAAGAAAATTGATGTCAGTAATATGGGAATTGCTGCCCTAAGAAGTCATATGAAAAGTAATAAACATGTTAAATCAGTAGCAATTTTGAATTCTTCAAAGACCCTCACAAGCTTTGTTCGCCCGAGTGTAATATTAAAAACTGTGACACACCATCAACAAGTAACAATTTATCTTGGTGGTGGTACAAATGACCCTTATGCAGATGATCTTGCAAATGTGACTTTGTTGAAGCCTGCAATTTCTATGATTGATCCTGCTCTTCTTGGAGATTCAGTGCTGAAAGCCGAGATTTATTGGACTCTGAATGTTGTTAAAAACATTTATCATTCACGTCTACTGAAGACATTTTTTTCAGTGATGTTTCCAGTGTGAAGTAGCCAGGAACTATGCATGTGGACCTGACAAAACAGCTTATCTACTGTGTTTTGGTATTGGACCTCATTTCAAGGACGTTCTACTTCGTAAACTACGTGGCTCAGAATTCTTCGTTGCTTGCTTTGATGGAAGTTAAATAGAAGTCTGCATTCTTGTGAGATTTTGGGACGAAGGTTCCCAACTTATTTTTACAAAGTACCTGATATCAGAATTCATTGGCCATGCCAGGGCAAATATAGAGGAGGCATTAAAACATGGAATTGAAGACCTGAATTCTCCTATAGACAGAAACAGATGGTCCAAACGTGAATGTAAAAGTGCTTAAAGACTTTTCAGATGAAAGGAAGACTCTAGACCCTGACTACCCCGGCCTCATAGATATTGGTAGTTGCAGTGTACAGTCTTCACAGAGCTTTCCAGGTTGGAGCAGAATAAACGGGGTGGAATATTGATTGCATCTTGTGTTCTTTGTGGTATCTATTTAAGGACTCCTCCTGCAAGAAGAGAAGATTTCCAAAAAAACTGGAGGAATTTTGTGCTTCTAGATGCGTGGAAGACGCAGCCGTTGCTAATCACGTTATTGCAATAGACGTATTTTACCATGATTACTTTATACACTTGTCCCGGAGGAATTGTAGAAATCCTTGAAATATCCTTGAGAAAATTACATGATTTTGTGTAGGAACCCTGTATTTTTCATGAAAAGAAATAACCTACCTAAAGAACTGTTCCTTTTAAGTTGTAGTTTTCAGAAGCTTGCATTTTAAAGTTTTTTTTGGTTTTTTTTTTTTTTGTGCTCTTTTCGTTGTAAGTTGATATGCCTTATTTGTACAATAGTCTGTATTTTTATGAGTAACCTTATTACTCCACTGTAATTTTTAGGGAATTTTTCTCCATTGATTCTGACACATTTTATTACATTGCGCATTTTCTTTAATTTGTTATCTCCATGAATTTGTAAAGACATCTTCTCTACACCGTTAATGATCATCATCTAGTCACTTAAGAGATGCACAAGTCCTCCTGTGCCAATAAAACTTATCCAGTCAGGAAGACATAGCTGCCAAGTGTCCCGGATTCTGTCCGATTTCAAAAATCTTTTCCGGGAATCCGATATTTTTTTTTAATTTATTTATTATGTGTGGGTTTTTTCCCCTCCTTAATGTTATCAGCCATCATTTTTCTCCAGCGTCAACGCTGGCTGTGGGAATCGGTAACAAATGGAAACAAAAAAATAATGTTCTTTTGTTAATCCATGGCACTTCGAGCGCCAAGGTTGTGTGCCGTGCAATGATAGCAAGACCACGAAGTATTCCGCTCGCTCGATCGAGGCAGGCCGCGGTCAGAAACTTGGAAAGTTAAAGTACTGGTTTATGACGTCACATTCATGGTGCTTGTGCGGAGCCTCGTGGGAGTGGAAACGGGGCCGTCGAGATCACGTCAGTCACTTTGTTCCTCACTGGGCCCAAGCATACGTTTTGTGACGTCACGAAAAGGATCCTTTCAGTCCAGCGTTGTCGCAGCCATTGCTTTTCTATGGAAGAGAAGTTTCATGCTGGGCTTTCGTGTTTAACTCTGTCATCTGAATTTTGCGAACAATATTGCATTTTATTTATGTTGTTTCTTCTACAATATTCGCTAGTAAGCACTCATTCAATTTGATAAGACAACACTACGCGAGGATCATTGCATTTTTTTGCATCGCATTTTGTTGACAAAACGATCGGTAACAGATCTTGGCTGCAGCTTTTGCGAAACTCAAGAGTTAACCATTGTAAAAACAAATATAGGAAGAAAATATGCACTTTTATTAGATTGGGGAAATAGGATTCACAAGTTTTGGCAATAGTGGAAAATCTGAGTTGATAAAATGCCCTGGTAAACCCAGATTTATGAGAACAGCTAAAATATCCCTACTTAAACACCTTTTTAAAAATAAATCTACAGCTGCATTCAAAAATATTACGTACTTCTAGTACATATCACTGTCATAAAAACACATACATATGTAATAAGTTAATGGGTTTTAAGTAGTAAATGAAACAGGAATGCATATATGATAAAAAAATTTAACTTGGCTTCTGAAACGTGCATACTGCAGCCAAATACATATATGTATGCAATTTAAGACAAATTTATATTTTACATTACATTTATTTATTACTAGACAAAAAATTCATCAAGGACAAATTATGGAGTTAGTTGCTAACGAAGCATGTGTTCAAGAACAGGGAATTTGCAAAAAGATCTCATTACTGGGAAATCTGGTCAAACAAGGTATGGTTATTCAACATATCAGAGAGATTAATTTTAGCTAATGATGGAGAACATTGCTAATAGCAGCCCATATGCTAATTCACATGTAACCTATTTTTTATGGTCACAGAAATTAGTCTCTGGTGCATGGGGAAAATAGTTCATATTTTCTTCAATCAGATTATGGTACTAAATCTGTTTTGGTTTATTGTTCTACATGTAACATCTTCAGTACCAAAATCTGATTGTCTAAATTTTAACTTGTGCTGGCTGTTGCTTATGATAGCCTATTTCATCTTCTTAGTTAAGTAATAAAGTTTTCACTAAAGTAATTGGCATAACATGTATACTCATAAATTTTATGTTGTTATATTTTCACCTCAGCTGCATTAAAGTTTTTTTCCCCATTTTTGTCGCCAAAATGCCTAGAAGCAAGCTGCCTTTCATCCTAATTATATTGCAAATTGTGGAAAAATATATCTGAATTATTACATTTTAATGGGGGTTCAGTTGCATCTCTAGTTATAGAAGACAAAAGTGAATAAATGAGCAAATTAGAACGTGAAGAATTTCTTTGAAAATGTAATTAAAAAATAAAAGAAAAATAAGCTTACCCACAAAGTATTTGTTGCTTGAACTTCAGATTTGCTTATCGGTGCAATTCAGACCATTAAAACAAATATTTGTAATGGATATTTTCTTATAGAAATCCACTACAAAACATTTAATTCAAATAGTTCACTCTCCAGGTGACATTCTTCATTGGCTGCAATGTGCTCCACAGTAAGTATATGTGTCTATCCTCTTGAAAGGTTGTCCTCCAAATTTCTAATGAGATGACAAAAAAAAAAAAAAAAAAAAAAGAGGAGGGGAAGGGTACGTGGATACACAACAAGAATACCAGAGGAATCATACATGCAAAAAAATCATTCCCAAAGTATTAGGCACAAGGGATTTATGCTAAAGTACAAAACAGCACACGCTACAAGCTAATCAATCACATTGCAAGCTATAGAATAATGCATCCAAAGAGCTATTGTGTCCTAATCAGGATTCAATCATATCTCTAGTTACACAAGACTTGAATAAATGAGATAATTAGAACATCAACTGTGAGCAATTAAGTGAAGGTAAATACAGGAAACACTTTGGCTTACTGGTTAGACAAAAACCTCAGTTACGAAGAAATTACAAAGAGGCTTTAAATAAATTTGATATCAGCACAGTAATATCAACATCACAACCAAATATGAGGACTTTTTTGTTTTGTTTCTATTGCTGAAATGCATGACCCTCATTTTACAAGGCAATGCAAAAGTAATAAACAAAAAACAGTAGAAATAAAAATGGTATTTAATTTATTCATGGAAATTTAATTGTTATTTATGAATAACATCCAACAGTTGTATTCACAAATTCTTGCACTTCCAATTGCATTTTCTAAAACACCTACACACTCCTGCCCTAGTTCTGTTGCTGATAAATGAAGAGATCTCATTTTTTTGTCCCTGTACAATTGAGGAATGGTTTTTGACATAAAAAAATTTCAACAACTGCTGCACAAGCCTGTGACATATAGCAGCCTGCAATGAATTCAATGAGCTTCTACTTTATTTACGATAAAAAAAAATCTCATTTTAAGTGGGATGATTACTTTTGCCTCACAATATTAATTGAACAAACCTACACTAATGTGCTGAGATATGGCAATATATTGTCAAAAATAAGGCTTGGTACATACAAGCAATGTTAGATTAAAACATTGCTTGATTACAAACTGCATGTGGCTTTTGTATGGAAATGCCTGCAAGCCATTTATAATATGTTGGTATAACTGTGCTGGTATTATTATACATTGGAACATGCACATGTGTAAGAAATATTTGAATCATTACAGGTGAACTGCACTTAAGGGAAAAAAAGGTTTTAATGTTGCAAGATTTATACCATATGGCAGCATAAATTGATATACAGTAAGCAAAACTGGAGAAACTATGCATATAACAACCTTCTAAATACCTAACTTTCCTAATTATTTCCTTCATTCTCTGAAAAATTTCCACAGAAATATAATATGCATTACAAAGTATGCTATAACACATAATCTGGGTGCAAAAGGAATTCTAATGCCTTCAAATTCCTTGTTTTGTTTAAATAAAATGGTCTAAGTTTTCTTGCTCTGCTATTATCTTTTAAACAACCACTTCTTGGTGTTTGTAGTTTAAAAATTTTTGTGCATGCAAAAAAAATAGCATTTATGATACTTGCTGAGCACTGTTTTTTTTTTCACAGGTTGTAAGTACAGTTTTTAGCAGCTCTTGAAAAGAATAAATCACATTGAAGATAAAAGCATAGTATTTGGAATCACACCCACTGCAAGAGTTTTATATACATACACAGAATATGGCAAACAATAAGTTTTCTTGTTCTACCTACATATTTTTGCACACATCACTAAGCTTACAATTTCAGTTACTTTTAAATTACCTCAAACCAAACACATACTGTCCACAAACTGCACACAAAGTTGATATGTATATAAAAAGAGAACATATTAAATAAAAATTTCCCACTGTACCAATTTTAGGCAGCTTCTTTGCAAACCTTACATTTTTTTTTTTTTACTGAAGCACTTTCATGCTGCAGTAATTTTAGCTTATAAATATGCCAAATGCTTTTATTGAAATTTCTATACTACAGATCAAATGTTTATTTGCAGACATATGCATTTATACCCAAGCAGGTGTAAATTTAGTACCACACTAAAAAATTAATTTTCAGACAACTGAAACAAACACATCAGAATGCACCAGGCACAGGATTACCTATTATCTACAAAGAATTCAAGGTTGATAGTTTTCTTCTGCTTTTCGTTGGGTTCTGCCTGTCATTCCATATCTTACCGTAGTTATTCAGACAAATATGAGGTAGTTACAACAGAAAGGCATTTGCTTTTATGCACACTGCACAGTCAGCTCCATAACTACATTTTCCCCTTGGAAGTACATCAAAATTTAATTTTTTGAAAGCTGACTGAGCAATTAATTGCTTCAAACTTCCTTGCCTCAAAGTCTTCTTCAAAGGTTTTGCTTATAAGCAAAAACTTTGAAGCAGACTTACATTTAATTTATCTATGAAGCAGACTTACATTTGTTTAATTTTTTTTAATTAATTGCTGAAAAATTCTAAATGGAATGTGTTACAATATTCACTTTGAATTATTGGGGACATTTTAGTAAACTCTGTCAGTAAGCTGTATGTACTGACAAACCTCATGATTTGAGCTTTCAGGTTAAAAATTTCTATCACATGTTAACATTAGTTTGCACTGAGAACATTTTATGTGTTGGCTTACCTTATGGGCTACATAACCATCAGTATAGATTTAAAGTAGAAAATGTAGCCTTTGTTACTTTACCATATGTACTAAAAGCTTCACAGAACAATGTAGGTATTTTAAAATGTTTTGTACTGTCAGTGAATTTAAGAGTGAAGTTAGTCTCTTTAGACAACATGTCTCTCTTTGGTTGGAAGATTTAAAGCATATTTCTGCAAGGCATTTAATTCACTTAAATGAACAGATGCACTGAGCCAGGTGCTGAAAAAACACAAAAATACCACTTTGTAATCTGATGAATTTTAAATAGGTTGGCAAAATTTATTCAGACTATGCATGCCTTGATGTGAATGCTTAACATTTATTATCCACAGCATTTTAGAATAAAATACGTTTATTCATAAATCTTTTATATTTTCACTGTACACCATGTAACCCCTCCGTTCAGGAAACTCAAGTTATCTGAACGGAGAGGTTACATGGTGTACAGTGAAATTATAAAAGATTTTAATCCCTACCATGTATAATATTTCTTCAGGAAAGTCGTTTCCCAATCTATCCGACAGAAGAAATAATTTCATTCAGGCCTGTGCCTTCACTATTTAGCTTTTTACTATTTACCTCAAAAGCTACATAACTTTCATCAAAAAGGTTTAATGCAGGTGCAACAATTTTGTTCGGTTGATGTTGAGTACAAAACGTTTTGTTAAAGTGTCATGAGACTTGTTTCACCACGATTCCTTTTACTCTCACAAATTTGCTTTAAAGGTTGTGAGCTTGAACAACACAATTCTCCAGGGTCAATAGAACATGAGTAACACAAATTTGCTTTAAAGGTTATGAGCTTGAACAACACAATTTTCCAGGGTCAATAGAACATGAGTAACATAAGGTATGATTTGTGGATGTTTGGTTCAACCAATATTTGTTATAGCTTTTTACTAAATGAAGAGTGTTAGAAAAAAAAATCTCAGATCAACGAGGGTGTTTATGTATGGTTTCATTTGGTCACCACACATAATTTCAAACATACTGCAATTGATTCTGTTGCCGTCTAAATTAATACACATATAATTATGAAAGTCTGAATTGTGACAGAGCTGTTGCCTTTTAATCTACAGACAAACTGGCTTTCTTGGAAACTGAGGTGTAGTGTATCACAAATGAAAATAAATGTCAACCTAATTAGTCAACTGAGCTTATATTGGGACCATCTGAAAGCTTATTACATGAGATATCACACAAAACACATTATGGAAAATTTAGTTCTCAAAGTCGCTTAAAGCTTTTTCTTTTGAGATATCACACAATCACATTATGGAAAATTTAGTTTTCAAAATAGTCCATTTTGACTTTAACCTCTCAAAACACACCACATTAATTTTGTTAAACAAAGCAGATAGAGAAAGCATCTGGATTGACTGGGAAATAAAAAAAAACATTTCTTTCTAACATGTACACAGGTAGGTTTTTACATGCTTGATCAGGCATGTATTGAAAAAAAAACCCACATGCCCTAGGTGTGTTAAGCAATAATATTTTTGAGTTCTGGTGTAATGTATATTTTGTCCATTAGCAGACTAACCAGCTTATCATGCTTTTCAAGATGTACTTTCTTTTTCAAATAAGCTATTAATGTTACTCGAACCTTTATGGTTTACGGCTCTGCCTGGTTTTCCAAGTACATAGGATGTAGTAGTGCAAGTACATTGCTGTTTTTTATCAGTGTGTATGGCAAAAATAAAAGTTAGAAGCCCACACTACAAGATATGTAGTGTACCTAACGTTTTGAGGTGGTCAATTTAACTAATTCTGTTAAAAATGTTAGCTTTAAGTAAATTTTTCTGCCTCAGCATAGACAGAGTTTTAATTTTTGGTAAAGAAAAACTGTTGGAGAAGCATGTGTGGTAAGTCCAGGTTTCTTCCTAGGAACCACAAGTAAAGAACCATCAGTTTGAGTTACTGTCTTTTCTTATGACAAAATGCTCACTTAAGTGATTTACATATAATATATTATAGCAGTAGCACTGGGGCTAAAATCTGCATCCATGTTCATTCTTGGGGGGAAAAAATACTGGTGTGCAAGTTTTATCTGTACTATACTTAAATTTACACATTGGTACACAACCCTTCTGTCCCTTCTAAAAGCAAGAAGAAACAAGTACTTAAAAATGCATAATATAAAAACAACAGATTATTCAGACAGTCATGCATGGAAAAATGCTTAGTCTTAGAACATACCTCTATGCCTTACAGAAATGGAATGAACATCAGGTGAAAAAAAATTTGGTTCCGTAAATAAAATTTATGACTGACAACTTAATCATGTTATAGCGAAATAATTGATGGCCTTAAAATGTTCACTACTTTGAAAAAATGTATGAAAACATGAAATTTTAGAACAACAAACATTTGCAAGTCTTGGAAATCAGTGGACTCACATGGTGTTTTGAAATCGCGATACAATTTTAATTCGAAATTTCAAAGTCTCACTTGACTACAAACCATAAGGACAATAGCGTCATATATTACTACTTACCGTGATGAAGTAAAAATTCCGTAATATAAAACTACTAGCAGAAATCGACAGACACAAACAAGCGCACGCCTTCAAGCTTTCACCAACAAACACTGAAGTAGGATCCTTCGTGTGACGTCACAACCCAGAACTTCTGTCTGTACTTGGGCCAGGGCCATGGTGTACGATAGACAGGTGTTTCAACTCCGCTCGACTCTGGTTCTGGAAAAAAGGTCCCTTAATGTAATGACCACTAGAGGGCGTTAGAGGAAATGCGGGCCACTCGAATAGCCATGTGAGTAAACAAATCGAAGGGAGTGGCGTGCTCTGCATGCAGTTTCAAACATCTGGATGTAATTTCCTACAGGAAGTTAGAACAAGGTAACACAAATCTCTGCCTTTTCTCATACCAATGTCGCCGAATAGTATTGCTATGCCTTAGCCCTTTAGAGGGGCTTTCAGTATTCTTGACTTACTTTGAAATCAGTGTAAATTGTCTTATTTCTCTTGTTTTTTTTACTGAAGCTTTTAAGTTTCCGTTGTTTTTGATTCCCGTAACATGGGACGAAAGTGTTTCGTTCCCAATTGTCGTTCTGGTTATGCCAGTAGTAAAGAACATGCTTCTTTATTTAAAGCACCTAAAAATTAAAAAATGCTTGCTAAATGGTAGAAAGCAATCCCTCGAGCAGATCAGAAACTCGGCAGTAACGATTTTGTTTGTGAGAAACATTTCCTCGCCCATGATGTAATTAGACGCAGGAGTGGAACATTCAATGGCCAAGTTTTATATGATGTGCCTGTCCGAGTCAGACTTAACTCCACTGCTATTCCTGTAATATTTCCAGGATGCGCAACCTATCTTTCAAAGAAGGCAGCAAAGCCACGAAAACAGCCTTTTATTTGCCAGTCTGCGAGCAATGAGATTGATGATGCTACCCTTGCATTTCGAGGTATGGAGAAGGCAGATTCTGAAAGTAATGTACTCTTTGAGGCAATTGTAAAGGATGTTCCAAACTTTACATTCCCAAGTGAGTCATGGGGGTTTTCATATGTTCACTAAAGCTTCAGAAAAGTGCATTCTATTTTCTGAAATTCTAGTTAAATCAGACAAGACAGTATCAATTAAAAAAACTATTTGCATTACAGAAAACCTGGAGTGGTATGTTACTATTTGGAACAAAATTGTAAGCAGCACAATATTTTCTCAAGTGCCTCCCACCCCTGGCTTCATCTACTGATGTTCTGTCACTTCTGCAGCTCGTCAACAGTGTCAACATTTGCTCTGGTGGGCCCGAGTATCAGGATGCAGAACATTATGACATAGACAAAGCTTATGTCGACAATGGAATATGGCGCCACAAAGACTGTGCACTTATTATTGATGTAGGGAAATGCTGCAAAACATGTACCCGAATTACAAATTCAATCCGGGTACACAAATACCGACAGAAGAACACAAAGGTAATTAAGAGGTACAGAATGTCTGTCAAGATTGCCAAAGTTAAAGCTTAATGGCTAAACGTGCAACAACAACAACAACAACAAAAAAAAAAAAACTAAAAAGGTGCCATACAAAACGTGCAGCTCTAAAAACTGAGTTAAGTGACATGTTTAAGAAGTTGAAAAACACTCACGAAGAGAGCGTGGCTTTTAAAATTAAAGAGCTTAATTTGCCTGCTTCTCAAATAATGCTCATCAAGGAGTGTGTAAATGTTGGCAAAATGGCATAAAAAATGGTAGACGATACACTAATGACTGGTTGTTGCTTTGTCTCTTGCTGTTCATTAGAAATTCTACAGCGTGCATCAATACTATTCGTAAGCGTCTTAGCGTTATGCATAGTAAATGCGGATTTGATGACTCCTTTTTCTCAGCATTAAAAATTAAGCTGCCCAAAAAGTCTGAACAACAACGTCATGGCATGGTCTTATTTGATGAAATCGATGTCAGAAAAAGTATGGATGTAAATTCCAGTAAAATGAATTATTGTGGATTTGTGAATTATGGTGAAAACAACAACTTAAATGATTGCCAACTAGCTGATCATGGATTAGTCTTCATGTTCCAACCTTTTGCAGATTCCTGGGCCCAACCAATAGCAGTTTTTGCATCATGTGGACCCACAAAATCAGCTGTTTTGTCTGGTTTGCTCATACAAGCCATCATGATTTTAGAAGGATCTGGAGCCTTTGTTGATGGTGTTATCTGTGATGGTGCTTCAACAAACAGAGGTATCTGGAATGATTTGGGTGTTTTAGGCCTAATTGGTATTGAAAAATCTTTTTTCACTCACCCATTAGATATACATAGAAAGATATACATCTTTTCAGATGTGTCTCACCTCATTAAATGCATTCAAAATAGGTTGCTTTCTAAAGCAGAGCTTAAGGTGAATGGCCAGTGGGTGAAATGAAGACATTACCTTTACTTGTATGATGAAGAAATGAAGCTACCTGGGAAATTACGTGCTTGTCACAAAATTTCTTTGTCGCACCTGAGACCAAACAATTCAAAAAAATTGTGAGTCAAGCTGGCGACTCAGATTTTTATTAAGTCTGTTGCGGATGCTCTGAAATTGTATCAATTACAAAATGTAAGAAGTTTGTCAGTTGTGGATGCTACTATAGCATTCACATTGCAGATAAACAACATGTTTGATGCACTGAACAGACGAGCTCCATTTGAAGGTATTCGTGCTAATGGGAAGGATTTTGAAGTCTTAAAGCATAGTTTGGAATGGCTTAATGCATGGGAAATGGAAGTACTTGTAGGAGATATTAATGAAAATGCATTTCTAACAAAAAGCACTGTTGAAGGTCTTCGGGTGACCCTGCACTCTACTATTGATTTAGCAAACTATCTCCTGAATTCCTGTGGTTTCAGCTATGTTTTGACTGCAAAATTCAACCAAGATGCAATAGAACGCTTTTTTGGCACTATTCGTCAAGCTGGAGGTCAAAATGAGCACCCTGGGATGCCAACTTTTCTACAGTTGTATAGACTTCTTTCATTATATAGTCTCCTAAAACCACCCAAATTTGGAAACTGTGAAGTTCTTGAGCCACAACAGAAACCTTATATTTCCATCCAAGAATTCCAGGTAGCATTTAAAGACACACATGATCCAAGTCACTTAGACAGACTAAAAACATGTCTTGATGGATTCATTTCAGATGGCAAGTGGGAGTGTGACGACATTATCAGAGATGACTATGGCATGTTAGAGGTGAGAGACTGTGTGGTCTACTACGTTACACAAGGTTCATATGCAGAAAGGTTAGCAAATTTACAGATTGTCACACCTGCAAGCAATCCATAATTAGCCCAGTTATACATAGCAATCAAGCTGTAGCTCAGCTGACGAACATCAAGACTAGAGGGAAGCTGATACACCCAAACCATCATCTATATTCTCTTTTGATGTGTGTTGAAAAGTACTTCTCCAAAAATGTCCACAAAACAGATGTTTACTGGGACACAGTCAATCATGTGTTTGAAAATGTGCCACTACAGTTTCCTTGCTCTGTACATAAAACTGAAATGGTATAAAAATTCTCCATTATTACATAAGTATGCATATGAGGCAATATTGTAAACAAAAAAAATAGTCAGTATGGTAAGGAGACTCGAGAAAAATGCAAATTGTCCAAGCTGTGTTCCAAATAAATTGTCATGGCAGGTAGCTATCCATAAAGTGTTTCTATGCCCCATCTCCGTGTTTCCAAAGAAAAATGCATTTTGGCATATTGCTATGTTCGCAGTAAACATCCATCTCTGTTATTTTCACATATAAGTATCTGCTCCTCTCCCATATGGTTCCTAAATTTAGTTGAACCTGTCACATCATAATTTGGGTATATTCTAGTTGGATAATGCTTACCTTGGCATTTCTTTCTAGCGATGTCTCACATTTCATGTACGTTTTTCGGTCTTTGTTGACGCTATTGTCCTAATGTCCGTTGTCTGTGAATACTGTTCGCACCAAGAAACACTTTTGCGTCGGGTATGTTCAGTAACTTTCTCTTAAACTTTTGCCATTATTTATACTCGAAAATTTTCACCCAGCCTTTGGGCATCGTCAGGAGCGTGGTGACTTTTCCACTGTTTTTGTTGGTTTACTTCTCGCCTATTGGAGTACGATGCTCCACGTTGCCATTCGTTGGAACGCTTCCTTGGATACGATTTGGTCTAACCTAGCTGGCGCCATCTATGTTTTATGAACACTATTTTTTCCCTCCCGTTTTCCCCCCCCTCGCTGGTCTTTGATTTTGTCTTTCTGTTTTCTTTTTCTTATTTTCCTTTCCTAGCCCTGTTTTTCTTTTGTCGTTCCTTTTCTTGTCTTATTAGCTCTTTCCATAGGCTAGAAATGTACTAGGGTCATTCAGGTTACACCCCCCAGTGTTCGAATTACCTAGTGGTCCGCTGGCCATTGGCCAGTAAAACTTCCGTCGGACCACTGAACTATTGATTTTACCGGCCCGGATAGCTAGTAAGTTTCTTTTTTCTTCTAAATTTGTCAAATGCCAAAAAAATTATTTATATTTCTTTTAGCTTGCTCTATGGTTTTCTTTTTAGGCTGAAAACTAATGATAGGTTTGAAAACAAATATTGGAGATAATTCTATTGAAGTGATATGTTATTTTCTACATATATTATTTTATAGACCAGTGGGTTTGCAAATTCTAGTGGCCCACTGGGCCAGTAGAAGATTTATTTCTAAATTCTAACACTGCACCCTATTTTTGTTTTTATAAATTAAGATTGCTTCTTCCATTCTCATTTGTCTATCTGATTTTTTATTCCTTTTAAGCATTTTAATTTCATCGAATTTTGGGAATGTTTGGTTTTCCATACAGAATTGCACCAAGGCAGTTTTTGCTTCTTTTTTTCTGCCAGTTGGATATCTGTTGTTTTAGCCTTTTTTTTTTAGTCCATTTTTCGTACTTCCATGTACGATATTAGGGGTGTGTGTGCTATTGGAATTTCGTAAGATCCTGATTCTTCTAGTATTTTGTTCTCAGTTTTTTTTTGTTAATAGTTATATTTTTCCAAGTGTTCACAGAGCTTCCTAGTTATAAGTCATATTTAGCACATTTCCTATTAATTTATTTGCTGACTCCTTCCAAGAAAGGGAATGCTCCAATGTATTTCATTTTACTACTCTTCATTTTTCTTTTATTGTGCTCATCTTGGCCTTCTTTACTCTTATTCAGGTGCTTTTTACTCTCATATATCCATTTTTTAACAAGCTTGCTCGGGTAACCATAATCTTGTGCTATTTTAAATAAAAACTCAAGCTCTTGATTTTTAGCCTGTTATTAGAAGTGTGCATGTATGCCCTTCAAATCAAATTTACAATGCTGTTTTTTTTTATGTATATCAGGATGGTGTGATGAGTATGGTATCAGTACTGGGATGTATGTTGCTTTCCTGAACACAGTGTATTCGAATTTATTTTTGTTTTTCTTCAGCAGGATGTCTAAGAATGACAGTTTATTATCCTATTCAAATTCTAGAGTCAGTTCTATGGTGCTACAAATTTGCAATAATTTAGTCAGCAAAAAAATTAATAGGCAATGTGCTAAATATGACTTACAACTAGGAAACTCTGTGAACACCTTAAAAAATATGACTATTAACAAAAAAGCTGAGAACAAAATACTAGAAGAATCAGGGTCTTACGAAATCCCAATAGCACACATACCCCCAATATCATACATAAGAAGTACAAAAAACAGACTAAAAAAAGACTAACACAACACATATCCAACTGGCAGAAAAAAGAAGCAAAAAAACTGCCTTGGTGCAATTCTGTATGGAAAACCAAACGTTCCCAAAAATTCGATGAAACTAAAATGCTTAAAAGGAATAAAAATCAGAAAGACAAATGAGATTGGAAGAAGCAATCTTAATTTATAAAAACAAAAATAGGGTGTGTAACCAGAATGACCCTAGTACATTATCTAGCCTATGGAAAGAGCTAATAAGACAAGAAAAGGAACAACAAAAGAAAAACAGGGCTAGGAAAGGAAAATAAGAAAAATAAAACAGAAAGATGAAATCAAAGACCAGCGAGGGAAAAAAATAGTGTTCGTGAAACATAGATGGTGCCAGCTAGGCTAGACCAAATCGTATCCAAGAAAGCATTCCGACGAATGGCAACGTGGAGCATCGGACTCCAATAGGCAAGAAGTAAACCAAGAACAACGGTGGAAAAGTCGCCACGCTCCTGACGATGCCCAAAGGCTGGGTGAAAATTTTCGAGTATAAATAATGGTAAAAGTTTATGTTTTTGAAGCTTAAGAGAAAGTTACTGAAGATGCCCAACGCAAAAGTGTGTCTTGGTGTGAACAGTATATCGCAGACAACGGGCATTAGGACAATATCGTCAACAAAGACCGAAAAATGTGCGTGAAATGTGAGACATCACTAGAAAGAAATGCCAAGGTAAGCATTATCCAACTAGAATATACCCAAGTTAATTTAAATATTGCACGTAAAGCTGAATAGTAGCATGTTTTTCCGATTTATTAAATCAGAAAATAAACTACCAAAGTGAATTTATCATATCATTTTCACACCTTCTGTTCTAAACTGCTCTTGCTCCTACCCCCCCTAGAGAAATCAGAGAAGTATGCATTCCACCTCAACATTAAGAAATTTGTGCCTATTTACAATTACTTCACAGGGTTTCTGTGTGAAATAAAAGTTCCTACCATGTTTGTCTTTTTGTGGATTAAGAATCTTATAAGAAGAATTTAACCTTTTCTTCAACAGGTAAGGCGTTTCAATATTCAGAACCAATATAGTTTAAACTCTATTTAGTCATGTGTATTTTTGGGTGTATAGGTCTTAATAGTGATCTGTCTCGTTTCGTTGTTGTGTATATTAAAATTCAATTCCATGATATCATTGCATATTTTTTTATTATTATTTGGAGCATAAGTTTACCTATTTTGAACTCATAGTTGTTTAACTAATATTATTCCATAATGGTTAGGGTTAATACGAGTATGATGATAGGTGTAAGGTTGTAAATTGTTATGGGAAGGAGGGTCAGATTTTAAGTCAAGTAACTTTATGTATCCATTCTGTAATATTTGAAGTTCACTGATATTTGTTTCAGTGATTTGTCCCCACGAGTTAAAGCAGTAATTAATGTGTTTTGTATAAATGTATAGTATAGAAGTTTTTATTGTGAGATTTGATATAATTTTACTAGCAATCACTATATTTTTAGATATTCTATTTGCAATTGATTCTATGTGACTATTCCATTGTAGGTCAGGGTTTAAAATTATTCCCAGATACACAAAGCTCTGTACTGTATCAATAGCTGTATTATTCAAAAGTATATGATGAATTTGTGTTTGAGTTATTTTCTGTCTTGTAAAAATCATGAGTTTGGTTTTATTGGTGTTGATTATGTGTTCATTATGTGTTAGCCATTCTTAATATATTTGTGGTTGAGTATTTGCTTGGGAAGTTATTTCATTATCAGTTCCACTAAATAATATTGTTGTATCATTTGCATATAGAATTATATTGTTATTGGCTGTAATATTAAAAATATTTATATATAAATTAAATAGAGCCCTGTGGCCCCCTTGAATTTATTTGTAGTAGAGGTGAGTGGTGTTGATCAATTAGGGTATACTGTTATTATTAACTATATGTCAACAAAATAGTTTCCATATCATCTACTGTTTCGCACGTTACTAGAAATTCGAGCACGGGAAAAACGTCCATATAATAAAAAAATTTTATTTCAACTTGTCACTAATATTCCTTTTTTGATGTTCCTTATAATAGTTTAGAATTTTATTATGAAGATTACAAATTTATATGAAAAAATGTTTTTATATGTGCAGTCATATGCATCATGAGTTGTCAAAGTCCTCCAATACGTAGAGACAATATGTATTAAATGATTAACATTATTCCAGTTTTTTAACTCATGATTCACGAAATTAATACAATAGAAAAGAACTTTTGCACCTTTTGATTATGATGCGTTGAATCAGTAATAAGCCATCTTGTTATCGAAGAAGGCACGATTTTTCTTTCCCGTGGTATCAGCTTCCAAGTTGAACTTCGATCTTATAATTCCTTATTATAGATGATGGTTGCATGTTTCATTTTCCGTGGCTCGATATCCCAAACTAGTTTCAATTCCTTCTTTTTGGAATCATCTTCAGTGGGTATTATGATCTACTTCTCATACACGTTGTATTTCGGCCACTTACATCGATTTTACTGGCGGCGTCCGACATTTCACGGCAGTTGTACTCTTGCGCATGCTATTTTTGGTATTAATGCTCATTCTTAGTCGTGTTTTGATATAATTGGATGATATGAATTCCAATTCCAAATTAATTGGTGTTGTTATTCGTTTGTTGAAAATAATTAATAAGGTCTTTTATTATGTTTTTTATTGTTATTTTCTTTTTCGATAAAATATTTCCAAGCGTACGGTACTCATTGGATCATTATTATTACAATTTATTTCTTTAGTTTTTTCAATCATTACTGCTTCTGAGGTTAATATTTGATTTTTAGTTTTATGTGAGGTTATTAATTTTGCATCATACCAATCAGGATAAGCTTCATTTTCAATGCAATGATTTATTAATGATGTTTTGTTTTCTTTTTTATTCCAGTTCGATATATGTTCTTTTAATCTGGTCTTAAATCTTCTTTTTGTACTTCCTATGTATACTTTATTTCTTTCATTTCTTTCTATGTCTGTATAATATTTTGTTGGTATAGAATATACTCCGGCTTTATCAAGCATTGATCTTCTTTCATTTCCTGTAGTTAATATAGTTTCGTTATCTATGACGGTTTCTGCTAATATCATTTTTTCTTTAACGCATTCCTTCTTTAGGATACCTGTTATTGGAGGAATGTAGGGAATTTTACCAGCAAATTTTATTTCATTTTTTTGTTTATTTTTACTTTCATTTAAAGATTTCTTTATATTTTCAAGTATATCATCTATGATCTTTTTCTTGTATCCAAATTTCATAGCAGTTCTTTTTATCCAGTTAATCTCGATCTTTTCTTTGTGTTTATTACAGGAATGGGTTAATGCTCTTCTTATGTAAAATTGAAGTGCTGCCCTTTTATATTTCCAAGGATGATTTGAATCAATCGGAATTATCGTTGGAGTATAAGTTGGTTTTCGATATACTTCGTATTCAATCATATTATTTCGCCTGAATAAAGAAATGTCTAAATAGTGTAGTTGTCTGTTAACTTCTTTTTCCATAGTAACTTGTATTGTAGGATAAAAACTATTGTATTTGTTTACAAATGTTTCAAGTTCTTTTTCAGATTGCTTCCAGAAGATAAGGATATCGTCAACGTATCTTATGTATAGTATTAGTTGTTTTTGATTGAATGAATCCAAGAGTTTATTTTCTATGTCTTGTAATATTATTTCAGCAAGAAGTCCCGAAATTGGTGATCCCATTGGTGCACCTTGTTTTTGTCGGTATATTTTTTTATTATATGTGAAGTAGTTATTATCAGCTACTAGTTTCAATGCCTGGATAATACTAATTCTTTGTGCTTCAGGTATTTTTTTTTCATCTTTTAACTTCTGATCTAATAATTGAATTGCTTCATAAACAGGTGTATTTGGATATAGGGAAACAATATCTAGACTGATCATCAGAAAATCGGTTGTTCTTAGTTCTTTAACTTTTTTAATCACTTCAATGGAGTTGTTAATTGTATAAATATGTTGAAAGTAATACTGTTTTAAATGTTTAAATAGTTCTTTTTCAAGGAGAATAGTTGGAGCCGTTGTTTTATTTACTATTGGTCTTAATGGTTCTTCTTTTTTATGCGTTTTGATTTTGCTGAATATGCTTGGAATAGATGCTCCAACGGGCGGAATGGCTTTGTTTTTAATATTATCAGGTAAATGTCCATGGTTTTTTATATAAGCCATTTTTCTTAGAATTGTATCTGTTGGGTCAAGTGTAGTTTCTTCAATATCCAATTTTTCTATAGCCTTTTTCATTTTTATATCATAAACATCTTTGTCTAATATAATAATTTGTTTGGCTTTATCAGCGCTTACGCATTTAATTGCTGGGTTGTTCTTGAGGTTCATTAGCTCTTGTCTCTCATATTTTATAGCTGGTATTTGTTCTTCTTTTTCTTTGTTATTGATTGCTCTTAATATTTTAAATCTTGTAGGGTTTTGTCTTTTATTTGGTAGTTTCTTGATGATGTCTTCTATATATGGGATTATTATCTCGGCTTTCGGAATTTTTTGTTTATATGCATATCTCGTTCCTCTATTGAGTGCTTTAACTTGTAGATATGTCAATTCATTATTAGATTTGTTAATGAACATTGGTTTGTCTTCTAATGTTGGTATTTTTTTCTTTTTCTTCTGTGTTATTATATTTTTCTCTTATGAGGTTTTCAATTTTATGAAAGTGTCTCCTGCTATCTTTAAATTGTTGTCTTTCTATAATAGCAAATATTTTAATTGCTATTTTTGTTTCTTCTTTATCTTTCTCTTGCATGCATTGATTATATAATCTGTAGTTTTTCTTACTCAATCTATCAATGTCTTTTCTTTTTTCTCTAATAGAGGCTCTTAATTTTTTTAATTTCACAGGTTTGTAAAATGGTTTTATCTTTATAATTCATTGGTTTATTTCTAATCTGTAAAAATTTAGGTGTAATTCCATTGTTTTTACAAGTTGTCAAAAAGTTTAAATGTTCGACTTCTTTGCTCAACTGGATTCTATTCTTTTTAAAGTTTTTGATATTCATTTTGTTTAGTTTGTATATATTATGGTTTCATCCGCGAAATTCAGATTCTCTCCAATAAAATCAACATTATGAGCCTTTTTTAAATCTCCAGTTTTCATAAATTATATTAATTCAACATTTGTCGAAAACAAACGTGTATGAGAAGTAGATCATAATACCCACTGAAGATGATTCCAAAAAGAAGGAATTGAAACTAGTTTGGGATATCGAGCCACGGAAAATGAAACATGCAACCATCATCTATAATAAGGAATTATAAGATCGAAGTTCAACTTGGAAGCTGATACCACGGGAAAGAAAAATCGTGCCTTCTTCGATAACAAGATGGCTTATTACTGATTCAACGCATCATAATCAAAAGGTTCGAAAGTTCTTTTCTATTGTATTAATTTCGTGAATCATGAGTTAAAAAACTGGAATAATGTTAATCATTTAATACATATTGTCTCTACGTATTGAATGACTTTGACAACTTATGATGCATATGACTGCCCATATAAAAACATTTTTTCATATAAATTTGTAATCTTCATAATAAAATTCTAAACTATTATAAGGAACATCAAAAAAGGAATATTAGTGACAAGTTGAAATAAATTTTTTTATTATATGGACGTTTTTCTCGTGCTCGAATTTCTAGTAACGTGCGAAACAGTAGATGATATGGAAACTATTTTGTTGACATATAGTTAATAATTTCTGAAACCACGTAATGTTTTCGACAAATGTTGAATTAATATAGGGTATACTGTATTGAAATCTGTCTGCCAAGTAATCTTTTAATAGAGTATATGAGATACTTCTCATACCCAAATTATATAATTTAGTTAAAAGAAATTAGTGATTCAGAGTGTCAAACGCTTTGGTTATCGCTTTGTCAAACTCTTGTTATTTTATTATTATTTGGAGCATAAGTTTACCTATTTTGAACTCATAGTTGTTTAACTAATATTATTCCATAATGGTTAGGGTTAATACGAGTATGATGATAGGTGTAAGGTTGTAAATTGTTATGGGAAGGAGGGTCAGATTTTAAGTCAAGTAACTTTATGTATCCATTCTGTAATATTTGAAGTTCACTGATATTTGTTTCAGTGATTTGTCCCCACGAGTTAAAGCAGTAATTAATGTGTTTTGTATAAATGTATAGTATAGAAGTTTTTATTGTGAGATTTGATATAATTTTACTAGCAATCACTATATTTTTAGATATTCTATTTGCAATTGATTCTATGTGACTATTCCATTGTAGGTCAGGGTTTAAAATTATTCCCAGATACACAAAGCTCTGTACTGTATCAATAGCTGTATTATTCAAAAGTATATGATGAATTTGTGTTTGAGTTATTTTCTGTCTTGTAAAAATCATGAGTTTGGTTTTATTGGTGTTGATTATGAGTTCATTATGTGTTAGCCATTCTGAATATATTTGTGGTTGAGTATTTGCTTGGGAAGTTATTTCATTATCAGTTCCACTAAATAATATTGTTGTATCATTTGCATATAGAATTATATTGTTATTGGCTGTAATATTAAAAATATATATATATATAAATTAAATAGTAAGGGTCCCAAAATTGAGCCTTGTGGCCCCCTTGAATTTCTTTGTAGTAGAGGTGAGTGGTGTTGATCAATTAGGGTATATTGAAATCTGTCTGTCAAGTAATCTTTTAATAGAGTATATGAGGTACTTCTCATACCCAAATTATATAATTTAGTTAAAAGAAATTAGTGATTCATAATTTAGTTAAAAGAAATTAGTGATTCCTAGTGTCAAACGCTTTCGTTAAGTCTGAAAAAGACCACTTAATATAATGGTTTTTAATTCTATTTTTTTTTATTATTATATTCTGTATGTGTAGCAGTGCAGACCAAACTGATTTTTATTTGATACTGTATTTTTGTGTGTATGATATTGATCTCTTGTATATAAATTTTTCAAGGATTTTAGCAAATATTAACATGTTAGCTATGGGGCAGTAATTGTTTGCATCATTTTTCAAGCCTGATTTATATTTAGGGGTAATATTTGTGATTTTTAATGTATTTGGAAAGATTCCAGTAGCGAATACAAGGTTAAAGATATTCAGTAGTGGGTTTACATTTTTAGGCTAAGGAATGTTCTCCCCCTACAAAAAATTGAAACATAGATTCATTTACTTTTTTTCATTTGCAGTAGAGTAGACCAAAGCATTGTAGGGATAGGATGTTAAACCCTGATGATGATTAAAGCAGCTGAATATATTTTCAAAGAATGGAATCAAATTTGTCCTGCATAGAATGCTAATAACTATGATTGCAAGAACTGTGACTGTTCCTGTAATCCCCCCCCATGTGCTAATGGCATTACTTTTCTGGAAACCTCATCTGGATTAGGTTATTAACCCCATCATTCTGTTGTTACATGGAGGGTAATATTTTTGGGGGGGCCATCTATAATTTTTTTTAAATTTGAAAACAGATTGTGGCCCTAAATCAAAGATATAGGGCATGACTCACTTTTCTGATGGATGAAAGAGTTTGTAAATGTGTAGATTAGCGTCCTAAATTATTTCGTCGGAAAAATGTTAGTACCTGGAAAAAGTGCGACGTACAGATTTTAAAGTATGGAAATTAATGGCAAATGGTGCAGAACTTTCATAGTTTAAATGTGTCTTAAAGATTTTTATCGTAATACTGACCTTTGAGTCTGACGCTGTGAAGAGAAGCTGAGGTAGGCCTAATGCTTCGCTCTGGTGAAGATGTGAAGCTTTGGTACGTTAAAAGGAAGGTTCGTTGCTGTGCCGAAATGATGGCCGGAAGAGTACAAAAGAAAGAGATTACATTGTTTGCAGGAGAGCGATAAATGTTGTAGTCATACGCTACATAAAATAGGTCCACATCATCCACCCTTTATTTTCTGGAAAAACCGGGTGAAAGCTCTCGGATTTGTAAAAGAAATATATGTGTAAGAAAGAAACTGACCTGCAAACAAGCTATTAACAGGAGAACCAAAAGTGCAGTGACACAGCAAATCAGCTATGAATGGAAGCTCTTCAAACCAGAACTGAAAGTTATAGTTCCCCAGTTTTATGTACAATATAGAAAAAAATATTAGTATCACACTTCCGAAAAATACACCCCACTCCTAGTACTGCATGCCACACCACCTGGATTGTTCGTAAACGATTCGTGGAACATAAGGACGACTTCCAGGTATTGCCTGGTCTCCAAATGTTCCAACACAAACAGCAACTCCGATCTGCAGCAGCTCAACTTACAGGAGTTAAAGAATCTGCTGGTAACGTGTTAGTACCAGATACCACCAGACACCTTCAGCAATTTTGCACCATCTGTGCCTTGTCGGGTACTAGCTGTTTTGGCAGGACATGGACGACAAACTTCATATTAGGTAGTTTGTAAGAGGAAAGCCTGAGCCCATAAAGTAAAACAATAAAATATTTACGGTAATTTTTTACTTTAATAAATTTCTACCCAAGTACTTTTGAGCTGTGGTAAAAATAAAGAGTTTTTAGGCCATCTGAATTCATTACTTATTCATATGATATAGCTAATATTCATACAACTTATGAATTGCCCAAAAAGCAGAAGGCTTTTCAATACTGCTAAGGAGCGTTCAAAAATTCACACACTTAAATTTAAGAATCTCTCATTGATATGAATATTTCATGTATTATGCACAATGGTGTTTTGCGAGTTATTTAGAAGAAAACAGCTACCTTGCAACATTCTCAACACACACCATCACCTTTAAATGCATGCAGGGAGGGCTACAAGCATATCTACCGTATAAATACACAATAACTGCATTAAAGCGAAAAGGTAATATAAATTTACGTGTCCTATATTCACCTAAAAATGTTTAAAATAAGAGATACAAAATGTTACGCGAGCGTAATTATGACGATGGTACCTTTCTGCAACTGTATATTAAATTTACATCTGTAACACCGTTTTTATATTACTGAAGCCTACCTTGGCAAATATATAAAACACGAACATATTATCAATTCATAAACAAAATTCCCTTCATCTCTAGCATCCACTGTTGTTGTTTAAAAGTGTGTCATTTCTACATGGAATTCTGTCTTTAAAAAATACGTCCTCATTTTTAAGCTGGCCTGTTGGCTTACTTGATGTGTAAGGACCAAGGTCTTTAGATATATCTCATGGTATAAGGTTGGGCTCGCTACGATGTCAGCCTCTCATTGGCTGCTGAAATGACGTCGGCGTGGACGCATGGCAGCTTTGAGTGTCTTGTGGCGTGGGGTTACGGCATACGAAACGATCGTGATAATCACACTTATTATGATAATAACGAAATAAAACTGCGAAAAACTGCTCACACATAAATAAATCTCATAAATTCAAAGCATTTATCTTCCTTGAAGCGCAACATTTCCAAATTTATTTGCATATATGTGAACTCACATTTTAATACTTATTGAATAACGAAATTGGTAGCCAAGCCACTACAAATAAAACAGCTACAAGTATTAAGGTTAGACACTGATACTTAAATTAGTTCTGAAACTTACTTCATCAAAAAATGCCAACAAAGGCGGCAATACGTATCGCAGCTATATCAATCACTTTGGTACTAGGAACAACACGAAAACGATTCTGTCTCTCTTCATACATTCACTCTTGAAAGATTTTTCAACATTCCTTCATGGTGTGTATGTATATAACACATAAGCAGGCTAAAAACAAATTTAAGCGCAAGAAAATCAAGATACAAAGAGAGAGTTAAGTGTTATTATATGCCTTTTTTTTTTTTCCAAAATTATTTTTTTCCTGTAATGTTTATTAAGCTTATTTTGCTCAAAGTTTAAGAATGTGGTTTTCACTTTAAACCTTTTCCCTTTTCTACCAGCATATGTGCTAGCTGGTTGTTTTAGTAGTTTACAGGTTTAGTAGAATTTAATGTTCAAATATTTTATTAACTTACAAAATTTATATTTGGTGCACTTAAGCAGATGTAATATAGCAGGAAACCCACTTTCAGGTCTTTGTAGAAATGAGAGAGGGATCATTTCTATTTGACCCTGAAGAAGGACTAAGTGATTATTCCCAACATGTTCTACATTACATGTCTCCTTTTATAATCTCACTTTTAGAGTTTACAGTTTTTTAGTTTTAGCCCTCATCAATGAGAGAATATAGCTCGGTGATTGGGTTTTGATATTCTTCTTTTTCTAGGTTTTTATTTTTAAAATTGTTTGTACACAGCCACACACATCATTTAAGAAGGTTGAAATTTTTTCTGGTAGTGAAGATATAGAAGCTATATCGAATATCTACTTAAAAAATGACATCTTGAAAAATACATATACACACACACCATATAAACATACATATACACACACGCCATATATACATACATATACACACACACCATGAAGGAATGGTGAAAATTTTTCATCTTTAAAAACTCTGTCTCTCCTATATATGTGTGTGGTATATTTTTTATGTTAATGACTAGCAAATAAGTTGGTATACTCATTACCACTGATGCTGTGCTAATTAAATTCTACAACTTTTCCTTTACCAGATTTGATCCTTAACACAATGTGCCCATGACAGATGTATTGAAATAAAACTTTTCTTTCTCGGATGAGTATATACAATAGCTATCAGAAAAATTGCAAATACTTGCATACATGCATAGAAACAATGAAAAATTGAAATAAAAACAAACAAACTTAGCTTTCTGATGGCAGAATTCCGCGGCATTATTCCTGCAGGTTGCTTACATTTTCTCCATGGCATGAAAAATCTGGTTTAGCCATGTGCATCCAGGAAATTTTCACTTTGATGAAGCCTGCCACTTACGTGCTTTTCTGCTTTGTGCTTCTTCTGCCTTCCTAACTTTTGCTTTTGCATTTAAATGTCTTAGCCGTGTAAAGGTTCAGGTTCTAACATACAACTTTATCACCTCTGTAGGAACATCTGGAAACTTCTGACCAATTTTCACACATAGTTTGTGTACAATCTTGTGTTCCTGGGATAAAGAGTCATGTCCATGCAATTCTGCAAACATCAACTCAAACTGGCTAACTTTCTCCAACCATGGATCTGATGGAACAAGCAGACCACCTCGTGAAAGTGTCTCAATCCAGCTAACAGGTACTGATTCTGTAGTTGATGGTGGATTAAGTAGCTGGCCAGTTGGCGTACCCAGCGAACGGTCATATTTTCTTCCTCGGTAAGCTATGTAACCTGCAAGGTAACGAAAGCCTTCTACAGAGCAATCAGAGCCAGGAGTAGCAGGTGGTACCTGAATACCTGTAGAGTCATGTAGTGTAATATCCCGAATCTCAGTTTCACCTTCAATCATTGCCAGGGGTTCTGACATATCAGGTAAAATGGCACTAAACAATTGAGATGTCAAAAAGTAATCATCACGACCCCCACCTTGTGCAACAAGAGCAGCACTTGAAAATGGAATGTCACTTACATTGCCACCTAGAAGCAAGAGACGCAAACGGGATTTCACTTCTGTATGCAATGGATGATCATAGAAGTGGCCAAGCCCACGTATTTGTGAAAAATTTTTTTCAAGGCAGTCTTGATTGAGTCGAGCAGTTAGGATGTATTTTATGTTCAGAGGCTTCAGGTCAGTGAAGAGTCCCAGTAATGAGCAAATGGTTGTGATGAATCCTTTCTGAAAGGGTAACAGATATGTTGCATTACCTACCATCATTCCTCGGATGCATGCATGCAGCTGTCGTAGAATCCTCTCTTGGGTTTCACGATGAGTTCCAAATCCACATGCCAGAGACTTCTTATCTGTAGGCCTTCTTGAATTTAGCACATCAAATGAGTTGTTCAGAAGCTGAACAAATTTCGTGATGTGTTCTTCATGTGGCATAAGAAAGCGTATTCCTTGTGCAGTGTGGTTCGAAAAGAGCCGAGTTGCCAAATATACACGTTGGCGGTCACGGTCCTTCACACTAATGTGATGAAGTGACAACTTGGGGCATATCTTCATCTCACTGCAATCCAGAGTAAAGAGCTGTTCAATAGTAGCTTTTGTAATTTTCTTATTACCTGGAAGTGTTAGTCCATCATCGAGAAAATGATTTCTTGGCAGCTTGTAAAGGTGTGGAACATCTGCAAACACCCGTTTATTTGGTATTTGAGGATTGGGGAAGCATGTGTTTGTGTGTGTTACTTGTAATTCCTTCCATACAGCACGATTTTTGCCACCGAGGTCAGCTACAGCAGCAACAACATTATACTGAATATCTTCCAGAGATGATATTATTTTGTTCAACAATGAGGCTGTCATCTGTATGTCAAAATCAAAATATATTACCTGCTTCCAGCTTGCAAACACTCCTCGTACCATGACTACTTGCACATTACTGTGTGGACCAACAATCCTATCTTCTTCTTGGTCATAGAAAATTCTGCTATCTATGTTAATTTCATCAAAAGAAATGACACATGTACACTCTAAAGTACTAAGTCTTTGTGCCTGTGCCTTCATTAGCTGAAGGACATCATGTAGAATGCCAGGGCGACAATGAAATGAGCGAGCAGTCCACCATCTCAGTGTTGAAATTCCTGGCAATGGAAACCCCATTTTATCTCTCAAGAAAATATAGCACTTTCTTGACATTGCACGAAGAGTAATGGCTTTACAGATGTCTTCCCTTTCCCATTTTACACATTTCTTACCTTTTATTAAACAACGGACCTGATTTGCAGTGAAGAGTTTTGCTAAAACTTTCCTTACTTCGGTTTCTAACTCCGTGTCAAATTTTTTCAAGTATTTCTGAGAACGTCGTCGAGTTGTTACAAGCTGACTGTGAAGGTACTTCTTTCTTACTCTCATCTGAATGCACGCTGTGTTTAGCCTTTGGTTTTCTTCCTCCAATTTCTTTATTCTTTTCTCCATTGTTTTTATATCACTCAGCATGCACTGTGTTTCTTGATCAGTTCCCATTGGTTTCTCTACATTCCTCTTCTTTGGTGATAGATTATCAAGGGTTTCCAATGCACGTTTCCGAACTCCACGGTCATGACATCTAAGTGCAGTAGGCGTTGTAGTCTCAGGTCCTGAAATGTCAGCATTGGCTCTCGAACTTACCTTATTAATACCAGTATTATTGCTTGTGGGAAGGTTTAGTGTAGGTACTGCATCAGGCATCAACACTTTCCCGCTAGTTAACCCAAGTAACTCTGCCTTTAAGTCATGCTGGTAGTCATCCTGTGTGAAATGTTGAGAACACACTCTTGCATTGGACACTTTAAAGGAATCCTGACGCTTACATTTCTGAATCCACAATTTTTGTAGTAATAAATCCTTCGGAAATACATGGTACATAATATCAGTGTTCTTGGTTTTTCTATTGTACGTAGTACAACAGGCCACTGCACAACCCGGCATTATTGCGTTTCTTACGAAAAACAGAAGCAATGAATTTCAGTGATAAATACGTGTAAATATCAAAATAAACAAAACATAAACATAGAACTATACGATACAAACTTCAAGCGGTTGAAAATCAACTGCGTTAATAGAGAAAACTCCAGCACACCAAATGTAAACAAACAGGGATGCAAGAAGTCGAAAGACTGAGAGTCCTGCGTCCACACCTACGTCATGCATGGTTTCAAAATAACCGCGTCTGATACTGCGCAGCCCAAGCGGGACCCTCCTGGCTTACTTGATGTGTAAGGACTAATAAATAATATTTCGGTAGCACAATACCAAAGAAGCGTTAGATATTCTTTGACAATACGGTTATTTTCAGCTTAAAAAACACATTGCAGCAACAAATCTATACACCTTGATCATGATCACGGTTACAGTGCCTAGAAGAATTAATGTGACATGCTCCTTAAGATGTCCCCAACGAGATAGAAATACATAGAGTGCTTCTGTGATTGGTTCTCTGCTGAGGCAGCTGAAGCCAACGTGGGGAGAGCCCGCCATCTTTGATGAGGTACAAATTCTGCGTGTGTCAAGGAGTCAACACGATCGCCAAGCAGCTGACAAATTTTAGGCTACAGTTTTGTGAATATTCACAATTATCAGCACCTTTTGGATAATTAAATCAACAATAAAATGTCATTTACTCCACTTATTGGAAGGTTAGCCCTACATTTCACAAGTAAGCATTTTTAAATAAGGTTGAGCTGTAAATGCTCAGTTAATCAAACGCAGAAAATAAGACATCTAATCCGTGTAGCTGGTGATTAAACCAGCAGATGAACCATTTCAATATCTGTGTTATCTTAAGACTTTTTATTCCTTATATTTTGTAAACAGTCGTACTCAATGTGAACACTAAATCATGTTTATGGGAAGATGAGGTTAATTGTGAGTTACCAACTTTGAGGCTTTTTGGGAACAAGTTTTACTTATGTAAGTGTCTTTTTTTTGTACATATACTGAGGATGTTTTGCAAATGGCATTTGCATATACTAGAATCTGTACAGTGTACATGCAACTTGTCTGACAAGACAACAAATATTTCAAAATCTTAGGAAGCAGCAATTTCTTTTTATGTGATAAAGATCATGTACCCATGGCTAATGCCCATTAGATAGCAAATACTGGTAAATCAGTCAATTTATAGTTACTTAAATTGCAGAAGTAATAATTGTGATTGGTAATATAAATTTATTGCTTGCTGACACCTGTCAGGAAACAATCTAGTATTTTATCTGAAAGCACAGGGTCACCCAGCTTGTGTTCTAGGCATTTGTCTCTGATTAGTGATTAATCTGTAGTATTACTTCAATAAAGTGAGAGTGGGGAGCCTGAAAATTTCTGGACAGAATATAGTACAATGTGTGTGGTTTTTGGGTAGCAAAAATACAGGCAATATTGATTTAAAACTGAAAATAGGAAACAGGGAGTACAATGGTACCTCAAAAATGCAAACAACATAAAATATTTATGAAAACTGGCACAAACGATTATGAAATGACAATTGAAAAAAATTATGGAATAATACAAAAGAAATTCGGGACTAGCAGCATTTTGTAATAACTACTTGCATTTGATTTTTGCGTGATAGGTGGTGTTTTTTTTTTTTTTTTTTTTTTTTTAAGAATGTGACCTCTGATTCATGATGAATGTACAGTCAGTATGTCCATGTGTAAATTGCCAGTTATTCCTTTTGCATCAACCATATATATGAGAGGTTAGTATTGAACAAATATCACTCACGTGAATTGAACAAGTTGTGCCTGTATTTCTCTAAAATACAAATCAGACACACTTGTTGTATTTCCAGCAAGACTGCTGAAGGAACCCACAAAATAACAACACAAAACATAAACATTTGCTCGCCAAACTTTTTGCACACCATGAATGCAAATCAGTAGTTGTTAATTTCTCACTTCATATTAATAAGAGGCTGTGCTCTTAAAATTGAAACAAAAAAAAAAAACTATGTGCAGTACATCTTAACAATTGCCAAAATGTGTATAAATATCAGGTGAAAACTACAAAATTTCAGCTTTGGGACAACAAAAAACTAGGCTTCTTAAAAAAAAGTAAAATATGAAAGTGCAAATAAAAAATATTAAATACTTAATACTGAAACAAAAAAAAAAAGACAGTTTTTTGTCCCATAAAAAAATTAAAGTCCATAATCTGAATTTTTTGGTCACTCAGCCCAGGGCTTGAAAAATATCTAAAATAATACATGCCCAGAGAAAATTTACTTGCCCAGATATTAAAAGCAGGATGTGTAGAAAGATTTTTCTTTTGATACCAAAAATTATAAGTCTTTTTAGGTTGAAAAAGTACATAAAACTATTTTTAGCTACTCGGTACTGGTGTTGCTAACTGTAAATACCATTTAGAGCATCATATTGCCCCAATGTCTGTCTATACCTAGGTCACAGGGGAGTTACAGAAGTTATATATATCTCTGACTACAACATATATTAGGTCACCAAGTTTATTTAAACTGCACTTAAGAATAATTATTTTCAATTCTTTTTCTTACGGATAAACCTTAGAAGATAGTTAAATAATACATAGCAAATAAACATATGTAGATACATAAATAAAATAATTTTCATCAAAAAAAGGTCACTATTCCTGCTGTTAAAATACATCAAAAAGTAAACTGACAGAATAAAAAATACAGGAAAAAGGTAAGTAATGTTTATTCGTAATGTTTTATATATATAGAGAGAGAGAGAAAGAGAGGGTGTGCGACATCATAACCAGGTGTATATATATATACTGTATGTATGGCCTTAACTAAAAAAGAAAAGCAGGATGTATAGAAATATTTTTCTTTTGATACCAAAAAAGACATGCAAAGAATGCAGACAACTCAAAGAATATATATACAGAGAGAGATAGAGTGAAATCACTGAAATGGCAAGGGGCTGGGCATGTTGCCAGAAGAACAGACCGATGGACGACTGAAATTTTGAACTGGATTTCGAGGGACAGAAGACCCATGGGAGATGGATGGATGGAATTCGAAAGCATGCCGGAGTAATATGGAGGAGACAGGCTCAAGACAGACAATTGTGGAAGAAACTTGGGGAGACCTTCATTCAGCAGTGGATTGATAATGGTATATATATCATTGTCAACCATATATATCATCATTAAACCATATATATATATATATGGTTGACAATGATTATGCTATATATATATATATGGTTGACAATGATTCTGCTATATATATATGGTTGACAATGATGATATATATATATCATCATCATTGACAACTATTATCATTACAATGTATGTATACTGTATATAATCAATATATATATATCATTATCATCATTGTCAACCATTATCAATCCACTACTGGATGAAGGTCTCCCCAAGTTTCTTCCGCAATTGTATGTCTTGAGCCTATCTCCTCCATGTTACTCCGACATGCTTTTGAATTTCATCCACCCATCTCCCATGGGGTCTTCTGGGGTTTTTTCGGTAACACCTAAGCTATGATTTAACTTCGGGGCTCCAGATGTCTTTCCCTGAAGAGTGGTTTGGGGTTCCTGAGTTGTTTTATTCCATGTCATTTTTGTTTAGAACCATGAAAGTGGGTTACTTCTGGTTAATTCTATGTTTATTTCTACTACGTCTGATTCCTGCAGCAAGGTGCAGTGTTGATGTGGTCTAATTACTACATGAGTGTGCTTTACTTCTTTTTACTGATATATGTATAACATCAACCATTATCAATCCACTGCTGGATGAAGGCTTCCCCAAGTTACTTCCACATTTGTCTGTCTTGAGCCTGTCTCCTTCGTGTCACTCCTGCATGATTTCGAATTTCATCCATTCATCTCCCATGAGGTCTTCTTCTGGGTCTTATATATATATATATATATACATAGAGAGAGAGAATTATATTGTGTGAAGTATTTAGTGTATGTGCTGGGAGATACCTTTATTATGGTCAAGTTACCACAATTGCCTTGCCTACCCACGAATAAGGCTTACAGATCTGTGTTGTCGAATGTCAAGGCTAACAAACAGATTAGAAACATGCCCAGTGCTAAGGACTTTTAATTTTTATTAAATAAAAACCAGGTAAGTAGTAGTTTTCTTCTGATTATATAAGATAGGGGCAGTTGGTAAAAGTATTTTAATATTGGTACCTCTTGGCTGTGTAAACTCATTGTTTGTTTTCCGTTTTTCTTCGAACATTTTTTTTATTTTTCATTTAAAACTCTCATAAAATATTTGGCGTCTATGTATTTGGAGTGATAAGCTGTGGGATGATTCAGCATTCTCATGGTGATGACCCACGAATATCTAAGATTTTTACCGAAATTGCGGATTGACTGCAACTGTAGTTTTTCTTTCTTTTTTTTTTTTCATTTACTCTATTACCGCTGACTTATATTTCACTGAAAATTGGTTCCAAAAAATTTGTGAAATGTCAAAAAATTACGGCATGAGATTTTATTCAACGAGAGCAAGCTGCATCCATTAAAATATCATTTTCTTTTTAAAACACTATTGCCGCCAACTAACAATGAAAAGCTTTATTTGATACGTTAAAGTTTTAGTCTCACCCCCTAGGTGTTTATAACAACATTTCTGAGTTATATCCTCATTTAACGTCAAACCATATATTACAAAAACTCCCTTTCTTAACACTGAACGGAAATCGTTCTGTACCTCATCAAACATGGCTGCCACTTGTTTCCGGTGGCTTCACCCGTTCCCTGACGTAAGCGCTCTACGTATTTCTATCTCGTTGGATGTCCCTCACGGTTTTGTGACCAATCGTCATGAAATGACAGAGGGCGCTGGCATCGGAAGTTACGTTAAGATGCTTCATCGGCTTCATGCTATTCAATAGTGGAAAGTTTGCCAAGGATTTGCTGCCTTACGAAACTTCAAATTTTCACAAAACAAAGGTTAGTGGAGGGAAATCTTTTTGGCAGTATCTTTGCTAATTCGTTGTAGCTCGATCATAACAGTAATACACTAGGTAATTCAACAGTTGATCACTAAAACGCAATAGGCTTATTCGGGTGTTAGTGTGCTAGTTTTATTCAACTGTGGATTGTTTATAACGAAATTTATTTCCGAAATTATTAACTTTTTATTCATGAAGATGTAGAAGTTTATCAAGTATTGGCTCTCACGCGTTAAACCTACTCTGTGGTTAAACTTAAGTGCAGTACTGAAATCGACAGCAACAGTTATAAGATCATAGGGAAATAATGTCAGCTATGAAAGAACTGGGAAATTCTGCATCAGCAAATAATAAAAAACATAGAAAACGGAAAAGGCAAAGCAGCTGTTTTGTGCCAGGATGTAATACTGGCTATAAATCTTGCAAAAATAAAATATCACTCTTTGCTGTCCCCAAAATTCCTGATATGTTGAGCAAATGGGATAAGGCAATTCCCAGAGCTGATAAGAAACTTGATGAAAGTTGTGTTGTATGTGCCTTGCACTTTGAATCTAAATTCATGGAGATGCATTATCGTTCCACTATTCAAAGGTAAGGCAGTTCTAACATGCCGAGACAAACCATTATTCAAGCCTGACCCCATACCTACTATTTTCTCAAATTTAAAAGACATTTAAAAGGCGAACGACTAATTAGTTTTTCCAATTTTTTAGTAGGGGGGGGGCACATGCCCTACTGTGCCTTCCCCACGTTACGCCTGTGTGTATGCTACATTAATAATTTCCTTTTCTTTAAGGGTAAAAATAGTTTACAGGATCTTTATAGAATTATCTCATTTAGACAGACTCCATGAACACCCACTTCTTAGTTTTTACCTTATTAAACTTTTTACTTAAGGTGCAAAAGAATTTTCCTCTCTTCACTGCAAACCCATTTGAATAGCAAATTTAGTCACATAATTATTATTATAAGGTGAAGAAAAGTAAAGAAAAATGTTATAATTATTTTTCTTTAAAAGAATGTTATCATATACATTCAGTTTTTGTTTATTGTATAACAGGCAAAGTTTTTTTAGGAATGATTTTTATAAATGGATTGCAGTTGGTATATTATTAGAAAATAGACCAATTTTAAAAATAGTAATCGCATTTGTTGTATTCTATTTTCAACTCATTAAAAGGCTTCTTTTCAAAGCCAACTAAATGGAAAGCATTAAGTTTCGATATTTATTTTGATCCCATGTTCTTACCAAGAAATTTAGTCACTCATTGCTGAAAAATGAAGTACATTATTAAATAATTTATAAAGTTTCTGGGTTACTGAATTTCAAGACCTAATTGGATTATTGGAATGCAAATTATAAAGCTGATGCCTCATTGAGAGAATATTTCCCCCCCCCCTTTTTTTCCGGTAAGGTTTTGAGTGGCAAAACATTTTTTTTAAATTTTTACTTTATACTATAAGTTGATGTTTCAGTGATTGTAAACTGCATATTGGTCTCCAGTGTTTTTGCATAATGTAACCCATGTATGACTAAAACTTCCGAAATATCTAACATTAATGTTGATGTTAGCACAATGCAAAGCTTAACTTAAACTACGAACTACGATACCCTTATTAATGAATCTTGAGCACCCCGTTCGTTCTTGGGGGGGGGGGGGGTGAAAGAGGTGTGTCGATTACTTTGTCTATACTTAAGTTATCTGCTTATAAAATATCGTTCCAGAAGAACACACAATACTGACGATCTGGGTGTGTGTCATTGGAAATCTCAACGAACTATAGGGGGCGCTGCGCAAACGTAAACAAACTTCTCTAGTACGGGTTACGTTGCACGTGTTTCCATAAAGTCGAATGTTAGAATGGCTGGTTTGTCGCTTTCAATCCTTGAAATAATGAAATTTGTGGACGCTTCCAAATATTCAAGATGCATTAAAGAAGGGGAAGTGATTGTTAATGTAAGCCATATAATTTCTTGTGGAATTAAGAAGGAAGATGGAAGAGAAATTCTCAGCCGCCCCGGTGGCGCAGTGGTCAAAGGCGTTGGCCTCTGATCATTCGTCCGTAAGGGGTCCGGGTTCGAATCCCGGTCAGGCATGGATGTTGTGTTTGTCTAACGGCACTGCCTCTCTCCCTTCCCTGGAACCAGTGACCCTAAATTAGGGACGGGCGACTGCTTATATCCCATTGAGTTGCTCACGGTGGTCGTTAAACCTCCAATCAAAAAAAAAAAAAAAAAAAAAAGAAATTCTCATAGTTTCGCACTGCATTCAGTCCACGGCAATAACGTCGTCGCCTCACTCCATCAACGGTGTTTTAGATACAAGTAACAGTGAAATTTCTATAATGTCATTTGAGTGCTCTTGTAAAGCGGGCAGAAGTGGACCGTGTAAGCACTGTGTAGCAGTAATGCTTTACTGTAACAGGTAATTTTTATTTTTACATTTTCAGGCAAGTGATATAGTAATACCGACAGGGGTGTTCTAATCCGGATTACTATTAAAAGCTGACATTTCGTTTCACTTGACGTTTCCTAGGACCCATTTTCAATACTGTCAACAATAACATTTGTAAATTTTTAACATTCTGTTCCTAAAAGTGTTTGTGAATTGGTAATTGTTGATCATCATTGGGTTCTGCGTTTTTGAACCGATGACTGTTGACAGAACATTGCAAATCTTGTTCCATAATGAAGTTTAAATTTATATAGATAACAACAATTATTTGTTTTCAAGATTATGTTGAAATGCGGATTTTTTAATTACTACTATGCAATAAAAACATGCTGCCTTGTTTATTATTCATTCAAAGACGTTACTAGGTTAGTAGCATTTCACTGGAAGGATTTCAAACGCAAGGCACAAACGTTTATACTAATTTGTGAAAAACATAGCCGAAACCTTGGGAACGACATTGCGGGACACAACAATATGATTTGTTCTTCTTCACGGAATTCTCCATTATACAACTCTCTAATTCCAGAATGAATTCAAAAATACACCAAACTACGACAACTGAACGTAATGAGCGATCTACCAACAGCCAAGCATTGAGCCAAAAACGTTACCCGTACTACAGTAATTCTTTCTTTTGCCGCTAGAGAGAGAGCGGACCGCTGAGATTGCCAATAGAAAGATATGCGTTTTTTTTTTTTAAATTGAATAAGACGAGGCTTATAGACAAAGTTTTGTGCCTCACAGCAACTAGTTGACCATGCGGAAATGGCTAAAATATCTCCTGATCAGTAATACACGAAGATGCACGACCAGCCACAGAGGAGAACCCCCTTGCGACCAGCACGTGAAATCACAGTAGCAGCACAAAAGTCCATCAAAGGGGCACGCTCACGAGAAGGAATGTTAGAACAGGAGCGTCCTCACAGAGAAACGTCTTGAGAGAGTAATAAATTTCTCCAAGGCTCGAACTTTACGTTTTGCCACGGAAGCGTCCCGAAAGTCCAACAAAGAATACATTTGAGCAGAGACGGAGGTTGAGGAATGAGGGGTTGTCACTCCAAAACAAATCCTTCGATATGCACTGTACGCAGGGCAGGAGAGGAGGAAGTGAGGAACAATGTGCGTTTTCGTCGTCCTTCCTCTCTGAAAAGCGACGTGACATCCGATGGCAGCGCCATCTACCGCTTTCATGATTGCGGGCAGCAAGTTTTTCTGCGAGCACGACACACTAATTCTTCTTGGCACTGTATCACGTTCGTGATGCAGACGTCGGTTTACTTCGGGAATATCTCCCCAGTGGCCTCTGGCGGGCGATTACATTAAGAGTCCACATTTTAGCTGAGAGTTGAATCACCTGTTTATCATACACCATGGCCAGGGCCAAACTACTCTAGCCGGCCCTGCTTGGGCCCGGTGAAGAACGAAGTGATTGACATGATCTCGATGGCCCCGGTTCGAGTCCCCAATGAGGCATGGATGGTGTGTTTGTCTTACAGCACTTTCCTAGAACGAATATTCTTAGATTAGGGACTGGGGACTGCTTGTAGTGGTGGTCGTTAAACTCGGAAAAATGAAAAAAAAAGTTAATATTTGTTTTCACAAGAAGCTTGTTGGAAAATTAATACAAGGAAACTATTTTTTAAGAGTATTTCTCATTAGAAATCTGACGAGCTAATGAGGAAGTGTAAGTTCGAGGACTCTTAAGGACAAACATCGAAATTTGGGGACAATTTGCGTCCCCAAAAGCATCAGACGTTTTTGGGGACAGGAAACTACATTCGTGGGCTGTCCTCAAGAATTGGGGACTTCTGGTCAGCTTACCTAGGATATAGCGTCTAAAAGGGGAAGTGTGCCGTGCGAACTCAAAATCTGCGTTCGAAATATGTCCCACGCCGCATCGCGGCAGCTGCAGACGGCGTCTGTGTCAAAGATTGTGTGTACTGTTGTGCAATGTGAACCAAACAACAGGGGTTGGATTAGGATATGTACGATTTTCTTAAGTGTGTGATTATGGAAACACATTTTATGGTTCAGTGAAATGTCTACGTCTGGCGCAGAGTGCAGCGTCGGCAAATGTAATTGAAAGTATAATTATGCGTGATTTAAATTGATATGCTACCTCCTCGAAGAATGCCTACCAAAAGGCTAACAAATGGCTTGTATGTGCCAAGTAAAGAAGTGCTGTTTGGAAAATTTAAATGTATGTCACTTAGTAGCGGCTAGTGGTAAGCTGAGTCGAATCTGACGAAAAAGACAGGCTACGGTGCGAAATAGTCACGTGCACAACTTAGTGCTGTCGCCAAGTCAATCGGTTGAACAGCCATTGCGTTTCATTGTTGGTTCACATTTGTTTGTATTGAGTGAGTGTTCCGTTTATTGCCATTTGGATACACGTATAGTTTTGTAAGGTAGGTATTATTATATTTCTAAGGTAAGGTTAATTCTTAGTAAACGTTTTATTTAGTTTTAGTAATAATTATAGGTTTAATGAGTAGATCTTAGTTTCACACGTGTTGAAATCTGTTCATGTCTCGTGAATAGTGAAGTATAAAGAAGTGAGTTATTCTGTAGTGTTGAATTCTTATTTCAAATAGAATAATTAATATATTTTGCCAATGCCGATTCACATAGAGCTTGAATATTACCAGAAATCAGGGCAACTTTTCAGGAAATTAGCCTTCGTAATTTGTATAACATTTGCATCTCCAACAATCGTTAGCCCTTTCTTTTACGAAATTAATGCTTGAACTGTTGTTGCATTGTAATGTGTCTCTGAATTAAAAGAGTACATTTTTTAATTTCGTAACTTAATGCAACTGTGATATAGCATTTGTCTGATTGAATTTACTAAAGCTGTCTGAACAGTGTGGACAGATTATGTTGAAAAACTTGCATGATCAACTTTATTCTAACTGTACAAAACATAGGGAACTACTTTCGATTAAAAATTTCATATCTAGTTCTTCACTTGTATTAAAAGGTGTAATTCTTTTTACAGGAATTGCCAAAATTTGCCATGCCACAGTGTTGCAGTGTTAGTGGCTGCTAGTTAAATTATAGAAGTCAAAAGGAGACTTACAACTTTTGCCATACCAATTGTCTTATACAAAATCTGCTGCATACATTTAAACAGACAAAGTTCTGATTTTAGATTTCCTTGTTCATTTTCCGTGGAATGTTTGTGTATGAGTAGCTTGAAAACTAAATAGGAAAACATAACTCTCCTCAGTTGGAAAATACTCTTGAACAACTTAGTGAAAGCCAAACATGACAACTGAAATTATTTGAAATCACGTGAAAGGAAAATTAAGAAGTTGAAAGTCTGAACGCTTAGTTTTGTGTGCCTCTCCTTAGTGCATAGTGTGCACAGAGTAAGTCCTGAGATAGGAAAAAGAGTTCAAACTTATCAAATATTTTATATGCAAAAGTGTATAGCCAGGTTGGTTAAAGTATTGAAATGTATTTTTCTTCTGTAATAAATGAAGATAACATTTCTGAAAAGTTATCTTTGAAACTGGAAAGTAAAGATCCGTCATATTTGGTTTAATTTTATTTGAAACTTGTATACCAGGAAGCAGTACTTCAGTTAGCTTCTCGTAACATATTTCCAATCTTTTTTCTGCTTCATCACATATTCACACAGTGATGCGGAGTGGTTGGTGGCATTCTGTACTGAAGATTTGTATTTAATATTTGGTGGTGTCTTTTTTTTTTTCAAATTGGAACTAATACTGTTTGTGCAGTGGTTGCCCGTCTTCAAAATGGACCAGAGGTCCTCATTTACTAGCAGGTTTGATTTCATCTGTCAAAATTCATTTGAAAATCTATGGACTATTTTCTTTCCGTGGAAGATGATGCTGTACTCCTTCGCGTCATGGGGTCCGGCTAGTCCCTCAACGACACCATACCCGTACGAGTTCCATGTCACTTATTTTCAGATTAATAAATGTTAGCAGTAATATTGTAGCATTTTTGTTTATGTTTCAATACTGTACCAAAAAATTCAGGAAATTTCTCTTATTTTTCATACTTACCACTATGACTTCATTGCCATAAAATTTTTGATAAAAACACCTGTGAGAAATTAACTGAAGTGTTACTGTGTGTGTGTGTGTCAGAGCTGAGTTCGGGCTGAATTTCAAGATCCTGAGCCTGAAGTATGTCAGCTCGAACGAGCCCGAAAACTATGATTAACCTGTTAAGCATTGAAAAACGTCTTCCAGACTTCCACTCTTTCCTACCCATGCAATTAACTGATGTCTTTCTCAACTGCGGAGTGGAGAAGGGATGTCTATCTATTTCTATAGTTACCTTTAACCATTCATTTATTCCCGAAATGTTTTTTTGGGGGAGGGGGACATCTGGAGGCACAACAAACTATGTCGTATGTTGCTCAATAGAATTAGCAGGGAGCTGCCCCTTTGAGGTAGGGAGCAAAATTCCGTCAGCTTGCTATCTACTATCTATGCTTCTTAAAACTTATCCTTGGCAGAAATCCTGTAATTCATGGCCTATGGTATTTTGTTATCCAAGCCCGGAATGGATAGCCCTGCAGAATTCCTACTCCCCATTTGACCCAGTTGCTGAAGAATTCTCTTTCACAACTAGAAAGTGTAAAAGTCTCGTGTGCTAAATTATATAAAATCACATTAAAAGAAAAAGGAAGAAAATTCTTCCCCTCTCTCCAAGCCCGAACTCCAGTAAGTATTACACAGCCAGCGCCCGGTTCGGGCTCGGCCCGTCTCAGCACTGGTGTGTGTGTGTACTAGTGCTTAGCTTGACATTTATAGTAGGTATATTGAAAGTAAAAATTTAATTTTACTATAATGAGCAAATTTGGCTTCTAGTAAAGAATGTTAGTAAAATGTATAAATTCCCTAGTGTTATGAAAAACTACTAACCAATTCTGCTTAATTCCTTTAGAAATGTGTGGGAAATATTTATTTATACTGTTAAAATGTTGTCTAATCTAAAAAGTGATATCAAATATGTTTTATAAAAAAGTAGATCACAGGTATGAACATTACAAGAGTAGATTTTAGGTAAAGAAAATAATTGACATAACTCATACATAAAATATTCAGATGGTAACACACACTGGAGGATCTAAAGCTGAGATAATTTTGATGTAACTTGTGATGATTCAAACTATTTGAAACAGATGTCTTAATTTCTGCCATTGGTTAGCAAGAATTCTTTTTTTATTTTGTTGTGTGTATCTATAACTTTGTTGCAGATGCTATCACATAAAGGAAGTTTGGGTAACAATCTGAAGCTGAATACTGTTTAGCTTGTGATGACTTCCTTCTTTCAAACTATTTGAAACAGACATTTGAGGTACATTTATGTAAAAGAATGGACCCATTTGTTTATTTTTAATAGTATTTTTTACTTTGTTCCGCTTGAAGATACAAGACAAATTCATAGTCAATAGGTAAGTTGATACTTTATCCAAATGTAGTATTTATGCTAATTTTTAAAACAAACTAAAAAATTAATTTCTGAATTGTAGCAAAGTGCTTTAATAATATGAGGGTGGATCAAAAAGTTAGTTACACTGTTGAATAAAAAAATCAAGGATATACTCAGGGGATGTATGTTGGTTTACAACATTAATTCATTTTTCGACATAGTCGCCTAAGGACTGTAAACATTTATCGGAACGTGCGATTAACTTTCCCATACCTGTACAAGAAAAGTCCAGTTTGGTGCAACTAGTTAAGGACCGCACTTTTCACAGCCTCATCCGTTGGGAATCATTGTCCACTAAGCTCCTGTTTCATTTTACCGAACAAATGGTAGCCGCATGGGGATAAGTTGGGGCTGTAAGGTGGATGCTGCCACAATTCCGACTTGAATTAATGCAGCAATTCCCTTAGTTTTCCGTGCTGTGTAATGTTCTTGGACATCAGTGTGACACCTTCGCTCAACTTACCCCGGCATCTGTCCTTAATTGAATTTCGCAAATTTAATGGTGTTTGGCAATATGAGTCACTTGATGGTTGTCTCTTTTGACAGAAATTCTGTGTAAACAACAGATTCACAGTCATCATGACCACTCCCGCAGACAGAGACAGTTGGACTTTTCACGTCTTCCTTGTTGGGGAGGTGACATGTTTCCATTCCATGGACGATCGTTTGATTTCAGTTACGTAACAGTAAATATGTGATTTCAGATTGCTTATAGAGATATATTTCCCACGTATAATAAGAAGAAATATTTCTTCCCCAGTGTTTACCTGTATAACTGGGAATTTGCTAAGCATCGACCTGACTCTAAATAGCTGAGCTACGATGAAGCAAGGCTCGCTTTGACTGGCGAAAATCTGATATGAAATGTAAACTAGAACAATCTGTAGGATGCATAATGCTGTATTTAGTTCCAGAACAGTCTGCTGATATACCAAATGTCTTCCACATATTCCTGGTCCAAGAAGCCCCATCACACGTAATGAAATTAACAAACAGACCTGCATTTTCAGTGAGAATAACAGCTTTAATAATTAATTTTGCTAGCAAAGTTCCACTTATATTGTTACTTGTGGCAAAAACACCAATTATTTGGGTCCAATCTCCATTTAATGGCTGAAACACCATTACCAGTCCGTGATTACATGGGGTATACTTAACAGTTTTTGAAGTGTATGGCCCAATATGAACAAACCCTAATATTTCACCAGATGATTTTGCATGCAGTTTTTCTGTAAGCTTCACTTCATCTATTAATATACCACCATGTCTTGCAAAAGGCTCCATTTCACTTGTTTTCTTTGAAATAGTTTCAAACGTCAGTGCATTGAATCCAAAACTGCTGTTGTAATTTGAAATATACTTTCTAATAGTTGTTCTATTAGGTAGGATCATGATTTTGTGTTTCCGTATGTGCTCGTACAATTTTGGACTTTTTATGTGCATTAGTAAGCATTCAAGTAACCATTCTTTGGTATATGACATACCTCTTGCAGATTTCTTTTTTGCTGCCTTATAACAATGAATAACCATTTGCTGCTGCTTAATGCGTAATTCTGCTATTTTTTCATTAATGGAAAGTTCTGTAAAATTCCTTTTTTTTTTTTTTTTTTTTTTTTTTTTTTAAGTTTAATTAGAGAGCGAAATAACTAGTTTCTTCAGCCTGTTGATTTTCCGAACTGTATTTTGATACTTATTTTTAAATGTAGCCTTTCTTCTATGATAAGCTATTTTGTGCAAAAGTAAGCCCTGCAGATACTTACATCTGAGGCAAGTCTTTGTTGTTCCTTTCGTTACACAATTTTTGCTGTACAAATTATTCTAAAAAATAACTCCACTTTCAAGGTACTTCATGTTATTTTCAAATTCTGAAATGGAGCCTGTGCCATGACATACTGTTAGCCTATCAGTGTCTCGAATAATGGATTTTGATTCATCTTTAGAAGTAATATTAGAAACTGAGTTAATTTTTATTCCACGTAAATACACTTTACAGGTAACCTCTGGTTAACTTTTGGTAACAACAACCAGTTTTTCTGTTGTCAATGAATTTGACAATTCACATTTGAATGAATGAACATGGAAAATTATGCACTTTGAATTATTTGCAGGAATTTGCTTACCCCAAAATACTGAAGGCTGTGATATTCAGAAGGCAGTTCCGTGTAACTCTTTGGGAAGTGAATTCCAAGCTATTTAAATTACCATCAGGCTTATCATCGGTTTCCCTAACTTTCCTGTATTTTGCCAGAGTTTTTGACAAATAATGGGGAAGGTTTGGAAATATTGTTGGAATTGCATCTGGTGTCAAGATGGGCCGATCTCTGGGTATTAACACAGTCTCCTCATTTATTTTATGCACAAAATTTCGAACCACAAATCTCTCAAAGTGCAGTTCACATACAGCACTAAATTTGTCGTAAGTTTTTATCTGCACATCTGCACCGGGAATCAATCTTTGCCACTGCTGTAAAAGTTTATCATTTTTGGGTATTCCAAAGAGTGACGGCTTACTGTTTTTGTACTGAGTATTGCAACCTGGCACAAAACTATGGTTATTTCTCTTCCGCATAATGAGCTAAGTATAACTTATATACAATATTTAGGTAATCCACATTCCTTCTAAAACCTAAAACATAACACGTTTTCGTCTAAATTACCGTTCTTTTCACAGTAAGCAACACGAATTTAGTTTCCCGCTCCCATCACAGTAAGAAAGAGGGAAGGGAAGGCGATCGAAGCGCCATCTACGAAGGGGACAAATTTCGGTATCCACGCCAATCATTACGTACGCTAGGCGCTCGGCACACTTTCCCTTCTAGACGCTATACCTAGGACTAGGACACACAGCAAGGAATAACAACAAATATAACCTGCTGCGAATCATTTTGGAAGGTAAAGTAGAAGGGAAAAGAAGACCTTGCAGGAAGAAAACTATGTGGATGGACAATATTAAAAGCTGGTTTAGTCTGACAACTGCACAAATTCTACACACAGTGCACGATAGAGAGAGATACAAACTGAATTAACTGATAGTCGCAAAGCAGCATTAGAAGAAGAAGAAGGCATCGTAAAATTAAATTTTGGTGTAATCTGGCAGCAATATGTACATTATAGTAAACACCTGACGTCATGTGTTTTGAAAAAGTTTTGTGCAGCGTGAATGTCAAATGTGTTGGATTACCGTAATCAATTGTGTGGTAACAGGAATTTAAGGTCTTACGAGTGAGATATTCTTTATATTTTGTACTTGTATTGAGGGTTTTTGATAATACGGGATTGAGAAGTGAACCGATAGTTATACAATCCGTTGCAAACATATGTTTTAAAAGGTACAGGAGAAATGGTCCTTCAGAATTTGATTTGAAAGCAGTATCTACTGCATAGAGAAGGAGGGATTTACTGTACGTTTTTGTAAGGAATGGCAAGCTTTAAACAGAAATGTTGCGCATTGTTGGGTGTCAAATATTGTTTTCAGCGCGGGTACTCCGATATGAGCAACATGCCTATTACCAGATTAAAATACCGCTTAATTGGAGTATCGACTAATGAACGTCTACCTCATTGTAAGTAATGGTTTTTACCTTTTGTGTGTGTGTGTGTGTGTGTGTGTGTGCGCGCGCGCGCTTCGATGTGAAACCAACAGTAATAGGGAAGCCAATGTGTTGTTATGTGGTAATTGCTTAGACCAGCCTTCTGATTATCAGCTCATCAAGTAATTCCGTTAATGGGGTGAAGAAACAAGGAGGAGATATTTGTTATTCAACATTTAAATCCTGCAAAACCAATCTTATTATTCTTTACAGAATTCCATGTTTTAGCGTTCCAATTCAAACAAAAATTCCCACGAAATGTACAAAACTAGTTGATGCACTGACAATCGGAAGGCTGACCATTACCTAAGCAAAGCAATATTGATCTGATACTGAAGCATTTAATTTTTTTGTTGTTTAAAGGACACCATGTCCTCATGGTGTCCTTGAAGGATATGAGCAGTCACCTATCCCTAGTATGGGCCACTGGTTCTAGTGAAGGGAGAGAGCCAGAATCCCGTGTCAGTTGCACCACCCATGCCTCATCTGGAATTCTATCCCATACCCATCTCTGAAGATAATCAGGACTTAGTACCTCAGTCTTTTGAGCCACCAAGGAGTTTAAACATTAGGAAAGGTTCTGCTGGGTTCTCTGGCAGATTTGTTCAGCAGCACACACAGAAATTGCCAGGGGGGGGGGGGGCTGTGGCACATAGAATTTTCCCAAGGTGGGGGGTGTAGTTTTCCAGGAAAAATAGTCAGGTGCCATAACAATTAAAAAGGAGGTTGACGTTTGTATATTAATTCTTTTCCAATTACTAGTAATGTTACAGTACAAGAAAGTTAAATAATTAGAAGAAGCAGTAGATGAAATTATTTTCCTGGTTAGATTTTTCTAAATTTATTTAACAGAACTCTTATAGAAAGAAAATACCGTTTACCACAATAAAAGGTTTATTATGCATCGACTATAGTTTCACAGAGCATTTGGCTCTACGAAACTATAGTCAATGTATAATAAACCTTTCATTTTGGGGAACATTGGGATTTTCTTTCTATCTCAACACCACAAGTCTGTAGTCACAAATTATATATATATAAACTTTTATAATTGTATGTTATAATTATATGGTACATAATTAAAAAGCATATGTAAATTGTGTATTGTGATTTTTTGTTTCAAACTTCGACATAATAATTTCCCGCTTTGTCAGCCAGAAGAGGGGAAGGGGCCATCGACCCTCCCCATGGGTGTGTCACTGGATTTGTTAACACACTAGCTTCTCTTGGTGAATACAATAATGAAAAAAAAATTCATGCACGATTTATTACGTATTTAACATTAAAGATCAATTAGATCTTTCAGCTGAAACATTAGCCTTGTTCACACTAGTAGCAAGTATTATATTTGCACTTCCAAGGTATCAAACCCCTGCAAAGTGCACATAGTTTATGTGCAATTCACAAATGATATACTATTGAAAATCACCAATCACTTACCCTAAAGATCCCGGCAATTTCCATCCACAAACACTTCAAGCACTTCAATTGACGTGCTTGAAGTGTTTGTGGATGGAAATTGCCAGGATCTTTAGGGTAAGTGATTGGTGATTTTCAATTGTATAGTAGCAAGTATTCATGTGGTGGACGTTGTTTCTGTAACTGTTGCCAGTAGAGATATCCAAATAATTGGTATGGTGAAAGGTGTGCCCAAATTACAAGAGTTTTTACTAAACAGAATTTCAATGCTTTCCCTATAACATAAGCATTTTTTTTTTTTTAAAAAGGTGCAATCCTATTGATGCTGGTCCAGTTCAGAGAGGCAGAGGTATCTTCAATTGTCAGAAGAGAAAGAGCAGAAGTAGTTTCCTAACATCCCTTTTATGAGCCATAATTATGCAGTTGATTGAATGAAAAGGGCTGCCAATGTAGCATTTTTTGTCTAAGGAAGTAGATACAACCTCTGTTTTGTATATGAGAAAATGAAAAAAAATAAATATGAATAATTATGTAATGGTATGTATGTCATTATCAACCATTTCCAGTACACTGCAGGATGAAGGTCTTCCACAATTTTCTGTTCCATGTTATTACTGTATGCTTTTACATTTAATTCATCCATTTCCCATATGGTATGGCTGTTTCACTGTCCCTTAGCATCTAGTCTAGTTTTTATCTTTTAGAAGTGTGTCCATATGAATGTTTACTTTATTAAAAAAGTGTACACCTATGTATAACAAAACAGATTCCATGATGGAGCCTCTATTCTGTGCCAATCAAGTACTCTTTTTCTCGTCTGAAAGAATTCAGGTCATTTATTCAAGAAAATGACCTTGCCATATGCAAAGCAGATAAAGTTGGTTGCCCAGTCATCATTGGTAAAGAAATACTAAACCAAAAAGTGCATCTATTTCTTACTTCTGCTAACTGCATCTCTCTGCAGTCAGGTACCACCAACTCACTCAAAAACTCAGTTGGCAGACTATCAAAGAAAGAAACACTTTAATCCTTCCTTGCTGATATCTTACCCCCTCCCTACTTTAGGACTCCCAGGCTTTTCCTGCAAGTTAAACTGCATAAAGCTGGCAACCCCATCAGACCTTTGTTTGAATATTCTTTTTCTCCAGCAATAAACCTTGAAAAGAAATTGGTCCTCAAATGCAAATCTCTGACTGTCAACCATCCTCATACAGTTGTCTCCACTTCAGACTTCATCCATAAACTTCCTAATTCCTTCTCTCCCAGTGAAAATCTATATATACTCTTGATGTGGAATCTTTGTTCCCCTCAGTACCATATTTCAAGTCCTACATGCTCCTCATGAAGAAATTGGTTCTTCATTTTGAACCACTCGGTATTCTTATCAAATATCTTTATGATTGTTTTCACACCATTCACGGACACGGTTGTTTTGATTTCAACAAAATTGTGTACAAACAACAATCTGGTCTCCCCATGGGCTCACCCCTTTCCCCTCTTCTTGCAGAAATCTACATGCAACAAATTGAAGTCTCCATCATTCCTCACCACCCTTTTCAACCTTCTCTGTGGTTAAGATATGTAGATGACATCTTCATTAGCTGGCCACATACCAAGTCTGAATTAGAAAACCTGATCAACTCCATTACGGAAAAATATCCATCTATTAAACTCACTAAATCTAAGAAAGTAAACAACAAAATTGATTTCCTGGACGTCTCCATCTGCAGAAACTCGGATCTCTCCATCACTTGTTCCGTCTATCGTAAACCTTCTGCCACCACCAACATCATTCACTTTGCATCTCTACAAGCTCGCAGAATTAAAGTCTTACATCCACAGGACTCATATCATTTGCAGCAACCAACTTTCTAGAAAATATTAACACTGTACTAGAGATCCGATTTATTGGTGTAAGAAGCAAGCACATTAGTGTTTCCAAACTTTCGCACATCAACCAGATGGCTTTTTCAAGGAAGTTAGACAGAAACTTTAAGGCAGTTCCTGTCAAACTTCCTTGAAAAAGTCATCTGGTTGATGTGCGAAAGCTTGGAAATGCTAATGTGTCTGCTTCTTACGCCAATAAATCGGATCACTAGTACAGTGTTACTACACTGGCGGAAAGTGAAAAAAGAACACCAAGAAGGAGATGTCTGATACCAACGAAATTTATACAGCATAATAACAGAATACAGAGGATAACGTGATCAAAACATTATGGCAAAATACAGCTGTATTTGCTGGAAAACTGAAAAATAACATTTCCACGTAACATGGTTAGTACGAGGTTGAACCGCCATGAACTGCGTCACACTGTGCAATTCTGGCATAAAGTTTGTCATACAGATGTTGGATGTAAGTTTGGGGTATTGAGTTCCAAGCATCCTCAACCTGGACGCATAAATCCGGGATGGTCGTGGCTGGCCGTGGAGACCGGATAAGTCGTTGTCCCATAAAATCCCACACGTGCTCAATGGGGGACAAATCCGGTGAACGTGCAGGCCATGGAATTTGTCTCACACCCTGAAGTGCATGTTGCGTTGCACGTGCCGTGTGTGGCCGTGCGTTATCTTGCTGGAAAACACCATGATAGACCAACCTTACAAATGGCACAACAACGGGCTGAATGATGTTGTTGATGTATTAGGTGCTGTTTAACGTACCCAGTACAAACACTAGTTGTGTACCGGAGTGATAGCTGATCGCTTCCCACACCAGGAGACCAGGTGTAGGCCCTGTGTGTCGCTGGCAGATGCAAGAAGGGTGGAGATGCTCTTCTGTGCGTCTGCGAACATGCATACAGCCATTGGAGGCTCCCAAGCAGAATCTGCTTTCATTGCTGAACACGAAAGATCGCCATTGCGTTCTCCAGTGCAGACGTTGGCGACACCACTGCAGCCGTTCCTGACGGTGGGCTGGAGTCAGAGGTACACATGCCAGAGGCACACTTGCACGTAGTCCTGCATCCAGTAGATGGTTGCGGATTGTTCGCACAGTCACCTCAGGTGCAACGGCAGCTCGGATTTGCGTTGCAGTGGATGTTCTGCTTGACAACGCCGCTCTTCTTATGCGTCGATCGGTCCGCTCATCAGTCCGTCTGTGACTCCCGGTTCCATGTCTTCTCGTGTGGGAATGTTCCTGGTTCACGTTACATTTCTGTATTAATTATTCATTCGCCTTCTAAGTATTTCTTCAGTTGCTGCTTACCATCTTTGGTGAATCCCCAGCATTGTGCAGGGCTCCAAGAAGCAACCTGCCAACTTAACTTGGCAGTTAGCATGTGTGAGTCAGGAGGAATTCGAGGCCGCTGTGGTGTAGCGGAAGCATATCCGGCGCGTAACTGGAAGACCCTGGGTTTGACTCCCGGTGGCGGCCAATGAGAATTTTTCCGTGACTCACTTATAAACGTGGAAAGAGCGAAGATCTTTGTTTGATGTGGGAATGTTCCTCGGACCATCTACGCCGCCATCTTACCACCACCGATACTTCCCATCCAATTCGCTCCGCAAACGACCACCCGGCCTCGCGGAGTCTGACTAGACGACCTCACTCAAAGTCCGATAACTGCTGAAATCGTACATGTCTTCCATGTCCACGCATTGCAGCTTCTTCAGGGTCTTCGCACATGTCCGTACGCCGACGACTGATTACATTCACTTCGCCATACTCCTTAAATACCACCGACGATAATTTGCATATTATGCCGTGCTGTGGCGTAAGCACTCAGCGGTTGGTCCCGAAATTAACATCACACCTACGTAAACTTGACCCCATTAACATATGTAAATTTCATGATCGTCCGCCAATTCCTTCTTGGTGTTCTTTTTTCACTTTCCGCCAGTGTATTTACTACTTAATTGGTGTACTGTTCCTTGTTATCAACCAACTTTCTCTTCAAGAAGAATTCTCCAGAATTTCTTCAATAGCCCTCTCTCATGATTTCCCTGCGCTACGGTCAACACCCTCATTAAGAAATATGAAAACAAATTGAAAATTGAATCTTCAAAAAAAAGATAACCTAAAATTCTCTGGTTCTGTTCCTTACCATCCTTCCTATGCTTATAAGTTACAAATTCTTTTCAGAAGTTTTGGTAATCATCTTGCCATTAAATCCCACCCAAAAGTCTTGAAACTTTTACAAAGTGGTAGGGACAAAGTTGAAAATCTGGATGTCCCAGGAGTTTACTGCATTCCTATCTCTTCTTCAACAGGTGATAACTTATACATTGGAAGCACATACAGAAGCATTAACCGCAGAATTTTGGAACATAAGAAAGATGTTTGGAAAGCCAGCCCAAATACAGCCTTGTCTATTTTGACAATGGAAGATACTTTTGCAATTCCCTGCTGGAACGAAGCAAAACATATTGCTCCTTTTGACAATCGATTTGCCCTCCGTTACCGTGAAAGCCTAGGAATTATTTTCAACCCAAAGACTTGCAATCCGATTCTCCTCTCTACATCCCGATGATCTGGAGATCGATTCTAATATCTGGCAACAAAAATTAAAATGTAGAATCTGGAAACAATCTTAGTCCTCCATTGATGTGATGAAGACCTAAGACAAGGTCGAAAGCTCCCAACTTACTTTCTTTCTAGTAAAAGTTCTAATCTCTTAACATAACTAGCGTGATTTACTTACCTTTATTTGAGCCTCTGTTCTTGTTTACTAAGCCGCATTTGTGGTCTTTACCCCAAGAAAGAATACAGAAACTTTCTAAGCTCTCTAGACTGATAGTGGAAACTTGATATTGTTTGGTAGCCTTCAATATTCAGGGCTTAGTAACAAGGGCTGGCTCATCGCTTTGGTGCTTCTGGTCGTTGAAGTGCTCCTCGCCTGCGCTGCTCAGTGACGTCACAGGGATCGTGTCACTTGTCAGTGTGCGATGTAAAGCGCTCAGTGGATGCTCCGTTTGTTGCATTTACATTAGTTATCTGCTGTTTGTTTGGTTGTATTTTTGACATTGAATTTTTTTATTTAATCTTGTACATCATTTTTGTACAATGGCTTCCTGTGCTGTTGCTACGTACCGAAATACCGACGTAGATTTTTTAAATGACAAATTGTCAATAATATAAAAAGAGCTAAACTTTCTGAAAACTGGATAAAAGGATATTTTAAAGAGCTTTTCTCGCAAAAGCCAGATGTAATTGTTCGCTCCAGCTTTTACTGAAACAAACCAGAGAACTGAAAATTAAGGTAAAAAAAACAAAATAAGAAAAATCAAAAATTGAAAAAAAATGACAAATGCTTTTGAAACGTACTTACAAAAACACAGTTGAACTCGCTTGTTGAGTGTAAAAGTGGAATAAGTGGACACGTGAATAACGAAACGTTTCACAAAAATTACAGTAACCGAGGGTTTGTTAACAAAAATGCATTCTTTTTGCATTTGATGGAAGTAATGTACACTTATATAAAAGGGGAAACAATCAACACTCTGCTTCAATCCTTTTGTTTCTTTAATTCATTTCACCATTTTGTTTCAAATTCTGCAGCTCAGTAGTTGTATTTATCATCAGAGTTCCCCGCACAGAGTAGAGCAAATGTGATTCCCAACACTCATCGATGCATCCCAGCTACGTCACCAGCCGCAACTTCCGGGGACAATTAAAATCTGCCGTTTGAGCCAGCCTTTGTATCTAGAGCCCTGCTCAATATTCATAAAAGTAGTAATATAAAAACCTAAAAATACTTAATCACCCAAATGCGGTTAAATAGACAAAAATGGTATATTTAAGTGGCAGTTCGAGTTTTTTTTTTTTTTAAACTGGCTCAGAAGTTTGTTAAATTTGGCAAGAAAGACATACTTACAGTGGAACAAAGTTCAGCAAGATTTTATGTATGTATGCCTTATAGTTTCTGCAACACAGCAGTTTAAACTTGGATTAAAAATCTCTTCATCCATGGAGTAAAATGGTGCCATAAACTTTCCATATTACTCTAACTTCAAGGCTTGTTACAAAGAAAAGTTTCTGCAATTTATGGGTATATGCAGATTTCAAACGCATCTGAGTTGCTTATAATCAGTGAAATAAATAGAAATGTACCAAATATTTATAAAACTTGATTTTGGGGTAATCTTTTAGAAGATGGACACTCATTTTTAAGAATTCTAGTAAACTAGTGCATTCATTTTGACACTTTACTGTGTTTTGTTATTTAAATAAACATTTCTGATATCAAAATACTATGTCATGTGTTTCCTTATCAATATAATTACAGTAAACAAATAAAATATCAAAGGTATTGCGTACCTAATATGGAACCGTATATCACACGCCCAGTGAGACACGTGCTTCCACCCCATTAATTTGAAGCATGTTTTACCATGAAATTATTCCTAGGGATATGTCTCATGATATGTATATTTCATAATCACAGTATTTGAACATATGGTTTATTCTTGTAACCAGGGTGCGATTTCACCGATTAGCAACTAGCAAATAGCTAGTGAAAAATCAAATTTGCTAGTGAAAAAAAATCGCAGTAGTAAATATTGCTAGTAAGGTACAAGGAGTGTTCAAATGAAAAGGTATGAAACGACACTGTGGGTATAAATGAAGACTTTATTCAAAGTATACACTATAGGCCGTAGCACAACGATCCCATTGATTAACGAGCCGAAGGATTCCTTGTTCCCAGAATTCCTGTGGGCGTGACGAGACCCAGTCCTGCACAGCGTCCTTGAGTTCGTCGTCCGAGTGGAAGCGCTTCCCTTTCAGATGTTTTTTCAGGGGACCAAACACATGGAAATCGCAGGGCGACATGTGCGGGCTGTAGGGCGGATGGTCAAGCTGCTCCCACTGGAACTTGGCCAGTTCCGCGTGTGTGACCCTGGAGACGTGTAGACGCGCGTTATCATGGAGCAGAACCACACCCTCCGCGATGAATAGCAGCAGGTTTAACACCTTCCGCTGTCAGAAATCGGATAACGCCTCGCTGCTCCTCAATCGTCGAATTTTGCAATGTGAACGCCATCCTGTCCTCACACGCACTGCCGCGTCAATTGGACGGCGCTCTTTATAAGAGCCTCTGTTCTCTCCTGCGCACGCGGGCGCCCGCGCATGCTCCGATCCACGCCGGCGATTCCAATCGCATCCCTAGATGTGTCGCTACGTTCTCCCATAGCGGCATAGGCAAATATGTTAACGGTTACGTTCTTATGACGTTTCATACCTTTTCATTTGAACACCCCTAGTAATTTCTTTATTTAAAGTAACCAAAAATCATTATTAATCCACGAAGTTTACATAATAGTTTCTATTACACTTGTTAAAACAGCGACGATCAGCGATTCTCTTTCGCCAATTTCCTTTCGACACTTAATACCCATCCTCCCCATATCTTTCATCCCTTCCAAACTGTCGTAGAAGCGCATTGAAACTCCTCTCCATCGTGCCCTCATTGGTCTATTACAGAAACTGAACGTGACGTTGGCAATGGTTGCTGTGGCAACCCAGAGCTCTGGGATGGATCGGTTGTTTGACCACCTGCTCTGCCACCCTCCCTTCTTTTGCCCCGCGAACTTTGTCCTCAACTCCTGTCGTACCCTAAGCCAAGCGATCGCCTTTATTGCGTGGCATAGATAGACGCTTTTTTACGAAACGTGTTTGTGGAGGGGGTAAACGATTACGGAAGAAACTTTTGCTTCGTCTGACTTCTGGTTTTGGAAATTTTCCTTGTATTTTCAAGCTGAAATACAAATATTTATCCAGTAAAACGTTAATGAGCAATAATACTTGACAGAGGCAACATCAAAAAAAAAAAAAATCGGAAAAAAATCGATTTCCGTCGACCTTTCGTTTTCTAGTTTCGTAAAGACGTAATTCCAATAATAACAAAAAAGCCGGAATTCCTTGAATTCGTGGAAGAATCTCATGCCTGAAGATTACAGAAAAATTTTGCAGCAGCTAACTTCCGTTTTTGCAAATTGTTCTCCACAATTTCAAGCTAAAATGCAAACATTTATGCAATAAAATGATATTTAACAAGAAAAGCGGGCACAAAGACAACATTGGAAGAACAATTTGCGATTACAGCAAAATTTTCTTACTCCGTTTCACTACTGTGTTTGAAAGTTTTGAAGCACGAAATTTCGTCTCCAGATGGAAGACGACCCTCCCCCCTCTCCCAAATATCGATCTTCAGAATGATCTAACTGATGACAAAAAAAAAAAAAATAAAGCGGGATTCTGCGAATCCCTGTAAGAATCTCGTGTATATCATAAAAATAATAGCAAAAGAAAAATTTGAAACAAAATGAAAATTTGTAGAATCCGTAGTTTTGATAGTGAGTTCCGTAGTCAGACAACTAATTCCGTAGAAACTACGGCATTGTGTGGTAGTTGGCAGATATGAAGTGTGTAGAAGTTTAGCAGAAATTTGTGCAATACTTCCACTTAGTACTGCATGTTGTGAGGTGGGATTCAGTTTTTTAAAAAGAATACAAGGGGATTGGAGGAACAATGTCTGTTGAAACTTTAAATGCTCTGATGACAATTGAAATACTGTAGAAGGGCCACAAGAAAAGATTTTTAATCCACGGTCAGCAGTTATAAAGTGGTATGATGACAAAGTCAGACACCCTGAGCGTAAACCATATGGGAAGAAATCTGAATTAGAATGTCAGTGAAATGTATTCATGTGGTATGAGAATTTGTTAGAAATTAATAATAAAGATAGTCACCAAACTTATCTAAGATTCTATTCATTATTCAAAAAGGTAAGTCAAAATATTTATACACATATTTAAATTTCTGTGTAACTTTATTAGAAAATAAGTTACGATGTGATTTAGTTTTACTTACTAGTCATGCAAATGTTTTGCTAGCAAACTATTTGGTCACTAGCAAAATTTGCTAGTGAGCAAAAAAGATGAAATCTTGCCCTGCTTGTAACTGTTAGCAACAGTTATTGTCCACAGTTGTGTAATAACTGTTGGCTACACAGTTAAGGGCTCAGTGGAATCGGTCAAAAAAGCAAACTATAGTTTTGTGACCAGGGTCGGTCCTACCACTAGGCAAACTAGGAGGCTACCTTGGGCACCCAGATTTAGCATTGACAAATTCAAATTAGTTAATGTATCATGAAAAACACAATTTTTTCAAATTAGTAATATATCATGAAATATCATGAAAAACACAATTTCAGTTAACGCCCCCTAGCAGAGAACGTCTATGAGTTATTTGAAAATTTTGAAATTATATGAAAAGCATTTTACACCGGTAACTCTATCCAACAAAGAAGGAATTTTTCAAATCTGACTCTTAGAAGTAGAGATACTGACAAAAATAAGATATACATCTACACCCCCTGGTGGAGAAACCATGCATTATTTTAAGTAGAAAATATTCCAAAAGAAGTTTATCAAAGTGAGTAGTACAGGTCCACAAACGAATGTTTTTCAATCAAGATTTTAGAAACTCAGATTTTGCTGTGCACAAATACATCGGAAGCGGAAGTTAATGCTTACGCCCCCTGGTGGCCAAACCATTTTTTACCAAAAATTAGAAATTATATTCAAAAGATTTCCCACCAGGGGTTGTTTTCAGTACAGAAAGAATTTTTCAAATTGGAGTTTTAGAAGTAGAGATATCGGGGGAAACACAATTTACTTTTACGACCCTAGCAGAAAATCTATGCGTAACTTGAAAAAGTGACTATACCTAAAATACTCTTCGGCATAAATGGAATCTAAAGGTAAATGAGTTTTTTCAATTGGTTGTTCAGAAGCAAATATAAGGAATAAAATGCATTTGGAATTCGATACCTGCATTTACGCTCTCTAATTGCAAAACTATACATCGTAAAAAAAAAACCGAAATAAAGGATCGTCATTCTCATATTTCAAGCTTCCCAATGCAAAAAGAATTTATCAAATCAGACTAATAGTTGCAGAGATATGATGCCCACAGATGGACGGACTTTACCAAAAAATACCTTACTAGCAATATTTGCTACTGCCATTTTTTTTACACTAGTAGTTTTCTAGCTGCTATTCGGCAAAATTGCACCCTGGTTACAGGGAAGAAAATTATCAGTATCATGAATGTATTTTATTTTGTTTGTTTCAGAAATGCAAGGAAGCATGGTTAAGGTTTTAATGAATCAGAATGTCCCATCTCTACTAATGTGTATATATCTTTTATGCTTTCAGTCAATGCGTTCTAAATGTGTAGTGCTGCCCCAGTGGCCAAATGGTCTGATGCAATTTCTCTGGCGATTCGCCTGAGGTTAGTCTGGTTTCGAGTCCCATATGAGGAATGGGTGGTGTATTTGTTTGTCTAATGGCACTGGCTCTGTACCTTCTCTTCAACAAATAGCCCTAAATTAGAGATGTGCGACTGCTAATAGCACCCAGATTTGCACATGCTGTTCAATAAACCCTGAAACACAAAAAAAAAAAAAAAAAAAAAAAGAATAATGAGTAGTAGTAAACTTAACCGCAGTTTACAATACAAACAACAAAACACTGTAATTCTAGCAAAAGTTTGGGCTCCTGGAATTTTTTTTATGGTCTCCTGGAACAGTCCTGGAATTTATTTTCTGTGAAAGTGTAGAAACCCTGATTTCTGTGAATGTTAAACTGTTTTCATGGCAGCTTGAGCTACAGCACTGCCGATTTTTAGAATTAATTTAACTTTTAAAAAATACATTTTTTGCAGTTCTTTGGTCACCTATATGAAAGAACATAAGAGGCATTTTCTTAAAGAAATTAAATTTCAAAAATGCCACTTCCTACACATTTTGCAGAGAAAATTACTTTTCCATTTTAAGGTTTAATTTCTGTTCAAACAAAAAGACATGTAGGAAACAATTACTAATAAATAGAAAAACATTAATTTTTCTTCAAAATTAAAGTTGAAAATGCTAATAAATGAAAACAACTGTATGGGTTACAGAAATAGTGTTTTTTTAAACATGCCCTGGGTAACAATTTTCAACTTGAATTATGCTCTGAAAAAGTAAGTAGAAAGAAATGCTTTCTCCTGTGATTGGGTATAACCAGAAGGAACTGTAAGGAATTAGAAAAATATTCATTCATTAAGAAAATTCATTTATAACCAGAAGGAACTGTAAGGAATTAGAAAAATATTCATTCATTAAGAAAATTCATTAAAAAATATGAAGTCATATTTCCAGTGATATTTGGATCAATAGAACAATCAAAAGAAAAAAGTTTAACTTCAAGAAAGTTTATAACTAGGTATTTCCTCAATATTTTTGCAAATCATATTTAATTCCTTTTAATCCCCTCCTGCCCTTTATCTAATGGGGGTTACAATTCTGAGCAAATGCCAATTGCCCAAGAATTAGAAGTTCTAGAAACTTCCAGTTCATATCAGTGTTTAAGTAATTATTAGATTAGAATACATCAATTCAACTGTATATGATTGGCATTTATCTATTTTCTTATTTAACAGTTTATTTTACTTATTTATTTATTTACTTATTTGTTTTTGAATGACAAATTTATTTTGTGCTAGTGTGTATGTATCTGTGTGTGTGTGTGTGTGTGTGTGTGTGTGTGTGTGTGTGAATTCCTTTACCATCAGCATTTTGCCTACAAAGCTGTAAAGTTTATATATCATCATCATCAACCATTATCGATCCACTGCTGGACAAAAGTCTCCCCAAGTTTCTTCCACAACGGTCTGTCTTGTGCTTGTCTCCTCCATGTAACTCCCGCATACTTTCGAATTTCATCCACCCATCTTCTATGTGGTCTTCTTCTGGGTCTTTTCCTGTCCCTTGGAATCCAATCTAAAATTTCGGCTGTCAATCGATGGTCTGTCCTTCTGGCAGTATGTCCAGCCCATTGCCATTTCAGGGATTTTACTCTGATCACGATGTCTTCCACTCTTGTCATTTTTCGGATCCACAAGTTCCTCTTCTTATCTCTCCTGGTTACACCAAGCATGCACCTCTCCATGCGTTTTTGAGTTGTCTGCAGTCTTTGTATGTCTCTTTTAGTTAAGGTCCAATCTCTGCACCATATATAAGCACTTGAAGGATGCATTGATCAAACACTTTTCTTATAAGACATAATGGCATATTGCTCTTGAAAATTATGCTGTTTCTTCCAAAAGCTTTCCAGGCAAGTTTTGTACGCCGATTAATTTCTTCATCAATGTTACCCTCACTTGATATCTGCTGTCCAAGATAAACGTACGTGCCTGTTATCTCCAGCTTTTCTCCATCAATCGATAAATCTTCATTTCTTGTAAAAGCATTGAACATCACTTTTGTCTTCTAAAAGTTTGTTTTTAATCCCACTTCTTTACTCCTGTCAGCAAGTTCCTGGATCATACTCTGCAACTCTGATGGGGTAGTTGCAAAAATGACTACATTATCAGCAAAATGAAGGTGAGTTTTAGATAATATCTATTAATCTTTATCCCTTTGTTTTCCCAGTTCAGTGATTGAAAGACATTTTCCAAAGTGGCATTAAAGAGTTTGGGAGATATAGTGTCACTTTGTCTCACTCCCTTTCCAATTTTTTATGGGTGCTGTATTCTCAAATAGCCGAATCTTTGCAATTGCATTTTCATAGATGTTATTAATAATATTAATGTATGCATTTTAAATACCACAGGATTTCAGAGCCATTGTAACTGCTGATGGCTTCACCGAATCAAAGGCCTTTTCCTAATCGATAAAAGCCATGCATTATGGAAGTTCATATTCCCTCACTCTTTCAATTAGTTCTCTCAGTATGTGGATATGATCTATAGTGCTGTAGCCACTCCTGAATCCAGCTTGTTCTCTCGGTTGAGCCATGTCCAGTGTCACCTTCAAGCGGTGTGAAAGAACTTTAGTGAAGATTTTATAAACCACTGATAGGAGGCTGATAGGTCTGTAGTTCCTGAGATCCTCAATGTCACCTTTTTTATGTAGCAGGATCATTGTAGCGTTGTTGCAGTCCTCAGGAATCTTCCCTTCATTAAGGCATGGAGCGAAAACTTGGGCGAGTACTGTTTCAATTTCTTCAGTTGCTTCTTGTATGATGTCTACAGTAATTCCATCTTCTCCTGGAGCTTTTCCCTGTTTCATTTTCTTGATTCCATGTGCAACTTCTGCTGGGAGGACTGGAAGAACTCTGGTACTGGTACCTTTTGTAATGTCTGGAGTACATGCATCATCCCTTTCATATAGTTTTGAGTAGAAATCTTTCACTCTTGTCAAAATTTCGCCTCTATTTCTTGTTACAGAACCATCTTTTCTCAGTGCCATAATCTGTTTTCTTCCCTTACTGAGATGTCCCTTTGCTATCTTTAGGCTTTGGTTGTTTTCAATTGCTTTCCTCACTAGTTCACAGTTGAATTACCTTACATCTTCAGTGATACTTTTTCGTACTGTCTTGCATAGCTCTATATATTCCACTTTGGAAGTCACATCTCCTTTAGTTGTCCTCATCTCTCTCTTCTTTTTTGCATTAGAATTTTGGTTTTTCCTGATAATTTGTTTGTATGCAACTTGTTCTTAGTACCAGCTATTTATGTTGCTGTTTCCATAAGAGCCTTGGTTAGTTTCCTGTTAACTTCAGAGATGTCCACTTCTTCTGACGTTAGACCTTCTAGAGCAGAAAATCTGTTCCTCAGTTCCAATTTGAAGGTATTATGATGTTTTTTAAGGTTGGTCATGTCAATACACTTTGTTCGTTTTATGAGCTTGCCACACTCAAGTTTAGCATTGAGGTGCATCTTACATCGTACCATTCTATGTTCACTGCCTGTGTTGAACTTGTTGAGCACACTGCAGTCTTCCATGACAAATTTCTTGTTACACATGATAAAATCAATTTAACTCGTCAATCCATTAGGATGCCTCCATGTCCATTTCCTTTGCAGCTTTTTCTTGAAAAAGGAGTTCACGAAGAAAAACCCTTCTGCTTCTGCAAACTCTACGACAGTATTTCCACACTGGTTTCTGTTGCTGTGACGGAATTTACCTATTGAAGTTTCGTTCTGTTGCTGTTGCCCTATTTTTGCATTGAAATCTCCCATAACGATCTTCAAGTGCTTCTTTCCTTTATTATTTAGATGACAAATTTCCTCATAAAATTATTCAATCTTTTTTTCAGGATGACTTGTGGTGGGTGCATAAGCTTGAATAATCTGAGCCAGGTATCTTCTCGAGAGTTGGATAACAAGTCGTGCAGCTCTTTCAAAGGAACTTTCAACTTCTACAACTTTATCCTTCAGTTTTTTGTTTATTTTAAATCCAACACCACTAGTTCTGCCAGTATCTGTCCCACGATAATAGAAGAGATGTCCACTTTTCAGTTCAATGAGATCTCCGTTTCTCCTTACCTCATTTAGCCCGACGATGTCCCACTTGATCCTTTGTAGTTTTTCTTCCAATTCAAGGAGCCTTGAATCAGAAGACTAGGGAGTGTCCATTATATGTAGCCAAGGTCAGCATCAGATGGGTGCCTAGTCCGGTCCTCCGGTGATTCTTAGCACCCTCTGCCTTCATGTCGCACTGGCCGCTGCCTTGGCCAGGTACATTCCAGCTGCCAGAGACTGAGGGCCAAGATTTAAGTTGTGGAGTCAATTTGGAGGGGTTTGGCCATAACTCACCACGCTGGCCAAGCAGTTTAGTGAGTGTGGGATAGCATTTTCTCTAATCCCGATGGTATAGTTATACTGCTATTGGCGGTCGTCAGAGCCTTTTTAGTGGGAACAGGATGCACCACGAGAAGGCGGGTTGGCATTTGTCAAGGAGAGGCTATATTATGTTGTGCATCACCTGACCTTAATTTATATAAATATCATCATCATCATTGTCAACCATTATCAATCCACTGCTGGACGAAGGTCTCCCCAAGTTTCCTCCACAACGGTCTGTCTTGTGCCAGTCTCCTCCATGTCACTCCCGCATACTTTTGAATTTCTTCCACCCATCTCCCATGTGGTCTTCTTCTGGGTTTTTTCCTGTCCCTTGGAATCCAATGTAAAATTTAGGCTGTCCATCGATGGTCTGTCCTTCTGGCATTATGTCCAGCCCATTGCCATTTCAGGGATTTAACTCTGATCATGATGTCTTCCACTCTTGTCATTTTTCGGATCCACGAGTTCCTCTTCTTATCTCTCCTGGTTACACCAATCATACACCTCTCCATGCTTCTTTGAGTTGTCTGCAGCCTTTGTATGTCTCTTTTAGTTAAGGTCCACGTCTCTGCACCATATGTAAGCACTTGAAGGATACATTGATCAAACACTTTTCTTTAAAGACATAATTTCATATTGCTCTTGAAAAATATGCCGTTTCTTCCAAAAGCTCTCCAGGCAAGTTTTGTACGCCGATTAATTTCTTGATCAATGTTACCCTCACTTGATATCTGCTGTCCAAGATAAACGTACGTGTCTGTTATCTCCAGCTTCTTTCCATCAATCGATAAATCTTCATTTCTTGTAAAAGCATTGAACATCACTTTTCTCTTCTTAAAGTTCATTTTTAATCCCACTTCTTCACTGTTATATATATATATATATATATATATGGGATGTAAGGTCAGGTGATGCGTAACATCACAGCCTCTCCTTGACAAATGTCAACCCCGCCTTCTCGTGGTGCATCCTGTTCGCACTAAAGGGGCTCTGACGACCGCCCATAGCGGTATAACTATACCATCGGGATCAGAGGAAATGCTATCCCACACTCACCAACCCGCTTGGCCAGCGTGGTGAGTTATGGCCAAACCCTCCAAAATGATTCCACAACTTAAATCTTGGCCCTCAGTCTCCGGCAGCTGGAATGTACCTGGCCAAGGCAGCGGCCAGTGCGACATGAAGGCAGAGGGTGCTAAGAATCCCCGGAGGACCGGACTAGGCTGCCATCTGATGCTGACCTTGGCTACTTACAATGGACGCTCCCTATCTTCTGATTCAAGGCTTCTTGAATTGGAAGAGGAACTACAAAAGATCAAGTGGGACATCGTGGGGCTAAGTGAGGTAAGGAGAAAAGGAGAAGATCTCATCGAACTGAAAAGTGGACATCTCTTCTACTATCGTGGGACAGATACTGGCAGAACTAGTGGTGTTGGATTTATAATAAACAAGAAACTGAAGGACAAAGTTGTAGAAGTTGAAAGTTCCTCTGACAGAGCTGCACGACTTGTTATCCAACTCTCGAAAAGATACCAGGCTCAGATTATTCAAACTTATGCACCCACCACAAGTCATCCTGAAGAAGAAATTGAAGAATTTTATGAGGAAATTTGTCATCTAAATAATAAAGGTAAGCAGCATTTGAAGATAATTATGGGAGATTTCAATGCAAAAATAGGGCAACGGCAACAGAATGAAACTTCAGTAGGTAAATTCGGTCATGGCAACAGAAACCAGCGTGGAAATACTCTCGTTGAGTTTGCAGAGGCAGAAGGGTTTTTCATCTTGAACTCCTTCTTCAAGAAAAAGCCACACAGGAAATGGACATGGAGACATCCAAATGGGACGACAAGTGAAATTGATTTTATTATGTGTAACAAAAAATTCGTCATAGAAGACTGCAGTGTGCTAAACAAGTTCAACACAGGTAGTGACCATAGATTGGTGAGATGTAAGATGCACCTCAACTCTAAACTTGAACGTGGCAAGCTCATAGGACAAACAAAATCTATTGACATAACCAACCTTAAAAAACACCATAATACCTTCAAGTTAGAACTGAAGAACAGGTTCTCTGCTTTAGAAGGCCTAACATCGAAAGAAGTGGACATCTCTGAAGTTAACAGAAAAGTAACCACAGCTCTTATGGAAACAGCAACAAAATTAGCTGGGTCTAAGAACAAGTTGCATGTGAACAAATTATCAGGAAAAAACCAAAATGTTGATGCAAAAAAGAAGAGAGATGAGGACAACTAAAGAAGATGTGACTTCCAAAGTGGAATATATAGAGCTATGCAAGACAGTAAGAAAAAGTATCACTGAAGACGTAAGGAAATTCAACTGTGAACTAGTGAGGAAAGCAATTGAAAACAACCAAAGCCTAAAAGATAGCAAAGGGACATCTCAGTAAGGGAAGAAAACAGATTATGGCACTGAGAAAAGAAGATGGTTCTGTAACAAGAAATAGAGGCGAAATTTTGACAAGAGTGAAAGATTTCTACTCCAAATTATATGAAAGGGATGATATATGCACTCCAGACATCATGAAAGATACCAGTACCAGAGTTCCTCCAGTCCTTCCAGCAGAAGTTGCACATGCAATCAAGAACATGAAGCGAGGAAAAGCTCCAGGAGAAGATGGAATTACTGTAGACATCATACAAGAAGCAAGTGGAGAAATCGAAACAGTACTCGCCCAAATTTTCACTCGATGCCTTAATGAAGGAAAGATTCCTGAGGATTGGAACACCGCTACAGTGATCCTGCTACATAAAAAAGGTGACATTGAGGATCTCGGAAACTACAGACCTATCAGCCTCCTATCAGTAGTTTATAAAATCTTCACTAAAGTTCTTTCACACCGCTTGAAGACAACACTGGACATGGCTCAACCGAGAGAACAAGCTGGATTCAGGAGTGGCTACAGCACAATAGATCATATCCACGTGCTGAGAGAACTAATTGAAAGAGCGAGGAATATGAACTTCCATTGTGCATGGCTTTTATCGATTATGAAAAAGCCTTTGATTCGGTGAAACCATCAGCAGTTACAATGGCTCTGAAAACCTGCGGTATTGAAGATGCATACATTAATATTATTAATAACATCTATGAAAATGCAAGTGCAAAGATTAGGCTGTTTGAAAATACAACACACATAAGAATTGAAAGGGAGTGAGACAAGGTGACACCATATCTCCGAAGCTCTTTAATGCCACATTGGAGGGTGTTTTTCAGTCACTGAGCTGGGAAAACAAGGGGATAAAGATTAATGGAGATTATCTAACCCACCTGCGTTTTGCTGATGACGTAGTCATTTTTGCAACTACCCCATCAGAGCTGCAGAGTATGATCCAGGAACTTGCTGACAAGAGTAAAGAAGTGGGATTAAAAATGAACTTTCAGAAGACAAAAGTGATGTTCAATGCTTTTACAAGAAATGAAGATTTATCGATTGATGGAGAAAAGCTGGAGATAACAGACACGTACGTTTATCTTGGACAGCAGATATCAAGTGAGGGTCACATTGATGAAGAAATTAATCGGCGTACAAAACTTGCCTGGAGAGCTTTTGGAAGAAACAGCATAATTTTCAAGAGCAATATGCCATTATGTCTTAAAAGAAAAGTGTTTGATCAATGCATCCTTCCAGTGCTTACGTATGGTGCGGAGACGTGGACCTTAACTAAAAGAGACATACAAAGGCTGCAGACAACTCAAAGAAGCATGGAGAGGTGCATGCTTGGTGTAACCAGGAGAGATAAGAAGAGGAACTCGTGGATCCGAAAAATGACAAGAGTGGAAGACATCATGATCAGAGTTAAATCCCTGAAATGGCAATGGGCTGGACATACTGCCAGAAGGACAGATCATCGATGGACAGCCGAAATTTTAGATTGGATTCCAAGGGACAGGAAAAGACCCAGAAGAAGACCACATGGGAGATGGGTGGATGAAATTCGAAAGTATGCAGGGGTGACATGGAGGAGACTGGCACAAGACAGACCGTTGTGGAGGAAACTTGGGGAGACCTTCGTCCAGCAGTGGATTGATAATGGTTGACAATGATGATGATGATGATATATATATATGTCTCCCAAAGTTTATATATATATACAGGGGTTGCGCTGTCAATCGCACTCTTTGGAATTTGCAAAAAAAAAAAAAAAAAATGTTTTGGTGAAGGATAAAAAGTTTTGGTGAAAAATATTGGCGATTACCGCGATTAGGATTCATGATCTATTAAAGTGGTCTCAAACTCACGGCCCGGCGCCAACTGTTTTGTGACCCACATGAATGATTACAAAATAAAATAAATAGCCCTTCCAAGGGTCTGAGTTTGAGACCACTGCAGTTGACGAATGTACTGACGTAACAGATAATATGCTCAGTTGGCTGTTTTTATTCGGAGGGTAGATGTAAATCTTAAAGTAACTGAAGAAGTACACTGCCGGACAGTTGCTAAGGACAGATGACAATAGCAACGATAGCAACCATAAAATGGAAGGCAGGAAAATGTGGAAATTAGCATAAGTGCGGGATACAGTAAGACGTGTTGTGCGTATGCAAATTTTGGATTGCCGAACTTGTTTGTGACATCATAGCGCTGATAAGAGATATAAAGGATTTGACGCGTATTGACCGTTGTTGTTCAAACGCAAAGTTGAAAGGGAAAGAATCAATTGACAAACTTGCAATTTTCAGTATGTCTTCCCGACATCACCTAGATGATTTTATGCGTGGCCGTATTATTGGCAAGATTGAAGAAGGGCAAAAAATAACAGATGTTGCCAGGGAGTTCTACGTCAGCCACAGTGTTGTTTCAAGGCTTTGGAAATCATTTCAAACAAATGGAGAGTGTAGCAAAAGTCACGGGGAGGTCGTGTTCGCAGTATGACACCTGTAGAAGATCGGTACATAGTGCTATCAACAAAAAGACACCGGCGCGAGGTAGCAAATCGGTTTATGGCTGCTACTGGCAAGCGGGTCTCCCGAAAAACTGTCGCCAGATGTTTGCATGAAGGAGGACTATACGCCCACCGTCCTGTTGTGTGCATCCCATTGTCCAGACGTCACCGTACCGCCCGTTTGCAATGGTGCCATCAACATCGCAATTTGACTGATAACGACTGGTCTGCTGTCCTCTTCTCGGATGAGAGTAGATACAGTCTATCGTCTGATTGTCGACGACAACTAATCTGGCGTGATAGTGGTACTGCATATTGTCCAGCAAACATACAGGAAAGGGACCGATATCCGACATGTAGTGTCATTGTATGGGCTGGCATCATGATCAATTGCCGTACGTCCCTCTATGTGCTTCCAACTGAGACTATGACTGGCTAACGATACATTAATGATGTTCTGCTACCTCATGTTTGCATGTTCCGTGGTGCTGTCGGTAATAGATTCATTTTCATGGACGACAACGCAACATGTCATCGAACAGTAGCTGTCCAGGAGTGTCTTGAGAGCGAGGATATTCAATGCCTCGTATGGCCAGCACGTTCTCCAGATCTGAATTCCATTGAAAATGTGGGATGCTTTGGGGAGGAGTCTTGCTGGTCGCCAATGCCCTCCAATAAACAAGGACACCCTCATCTGTGCACTGACAGAGGAATGGGATAAATTACCCCAACAGCTGCTTGATAATGTTGTGCAAAGCATGACACGACGTGTGAAATCTTGCATCGCCCTCCATGGTGGCCATATCCCGTATTGACATCTTACGCCGGAACGCCTGCGGACGGTAATTGCATTTGCATTTTACTTGAATTGTATGAATGAGTTGTATGTATGATTTTTATCGAATTGACAAGCATTATAGTAACATACTATAAGGCAAAGGAAAAAAACGATGTTTCACACCCGAAAATAAGAAGCGTAAGCAAGAGGTCTGTAAACCTGTGGAAGCCCAGTTACATCACGATGAATTGACGTGTTGGAAGTGTTTGGTCCATTGGAGGTTACCATGATCTTTATGGTGAGTGATTATTCCTCATGGTTTTTTCATTTATGAATTGCACGTAAACTATGCGCACTTTGCAAGAGGTTAATACCTTAAAAGTGCAAATATAGTAATTGCATTTTTTTCACGTTTACGTATTCTGCACAAAATGGCCTGTTTGTCTCTTGAACACGTTCCAAAGCCTTCTGGATTTCAGAGCACAATAAATTGTCTTTCTTGTAATGTCCTGGCATTCTGACATTATTTTATTTCACTTGGCATCCAACCACACTTACTTTTTTATGCGCTATATAGCCATTTATGATCCGTCCTTAGCAATTGTCCAGCAGTGTACTTCAACTAATACCAATGCATGATACTACAAAAGCTGATGACATTTTTGACAAAATGAAAACAATGTTTGAACAGGAAAAATTGTCTTGTCCTAAACTGGCATGTTTAGTTACAGATGGTGTGCCTGCAATGGCTAGCTCAAAAAACGGCGTTGTTAGAAAGATAAAAAAAAATGTAGATCAATGAAGGTTCACTTATTCCATTTGTACATTTTCATTGCATTATACATGAAGGTGCATTGTGTGACCATGTTTTAAAAGTTGAAAATATTTTGAAGACTGGTAAAAATCATAAACTACATTTGCTCCAGAAGTTTAAATTACAACAGTTTACTGCTTTTCTCAAAAAAGATAGTGGCTGTCAGCATAGTGATATTTTGCATCACTTTCATGTATGGTGGCTTAGCTGTGGATGAGTGCTAAAACGATTTGGGATTTGAGAGATGAAGTAAAAATGTTCCTTGAAAGTAAAGATCAAGACATCTCGCTTTTTGATGATCCAAAAGTGTTGCATGATATGGCATTCAGCACGTATATAATTAAAGGATTTAAATATCAAACTACAAGGCCGAAATAAGCTAGTCACTGATAGTATTGATGATGTTAATGCATTTCAGAGGAAACTTCAGCTTTGGGAAGCTCAATGCAGTGCAGGAAATCTTGCTCACTTTCCCACTTAAGAGCTTCAGCTGAAAAAGAAGAAATCAACTTTAAATGAATTTTCTACAAAGATAGCTATGTCAAAAGAGGATTTCAACAGGCGGTTTGAATGTTTCAAAGACATGGAAAATATTTTCAATATATTGAAGTCTCCATTTTCCTATAATGCTTACAACACACCTGAGGAACTTGATCTTGAATTAATGGACTTTCAGTATGATTCTTTCCTAAAAGAAAAATTCAGCGGCTGCAATCTAACAGAGTTTTACCAGTTAGTTTCGAAGGACAAGTAGGCCTACGTAAACATTCCTAAACTAGCTGCACGGGTTCTGTCTATGTTCGGAACAACATGCTCATGCCCACACAGCACAGAATATTTCGTATATGTTACAGGTACGTAACACTGAAACATAGAGACTTTTCAGGTACATTGCGCAATGTAACAGTAAAGTTTCAGAAACCTTACGGTTATGTCAAAATGTCGTCAAATGTTACATAACTTTGGAACATAACCGATACGTTTACAGTGAAAGGTCTTTGTAACTTCAACATACCAACTTCATGTTACTGTTACGTATTTGAAAGATATTTGTAACTTCGTTACATTACTGTTACATATTTGAAAGATATTTGTAACTTCGTTACATTACTGTTACGTATTTGAAAGATATTTTTGATATCATCGTATTACTATTACGTGATAATAAGGGGTTTCTGTAGCAAAGGAAGCCATCCACGACCGTCCCCAGCCATCCACGTGCTGGCTCAAGGATGGATGTGGCCAATTCCTGGTCAATCGTGACGTCAGTCGCAGCTATTTTTTCTGCGTGATCTTTCCGACCATCTTTTGTCCTTCATTTTCTCTTTGTGTTCAACCATAACATTTTGTGTGCCACGTGGTCTTACCGAACTTACCGAACATGTTTTGTTCGCCTTTTTTTTTTACCTCCCCACATGGTCTTACTGATATCTTTTGTATGTAATTTTTGTTTTTAGCCATTAGGAATTTTTGCGGTGTACTGGGGAAATTTTCTTTCTAAGGAAATACAAATCCTCGAGGATCACGCTAGGCTCGAATCCCTGTCCAGCGGGTTTCTAGGCATATGCGTTATCCCGCTTGACCACGGGTCGCCTCACTTTCACAGCGTTCTGTAGGAACTAACGAGAAGGCAAATGCTTTGTGAATACGTTGTTTAATAGAAATGCATTATTTTTTCCACGGATCATTTTATTTTTCTGTAGGATGACAAATTTCTTCATGATTAATCAACGAAATGTACCTTTTAATGTATATCTTAATCTATTTTTTTAATGCTTTGTAAATATGTTATTTAATAGAAATACATTCACAAATAAAGGTAACTTGATCACGCTAGTTACGTTACATGAAAAACTTTTTTGTAAAAGTTTTTTCATGTAACGTAACTAGCGTGATCAAGTTACCTTTATTTGTTAACATTGTTATGTGTCTTGCCCATCATCGTCATAGAAATACATTTTTTTTTTCCGTAGAGCATTTTATTTTTCCGTAGGATGACTTAAATTTCTTCATGATTAATCAACGAAATGTACCTTTTAATGTATATCTTAATCTATTTTTTTAATGCTTTGTGAATATGTTATTTAATAGAAATACATTATTTTTTTCCGTAGAGCATTTTATTTTTCCGTTGGATGACTTAAATTTCTTCATGATTAATCAACGAAATGCACCTTTTAATGCATATCTTACTCTATTTTTTTCTAAACTTGTATAATCATTAAACTTCTCAATATATCAACATTATTATTTTTTCTACCTACGTTACAAACTAACAACTACTTTTATTGAGACTTTTTTTTCTGATTCAAAACCAACAAACGTACTAAGATATTATACACTGGCGTGCAAAACTTAAGGATGGACACTAGTGCACATTAACTAGCTAACTCGAGCACGACATTAGCAGTAAAGAATATCCCAGTAGCACATGGAAAGACTACAAGAGTGCTTCGGTGAAATAGCATAACTGCGCATGTGCATCCACGCTGTTGCCAAACCAAAAATCTTAAATATAGCCGGAATGTAACATGAAGGTAGCAGTTATGTACAATGTAAACTATAAAACAGTAGTATCGGTGAATGCTCTTTTTAACGTAACCGTAATGTACAAAGAGTTATGTTCCAAAATAGATGTTGCTGAAACGTAATTGTAAGATATCTCTGAAAGTGTTACGAAAATAAGAGATTGTAACATTAGTAACATTATTAATACATATCTGAAACGTTTTGTGCTGTGTGGGTGTGAACTGTTGTTTTCAAGAATGAACCAAGTAAAATGTCTTGAAAGGAATAGGTTAAATGGCAGTTACGCTCCTTTTAAAAGTAGCATGTTCAAAGGATATTATTCCAAATATCAATAAGTTAGTGACAGAAAAGCGAACTCACGTTTCTGATCAGAACATGTACCGTAATTTTCGTCATATTATCCGCACCAGCGTATAATCTGCAGACCAAGAAATTCATGTAATATAATTTTTTTCCTTTGTATAATCTGCACCGGCGTATAATCCGCAGACTGTGACATTCAGAAAAAAAGATCGCCGTATAATCCGCACATCGTAGATGTTGAAGAGGAAGTGGAATTTTCGACAGAAAAGTCAGTCACACAAATGATCCATGAGTCTGAAGAAATAAGAAAAAAATGATTTTATTAAATGAAGAAATTCATTTTTAAAGGTTACTTCATGTTTTTATCTCCGGACTGATAAAGCTCAGTGGCATGTCATCCATAGAGTATGGCGATGCAACCCCAGAGTGTTGCATTACACCTTGCCCATGATGAAAGGCTGATACAGAACAAGTCATAGAAATACCGTATGTACTCGCATATAAGAAAGTTTTTGGAGGAAATCCTGCTTTCAGAGTTGGGGGATTGGTTTATACGTGGGCCAATAAAAAATAGGGCTGTACTTCTGTGAATTCTCCCGCAGAATTTACCGACAGATTTGTTTACATTTTAGATCGCGGCTTTCTGCGTGTTACTGCACGATTGTTTTCTGACCTCAAAACTATCGTGCAGTAACTCGATTATATCCTCAACTGTGTTCACTACTTTGAGTTTAAATTTGGCAGTGTAACTGAAACGTTTCCTTTTCAAAGACGTAATGAATAGCAATGAATGAAAACATCCTGAGCAGAGAGTTATTTACTCAACTTCGAACCTACATCATTCACTTTAAGCACTTCGGACTCTACATACTTCCAAATCTCTGTTATGGAAGCGTCGTGTTGATCTAATTTTGCGTCAACACTCTGCTTAAGTTGCTCCGAAATTTCCTGCATTTCAGCTTGGTGTTTTCTTAAAAGTTCAATTAAATGCAGCTGGGTAGCAGACTGCTGCTTTTCAAGTGATGAAAGCTTTTCTTCTTGCGACTGCATTTTCTCTCCCAATTGCCTCGTGTGTGCATTCAGTTGAGCAGTAAGATACTGCACTTCAGCATTCAACTATGTGGTGTCGTTCCATGCCTGCATGTTGAATTTACTTTCTAAGTCCTCTTTTTGAGCTTTGAAAAGTTCCGTAAAATTATGGTTCTGGGCATCCAGCTTCTCCGTAAATTCTTTTTGCTGGGCATCCAGCCACTCATTCAACTTCGTCAACAAAGCAGTAACTTCTTCCATCTCTCTACTTTAAAAATTAGCTCAAAGAAGCTAAAAAAAAATCGGTGCTCTTTTACTATTTTTTTTTTCAGAGAAAACAAAATTTAATATGGCTCTGATCTCTCAGCTAGCATAAGAATGCAGCAGGATCCCACTCCTGACACAATGAAGACCACGTGGGGCCCTGGGATACGAATCCCTCTTTAAAAACCTGGAATTGGTCAGAGCTTTGGATCCCTAAGAGAGAGCAAGGGACTAGCACTGACAAACTCCGGACTTAGGACAACACAGGCACATTTAATTATTTACAACTATTTACAGATTATTTTCACTGCTTATTTAGTTCCACGCCTTTGCCTGGGAGCGAAGAGGGCAAGTACATGCCCAAAGAAACTCAGTAGCAGTTCAAAATGTGCCGCCCCGGTGGCGCAGTGGTCTAAGGCGTTGGCCTCTGATCATTCGTCCGTAAGGGTCCGGGTTCGAATCCCGTCAGGCATGGATGTTGTGTTTGTCTTACAGCACTGGCTCTCTCCCTTCCCTGGAACCAGTGACCCTAAATTAGGGACGGGCGACTGCTTATAGCCCATTGAGTTGCTCACGGCGGTCGTTAAACCTCCAATCAAAAAAAAAAAAAAAAAAAAAAGTTCAAAATGTCAGATCTGCGTTCCTTAAATGGCAGTCCGCTCTGCTTAGCATACAGTTCTGCTAACATGCAAAAGGAATAAGATGTACAGTACTTACAGATAGGTATCCATCATGGGTTATTGGTAATCCACATGTTCTAAATACACGTTGAGGAACTGGCTAATAACCAGCCTTTAGATGGCGCACTCACACACTCACGGCTTCGGTAGATACACGCACAGAGTTGCTGACGAGGCGGTCAGCTGCAAGTTCCCGCAACAAAATGCAGGTCAGGCCGCCGGACAGGGGAGAGAGATCTTCCTTTTTTTCTTTCTGTCTCTCTCTCTCTCTCTCTTTAGCCAGAAGGATGGCTGGGCATCAATACATCCATCCCGTTCCCAGTGGTGTCAAAGAAATTCACTCCAAATCTCCTCAATTCGTGTCGTCAATGGAACAGACCTTCAACAGCAGATCTCAGTTGCACAGTGCCGTTGTTGGGTTCTCTTCTCTCGTGACCTCTTGACCCCCAACGCTCTTTCGAGGGTGGCAAGGATCCCTGACAGTCTCACACATTCCTTCTTCTAGCTTGCTGTAAACAAAACAGTTCAGTGTCCTTTTAACGATGAGCAGAGCAACTTACAGAGACACTTTTGGGGATTTCTGCTCTAAGCGATCCCAATAAATGCAAAACGGATCTTTTAAAACTCAGCACGAATATCCTAAACTATTTGACTTCGTAACAATATCATAAAATTGTGCCTGAATTATTTGTGTGTCTTTCATTCCTTGCCACAGTTAGCAAGCTTTGACCAGCTAGTTTTCTGAGGGTTTATCTGGCCTAATTGCAGAAATATGCATTAAAATTTTTGTTACTGTTCAATGAATCTCTAAATGTTGACTTAATTTTGTTTTGTGTGCTAAAGCCATGTTCACATGGTACATTTGTTAAAGGCAACACAAAACCTACTTGCAGAACCTTTGACAATAATGGAAATGTGTGTAGATGGTTGCTTATAAAACTTTGGAAATGGGCTCATATACTCTTCATTCTGTACAGCTATGCTTGAATAGTGAATATTGTATAACTGCATCTTCATTAGTTTTTGAAAAAACTGGCCTGCAAGGCTTTTGAAAAACTGTACCAAAACTTGTGTTGTCTGTGTTATTTTATAGATTTAGGTTCTACACACTCAAACTTCAAAAAGAATTAAATTGTGGAGGAAGAAAATCTGCAGTCCATCTCAACCACAAAAGATGAAATAAACCTTCACTTGACATTGTGATGTCCAATTTTGTCATTACAAAGCATCAACTAATTTAGTTTTCAACATGTCCCTCTTCAGCTCTGAAAAAACATCTCTTCTTGAATACTGCGAGATGTTTGCAGTTCACATAATCGAGACTTGATTGATTCATAGCAATTTTGAAGAATATATTTTGTTCTTAAATTTTCTGTTTCACAGGTTAAAATTGATTCAACCATTCATCTGATATGAGAAATGTCCAGTTTTTCACCTTGCAATTATAGGAGAAATAACATTTAGCCATAGATGCCAACACCAGGAAACTGTTTTTAGTAATCAGCATAGTTTTTTCAATAATCCAGCATACTGCTGAAAATTTGTGTATCTAACATGGCAATAAATTCCAGTCTGTCACAACCAGGGCTTGACAAAACCCGGGCGCCAGGTCGCCACGGTGCCTAAAAACTTCATGCTGGCGACAAGAATTTTTTGCTTTCAATTTACTTCCGATATTGGAGGTTATTTTTTTAACGTGCATTAATGCATTTGCATTTTTGAACTTCCCTTTTTTGTTGGTAAAGTTCGATTAACACTTACCGCACGTGGGGCTTGGCTTTCAATTCTTATTTCCGTTATGTGGATGTGGCATGGGGGTTTTTCATTTAGTTGCGGGTCCACTTCATTTTTTTTTCCCCGTTGGTATTCATCTGGCCTCATCACTAAATGAGTTTTTTCCTTTGCTGCCTCCTCATTTACTTCAATAATTTTTCATAACCCGAGTACTTTCGGTAATACTCCATTACCGTCATCGAGGGGACGTTTTGCTCCGACTAGCACGGACCGTGTGCCCAGCTGACACGGTTCATTGCGAAGAAAAAAATTCATTGTGAAGAAAAAAATTATTATGGGAAAATTTTCGCGCTGTCCAACTTCTGCTTTCTGACGTTTTTCCATTTTCCAGCTGAACATGATCAGTTTTTGAACAAAATTATAATTTACAATGTTACTGAATTGAGGAAACATTGCAAGAAGAAGAAAATCCGATTTTGGATAAAATCTGCAGTTCGTTTAACTTCTGTTTTCGAAAGTTTTGAAAGAGGAAATTCTGACCCCAGCCAGAAAATGACCCTCCCCCTTTCCCCAATCATGCCCCCAATTTCCCCCAATTGTCTTCAGTTTTGCATTACTCTCAAGAACGACGTAAATGATGAGAACAAAGGCAGAATTCCTCGAATCCGTAGAAGAAACTTGTTCCTAAAGTTTACAAGGAAATTTTTGCTCTGTCAAACTTTCGTTATCGGAAAATGTTGTCTTTAGTTTCAAGCTGAAATGCAAACATTTATGCAATAAATGGATATATTTACTAACAATACTGAACAGAGGCAACTTCATGAGAAAAAGAAATTATGACTGCATGAAAATTTTTCACTCCATTAAATTTCCACTTTGCAAAACGGAACACCGTTCCCAGATGGAAAATGAACCCCCCCCCCCCCCACACACACACACATACACACACGCACTAATTCTCCTAAAACAAAAAAATCTGTTCAGTTTTGCACCAGTCTCGGGTATACCGAAATGATGGCAAAAATAGCAAAGTTCTGTGAATCTGCTGAAGCATCTCGTGCCCGATAGTCTGCATATGCAGAATGAACTGCTCATGCAGCTACATATGAAAGCTTATTCATGTGCCCTTAAACTGATTATGTTTCTAACATGAAAGATGTATTCAATTGCAATTTTCAGAACTCTGAAGGGTCCGTTTCTCATGCACATAATTTTATGAAGGATACATTTCTAATGTTTGAATTTTGTAAATGGTCCAAAAACGAACCCAAGGTTTAACATACATGTAATATATATATATAATCAACATCACAGCCTCTCCTTGACAAATGTCAACCCCACCTTCTCGTGGTGCATCCTTTTCCCACTAAAGGGGCTCTGACCACCGCCAATAGCGGTATAACTATACCATCGGGATTAGAGGAAATGCTATCCCACACTCACCAATCCGCTTGGCCGGTGTGGTGAGTTATGGCCAAACCCCTCCAAAATGAATCCACAACTTAAATCTTGGCCCTCAGTTTCCGGCAGCTGGAATGTACCTGGCCAAGGCAGCAGCCAGTGCGACATGAAGGCAGAGGGTGCTAAGAATCCCCGGAGGACCAAAGCTCTTATGGAAACAGCAACAAAATTAGCTGGGTCTAAGAATAAGTTGCATGGGAAGGAATTATCAGGAAAAACCAAAATGTTGATGCAAAAAAGAAGAGAGATGAGGACAACTAAAGAAGATGTGACTTCCAAAGTGGAAATATAGAGCTATGCAAGACAGTACGAAAAAGTATCACTGAAGACGTAAGGAAATTCAACTGTGAACTAGTGAGGAAAGCAATTGAAAACAACCAAAGCCTAAAGATAGCAAAGGGACATCTCAGTAAGGGAAGAAAACAGATTATGGCACTGAGAAAAGAAGATGGTTCTGTAACAAGAAATAGAGGCAAAATTTTGACAAGAGTGAAAGATTTCTACTCCAAATTATATGAAAGGGATGATACAGGTATTCCAGACATCATGAAAGGTACCAATACCAGAGTTCTTCCAGTCCTCCCAGTAGAAGTTGCACATGGAATCAAGAACATGAAGCGGGGGAAAGCTCCAGGAGAAGATGGAATTACTGTAGACATCATACAAGAAGCAAGAGGAGAAATCGAAACAGTACTCGCCCAAATTTTCACTCGATGCCTTAATGAAGGGAAGATTCCTGAGGATTGGAACAATGCTACAATGATCCTGCTTCATAAAAAAGGTGACATTGAGGATCTCAGGAACTACAGACCTATCAGCCTCCTATCAGTGGTTTATAAAATCTTCACTAAAGTTCTTTCACACCGCTTGAAGGTAACACTGGACATGGCTCAACCAAGAGAACAAGCTGGATTCAGGAGTGGCTACAGCACTATAGATCATATCCACGTACTGAGAGAACTAATTGAAAGAGCGAGGGAATATGAACTTCCATTGTGCATGGCTTTTATCGATTATGAAAAAGCCTTTGATTTGATGAAACCATCAGCAGTTACAATGGCTCTGAAATCCTGCGGTATTGAAGATGCATACATTAATATTATTAATAACATCTATGAAAATGCAAGTGCAAGGATTAGGCTGTTTGAAAGTACAACACACATAAAAATTGGAAAAGGAGTGAGACAAGGTGACACCATATCTCCGAAGCTCTTTAATGCCACATTGGAAAATGTCTTTCAATCACTGAACTGGGAAAACAAAGGGATAAAGATTAATGGAGATTATCTAACCCACCTTCGTTTTGCTGATGACATAGTCATTTTTGCAACTACCCCATCAGAGCTGCAGAGTATAATCTAGGAACTTGCTGACAAGAGTAAAGAAGTGGGATTAAAAGTGAACTTTCAGAAGACAAAGTGATGTTCAATGCTTTTACAAGAAATGAAGATTTATCGATTGATGGAGAAAAGCTGGAGATAACAGACACGTATGTTTATCTTGGACACCAGATATTAAGTGAGGGTCACATTGATGAAGAAATTAATCAGCGTACAAAACTTGCCTGGAGAGCTTTTGGAAGAAACAGCATAATTTTCAAGAGCAATATGCCATTATGTCTTAAAACAAAAGTGTTTGATCAATGCATCCTTCCAGTGCTTATATATGGTGCAGAGACATGGACCTTAACTAAAAGAGACATACAAAGGCTGCAGACAAGTTAAAGAAGCATGGAGAGGTGCATGCTTGGTGTAACCAGGAGAGATAAGAAGAGGAACTCGTGGATCCGAAAAATGACAAGAGTGGAAGACATCATGATCAGAGTTAAATCCCTGAAATGGCAATGGCTGGACATACTGCCAAAAGGACAGACCATCGATGGACAGCCGAAATTTTAAATTGGATTCCAAGGGACAGGAAAAGACCCAGAAAAAGACCACATGGGAGATGGGTGGATGAAATTTGAAAGTATGCAGGAGTGACATGGAGGAGACTTGCACAAGACGGACCGTTGTGGAGGAAACTTGGGGAGACCTTCGTCCAGCAGTGGATTGATAATGGTTGACAATGATGATGATGATGATATATATATAATCAACATCACAGCCTCTCCTTGACAAGTGTCAACCCCGCCTTCTCGTGGTGCATCCTTTTTCCACTAAAGGGGCTCTGATGACCGCCAATAGCGGTATAACTATACCATCGGGATTAGAGGAAATGTTATCCCACACTCACCAACTCGCTTGGCCGGTGTGGTGAGTTATGGCCAAACCCCTCCAAAATGACTCCACAACTTAAATCTTGGCCCTCAGTTTCCGGCAGCTGGAATGTACCTGGTGAAGGCAGCGGCCAGTACGACATGAAGGCAGAGGGTGCTAAGAATCCCCAGAGGACCGGACTAGGCTGCCATCTGATGCTGACCTTGGCTACGTATAATGGATGCTCCCTATCTTCTGATTCAAGGCTTCTTGAATTGGAAGAGGAACTACAAAGGATCAAGTGGGACATCGTTGGGCTAAGTGAGGTTAGGAGAAAAGGAGATCTCATTGAACTGAAAAAGTGGACATCTCTTCCACTATCGTGGGACAGATAGTGGCAGAACTCGTGGTGTTGGATTTATAATAAACATGAAACTGAAGGATAAAGTTGTAGAAGTTGAAAGTTCCTCTGACAGAGCTGCACGACTCCTTGTCCAACTCTCGAGAAGATACCAGGCTCAGATTATTCAAACTTATGCACCCACCACAAGTCATCCTGAAGAAGAAATTGAAGAATTTTTTGAGGAAATTCGTCATCTAAATAGTAAAGGTAAGCAGCACTTGAAGATAATTATGGGAGATTTCAATGCAAAAATAGGGCAACAGCAACAGAATGAAACTTCAGTAGATAAATTCGATCACGGCAACAGAAACCAGTGTGGAAATACTCTCGTAGAGTTTGCAGAGGCAGAAGGGTTTTTCATCATGAACTCCTTTTTCAAAAAAAAAAAGCCACACAGGAAATGGACATGGAAACATCCCAATTGGACGACAAGTGAAATTGATTTTATTATGTGTAACAAAAAATATATCATAGAAGACTGCAGTGTGCTAAACAAGTTCAACACAGGTAGTGACCATAGATTGGTGAGATGTAAGATGCACCTCAACACTAAACTCGAACATGGCAAGCTCATAAGACAAACAAAATGTATTGATTCTCTGCTTTAGAAGGCCTATCATCCGAAGAAGTGGATATTTCTGAAGTTAACAGAAAAGTAACCAAAGCTCTTATGGAAACAGCAACAAAATTAGCTGGGTCTAAGAACAAGTTGCATGTAAACAAATTATCAGGAAAAACCAAAATGTTGATGCAAAAAGAAAAGTGATGAGGACAACTAAAGAAGATGTGACTTCCAAAGTGGAATATATAGAGCTATGGAAGACAGTATGAAAAAGTATCACTGAAGACGTAAGGAAATTCAACTGTGAACTAGTAAGGAAAGCAATTGAAAACAACCAAAGCCTACAGATAGCAAAGGCAACATTTTGGCAAGAATGAAAGATTTCTACTCCAAATTATATGAAAGGGATGATACAGGTATTCCAGACATCATGAAAGGTACCAATACCAGAGTTCTTCCAGTCCTCCCTGTAGAAGTTGCACATGGAATCAAGAACATGAAGCGGGGAAAAGCTCCAGGAGAAGATGGAATTACTGTAGACATCATACAAGAAGCAAGAGGAGAAATCGAAACAGTACTCGCCCAAATTTTCACTCGATGCCTTAATGAAGGGAAGATTCCTGAGGATTGGAACAATGCTACAATGATCCTGCTTCATAAAAAAGGTGACATTGAGGATCTCAGGAACTACAGACCTATCAGCGGTTTATAAAATCTTCACTAAAGTTCTTTCACACCGCTTGAAGGTAACACTGGACATGGCTCAACCGAGAGAACTAGCTGGATTCAGGAGTGGCTACAGCACTATAGATCATATCCATGTACTGAGAGAACTAATTGAAAGAGTGAGGGAATATGAACTTCCATTGTGCATGGCTTTTATCGATTATGAAAAAGCCTTTGATTTGGTGAAACCATCAGCAAGTTACAATGGCTTTGAAATCCTGCAGTATTGAAGATGCATACATTAATATTATTAATAACATCTATGGAAATGCAAGTGCAAAGATTTGGCTATTTGAAAATACAACATACATAAAAATTGGAAAGGGAGTGAGACAAGGTGACACCATATCTCCGAAGCTCTTTAATGCCACATTGGAAAATGTCTTTCAATCACTGAACTGGGAAAACAAAGCGATAAAGATTAATAGAGATTATCTAACTCACCTTCATTTTGCTGATGACATAGTCATTTTTGCAACTACCCCATCAGAGCTGCAGAGTAAGATCCAGGAACTTGCTGACAAGAGTAAAGAAGTGGGATTAAAAATGAACTTTCAGAAGACAAAAGTGATGTACAATGCTTTTACAAGAAATGAAGATTTATCGATTGATGCAGAAAAGCTGGAGATAGCAGATTCGTACGTTTATCTTGGACAGCAGATATCAAGTGAGGGTCACATTGATGAAGAAATTAACCGGCGTATAAAACTTGCCTGGAGAGCTTTTGGAAGAAACAGCATAATTTTCAAGAGCAATATTGCCATTATGTCTTAAAAGAAAAATGTTTGATTAATGCATCCTTCCAGTGCTTACGTATGGTGCAGAGACGTGGACCTTAACTAAAAGAGACATACAAAGGCTGCAAACAACTCAAAAACGCATGGAGAGGTGCATGCTTAGTGTAACCAGGAGAGATAAGAAGGACTCGTGGATCCGAAAAATGATGAGTGGAAGACAGCATGATCAGAGTTAAATCCCTGAAATGGCAATAGGCTGGGCATACTTTCTGGACAGACCATCGATGGACAGCCGAAATTTTAGTTTGGATTCCAAGGGACAGGAAAAGACCCAGAAGAAGACCACATGGGAAATGAGTGGATGAAATTCGAAACTATGCAGGAGTAACATGGTGGAGACTGGCAGAAGACAGACCGTTGTAGAAGAAACTTGGGGAGACCTTAGTCTAGCAGTGGATTGATAATGGTTGACAATGATGATGATATATATATATAATTTAAACCAAACTTTAGCAATGAACAGAACAAATTTTTCAGAAAATCTAAAAAAAAAAAATTAAAAGTAATAGACAATCTGAAAACCCAAATGCTCAAAAGCAGCAGTGAATAATTCTCAGAAACAATACTTACAATAAGCAGAAATAACTACAGCATTTGCCAAAGTATGAAAAAAAATAATTAAAGTAAAAAACATCAAAGCAAACGAGCAGGGGAAAAGGGGGGGGAGGTGTGTGTGCAGAAATTCCTTTCTTTTTCCCCTGCTCGTTTGCTTTGATGTTTTTTATTTTAACTTTTTTTTTTTCATATTTTGGCTCCTGCTGTAGTTATTTCTGCTTATTGTAAGTATATACAGGGTGCATAAGAAAGTCCCTTTAGCCTGGAATAACTTGCGAACGGAGAGAGGTACAGTTATGCAAGTGAGAGAACGGTATAGTAAAGAGACTACGTCCGATTGAATGCAATCAATAGCAGTGCCCCTGGTGGCAAAATATGGAAGTCAGCCATTGCAAATTGAAAACGAAAAAAGACAGAGCAAACTTTCTAATTACAAAGTTGTAGAGCATCAATTAATTAGTACAAAATGACACTTGTTTCACATGGATAAGATAAATTGTCGCTTGAATGCCCTAAAATGTCCGAAATCGATACGCTACCTTTTGTCTGAACATTTGAAGGGAACAGGCATAGGTATGAGCAAATACACACAATTTATTGCATAAATGCATACTTATGTCAATACAGTTTGATGATGTCAGACAAAACAAAAACAAAAAAGGCAAACTGGCGCACAGTGATAAAAAGTTAATGTCGAGTATGTTTGAAGAGTCCGCCATTGCCCATGATACACATTTGTATTCGTGAAAGTAACGGTGGAACACTGCCTTGTCCGACCAAAGAATATTGGATAAAAAGTCTGAGTCACCTTTGGACCAATCAAATCGACACTCATTGTCCCGTGGTAATAGTTCTTGCTTCGGAGTGAGATGATAGAAATGTGCACCTTGTGCATGCAGTATTTGCCATACACGGCCCCGTGTTAAGCCACTCGCCCTGCTGATATCTCTTGTACTGCTTTGTGGATGGGCTAGTGCATATGCCAAAATATCCTCTGCCATTATATGCATACCTGCACCCACTGGTCTGCCAGAATGAGAACGACTTTTAGTGTTTCCTGTCTCCCTCAGTTGTCTTACTACACTTGCGATGGTAACCGCACTTGGATGTGGCCCAGCTGGAAAACGAATGACATATTCCCATGCAGCTAGCGCCGCGTTTTGTTGGCATTCGCCGTAAATAAGCACTATCTCACAATATTGGGAGTGAGTGAAGCTCGCCATTCTCACACAGCATACGTAGACCTAAACTTCTGATCAGCTACCAAGCATGATACCGCTACCAAGCAATAACCTCTATAAGACCCATAAAAAAGTTAATTCCACAGTACACTATGAATAGAGGTGCCATAAATTCATTTACAACTAGGAAGAAATAGAAGTGAAATTTTGACAAGGGTAAAAGATTTCTATTCAAAATTGTATGAAAGGGATGATACATCTATTCCAGACATAACGACAGGTACCAGTACAGAAGTCCCTCCAGTCCTCCCTGCAGAAGTTACACATGCAATTAAGAACATGAAATGGGGAGGAGCTCCAGGAAAAGATGGAATTACCATGGACATTATACAAGAAGCAAGTGGAGAAATTTAAATCACAATTGCCCAAGTTTTTACCAGATGTTTCAATTAAGGGATGATTCCTGAGGATTGGAACAATGCTACAACGATCCTGTTACATAAAAAAGATGACATTGAGGATCTCCAGAACTACAGGCCCATCAGCCTCCTATCAGTGGTTTACAAAATCTTCACCAAGGTTCATTCACATCGCTTGAAGGTAACACTGGACATGGCTCAACTGAGAGAACAAGCTGGATTCAGGAGTGGCTACAGCACTATAGATCATATCCACATACTGAGAGAACTAATTGAAAGAGCAAGGGAATATGAACTTCCATTATGCATGGCTTTTATTGATTATGAAAAGGCCTTCAATTCCATGAAACTATCAGCAGTTACAATTGCTTTGAAATCCTGCAGAACTGAAGATACATACATTAGCATTATTAAAAACATCTATGAAAATGCAAGTGCAAAGGTTTGGATATTTGAGGATACAGCACATATAAAAATTGGAAAGGGAGTGAGACAAGGTGACACCATATCTCCCAAGCTCTTTAATGGCACATTGCAAAATGTCTTTCAATCATTGAGCTGGAAAAACAAAGGGATAGTAGAAAAATGGAAATTATTTAACTCACCTTTGTTTTGCAGATGACACAGTCATTTTTGCAACTACCCCATCAGAGCTGCAGAGTATGATCCAAGAACTTGCTGATAAGAGTAAAGAAGTGGGATTAAAAATGAACTTTCAGAAGACAATTGTGATGTACAATGCTTAATACATATTAAGTGCAATATATTGTTGCATTGCAATATCTTTATACACTATATTTACGCGGTATAAAACAGATATAAATGTAGTGAAACAAGCAACGTTTTGTTTTTTCATCGTTAATTTTTCTGTTATGTGCATTAAACGTTAGATAATGTGGCCATACCTCATCTGCAATTTCCATACCTTGATGTATTAAGTTATAGCATCTCATCCATCAGAATGAATGCTATAGACAGCAACACAGAAGAATATAAAAGAGTGATCAAATCTATGGCAATTACCACGACGTGAGGAGAACTGCGCAAACTCAGAGACATGACGACGGCACTTATGATGAAGTGGCAGAAACCAGATGATGATCCAAAACAGAGCATGCAGCAACAACTCCAACAGAACTGCTCAGAGACACGGCAGCTGCACAGACGATAATGTGGCAGAGAATCAGAAGAAGATCGGCTGCAGTGCGAGCAGGAACAACGGTTGGTAAAGACCAAAAACTGATGCAAGAGCTACCGATGATGACCTAGATATGTGGGAACGAAATGAATCTAGCTGATACAGTGGCCATGCAACTTTTGATGTGATTTTTATGCCGCATATGCAAAAATATTTTAATTTTTCTGTGCTCTTATACTCCACCTGCTCATTTTCAGCATATGGTCATCTTTATGAAGTACACTGTCATGCAACTGAACATGTTTTTCCATTCTTTTTTGTGGATGTTTCGTGATTTATCAATGACGATAGGAAGTTTTAGCACCTCTGTCTATGTTTCATTGATATATATACATGGTGAGCCTCTTATTTCCCACCAGTGTTGACAGTAATTTTGAATTCATTTCACTCCTACATCAGTATTTTTTCTTTTAATATATCTGCTACCTTTTATACCAAAAATTGGACCTTTGCTTTATTCTCTGAGTGACCGCATACGACATTTACCGTACATGTTTCCTTTTTGAAACCTTAGCCCATTTATAAATAATACATTTTGGACGAATGACAGGTTAAATTTCAGTGGTCAGTCAACAGCAAAGTCAATGTTATATTAAAGACAAAGAAGCAGCACCAAATGAAGACCAACCACCAAACTACGGTAAGTGCTGATGCCTTTTTGTTTTTTTTGGACTCAGCTATTACTTAATATATCAAAGTATGGAAATTGCAGATGAGGTATGGCCACATTATCTAACGTTTAACGCGCATAACAGAAAAAATTAACGCTGAAAAAACCAAACGCTGGTTGTTTCATTACATATACACTGACAAGAAAAAAATCCCAACACCAAGAAGGGGTTGTGTTAGATAAATGACAGTTGGTAGGCGGTGAGAGTACATCTGTAAGATGACGTCTATGCTAATTTCGCGCTCGGCGCATACGTGTGGCGCTAGTAGCGCCTCGGAACATGCAAAGCAGGTTTGCTGTAAATACGCGCTGTAACGTTCGTGAGCGTTAGTTATCATTGAGATTCGACGTAGTGTATTGATGTTAGTCAAGAATGCCTTTAAGAAGATGAAGAAGCCATTATCAACAGCTCTCGGAGTTTGAACGAGGTCGTGTAATAGGGCTACGAGAAGGTGGATTTTCGTTCCGCAATATTGCAGAACGACTTGGCAGGAATGTAGCCACTGTGCATGATTGTTGGCAGTGGTGGTCAAGGGAAGGTATTGCCTCAAGAAGACCGGGTTCCGGCCGGCCACGTGGCACTACTGAGAGGGAAGACCGCCGTGTACGGCATATGGCTGTGGCGCATCGTACCGCGTCTGCGGCAGCAATTCGAGCTGCAGTTGCCACCACAGTGACACAACAAACTGTTACAAATCGGTTACTTGAAGGACAGCTCCGAGCCAGACGCCCTGTAGCGTGCATTCCACTTACTCCAAACCACTGCCGTTTGCGACGTCAGTGGTGTCAAGCTAGAGCTCATTGGAGGATGGAGTGGAGATCTGTTGTGTTTTCTGATGAAAGCCGGTTCTGCCTGTGTGCCAGTGATGGCCGTGTGTTGGTTAGAAGGAGGCCAGGTGAGCGCCTGCAACCAACCTGTCTGCGGCTGAGACACACTAGACCTACACCTGGAGTTATGGTCTGGGGAGTAATTTCCTATGACAGCAGGAGCACTCTCGTGGTTATCCCACGCACCCTGACGGCACAGTTGTACGTCGGTCTGGTGATTCAACCTGTTGTGCTGCCATTCATGAACAGCATTCCAGGGGGTGTTTTCCAACAGGATAACGCTCGCCCGCATACCGCTGTTGTAACCCAACATGCTCTACAGAGTGTCGACATGTTGCCGTGGCTTGCTAGATCACCAGATCTTTCCCAATCGAGCACGTATGGGGCATCCAGCGTCACCCCCAACCAGCATTAACCGTCCCTGTATTGACCGACCAAGTGCAACAGGCTTGGAACTCCATCCCACAAACTGACATCCAGCACCTGTACGACACAATGCATGAACGTTTGTGTGCTTGCATTCAACATTCTGGCGGTTACACCGGTTATTAATGTACCAGCATTTCACATTTCAAATGGCTCTTCTCGCGCTTACATTAAGCTGTGATCTTGAAACCTTAATCGATTAAATATGTTACCTATACAAATGTATTGCCGCCATTTCATTCCTCTACAACTATTTTTTCGTGGTGTTGGGATTTTTTTTCCGTCAGTGTATGTCAGATGTACAATGCTTTTACCAGAAATGAAGATTTATTGATTGATGGAGAAAAGCTTGAGACAACCGATACCTACGTATTTATCTTGGGCCGCAGATATCAAGTGAGGGTCACCTTGACGAAGAAATTAAGTGGCATATAAAACTTGGATGGAGAGCTTTTGGAAGAAACAGTACAATTTTTTAGAGCTGTATGCCATTATGTCTTAAAAGAAAAATGTTTAATCAATGCATCCTGCCAGTGCTTATGTATGAAGCAGAGACCTAGATCTTAACTAAAAAAGGCATGTACAAAAACTGCAGAAAACTCAAAGAAGCCTGGAGAGATGAATACTTGGTGTAACCAGGAAAAATAAGAAGAGGAATTGTTTATATGGAAAATAACAGGAGTGGACCACATCATGACCAGAGTGAAATCACTGAAATGGCAATGGGCTGGACATGTTGCTAGAAGAACGAACCACCGATGGACAACCAAAATTTTAGACTGGATTCTGGGGGACAGAAAAAGACCCAGAAGACCCAATGGGAGATAAATGGATGAAATCCGAAAGCATGCAGGAGTGACATGGAGGAGACAGGCTCAAGACAGACAAAATTGAAGCTTGGGGAGACCTTCATCCAGCAGTAGATTGATAATGGCTGACAATGATAATATCACTGGTGTGCAAAAATTAAGGACGAAGAGGAGACAGCGGAACGAGCAGGCAGAATGGACTGAAAGACCACTCAGTAGATAGACTAGGGTCCGGTATAGTAGGGCATGCGCATATATGTAGCATGACGTTGGGGGTGTGTGTGTCGAAAGGGTATAAAGCACACAGGCGGTGTATGCTCAGCAATTCGGTGAAAGCTATTGCACAGTGTACATCGGTTTGAATGACGTCGAGTTGCTGCCACCGTGTGATATGGCCAACGGGCAATCCAGTAGACGACATCTAGATGACTTTACCTGAGGTCGCGTCATTGGGAAGTTGGTCGAAGTGTGACTACTGTGGCCGAGGAGTTCGGGATCACTCACAGCATCGTTTCACAAGCTTGGAGAGCATTTCAAACGACAGGAACAGCTGCCCGAGAGTTTAGCAGTGGTCGTCCACGAGCAACCACGGCGACAGACGACCGGTATGTTGTCCTACAGGCGAGAAGAGACAGACGGCAGACAGCGGGAGAAATCGCAAGGCACATGCAACAGGCAACTGGGCGTCCGTTATCGCGTTTTACCATGGCTAGGAGGCTGCACAAAGGTGGTCTATTTGCACGACGACCAGAACGGTGTGTGCCACTAACGCCTGCTCATCAGAGACGGTGGATTCTGTGGTGCCAGGAACACAAGAACTGGACACATCAGCAATAGG